>JAWWEW010000112.1:29939546-29982886 GCA_035583185.1 Anabacerthia variegaticeps | reverse complement strand
CCCCCCCCCCCCCCCCCCCCCCCCCCCCCCCCCCCCCCCCCCCCCCCCCCCCCCCCCCCCCCCCCCCCCCCCAAGGAAAATCTTGCCACAATGCACAACTATTGTGCTCTAAAACCCAGGAAAATTGCTAAGACCTTGTAAGACAAGTAACACTCATATTTCCTGCATAAAGAAAACTAGGGGGAAAAGAAGACATTCAAAGAGGGAAAGGATCAGGCATTCAACCTAACCTCCTGACAAAGAGAGCTATGGATGAGAATTCATTTTTTTGCTGCTTGCTGCATGGTCCTGCAAGTCAATGCAGACCCTGACTTCTTGCTTCAGACCTGGTTCCGGAGGGATTTTGCACCCATCAGGCAAAGTGTGCCAGCACTGGAGTGAGCAGTGATATCGGGTGTTAGCTGCAGCACTCTGATACATCCTTGAGAACTAGCACATCATTAGGGATACTTTAACAATGAAATGTGTGGGTCTTAGGTCCATATGTCAGACAAAACTGAAGATACTTTCAAGAAGAAAATAAAAAAACCTTACATTTTCCTAACTGTTCGTTTAAGTGCCCTTTTGCTATATGAATTTAGCACTATTACTGAAATTTTCAAAAAATAATTTTGATAAAGTGACTCTTTATGTTCTTCTGTAAAGAAAGACAGAACACAAAAAAACCCCACAAAACATCCAAACCTAAACAACAACACACAAAAAACCACCCCTCTTCACCCCATACCCCCAAAATGTAGCTGTTTGAAAAGTGCTCTGGAAGGCAAACAAGAAATATATTCCACAGTGGAATAGCGGGTATAACAGATACAAAGTCTGAGAGTCTGCACCTTGGGTAGTTATTGCCACCTCCCTGTTAGCCTCAGTTTACGTCTACTTGCACTGATATAAATGACAACATAAGAGCAAGACGATGGAAAACAGGGCTGCAATGTATAACCTCACCCAAACACACCTGCAGCCCTTTTACAGACCAAACTATCTAATGCACTATGTCTAACTCACTGCATACTACAATAAGACTGAGAATCTCTACGGAACTACACACAACATAAATGACACATTTGATATACTGGACTTACAAGATATTTCATAATAAAACCAATATATACACAAATGCTAAAACACCCTTGTTCATGTTACATTCTAAGCATGTTTGAAAATACATTAGGATTTGTTCTTTGGCACAGTTGATACATGACCTCCTCCCCCAGCAGCCACCTTGATGAAGAAAACAGTGAGAGTTCACACTCACCAAGGACTTGTCAGCACAAGGTATCACAGTTCCTAGAGGGCACTTACAATTCCCACAGGCAAGAACCTGTCTCAGTGATCCAGCTTCAAGGGCACACCAAAGACAACTATGAAATTAAATACGAAACTCCCTGATCACACTAGCATACAACCTCAGCCATTATTATTTATTATTTGTAAACTACATGGCTGAATAACCTCAGACCTTCTAAGAAAGAAGTGATACTCTGGTTTGCATTTTCACTGTGACTTTGATGAAAAGCCCAAAGACCAATGCTGCTAAAAATGAACTGACATAGACCTCCCATTCTCCACATCAATCACCCTTGCTGAATGTCAAGAGACCAACAATGTCACCTCTGAGACTTCTCCACTCATGCACGAATTTGTGGTTAACAACTCTAGATTTTTTCCCGATTATCATTTTTCATTCCAGAAATAACTGGAAATGTTTCATTTGAAATAATTTCCTAAGAGCCAGTCTTAGGACAGTCTTACAGAATAGCTTATTCAGATTATCTACCTGTGTCCACTCTGTGTAAAGAAGCTTATTTCTTAACATTGCTAAGTATGTAAAAGGAAAACCCACTTGAAGAGTCACCTGTCTATTCACAATATACCATCTACTTGGCGCCAATTTCCACACAGACTGTATTCCATCCATAACTTGCTTCATAACCAGTAACCTACTACAGTAGGGTTCCCCTAGAGAACCTTTAAGAAAAACACATTAAGCTCCTAGTGAAGAATAAAAATTAATTCCAAATCCATGTCTTGTCTCTGATACAGGGTAGGGGGGTGGAATCTTCACAGACACACTGAAAATGTTAAGATGGACTGCCTTAAATGTTCTAAACAAACAATGATTTTCCTCAAACTCCATTTTTTGAGATTTATTGTATAAACATGCTTCTCTTATACAGAAATTATGCACAATACCTGATTTTTTTTCTAGATTCTCTGGCATTTCCCACCCCACATCTAACTATTTACTGCTAAGGTTAACAGTAACTTTAGAATGAAATGAATTTCACATGAATCTCATCTGCTGTGTCTAGAGTTAAAACAGGGGCAGGTGGTGTTCAGGAGGCTCTGGTTTGTGAGTTATGGGTGCTAGTGGAAGGCAGACTGGAAAGGGAAGGAAGTTTCTATGACTGATAGCAATGTCTTGCCTATCAGTGGCTGCTTTTCTGAAACTTCTATACCAAAAATTGAGAGTATTTTGGTGCGGGGGACAAGGATTGCCCTCAGAAGATGCTATTCCTCAAAATTCCACATCAAGAGGGGCAGCTTCTCCTCCTGCCCCTGCACAGGTCAGGCCCCACCATCTACAGACTGAAAGGCAGGTGCATTTCAGTCATGCCTGAGAGGAGGAATGGCTAGGGTCTCTTTCAGGACAACAGGCACTGGACACACGTAAGGTAGTACTGCTCTGGGAAAGGAAGGCTGACTGAAGCATGAGGCTGAGCAGTTTGGGGATTTATTTTGTTGTTATTAGAAACTCATGTAGGAGGGAAGAGAGTGGAGTCATAGTCTTTGCCTACTACCATTCAACTATACTGTAGTAGTTACTGGACAGATACACAAAACCACGGAGCCCAGGCCCTCCTCAGTGTTTAAACTCCCACCTCATCCCTCTGAAGCCTGATACTCCTATTCACAGTCAACTCCTCCCTGACCCATCCTGGATTTTTCCTTTTCACCTGTGCCATGCTGAACACTGCATGCACTTCACTCAGTTTTGTCCCGTTCTCATCCCTCTGACAGTCTGCACTGTATTTCTCCTTCCAGACCCCCACTCTTTTTCGTCACCCTCTTTCTTCTTTAAAACTCACCTTGGCTTTGGCCCCTAGTTTTGAAGTTATGATTATACTGTAGAGATATCAAATTAATTTTTAACACACAAACTCAAAGAGTGTAAGTTTGATCTAGGCTGTAAGGAGCAAATCATGGGCACTTCTGATGCCCTCTTCTCCTAACAAAGCATTCTCTGTGTTCCCTTGCAGCCCAGCACATACATGGATTTCTCAACACCCTCCAATGACTCCTCATTCTCCACTATCTCTTGTCTCCTGTCTGTGAGAGCTCTTCAAAGCTCTATCCTGAGTGTCATCTTCTGTACCTTATCCTCAGGGAGCCTCTTCTCTTCACACTGATGTAACTATTACCTTTAGATAAATGGCTCACAAATCTACATCTCAATACCAAAGTGATCTCCCTCAGTTTAGCACTACACATTTAATAGCACTTCTGATTTGCTACCCTGAAAGGATGACTATTTGTTTAAAACTAAACTTTGCAGATATTACGGAGCAGTTAGTCTTTTTCTTTTGATGTTATTCAGTGCCTTTTATGTTATTCCCTTTTCTCCATTGCTTTTAGCAGCAATATTCTTTCCATTTCTAAAACTTCAATTTTAATATATATACCTACCAGTGCTGGAGTATTTAATGCCTTTCAAATCCTCCTTCATAATAAAACAAATAAAACCAGACAACATGCTTATCCTGTCTTGGTCATCTGCATCTGCTACAAATATTTTCTTTTTCAGTTCTTCACTTCTCCTGTCTTTCTGGAACTGCGATGAACTGAATGATACATATGCATTACGCTCCCAGGACCTGGTGCATTTAGATACAGTAAGGAATCACTTCACAGCAACTTTAATTACATTAAAAATAAAATGCAGCAGCAGTAACAAAAATTTTTGATCCATATCCTCTGTGACTTCCTTTCCTGTACTGTTGAATTTTCAATTCCTGCCCATTATCCCTAAATTCTATGCCATGAGCTGGGTAAAAGCTCTCATTTGCTGGCTCCTTGCAGTGCCAATGATGAACACGTCCTCAAAGTGACATTTAAAAAGGCAACTTGAACTTGCATTGAAAATGTCTTCTTCAGATTTGTGTCTGACTCATTCTCCTGTCCCCAGATACCAGTTTTCACAAATCTTTTTGGAACCTTGATACAAAACCAGACAGTGTGTTCAGAAGTAGGGGAAGAAAGAGGGACAGGCAGCAGAATTACAATGCTTATTTCCTTAGAATAAGGAAGAAATTAGTTCCTCCAGTTTACTTTCAGTTAAAATAATTCCAGTGAAAAAAAGCAACAATTACTATATTTAAACTCTTTTCTTTATGCTTCAGATATAACTATCTTTCAAGAGGCATGAAATGAAGGGAGGAATGAAATGAATACTACTGATGCAAGAAACTCTGCCTTTCAGGAAGCCAAGACACACCTGTTTCCTCTCACTGTTTTCCCTGATTTTTACAACGTGCCAGACTACAAACCATTTCTTAGGGGCTGCTGATGCTCTGCCAACACTAGTAAATCAAGCGTGCTAAGGAAAGCTTTCTAATACAGAAGCTAAGCAGCATGGAGCAGCTGGTGCCTATGCCAGGAAACTATCTTAGCCTTCAAGCCAATGTGGCTGCATGCAAGCTGCCCATTGGCAGCCCTTCCTGGAGCACTGCAGCTGCTGTTCTCTGCAGCAGGACTGTCTGGCGCATTCCAGTCTCCATGAATGTAGGTGTCTTTACCTAAAGCAAGATTACAGACTGCAATTTGGTGCCTGAGATGGATTTTATTAAAACTCCAACTTTCAACAGTTAAATATATGCAGTTCTGCTTAGACATAAACACTGTTCCAAGTATAAGTAACATCTGAAAAGGGGATCTATTTTCTTGCTATTCAGCTAAATGTCATTCACTTCCAGAGTCTATTATATATAGTGGCATGCATGAAAACAGAAAACATCTCCTTGCCTACACTGTTTTAATAGCTACAGTTTGGGAGAAATTTGCAAGAATTACAGCTTCTTTGCAAAAGATTTTGCATATGGATTTTTTTTTTCATACTGATAGACAGTTGAACTAGATAATCACTCTAAGTCCTTTCCAGCTCAACTATCCTATTGTATTTTGTCTTCTATTTTAACACTCAGGTGAAGTATGGAAATGTAAACTCTGGATCTGGTCCTCCTCTAATCTAGGGTTGCTCCCTGCAGCAATCCCATAAAAATTCTCTTTTGTCTGCATGACATGAAACTGACCTTGCTGTAAACTAAAGTTAGAGCTGGAGAAAAGAACTGCAGAGGAAAATTATTTTAAACAATTCTGTTTTTAAACTTCATGAGTATGAGGATCCTCATTTAACCAAAGCTGGAGAGCACAGCTGAATCAAATGAAAACAGAAAGAAAACTTGCTTGTCTGTAATGGTGGGAGCAGGGAATTTAAGGAAAACGCAAGGGCACTAACATATATGAAGACTTGTGCTGTGAGCACAAGTACCTAAGCATACAAGCAGATCTTAATACAGCATTTGAATATATCTCTCTAACCCTGGTGGGCAACAATACCAAATCAGGAAATGCTCAGGCAATGCCTATGTAAAACCTGCATCAATTGCCTGTATCAGCTTAAAAAAAAAAAAAATACATTTAAATTAGTGGTACTTTGTGAACAGGCCTTTGATTGAAAGCCATTTGCATTTCATAGAGAAAAACAAAAGCTTTTTGGGCCTGATTCTCCACAGACTTTTACCTCTGGCTACCTATCCACTTGCTTTGCACAGGTTATCACTACAGAATGGCTGTGTCATATTTACTGGAAGGAAAGCCAATATCCAGGAGCAAATCTCCATATATGCCATGTTCCCCCTCTTGCTTTTCCTTCCCCACTCCACTCTTGGGAACACAGCTAAGCTGCCCCAAGCTGGACATGCCAAAATGAGCCAGCCCATTTCAACCAGCCCATCTAAACTCCTGGCCTGAACTTTCTATTTTTCATTTTCTCTTCTAAAAATCCCTTGACTGCACTTCATTTGCTCTTCTTATCATCCTGCCAACAGAATCACCTGAAAGGTTCAAGGGTTTTCAAGTAATTTTCAAGTGGCCTTTTCCCCTTTTCATGCATAAAAGGCTGCTCCTTCATTTCTCCCCTTTATTTTTCTCTCACCTGTTTGTGAACAATCACTCCGGCCTCAGCCAAGCACACAGAAACAAGCACTGAGCCAAGGCATATTTGCCTTAGGTCAGGCAAACAGGGTCTGTGTGGCCCACCCTTGGCCTGGGGCAGGATGAAAGGCTGATCTGGTCCCCTCACGGTTTGGTGACACCCCAGCTAACCCTCCCTTTGCTTGGGAACAATTACCAAGAGTCACCCAACAGTGGCTACAAATAAATTGCTTTCCAGAAGCTGAGAGAGGCTTCTTTCTCACCACCAGCACTCAGGACCTGTTTTGTGCTGCTGCTTACACTGTTGGGAGCCCATGGTGCTGTCACAGAGGAAAATCATCCAGGGCTTTCTCTGGGTGCACCACTTGGTTTCCAGGCAGCTAATCCAGACCAGACAGTAGTTCATGCATGGGTTTCTCTGTAAATAAAGAATTAGAACAATTATATTTGTATGTTTTCACCTTTTATCTGTTAATGGGGTAAGTTCCATGCTGTTTTTTGCCAGCTCTGCTCACTGAATAACAGTTAACCAAAATTCTCCTAAAGGTGTCAGCTGGTGGCCAAATCACATGGAAAAGTCATTTTAAGGGTAGACAAAACCACAGTTTATAGAGACAACATCAACTTGGACCATAAAGGTGGAAATGAAAATGGCCTCAAAGCTGCTTTTAATGGCAATGGAATAAACCCGTTTTAGTGACATGTGGCTCTCCAAGCCTTCCTGTCAGCCTACACAAAAGCATGAAGCAGGCCCAAGCCCCCCTGTTCTGTGTAGGATGTCTGCTCCTCAAAGAGGTTTACTGTGAGCTACTCCTGGCTCCAGCTTGGCGACTGTAGCTGTCAGGTATAAAGAGAAAGCAGAGTGAAATTTGCTTACTTGAGCCCTTTTCCAGACTACAGCAAAAGATACTGTTTGGTATTGTCAGGTGTACTGTGGGCTAAGGACAAGAACTCCACATTTGAGTCAAAGCAAAGTTCCCACAATCCCTGTTCTCCAATGCTAAATCCTACCAGAGCTCAAGTAACTCTTTATTTACGAGATTTCATTTGTTTATTATTTTCCAGGGCATGTTGTTGCCCTCATGGGGCAAAACCTGCCATAGCCAGCTATTTTCCCACCTGGTGGTGACTTACAGCGCTACTCAGAAAAGGCAGAGGTGAAACCAGGGGAGAAATCAGATGGTCAGAAGAGGTAACTGCATCACTGCACTTTCCCTCATCTTCTCAAAAAACACAGCAGTGATTTTCAATGAAGTGTACAGTTTACTGCTGTGGTGGTGCCTGTGCAGGCTGCCAGGATGCCAGTGCCATGACTGGGGGATCCTCCATGCCAAGTGATCCTATAGAGGAGATTCTGCCATAGGGGACTACAGCTGGGGAGACCTGTCCAACTTCAGGTCTATCAAGGCCTTACATACGGCAGAATCTATACAGTACATTCTTCTCTAGTCTAACTGGGAGAAAGCTGGGTCTTAAGATGCACAGAAGGCTGAAGCCCTCTTTGAATCAAAAGAAAAGCATTCATCATATCAAATCAGTCAGCTCTTCCTCTCACATTAGAGGACACCTTAAGAGCCTCAGCCTTATACCTTCAATCCTTTAACTAAAACCTAGCTTGTCACCTGCAACCTTTTCACAGGAATAACGTCCAGTCTTGGCAATGACACCAGATGTGAGAGACCCAGTTCAAGTTGTGCAAGCAAGTAGCTGGGCATTGGCAGGCTCATTCTTCAGCACTAGAGATGAGGACATAGGACAAGAATCAGAGCACTGCAGCTCTGCTACCTGTGGCATGGGATCACAACTTGTTGCTTCTCTCTTCAGTCAAAACAAAAAGCAACCAACATGTTATGGATGAGGGGTAAGGAGAAAAAAAGTCCTCTCCACAAATACTATTAAAATTGCTGATGTTGTTACATCATCTAGATAACAGTGATGAATACAAGTCAGGAGACGGAAAAAACTGTTCTAACGATTGGTTATTATAGTGTTTTGTTTCAGTGCTCCTGAGAAGAGGAAAAAAACCCCTGTATGGCACCACAATATCAAATGGAGTATCCCTTAAGAAACAGGTAAATTCAGGCACAAAATGATGACATATAACTATGCATAAAATAAATAATCTGGATTTAGGATTCGAATATTTAATTTGGCAAGCAGAGTCTGAGGCTCGCCACATTTTTCATTCCTGTAGAGAAAGGATGTTATTTTTGTCTCCCAAAATATAAATTAGTTTAGTGGGCCCAACATGTGAAATACCTTCTGGACAGAACTGAGTTCATTAAATTAAAAGACAGATGGATGGAACCGTTGAGTTTATAATCATACGACTGCTTTTGACTTCTCTCCAGAGCATATACTACTTAGGAAAAGAATGCAAACTGCAAATTAAACCCTCACTTATCCTCAGCAACCTGACAGTCTGGCCCAAGAAATACTGCTAAGTCTGGCAGATTGGGAGAGTGATGTGTGCATCACATGGAGGTGTGAGGAACGTGGCCCACCCCAGCTCATCTCATGGGGCACAGCTGGTGAACTGTACACAAAGAGGGGAAACAAGTGGGTTTGCGGGGAGGAGGTGAGAAGGGGCCTGAAGTGGGAGATATTTTAGTTTCCTTCTTATCCTGCTGCTGTTTCAGTCAGGCAGTTTCCATTGCCAACTTATTTGAAAAGTGTTTTTTGAAAAGTGTTTTTTAACCAAAACAGTTTTCAGACATCAGAACGAATCCTTTCAATGAATATAATTGGTACTGGAAGTGCTACTGAGTCTTTTCAAGCATTATTCATCCTTTAAACATACCCTTTTTGCATTTTCAGTTTACAGCACCTTTGCACAGGACACCTGGCCATGATGAACTGGAAGGGAAGGTATTCTACCAAGAAGACTGGGACAAACACCAATAAAGCTTCTTCTAAGCATTTGCAAGCTTCTTATCTCTGTGTCACTCTTCTTCTTCTTATATACCCTCATTCTCTCTGCCTCCGTGCCACTTAGTTTTCATGTAGAGCATCAAAAACTTGGATAACTTGACCAGTATTCTTTTCTTTAGCTCTTTTGCTTCCCCCTAACAGCAGCAGCAGGAGGTCCCTGAATCTGACACAGAACTTCCCGAGCTTAGAAACACTGCCTGAATAATTACTATTGCTCTTATCTAACTTTCTACAGTCCCTTCCTACCATACAGCAGTGTCATTCCCGCACCATGCAGGTGTACATGGAATGTTTTTTGTTTAACAAGCAGAAAAATGTAATTAACAGAAGAATTACTCTAAAGTGATAACGCCATATTACTGGGCTTGATTCTCAGGTGAGAACACAAGCATTGGTTTTAGCAAGTTACACATTCCTATAACACTTAATCAGGCTTTTTTTTCTTGCTGCCTTCTTGCTGTTACTTTTTTACAATCAGTTTTTGGTTTGGCACTTCTTTCTCCTCCCCTCTCCCCCCACAGCTAAACTACTTAACTACTAAATATCCAGCTGTGACAAAATGTGTAAGAAACCAAAATTTTTGATTTTATATCCTCAGGATTTAGTTTGACCTGTGAATTATGACAGCCCAGTGGAATCAGCTTTGAAAAGTTTTCACAGTCATGTTGTTTCTGGAGTTTATTCTTTAGTTTTCCAACCTGAGAGAGGTAACATAAAAATAGTAGAATGTTTAATACTCAATACCAAGAACAAATCAAAGATAGTAAATATCTTGCTACATGCCAGAAGATGTGTTAGAGACATACTTAGGAATAAGGATACCCTAAAATACCCTTGAAGATGGGGCAAATCTGCTTACTCCTCCCTCTGTTGTTTTTTTGATCACCATCTTCCTACTCAGGTGAAAGCTGCTTAGATGCCTCTTTTTTTTTTTCCCCCTCCCTCCCCTACAGATCAAGGTCCTTCAGGAGTTACACAGTTGGGTTCCCACATCAGTTAGATGAGCTTTTCCTGAGACCAGCCTGCAAAGTGAAAACGTGCCTGGCTGTATGTTAAGGGCAATTTTGAACACATCTTCCTTCCCTCTCTTCAGTACCTAGGTAAGCACACAGTTTAAATATTTGGAACTCCGTATCTAAATCATGGTTTTCCACACTGAATAAAGTTTCCTTCAAGATTTAAGGAGTTTCCAAACTCCACGCCTGATAAAGGAGAACTCCGGATGGTGTCATGTAGAGTGGCAAGAAAATTGTATGAGGATACTTTGTGGACAGTGCATCTACAAGGTGCCAAATGCATATGGAAGAGATATGCATGTGAAATAGAGCTGAAACAACAGGCAGTGGTAATTAAGAAATTACTTTTATGTCCTCAGACAAAATGCTCCATACTTCAGTGAAATCTTCTCCCACATTGTCTGGTCTGCCTCTGAGGACATCTCAAACACTGAAATCTATAGAACTGGATTTCAAGCATAGCCTTGTCACAAACTGATTCAGTTGTTTGTAATTATATTAGGTTTCTATATATCAAGCTGTCAATAGAGGAAAATACCAAAAAATTCTTAGAGTAAGAATTAGTTGCTAAACTGAGATATAGGGTTTTTTTTATCCGAATTCTGTGTTGCTCTCTAGGATTACTGAAACTAAATCTCCCTCAACACCACTCAAAAAAACCTAACCTCTACAACCCAGTGTAGGGAGAAGCAGATGATTTAAGATTATAGGATTAGGATGTTTTTACTAGTTCTAATTCCTTCTTCATCAGTAAGGTGTGTACATGGTTATCCACCACAAACTATTTGGTGGCCTAGTTAAAAATAGTGGTTTCACTCCTTTTTCTCAGCAGGGTGGTGTTCACACCACAGCTGGTAATAACAGGCTGTCTTGTTAGAGAAACCAAGGACAGGGTAGGCAAAGGGTCTGAAACAATGACCTGGATAGTTTTGGTTTTTATCCCTTTGTATTGGAAAGGAAAAAAAAACCCCTCACTAAACCAGACAACAGCTGCATCATACATGGGAATGGAATTCTTTTGCAGGGAAATTCTGAGCACGGAAGTTTCCATTCTTTTTTCATCTTTCATAGACCACTCACAACTACCCCACAAAAAAAAAAAAAAAAGAGAGATTTATAAGAAAAACCGGACATTTAAAGAAAACAGATGTTGAAAAATAGACTGGTATTATCTGAGGTATCTTTAAAATGTTTAACCATAAAAAGCCTTGCAGCAAAAAAGGCCCTAGACATTTATACTGTATATTTTTCTTAGTTATATAATATATAATATGTATTACATAAGATATAATAAAAACATATTGCAAAAAAATCAGGTAATTTTTCAAATTCAAAAACAATATCCAAAGCAAATATAACTTTTGAAGCCTAACAGCTAATAAGGGGACTGAGGAATAGTCTCAAGGTACTTAGCGTTAGGAGACAATTTGCAGCAGGGCACTTGATGTCCAGGGATGTCCACTTAAAAGCAAAATAAAGTTTTGGTCAGTATTTTTTTTTCCTTCCAGTAGCTGGGAAACAAAGCACAAAACAAATGACAAGTAAACATTCAGCCACAGGAAGCCATTAACAACAGTGGGCGCCAATTAGGGCCCAGCAGGTATCCTTTACACCGCCTGGTGCTCTAGCCCCTCCTCAAATACTTTGGCATAACACTCACAAACTCAGGCTTAGGAAACAACAGGCTGTTTCATTTACTCAGCAATTTGTAGCCACATATTCCTGCTGATAGACCCATAAACCTGTTTGTAGTCTTCTTCTGTTTCCCTTCAAGTTTGTGTCATTAGAAACTACAATTACTATCTGTCCAAAGAGAATACTCTTCAGGAAAGAAAGTAAAACTGAGATACTGTGATCCCTTTCCTCTTTGTCTCTCTCACTCCTTTTCAACTTCTGTTTTGGAGGAGAATGCATAACTGAGGCTCAGGTCAGGAAAATAGGCTCACAGAGAAAATGTGAATTCTCAGATATTTGCAACAAGAACATTGTTTTTTCAAATCATAACATTTCTGTTAGAACAAAATGAAAAGGATATTCTTAGAATTAAGTCAAGGTCTTCAATAATTAACAGAGTGACAAAAAATGTATTCTACTTCAGCCAAAACATTGCACAAAATATATGCAATTTTAAGATCCTTATGTCAACTGTGAGATATTTTGTATCTACTGTATGAAGAACATCAATAAATTACCCGAGCCTTTTAAAGTCACTCATACATTGTGCCTCACCTCTTCCCTCAGGAAATACAGGGTTTTATTGAAATGTGACACAAAATAAGATTCTCACTTTTGCACAGAGAGTGTAAGATTGAAAAAAAAAAAAAAAAGGCAGCAGGTTGCAATCTCCCAAAACCAAGATTTTGCCAGCTTGCCACTGTTTTTCCAAAATTAAGTACTTTTGTAGCATTATAGCATTGCAAAAAACTGCCTTTGCTGACAGCTCTCACTGAAACTCCCAAATCCTGCTCATCCAGTAGCAGGAGAGAGCTGTGCAGCCTTTGGATGCCCCTCAGCCTGCACTGAAAATCATCTGTGACAGGGAAAAACTCTGCAACAGAGTTCTCAGAACATCTAACCAATGAGTTTTGAAGAATAACCAGCTATATGCCTTAAGCCTTCTGACATGTGTCTTGGGACTGTTGTACAGGTGTGTTGGTATAGAAGTGTCTTTATCATTCCCAGATATTGGCAACCTAGAATCCAAAAAGATAATTGACAAAAACCCCACAGTCCCTGTGTGCACCCACAGCTCACCTGTCCAGTGCTCAGGCCATGGGAAGTGTCTAGGATCCCCTGAGTACTGTGGCAGCACTGACTTCTCACGGCCACTTTGCAGCTTGGCACTTCAAGGAGACCATGTGGCCACCAATGAAGAGAAATTCAGTACCTGTGCGGTTCCTCTCGGCTCAGCAGGGAACCAAGTGCTGAAGGGTCTGCATCACTGTTTCCTGGCATGCTGGAACAGGAGAGCTGCCTAATGGAAGTTAATATACCAAAACAATCCAGGCATTCATGTTCCTCAGTAATACAGAAAAACTACAACTAGGGAAACCTGAGTACAGGAAGCCTAACCAGCTTGCCCATTTCCACAGACCTAGACTTATTGGAGAACTGAATTGAGTGGACTCTGCTGATGTGCAGCTCCGTCAATACATGTGAACATTCTCCTCCACAGCTAAAAGGATACAATGGTTGTGGGCATTAAATTTACACTGAATTTTCAGAATGAGGTTTATTTATTCCACTTGAGATTAGCCTAGATTGGCCTTTCCCATATACCAAACTGCTGGTAGCTTCACTTGATTACAGTAGGAGCTTCCTGTTCTGTGCAAAGGGAGCTGTTGTGCCTGCATAACACAACATGCTGTGCACATTTCTGTGTATGTACATTTCAATTTTGTCTTGCTGCTTCTCAGAAAGATATTTGGGACACAAAATTATACACTTAAGTACTGTTCATTAAAGCGTATGCAAATCCATACACAAAGCACCAACTAATAAGAAAGATGTTATTATTTGTACAACTGTGAGGATATACATAAGCAATCCTTTCATCACAAGGAAAACATCTTTGAAAACTACATCTTATACACTGAGATCAAAAGAGGTAGTCTCCCTGCTCTGTAGCCACCTAGAAATCAGGTGGCTTGTCCAAGCCAGTCAACAAGGCTCCTCCTGTAGTCAAGCAAGAGAGATAAGTGTCTCCAGATTGTCATTTATCCCATTCTAGGATAGGTGAGTAAAACAGGTGAGAGGAATCACCCTGGCATCACTATCTGCTGAGAGAGGTGGGGGAAGAGTGGGAAATTACTTCCTAGATTACTAATTTAAGAGAGATACTTAACTTGGAGCAGCTAATGCTAAGAGGAATCCCATCCTACAAGATTAGGTAGGATTATAAAGATTCACACACTTGTGAAAAATTCACATTGTATTTGGGCTTGTGCGGAAAGTAAAAATTTAAATTTCCTATTAAAAAAAAATCATCTTCTTACACTCTCCATTATTCAAATTGTAGATCACTGAATCTATTACAGTCAGAGATTCAGGGAGCTTTTGTGCGTTTTCTTAAAGAAATAAGGTTCATCCTCTTCTATTTTCCCAAGAAAATGAGATTCACATTCTGAATGGTAGGAAATTATTTGTTGCAAACCTCAGCCATTTAAATGTGACAGATACATATAAGGAAAATCTGAAACATTTAGTGGGAGAACATTACCAAGTAAAAGACAGATCGTTCAGTACTGGCCAAAGGGAAAGGTGGGAATACGGCATCACCCCAAAGATCTGAAATGCAGCTTAACCCAAAGGAGGAACTTGTTTAGCTCTCTGCTTCTATTCATCCGACACCAGAGTGTCAATTACAGACAATAGCTTTTCCACATCTGTTGTTCTTCAGGAGTTCAAGGTTCTGTTTAGGTTTTACACAATATTCATGCAAATGCTAAGAACAACTATTTTTAGTAGTATCTTTCAATGATACCTCTTGCACTACTAAAACCAATAGCACAATTTTTCTCCCTGACAGCTAAGTATACACTAGCATTTACCATTTATAAATGTAGGTAATTCCACACAAACAAAAATCTCAGAACAAAAAACTGCTCAGACAAATTGGGCATGGCTTTGAAGTTCTTTTAAACCACTAATATTTACATTAAAGAAGGAGCAATATTTAATACTTTGATGAGATTCACACTGGGCATTCTTGCAAGGCTAACTGTTAAAGAAATTACAAAATTCAGGCTTGTACTGTTAACATTCATAATCTTCAGTCACCGGGTCCCCAGTTTCATCCTGCATGGAAAAAAACCCCAACATGCTTCTTCACAAGCCCTGGATAAACTAAACTTGAAAATAGGTTGAGAAAGGGGAAGACAGAGCATTTACTCTGTTTTTGTCTGTTCACCTCCTATTCTCATCCCCTTCAGGATTTTCCCTTCCCACATCAATGATTTATAAAATGGGTAGAAAGCCAACATGACTGAGCATCTGTTTAAAAGTGGCTATAAATTTTGGAAGTCAGAGCCTGATCACACAAAGCAAGTAAAACTTAAACATGAGATTTGCCTTTTTCTGCATTGCTGTGACTGGTTGAAAAGATTCACAGATACCTACCAGCACTATATTGATAGTCAGGTGTTAGTAAGTAACTGTCATGATAACAGCTGAAACACCAGCCTACATAAAGTGATTCACATTTTGTGTCCTTTAAGTATAACCATAAGCCTGTCGTGCTAACAATCTAATTGAAATCTAAAATGGGTGAGGAGAAGAGCAAAAGCTTTCATTTCCATGTTAGTTTACAACCATTTCACCTGTCTTGTCCCAGAGTCTGGTGCCGCATTCCAGTCATTCAAGCACTGGGAAGGCTAGAGAGGTGTAAAAGGACTGTAAAACAGAAACACCAGGAGACACCGTGGAGATCAACACGTCACACACTACAGTTTTACAGCCCCAGTTTCCAACGATTCTAGCTCACAGACAGTCACAGCCTGGACATCAGCAGGCAATGAGCAGAGCAAAGCAGTGTCTATGCTATATACACCCACTTGCTTCCGCTCTCCATAACCTGTGACATATGTACATGCCTCCACAGAGCAACTCTTACATCTGGGTTCAGAAAGGTTGCAAATTTGAAGCATTAAATCACATATTTAAAGGCCTCACTTCACTGCAGACACACTTTGTGTGGGTTTTCCCATAATACCTGCTAAATACAACAGGGAAATGGATGCAGGTCCTTTGCTAGAGCAGAATCCAGCTCTCAGTTTCATCTGCAGTCAGTTTCCCTCCCTTTCTCTTCAGAACTCTCCAAATTTTTTTCTTCTGAAGAAAGCATCTGAGAAAAAAAATCCAAAATTACCATCCTTTGCACCTACAGACTTCCATTTTTTAACACAGATTGGCAAAACCAGCCCTGAAGTCTTTAGGTTATTTTATTTGCTCAAAAAATATAGCTGTCCATATTAAAAATTAATGATCATCTGCTAACATACCAAATAATTATATACCTGAACTAAAGATTTAAAGTCCTATTACATTTTTACAGACTTCATCAGTAAAAATGACAAGGACCAAGAGTTTTACACCCCCTAAGATACACTACAGACATATTAAGAGTAATGAAATGAGGGTTCACATCTCTGGCCACACATTAGCACCGCACAGAGGAAGCTGAACCTGCAGAATGAAGGTCAGTGCTGAGGACTCAGCATCCACTTTGGGTTTTTTACTTTGAGCTACCTCAAATCTGGATCTTTGGACCAAAACACCTGCTAGCAGCCGGCATGCACGAGATGAAGCATGTCCTATATCCATCTATCCATCTGACATCATTCCCACCTCACAACTTGAGCTGCCAAGGAGGGACCACTGGAGGTTCACTTCAAAGTATGCTCCAGGTCTGAGGTAATTAGTTCTAAAGACTTTCACTACATAAATATTAATATTTTAATGTATTTCAAGTACTTCAGGTTTTAAATGGTAGGGATAAGCTGACTTAAAGTTTGTCAGCAAGCATGGTCATTTATTTAAATATGCTTATTTTCATCACCACTGCTGTTTTCCTGCTCTATACCCAAAACACTCCAGGGCACAACATGGCCATGCAGACACATCTGCAAATGAACATGAGTGGAATCTACAGGCCTTTACAACAAAAAAGCTGATCTGATCTGTTAATTTCTACAAATATGATCTCCTCCACAGACAGATCTTGGGCAGAAGAAAAATTGATGGTTTTTATTTTTTAAACTTAATTTTCTTTCCATATTTGTGGTAAATCTATGTATATTACTTCCTGTTGAAAACACACATTTGAACAAGCTTAATATACTGGAAGAGAAGAAAATTTGAGCTGTTGTTTCTTTTTAGACTTCAAGGCCCCCATGACACAGTTGACAAGGCTACAAAAGTTCAACCATTTTGTGTGTGCAGGCCCAGGCAGAAAAGTCTGCATTTTCCAGTCACCTATGTATTTATTTGACATTAACATACAATGGGAAATAATGCTGTGGAAGCCATTAACAATAATGTGCAAGAAACTCCCGTAAAAAGAAGCATTAGCATAATTTTACAAATAACTTAGTAATTGGATACAGGAACTTTTTCAGATCTATTGGCACACTAGTGTGGGAAGAGCTTGCCTGGAGGCTGCTGGTGCTGGTTCCACAGGACAGTTACCAGCAGGCTGCAGGCAATTCAGGGGACACTTTCACTGGCAGATGCAAGTCAGAAAAAGAAAGGGGAGAAGTTTTGGTTTTTTTTTTTTGTGGGGGGTGAGGGGACACTTGAAGAACAAAACACAGACTTTTGATTTTAAAAGCACTTCAGCTTCCATTGCCAAATGAAGTTTTTCCCAATCCTCAAGCTCTAACAGAATTCCCTAACATTTTAAAAACAATTCCTAACAGTTCCCGAGGCACATTTGAGAGCTTTGCTAGGCACCAGACAAAACAGTGAGTGCAAGAATCTATCCTATTCCCTCCCCAAGCACAACTCTCAGCTGGCTTTATACAAATGCCACCTTCAATGAGATTTCCGTTCTGGCAACAGTTACGCCTCTTTTTCCACACCCTTCTCCCATGCACAAAATGCCACAATTCCTGATAACTTATTCAAATGATTCTGGAGCCCAGGCCAGACTCTCAGGTGTAACTTCAAAGCAGCTTGGACCACGAAGAGTTAGGAAATGCACTTTTCCACAGCCAGTTGTCACTGTCTCCCAAAACATCACAAATTAAAAAACAGTAATAGTTAAATGATAGTCTGACTACTAGTGCAGGAGACACTGTAATCAGAGATGTGTATAAGCTGACAAAACACTTATTTATCACATTTCCAAATGCAATGGGAATGTAAAAGGGTCAGTATTGTACTGGGGAAGCATTTTTTTTTTTCTGCTTGACAAAATTAACAGGATGTTTCCCTACCTGCCTGGAAAAAGGATGGCGCTTAACTAGCATCAGACTGAGTCTACTTGACTTTAGAACTGGAACAGTCTCTGAGCACCAAGCTGCATTGGTTTAGAAAACACTTAAATTAACACTGAATTTGTACAAGCCTCTTAATTCAGTTTAATAGTGACTTATATTAATTCAGTTTAAATCCAATGCTTACTAACATAAGCTAAATAGAAGGAATTATAAATTACAATCACTGTTAAAGACAAGGTTTTTCCACTGCAATATTGAAGTCAGTATTAAACAAAGCCAAGTTTTAGAGGTAATTTTGCAGTATACACAAAGCCCTAAAGTACTCAGAAACAAATATGCTACTATTGTTCATGTAAGTAAAACAAAACTTTTAACACAGTGCAGCCTTTTTAGAGTTTTCTCTGTAAGCATCCGATAAAATACAAGTGAAAATACTCTCTACTTAACATGTCCCTAACTTTTACCTATAAAGAAAAAAGCCTCAGATGGGTCAATGTTTTTCAAATCCATTGATACTTTACACAAGACAAAATTAAGACTCGTATCATGAGCAAAGCAATTCTCTCCCAATGGTGACTGTGTCACTCCAAAAATAATTCAATGCCATATTCCCCTGTTTAGTATGGAGAAAAGTGTTTCCTTTAGAAGAGGAAATTCTCTTGAGGAAGTTGTTTTGAGCTAAATAAAAGTTCAGGATGAAGCCAGCAAAAGGTGTGAAGGATTTCTCTTTGATTTCCCAGCTTGTGTATTTGGGCTCAGACACAGACTACATTTTATGCACATATTAATAGGATGCTAATAAGCCTACAACTCTACTTTAACAGGGAGCTGTAGAGACAACCTGATATGTGGCACCAGATATAATAGCTGTCTTAAGCAGGAGATTTATTTCCTTCTCACACAGAGAGTGAATCGGGCTATATATTTTTTATTACAAGTTCAGATCAAACTGTCTTGCAAAGTTATGCTGTTATTTTTGTGGAGTGTTCCTGAGTTAAAGCAACTTTCAAAAGATTGAAATAGAAGCCAAAACTTTTAGAGTAACTAGGAACAGCTTTTGCTCTTCACTGGTAATCTTACATGCAAAATAAGGCCACTCAGTTGCAAACCCGAATAAATTACTAGTTTATGAAAAAATCCTGGTATCAAAAGCACAGAAATTGGTAGCATGTATTTAAACAGCTTGCAGCATCTCATGGAAAACTTTAAGAGAGAACGTATCTAGCTGTAAACTCAAGATATTTCAAAGGTAAATTTTTTTTTTTTAAACAATACCTGAAAAATTCATAAAAGCAATACAAAGACTAATAAGCCATAGTAGGTAAGACTAATCTCCACCACGTATTTATCCTAACTTGTAGTTACCATTAAACAAATAATCCAGAAATCTGGTGCCACATACCCTAATTAATTTAACGACACACATTCAAACAAGTCTTCCATACACATTCTTCCCCAAACAAATTTGGTTTTCACCATTTCAACTTTTTTTTCTTTGTATTTCTTGAACAATAAAAATAAATGAGGACAACTTTTCTGTCATCATCTAACAAAACAAAACTAGCAAGACACTAACAAAAAAGGCCTTTTGATTAAAAGTCATGTGCAAAATAGAATTTAAAAACAAACAAACAACAACCACCAAAACAACAACAAGTGATTTCCAACTGAATTTGAAATAAAAAGCCTGGAAAAGTGTGATTGTTCTTAGCCTGTTGACAGAGAAGCTTCTCCCTTTTATTAACTGTTATTTTAATGCAACTTAAAAAGATCCTAACGAGGATTTTTGTTGTTGTTTTAAAAAATTCTATATGGCTTAGGCATTTTACTTTTTTTTTCCAATATATATTTGTACTTCCAGTCTGGTTAATTGACCAGTACATATGTATGCAGCTATTAGTAAAACTGTGTCAAATTTCTTCTCTTATGCTGGGCAGGTTCTCAGCTTTAAACTTATTTCTGTCAGGTCAAGACTGTGCTGACAATGATTTCAGCAGTCAACAACAAAAAAAATGGACAGCTGTCAATCATCAGTTATTCCTGTCAGTAAGAAGAAATTCTTGCAGCCTTTCTGTTTGTAATGTGCAATAAATGAGTTCAGTTTTGAAATTACAAAGTAGATTATTACTTTGAATGTTGACCAAATGGGATTTCCCTCCCCTTTCTTGTCATTTCTGCACAGGAAGTTTCATCTGTTCACTGGACCTTCTCGTGAAGAAAATGAAAAGAGAAGCAAAGTGCCAATCATATATGTTTCATGACTGGTTTGTAAATTAGTGAAAATGCCCTTGTGTCCATGCAACTGGCCTCAAAGGACTCATAAAAGTAACCAAGTGCATTCTGAAATGAGGCACCCTGCATTGCTCCAAAGAGGCTGTTCCTCACTTACACAACTGCAGCCATCGTGGCACAACAGCTTACACTAAGATTTTCTTTAGTAAATCTCACCTGCTTATATGATCTCTGTGCTGGAGAGGAGTCTCTCACCCTCCTCTTGCTGGAAGTCCAGCCTTGAGAAGACAAGTATGAAGGTCCAGAGCTTCAGACATCAGATTCTCTTATAGAGAAAGGAGGACCAACTCCAGAGAACCATCACAGTATCCTGAAGGTTGTGCTGTGATGCCTGCGTGCCTGGGTACAGTCACACCGAGAGAGTAGCAACAACTCAAGTGACTACTATTAACTCTTGCAAATCTACTTTATTTTTCTAGCTGTATGACCTAAAAAGCCAGTATCAAGAGAGGAACATCTAAATCTTTACAAAATAGGCAAGCCATGAACCAGAGCTCAATGTATTGTATTGTTATACAGGCTGCATATATAGATACGTGTGCATCTGGGTGTAACCTACAAAATACATATAAATATACTGCTGGATGCATTCTGTACCGTAGGCTGAGATGTGAAGAGCCTGCAGCATCTGGGCAGCTGTCCTCCATCACTTCGGGCATCATTCAGACAATGTTTCAAAGCCATCTTGTCTTCCTGGTTCAAGGACTACCTTTTGAAACCAGTACAGTCTTTATGACATTCTGCCTAAGAGCACCCTTAATCTCAAGAAGTGTGTAAAATTAAGCCAGCTTTCTCCCAGTGTCTTGCCTAACATTCATGTAATCCTTGATGGGCTCAGTTCAAATACTGATGCATGGCAGCTGTTAAAGAACACATGGCAGTAATTGAATCTACTGAATGCTTTTTGGGGAAGTGTCCAAGATATTTGAACTACTAGGAAATACACATTACCTGTAGGTGATGCCAATCCTGCCATCAAAACTAAAATTATAGCATTTCTGTGTAATTTTGATCTCTGCTGTCAGGGCCCCCAATATCAGAGTGGCTGCAGCAATTCCACCATTAGGAAAACTTATGAAAGCTCCTCTGGGCTACAGTGTGTACTTTACCATCACTAGTCCCAGCCTGAGTCCTGCTCTGCTGCCTCTGACCAGGTCTGGCACCTGAGCCAGCAGGCATTCAGCTTCCTCCATCATCCCACACAGGACTGATCTGTAGAGCAGAACTCTCTCAGCATTAACCACAAACAGAGCCCACCCCAAGACAATAACAAAGGATTGCTTTTGAGATGAGATGCTGATTTACCACAAGGTGAACATGCTGAAGTCAGCAAGGAAACTAACACTGGCAAATTCTCTTCACAGCACCTCAGGACAATGCAAGTTTGCTAACTGCTCTGACACAAACCCACACCTTTTTCACCAGTGGAAGCAAAGCTTGGCATCCCACAAAAAGAATCTTAAAGGGTCTGGGAGCAGTACTGGTCACTCTGTTGCTCTTTCTAGGACAAAACTAAATAGACAAAGAAATAAAGAAACTAAAAAAGGAAATCTCAAGTTACAACAATTTAGCTTATTTAATCTGGGGCTATTTAGGTTTACAATAAATAATATAAAAAGATAATTTATGCAATGTCTAGATTTTAAATCCTGGATAATAGAAGTGGAAGCATTCTTCATTATTTACAAATTAAAGTACCTTCTGTTTGGAGACCTCCTTCTTTCTTTGATTTTTATTCAATTTTATTTTTCAAAGAGGTTTCACTCTATCATTAAAACAGAATACCAAATCCTAAATCTATTCAATTGTCTTACAGTATCCCACAGATGTTAACCATGTTTTGCTGACCACTGTAGGGCTTGCCCGGGAGAGGTGATGAACTTTGTCTATCTTACCGTATATTGACTGTTGTTCCTCTGATTTTTCAATTCTCTCTCTGTCAGGACTAGGCTTGTCTGAAGACATGAGCAGCAACAGACATCCTGTGAACTGGGAGGGAAAGCCAAAGGGTAAGAAAGATGAGAGAGCATATCTGAAGTATCGTATATCTATTTTGGTTTACTTGATCTTTTTTTCCCCAGAGTCCTCAGATTGTGTGTGAGTTGACCAAGGCTGGATGCCAAGTGTCTACCAAAGCTGTACCATCACTCCCCTCCTCAGCTGACAAGAGAGAAGAAATACAATGAAGTCTCATAGGTCAATCCAAGGACAGGAAGAGACCCCTCACCTGTTACTGTCATGGAAATACAGAGTTTAATGAGTTTAATTTTTTTACCAATCAGATCAGAGTAGGACGGTGGCAAATAAAACCAGACCTTGAAAACACTTTTCTTCCACCCCTCCATTCCTCCTGGGCTTAACTCTACCCCTGACTGAGGAAGAGGGACTGTAGTCAGTTCATCACATGTTATCTCTTCCCCGTCAAGGGGAGGGCTTTCACACTCTTCCCCTGCTCCAGCATGGGGTCCCTCCCATGAGGGACAGTCTTCCATGAACTCCTCCAAGGTGACTCCTTCTCCTGGGCTGCAGTTCCTCATGATCTGCTCCAGCATGGGTCCCTTCCTCAGGGTGTAGTCCCTCAGGAACAGGCTTCTCCAGCATGGGTTCCCCACAGGATCACAAGCCCTCCCAGCAAAGCTTCTCCTGTGTGGGCTCCTCTGTCTCTTCATGGGTCCACAGGTCCTGCCAGGATCCTACTCCAGTGTGGGCTTCCCAGAAGTCCACAGCCTCCTTCACGTATCCACCTGCCCTTATATGGGGTCCTCCAGGGGCTGTAGGGGCATCTGTCCTTCCCCATGGACCTCCGTGGGCTGCAGGGGGACAGCCTGCCTCACCATGGTTTGCACCACGGGCTGCAGGGGAATCTGTGCTTCAGCACCTGGAACACCTCCTTCCCCCTGCTCCTTCTTCACAGACCTTGGTGTCTGCAGCTTTGATTTTTCTCACATTTTCTCATTCCTCTCTCTGGCTGCAATTGCTAAGACACAAATATGATCATGCTGGGACCTCTGGACAGGAGAGCCACCACAAAACACAAAATCCATCACCACCTAGTAAAGGTCCAGATCATGTGGTTACAAAAGGTGAAATCAGATTGCTCATGGTTCTGCTGCAGCCTGTCAAAACCTGACTCAGAAATAATGATGAAGAGTTACAAGCAATAGGGAAGCACCACATTTCCCAGCACAGCGAATACTCCTTGCCTCCTCCATTAGGTTAGCTCTTACCTCCTTCTTTGCTGAGCTTGGGCACCTGTGAGCCCCCCCAAAGGCTTAATACAAGATTAACCGCCAATACAAATTATGAGCACCTGCTCACAATGAGATCACAAAGTGCCATAGCGGAAGGGTAGCTGTGCCACTAAAACAGGAGTCCCACACTGCACGGGCTGTTACTCCAGCTAGCCAGGCTGCTGAAGGCTGCTGCCAGGATGAGTCAACCCTCAAGACTCAGCCAACACAGGCTGGAGAGTTTACCCTGAGGTAAAACATAAACACTTGTGCCATGATATGATCCTTTAACAAATTATAAGGCCTAGTACAACCTTCATGTTTCTTCCCCTATCTTCCTAACTGACTAAATAAAGAATTCATCAGAAATAGGTATTTTTTTAATCTATGTTTCAATACACTGCTTATATAGTTTATGTAGTGGAAAACCTGTACTAGGTCTTTAAAAAAGTCTCCAATTTAAGTTACAACACACAGCTTGATTAACTCATCATTTATCTATGGAGACTATGTAGTTAAACTGAATGTTCAGCTTAAGACAAAAGAAGCAAGAATAAGAACATAATAATATATTGCGTACATTTAGCTATACTATACTCTGCAAAGAAATGTGTTTTAGCAAATGTTTATAGCAATGGTTTAGAATATCACATCCTATACCCAAGTAAGTTTTGAAAGGAGAAGACATAAGCTAGAGAATGAAAAGTCCTGATAGAAGAAACTTAGAAAACCCAAAAAAATAAGAAAACAAACAAAAAACCCCACAAGAAGCCTGATATTTTTGTTAGGTTTTCTTACCTTTGTTTTGGGTTTTTTATTAATAAAGTTGAAAGCAAACAATACCCCAAAATCCTTCCCACCAAACAAAATTTAACAATAATAAATGTAATTAGGTTTCAAGCCAAATGCTTGGGTTGGAAAAGGAATGCTGAGTTTGGATGCTACCATATCCACTGGCTTTGTATGAGGCTATACAGAGAAGTGCTGCTAACACTGTGCAAACTTTTGTTGTATATTTCCTCAAACATTGAGAGCAAAGTTTTCAAAAAGAAAAAAGACTGTAATGGCTTCGGACACCTAGTTAAGCAGCCTGTTTCCGAAAAGCGCTGATGACCCAGGAGCTCCTACTCACTTCAAAGTGTAGGATTTGGGGATGTTTGTTGCTTTAAGATTTATGGTCTCTCTACATCTTAACTGAGAGACTCAAGAAATTACAACTAGTAGCTCATCTCCATTAAAATTAGAAAGAAGTGCTAGACTGATTTGTGGCATCTATTTCAGAGGCCAACACATTCATGTCTTCAGTGACCTTGCTGGAGGAATAAATAGCATAAAGAAATGAGGACACCCCAGGGAAAGCTTTTCTACGTGGCAACAGGGCACCTCACCACAAAATCCTCAAGCTCACAGAAGCCACAACACATGAGAAGGAGAACAAGAACTGTTTCTGCCTGCAGGCTAGTAGTAAATGAAACAAAAAAAATCAGCTCACTGCTCTGACTATATTTCTATCAGTAAGCCAGCTTAACAAGGTTTTGTAAAAACAAAATCACAAGCTGGGCAATAACAGTCCAAGACAGCATGTGGAAATTCATAGCTAGACAAAATAGTACCATCAGGAATGAAAACCTTAATGCATACAAGGGAGAGAATTCTTATCAAATAACAAAGCTGTTGTACAGCCAAGCTGACAGACCAAACCTACAAGCCCTAACATTTAGATATTGATGTCCACAGGGATTTTGCAGACTGGCAAATCACCAAAATAAATGTGTTATTTCACACCAGGCAGGATTGTTCCCCAGTGCTTCCTGAAAATATGGCATGCTTCACCTATGAAAATTTTGGAAAGCCTTTCTCCTCTTCCAAGGGAAAAAAAAAAAAAGGCAACTGCAAAGGACAAGAGTCCATAAAAGGATGCCACTGTTAGCAACCTGAGTGACAGACAGGAAGGAGATTTCCACAATTGGCATTTGGTGAATTGCAAGCTATAAAAACTGGAGATTGCTGGGTTGTCTACAGCTTCTAGGGATAGCAGTTTAATTCTGTGTGTTACTAAAAGATCTTATTTATTTCAAAATTTCTTCATATATCAAAGTAAAGCAAGAAAACAGAACAAATCATACCTCTTACTAGGTTATTTTTTCAGTCACTGCATAACTAGAAAAGTGATTTTAATTCCTCACATATCTTGTCACCTCTCATTGGAAAAAAATAGTTACTCTTGTATTTATTGTTACAGTCTCCTTCCTTTTGTCTGATTCATTTTACTTCTATTGTGCTTCATGTACAGTCATTATTTCTGCTTTTAAACCTGCTTAGTTATTATTATAATGCATGAATTGTAGAGACATATATGCGTCTATGCTGAAATTGCCCCTTAAAAATCCCAGCCCTCAGTGCCAATTGGTCCACTTTAGCTGAACCGGAGATAGAAAAATCCTTTCCTGCACCAAGAAAGCATTCAGAGGAAAATATAAATAAAACCTTTCTGAAAACAAGCTTCTACTCATAATTCAAAGAATTTCATTCATAAATATTGGCTATCCTCTCTGGCCAACATCCTCCTGTCCCTCAGCTTGACATCTTTTTCCTTCTTTGGCCATTCAAGGTTTTGTTTGACACTGAAGTCAGACACTGAGATTTGAATTCTCTGCTTTTGAATTTCCCTCTTCATCAAGTCCCACTAGTAGCCATAAATAGTATTTCTCTACCTTTAGAGAGATCCTATTGCATTCTAAGTTGGCACTGGCTGGGGGGGAAGTCTCACTAACTAATTTGCTCTTGGCAGGTTTAGTTTTTTTTTTGTTGTTGAATACATGTATTTTTCATTTTTTATACACATATACCAAAATCTATATCCTGGCTAGATGGAAAAGAAAAGGAAAAGCTGAAGCAGCTGAAGTTGTTTAGCAAGTTGATACTGTTTAAAGAATAAGCCCTTTGAGATGTCATTTCACATACTTGTTTTATTGTGCCTATAAAAAAGAAAAGACATACTGGTCTTTGGTATATACCTAAGAAATTTATCTGCGTGACACAGTTAAAAGAAACTAATTAATGCAACAAAGAAGATGAGGCATATTTTCCCTTTTCTCGTAGTGCTACGGGCCTCTTAGGAGCACAAACATACTTATACTTTTATTTGATGCAAGTACTGGTTGGCTAATTTGGAAATTGAGATGTTCAGGGCACAGAGCAATGATTATGAGGAAAACCACCTAATACGCAATACTTTACAAGTATGATAAAATACAGGCCAGTAGTAACTGCTTGAAGGAAATGCCCATAGTGGTGCTAGCTTATTTTCCTGGGGGAAGAGGAAGGCACCACCAGATGTAGTCCAAGAAAGCTTTTCCTTCCCCAGTTTCTCCAAGCCTCTTTTCTATAAACTCAGCTTGAAAGAACCTGGGCGGGAGGCTTTTATTTTTAAGCTGCCGGCAGGTACATGCTATTATCTACACGCTTTCCAACTCCGTACAACAAATACGAGACGGCCGGCTTTTCCAGCTGTACACACCTGGCAACTTCTGCAGGGCCCCAGCAGATGGCAACATTGACCTGCGTGTCCTACAGAGCCCCACCGCCCTCCCTGAGCTCCGGACCCGCCTGCCTGGGACCTGCACTCCCGTCAGGGGGCTTGGAGTGACGCCTACAGCTTCCTTCTGTGTGCTGCCCGAGTCTCCGGGAGTTTGGGTCGTTTGCCACCTTAACGTGCAGAGAAGTGATTCCAGTTGCGTGATATGCCAAACATCATATATGATCAGAGAAACAGTAAAAAGAGGGGGGGAAAAAAGCCATAGGAATCAACTTTCTGAAAGAAAATTATGTTCGAACTTTCAGCAGAACTGTAGAACCATAGAATTGTTTGGGTTGGAAGGGACATTTCGTCCAACCCCATTGCAATGAGCAGGGACATCTTCAACTAGCCCAGGCTGCTGAGAGCCCTGTCCAGCCTGACCTTGAATGTTTCCAGGGATTGGGCATCCACTACCATTCTGGGCAACCTCTTCCTGTGGTTCATCACCCTCATTTTCAAAAACTTCTTTATATCTAGTCTAAACTGACTGCCCATCGTCTTCAAACAATTACCCGTTGTCTGTTTCAACAGGTCCTGCTAAGTTGTTTGAATACATGGTGTCTTTTCAACTGCATACAATTACTGCCCCTAGCACTACAGAATTACAGCTGTCATACTACTGCATGCCACTGTCCTGCAAATGACAGGATGATACTTGAAGTAAAAGCAAACTTATTTTAGATATCAGCAGGGCATTAGCTGAGACCCACCTGTGTCAAACTGCACCCTGATGGTGTAAACACTAGAGGTGAGCATTGACCATAAGAAAATATTGAGAGTATCTCACAGCACTCACTATAAACACTTTTTTAAAAAGTGTCTTCTGACATAGCACTTATTTGCATATGCCATTATGGAAGTAAATAGTGTTGAATACCATCACTCTAATGTCTCAGTTCAAGGTCAACTCTGATTTGTCTCACAAGTGAATACCCTATACTGATATGGACCCAACAGCTCCTCACCACCCTTCCTCTGCAGACTCTCACCTGGTAGCCATTGAAAACAATGAGCACTGTAGCAAAGGAACAGCAAAATACCACACCTAAGAATCTCATTTCCCTTAGGTTGTAGTAGGTTTTTTTTTTAAGGCTGCCTTCAGCATTTTAGGCTAGTCAAATTTTCCTCTTGCCCACAGAGACATAAACAAAGAATAAAAATAAACAAACATACCACTACAGTAACCACAAGTGATGTCAGAATCCATTCTCTTACCAGCTAAACCAACAGAGAAACTCTCTTGGCATTTGGTTACTAAACAGGGAGCTCCAGCCCTTGGGCAGCAGAATCGTTTCCTTGCTACTCGATCAGAAATCCTAAAATACACTACTGTCGGTTACCAGGTAACCTGCCATAATGGCATTACCTGATCCATCAGGGCTTGTTTCATCATACCTTCCTCATCATCCTCATTAAATGCTCATTTGCTATTTATCTTCTTCTCTTTGTCATCTTTGATAGTCCCTTCCTGTGGTTATTCCGCACAAAAACAAATTAGTGCCAAATAAAGAGAGACTCTGAACTGTGGCAATGGCTACCTTCTGGTGTCTTTGCCAATATATAATTCAGACCCTGCTTAAATACGTGCAATTCAAGCATCTATTTCAGCATGTTTTAATTCTTAAGTACCTTTCATTTTGCTACTATGAAGCAATAACACAAGCTAACATACTACTACAGAATATAAAGAACTAGTGTGAAAACTGTGTTTCTAAGGCTTTGAATAAGTGACTCAGCACATGTGCCTGGGTTGCTACCCCTAGGTATGAAGCTCGGGGCTAACTACAGCCAGTAACCAGAATGAAGCTAGAATATAGCTGGCCGTAACACACTTTCCCACACTACAAATACTTAAATACC
The DNA here is from genome assembly GCA_035583185.1 of Anabacerthia variegaticeps. NCBI lineage: Eukaryota > Metazoa > Chordata > Aves > Passeriformes > Furnariidae > Anabacerthia > Anabacerthia variegaticeps. The sequence goes on along the minus strand of JAWWEW010000112.1, from coordinate 29,953,827 downwards.
AAGAACCTTCTGGTTCTCAGACATCTCCAGTAAGCTGGAATGGAAGCTGTGTACACTTACTGACAGATATGCTCTTCTGCTATACAGACAGAATTGGACAGCCAAAATTCTACAGGCTGCACCAGCAAACCACATAGATGTCATCCTAAACAATTTATAAATGCTGCTGCAATGCAAGGCTTCTTGTGCCATGTGCAATGCATTAGTGTACCAGGGACATCCATACTAGGTAGGCAGGTCCCACTCATGACATGCAGGACAAGGGCAACAGCTGGAGGTCTGGAGGGGTGGTCTGTGGCAGTACAACAACTCTGATGACTCACAGATATGCAAGACTTGCCCAAAGTTTTGATACAAAGAAGTAAACTATGTTAATTGGTGGAGTGTCTGTTGCACATTTGAAAACACACAGAATTGTACTGGAATATCAAAGAATCAAAGCATTTCTTAAGAACACAGACAAAAAAGTATATAAAAAAGTTTTTAAAAATGTCTCACTAAAACTAGGCTAATCTGCAAGAGGTACACTACCTGATTGAACAAGATATCTGGCAGACCCTCTCTAAGCTTTAGAAAGCAGCAAGTGTCCCAGGCAAGCACAACATGCAGGTTCAGGTTAAGCACCTGATGTGCTCTAATTTTTGAGGTCTGGGTTAGAATGCATTGTTTAGTGGCAGGGTCATAAAACAGGTCCTTTCCCTGACCTGTTACCTCAGATCTGGCTTGAGGAACTAAAGTATTCATGTACCAGATACAGAAAAATCCTGGGTTAGTATATTCTGTCTGCAAGATGTTTTTTCTTGGTTTATTCTAAATTATCAGTGGCGCAGCATCTAAATTGTCAATGGCTCAGCATCCAACTGTGGCTAAGCCTGATGCCTTTCTGGGCTCACCAAATTTTTAAGTGTCATTCCAAGAAACAGCCCTTTCAGAAAGTATCCTCTCATCCCAAATTACACAAATCATAGCTTTTGTGGCAATGCTTCTGAAGAGGTACGAGCTCCCACACCAGAGGTCAAGAGGTAACATAAACCAGTTAATATGCATGTTCACTTGTCCCTCACAAGTGCTATTTGAGATCAAGTCTGACCATGTCTTTGCTGTTTGCAGGTTACTGACACCTTCAAAGAAAATAGTTGCCATATGTCAGAAATACCTGGCATTACTGGCATTATTCCTATGCAACATTGCTTCTCTCTCACTAGTACAATTTGTCGCTATGAAATCTCAAGAATGCCAGTGATTGATTTTGAAAGTCAGTGAATATCTAATGTGTGTTTAATAAGAAGCAAAATGGGGCAGATGTGACAGCAAGCAAAATGACAGTACAATAAAAATGACTGGCATTTAAAAAGAAGCTTCATTTTGTTAAAAGAAAACAACAACAAAAATAAAACCAAAACATAAGCATAAAGCACCACTACTTCCACCTCCAGCTTATTTGCAAAACTCATCTCACTGGTTAAACACCAAAGCGCTGCTCAAGAGGCAAATTGCTCGAAGTGGGAAGAATCCAGCTTTCATTGTAAGCAATGCGTTGCTACCAAGGACACAAGCAAACATGCATAATCCTGGTGGTTTCCACCCTGCAGGAAGGCCTGCAGGCACCCGTTGTGCTGAGAAGAGTGGAAGGCAGCCTTGGCACCCACCTCGCAGTCCTCACTCTCCAAGTACAAGGCAGCACCAGTGCCCAGAGTGAAAAAACACAGCAATAATACCTTATGGCACTGACAGTGTTTAGTGAGAGGGCTAAAGGGAGAGAGTTAAAATCAGTAGTAGTAATTCCACCCATGCCTGCTCTCCTCTCATTTTTAAATACAGAGGATTTTGAAGAATACTGAACAGCAAAGAGAGGCAAACCTCTACAGTTCGGTCACAAGCAGCAAGGGGAAAAAGCACTGATTATGCTATGGTTTCAAATCTATGTACATCCACACCGAGTTACCATCAAATGGCCAGAGATCTCCTGCCTCAGAGAGGTCGAGGCTGGCAGATGGTGCAGGTGCTTGCATTCTCTAGAGGCAAGATGATGCTGCTGAGAACCGTGTGTGCCGTACAAGATTTATGAGAGAGAAATGGAACCATGCCACAGACTAAGGTATTTTGTTGTTGTGCCATGTCCCTAAGCTCCTGCCTACTCTTCTTCACATCAACCTTATTTTTCTATTTCCCCCTCCCCCACACCATCTTGCTGCAGCTCCCTGGTGATATCCCATTTGCCCCTTCCCACACAGAGGTTCCCAGCAGCACTATTCTGAGACAATTCAGCAAGCTTCCTGAACCTGAGCTCAGAGCTTTAGTCTACAGTGAGCATACAGAACAGACATACAGATAAGCTTAGATGAAGAAGCATTGTTGTGAGTCAGTGGCTATTCACCTCTTCCCTACCAAACAGCTGTGCAGTTAATTTCTGATCCAACAACAAAAGGGCTTGAAGATAGCACAGTAAAAGTCCAGCAAGCTAAAAATGAAGTAATTAAAGTACCGGCAGAAAACTTTCTGGAACAAGACAGTCTAAAACTCCTTTTCAGCTCAGGCAACTCTCTACCTGCAAAGCTTAAGACTTTGTATGCATTGTATCTTTTACTGTTGAGTTTCAATACCTCTTGCAGCATCAGTCATTCAGTCTTGGGATGGTGAGGAATAAATCAACCAGTGGTTGTTTAAAGCAGAGAAAACAACATACGTAACACAAGGCTGGCCTCACACAAGGGTGAATTGCAGTGTGTGTGCAGCATCCTGGCACGTACACAAGGAAAACCAGAAAAAGTATGCAGCAGATGAAAAACCAAATACATATGTTGGCATGTCTTTCTTTCCTTTACATGACCCAAATCTCACCCCAAATGAGCACAACTGCTGAGAAGTCATTGTAAAAGTACTGTTAAATCCAAGTTCATGTCTGCCCATTTGTGTGCTGATGTTCTTAACTGGCCATTCACGTGCTGGATTAATTGCCGGCTGTACAAAAGATACCCTGTTGAACCCACACAAACCAACACTGCCTTGTGTCAACATTGCTTCATCCTTCCGTTAGATGATGCATTGTCTACTTTTTCTAAAGAATTTAAACAAATATCCACAGAAAGTACACATTATAGTCCCAACCTCAGTACCTTATCTTTTTCCCCACACAAAAAAATTTTTGTTGTGCAAAAGCACCTGCATCACAGCACATACAAATTAAGACAAGGGCCTGAATCCACAGCAGTCAAAAGAGGGATACACTTGCAGTGAGGCAACACTTGGCATTGCCCCATCTAGTTTTTAGGTATTCAGCTCACAGAGCAGCATTCACAAATCCAGGCCAGACACCAAAATCCAACAGAGCCTGGGGCTTAAGGGCTGAATATTTGCCCTCCTGCAGGAACATTGACTTTTTTCATACTGTGGCTGCAGAGGTGGGGAGGAAAGACTTAAAAAACCCCTAAAGTAACAAAGAAGTACTCAAGACAAATGTTTCTCAAATCTACACTCAGATGTTGCACTAAACATTATTGTAGTAAATTAGCTATCAATTTAGAGATCTGTAAGAGCCAGGTTCCTCACAAGCAGAAACATTTCATTGTCATCTCTCTGATGGTGAAAATAGTCATACAAAATGGCAGACATCGAGTAACAGGGTACTGGTGGTCACTGCATTTGCCTCCTCTGCATGGAGGTGTTCACACCCACATCCCCTCACCTTCCAGGAGAGCACCATAACAACCAAGCTATTGACTACATTGAGGGAGAATATTTAACTTCTCTTCCAAGACTACTAGACAAGGCAAAGAGAACACACATGAAGTAATAACTCTTCCCTAAGACAAGGACAGTGAACCAGTTAGAGAGGAATTCTGCATTTTATTTGCTCCTAAAACTATCAGGTTTAATTACAGTAATCTGACAAGAATCAGTAACCCACAAAGAAATTTTCCCTCTTCCAAATCCTTGTTTCCTGCCTCCTCATGAGCACAGATTCCCATGCACACAAAGCTGTCCTTGAAACCCTGAGTGAAAACCTGTAATTCCATAAGTCAGATAGGCCAGTTTCACATTAAAAAAAAAAAAAAAAAGAAAAAAAAAAGTATTTACTACTCACAGAGACAAGCCATAAAAATACCTTTCAGGCAACTGTTCAGACTGTGGAAAGAGACCAAGTTACACGATCTTTATTTGTTCCCTTCTCACACAGACTCCCTGGTAGATGAAACACAAGAAAGCTCCCATTAGTATGCTCAGCAGGTACAAGCTTAGGTTTGCCAGCCTTTTACCAAGCAACACAGTTGATATCAACAAGATCATGTAATGTGCAACCCAACAGGCTGCATAATTAGGCAGGTTCTGGCATTTTCCAGTGGCCAGTGCAGGGAGCTGTTGTAAAACCCATCATTGTGAGGCGTAACAAACTCTTAGTTACACAACTAGGCTGCACAAGGAAGAGCAAATTCTAGGCAGTAAGTGATGTTGAGATCACTTATAAAAAGGCTATATGAGCACATAAATAAAGGGGGACGGATGAACTACTTCATACCTAACTTCAGTGTTTGACCCACAACCGTGGTGTGCATGTGTGTGTGACTGCCTAAGGTGCTCTTTTCAAAGAGGACAAAGTGAATGCCACCCTGCCTTCTGCCTTCTCAAAGCAACAGCACTGTATGTACCACCGTGTCTGCCCCAACAGCTGTCAGCATGGGTAGGATTGCCTGGCTGCCAGCACAGAGCTGAGTGAAGAAAGTGGCTCTGCCTGTGGAGCCAGTTTGTCACCTGCTACCCGAGTCAATCATGGGAGGAGCTGAGACATCCGTTTACCTTGGCGTTTCACAGGGATCTGCCAGCACTCTCAGCTCAGTCTCCACTTCTGCAAGCTCCAACCGTAACAGCCTCCAGGTATTGCTCCTCCTGGCTGAGTCTTTCCATCCTTTCAGCCTGTCTCTGACCTGAATCTGTATCATTTTCCCGGGCATCTGAGTACCTATCACTTTCCCCAAAGCTGTTACCTCCAGCTCTAGTCCTTGTTTTAACCCCAAACAGAGGCATGAGGGGCTGGCAGGGAACACTGGTGGTGTAGGAAAAGATGTTACTGCAGCCCCTTCCTGCTTCCTGATCCCAGAAGGCAGCCATGGTTGATAGCAAAGTTCTCCATGCTTCAAGGCCTTATTTTAAACACACTTCAGAACGAAAAAGCCTTCAGAAAAGAAAACCGGAACAAGCAACTTTCAATTTAACAAGGCCTTTGAGAGTGTGTGCAGAGTAACAAGTTTCCTTTTTAATCCATCATTTGATCAAATACAGAAAAGTTTAAAAAAAAAGAGAAAAAAAAAGCTGCTATTGGACACAAAAATGCAACAAGTTAAATGTCAAATTCTTACTGTAAAGCACAGAGAAGCTACAGTAGTAACAGTAAGTTACACTAGTAATAGTGCACTAAAATGGGTGCCCTTCTTTGTCCTTCCCAAGTTTTTCCAGAGACCAATTGAGCTATTCCTTTTTCCACTGAAATTTCAAAGATATTATATATATATACATACCTGATGCACACACCTAGAACAGAATTTAATCCCCTCTTGAGGTGGTTTAATGGTTGAAAAATAGCACCAGAATCTAGGAGACACCATGCAGTTCTAAATACACAAAATACTTTACCCACTTATACTTAATCTGGATTAGAGCACAGCCAGTCAAAGCTGCAGTACAAATATTTGGCAATAGCCACAGCCAACTGCCATGCCAGAAATGTATTAGGCAGAAGAAAGCTGCTCATCTCATGTAAATTTGATGTCAAAATATATTATCTGTGACTGCACATCACACCTCAGCATTGCTTTGTGTGGAAGATAAAACGCTCTGATTTACAGCATTATAAATGTTTGCTAAATGCTTAATTGCCCTGTCTTCTTTCAAAGTGGCACTTTATTATTAGCTTACAGAGTGTGCTATGTAAGGCAGATAATTTTTTCTTAATTTCTTATTGACACCTTAAAAATCTGTATTTTACTAATATTCCTTTGAATAAGAAGTGTCTGCTTTACCTCAGCATTCCGTGATGAACAGCCACATTCAGCTCCTGGTTACTATGGCAATATTATGTAGGAGGTACAGAAACAGACTGATGCTTTTATCTTCTGCCTTTGTACTCAGAATATACTCTCCCCCCTTCCTTTATTTTTGAACAAAACAGCTACAAGGAGGGATGGTGAATCACTCAGAGAATCAAAATAAAGGTTATTTTATTAACTTTGTTGTTTTATTATCTGAGGATAAACTACAGGTCTATGAATGAGATATAAATACCAAAGAACTTCAGATACTTTCTTGCAAACTGTTTTCCTTCTTTTCATGATGAAGAAAAACCAAACCAAATCCAACCCAACAACTCCTCCCCTCCCCCCTCAAAAAAAACAAAACAACCAACAAAACCAAAAAGAAGACTTTGTGACCCACTCTACTTACTTCTCAAGCAAAACTGAACCCATTTGCTGTCTAGTAGTATCCAGGCAATGGCAAGAGCAAGGATCAATCACATGACTTGCTATTTCCCTTGAAAACAACTAAACCAGTCCATGTAGGCACATTTATGAGTATCAGGTGTGATGAAATCCCACTTTTTATGTGACCCCATCCAACAGGCATGGAAATAGGCTTCTGCGTGATTAACACCACCTCCTTTCTATTCATGTGTTTCTAACTAGCAATGATTTAAGCCCTCTGCCCCACTCCTCTCAAAGATTAAAAAAGGGGTGCAGAGTAAACACTTCAGGGGGTCAGTGCAATACTAACCTTATTCAGGCCTGCTGGGCAAGATTTACAGCAAACCATCTCATTTACAACTACTGACTCAGCCCCTTGTGGAACTCTCCCTAGTTGTATCAGTCAAAGCAAACCAGATGAACAAAGGTTTCCAGATCATGGGATTTGATGGTTTAGGAAACAGGCATGTTAAGCAGCTCAGCCAGCTGAGCCAAGCAGGGAGCCTTGCCACAGGTGGGGATCAGCCAGTGGTAGCACAGCTGTCTGCAACCAGTTTGCTGAGCTCCTTCTGTTCCACTTGCAATTTGTATTCATCCACCAGAGGTTAGAGACACAGTTACTGCCTTAAAATTTCTTTTGTGATTCATCATTTTGAAGTTAGAAAAAACGAAATAAAATCACAGGATATTGTTAAAAAAAAAAATTCAACACTTCAAACGCAAGAACGGTGTGTTTTAGGCTCTCTAACTTGATACACTAGTTCTCCAATTGCTCATTCCTATGAGAGCACCAATTTGCAGCTGACTTTCTGTAGTCCATGGTTCTACTACTAACACTTCAGTACTGCCCTAGGCAATCCCTTTTTCTTTCTCCTTTGTCTGCCCCTAGTCTATAGTTTTGACAGCTGCACATTCTCAATGTATGTTCCTGTGGCTTTCAGCATTTTTTAAATAACTTGTCAGTGGAGGTAAAGATTGCTGATTGCCAGATTTAAGCCTATGGGTCACTGATTTACTTTTTACAGAAACTTCATTAAACCCTTAGAAGTAACTGGCATGTACCAAATAATCCACAAATTGCAGCATTTTTTCATCTCAAGCAGCAGAGAGAAACACTATAGACACATACATTCCACAAGAACTCTAGAAAAAACAAAAAGGAAGACACCTCCGACAGTAAACTGCCAGTATGATCCATAAGAAGGTTAACAACAGGTATGTGAATGCCATATCTTGCACAGTAAACTTTCCCAAACATGCCAGGAACCAAAAAACACTACAAAGACACTGTAAGCATCAATATGAATTGAATATTTCCTATTTCACAGTAATTTCCCTCTGCAATATTGCCAGTTTTAAAATAAAGATGTCATGGTGATCATTAGTATCTGGGTCAAACCACTTCTCATTTTGACAGAATCTTTTTGTAGCCTCACTGGGAAAAATTAAGAAGCCACGAGATTGAAAGCAACAGATTAATGTTTTCCATGTATCTGTAATTTAAAGGAATCATTTGCTAATGACATCTTGTGCATTATCCCCCACATACATCTGCCAAGGCAAAATATTTCTACCCTAAAATGACCTGCATAAAGTCTACACACAACATTTTCCTCAAATTTAAAAGCAGCTCAGTGACTATCTGTGAACAGAAAAATACCCATTCTCCACATACCACATGGTTGAAAACAGTGACTGGTACAACATACCTTTATAACAAATACTTAACACCAGGGCATCACAGTGGTCCTTTTCAAAGATGCTTCTGCAGAGTGTTTGGGCCTGTCCTGAGAAGAGATTTCAGGCATAGCAAACTGATATGGAGAAGGCATGTGAACGTGTAGGGCAACCCATCTGGTCAGAGGCATGAAGTTCACTCTCAAGGTCTGTTCAGCACTTCACATGGTGATAAAAGAATAAATCCCAACAACACACAGACCCACACAACAGCCTCACAGAAACATTTATTCAACTGTTGACTCTGCTTTGAAACTTTGCACTGCAAGGGTGAGGGAGGAAAGGGGAGACCAGTTTAGCTTGCTATCAGGAACGATATGAGAAGTTTTAATAGTGGTTACTGCAGGAGGAAAAGAAAAAGTAGGACTGTGCTATCTGAGCAGGTGTTAAAATGGCTGCATCTCTGTTATGATATTTCATATACTAGGCACTAAGCAAATATTTTCAAAGAACATAGCTGTGTTAAAAACAACAACAACATCAACAAAATACTCATAAAAAACAGGATAGAAAATTAAAGCCACAGCTTCTTACTAAGAAGTACTGCCGGTTTTCTGGGCTGGGTCACTGCGGAGGGAGCGGGGGCGATGGGTCCCCAAGGCAAAGCAGGCACTGCTCTGCCCCCACAGTTCCCCATCCCTCGGGACACCCTTGCTCCTGCAGCCCCAACCCTGTCCACTTGGGTTTTGTCTGCTTCATGCACAGAGCGCCTTTTTCTGCAGAATTTTGTCTTTATTTCCTCCTATTTCTGTCCTAGTCCTAAATAGCCTCTGATGCTTTTTAATGTAAAGCATTGAGAGTTGCTTAGCGCTGTGCCCACTCGGGTTTTGCTATTCAGAAAATTCGCTGGCAAAGCAAATGCTGTGAATCATTTCCCAGCTCCTCACTGTGTGACGTACCTGCCTGGCTGCTGGGACCACGCTGGTGGGTGAAACTCACGAAGCCAAGAGAATGTTTAGAGGGAAAAAAATCGGAATATTGCAATTTACTAAAATTTTCTCTCTCTTGTGCTTATTTCTAAGAATGTAATAGCTTCTGTGGTAGTTTATTTTTACACTTAATTAGGAACTTTTTTTCTTTTCATTCAAAGCTCAGCTCTTACCAGCATTTGAAAGTGTGATGGTGACAGGAAAGATAATGAAAGTATTACATTCCTTTTAGTTAGAGTGCTGAGAGCTGACTATCAGTTGACCCTCACTGAATGGTTCATTTGATCAAAAAGCAAAACTAATTTTGTGAGAAAAAATAATTCTTAGAGTTTTTATTACACATAGCACTTGATGGTTTAAGCCCATCTGGCAACTAAGCACCATACAGCCATTCATTCACCAACCTCCCCACCCCCACCAGCAGAATGGGGAGGACAATCAAAAGTAAAACTTATAAGTTGAGATAAGAAAAGTTTATTAATTGAATCAAAGTAAATATAATAATAATTATTATAATAATAAAAAAAACAAACAAAACAAACAAATTATGCACAATACAATTGCTCACCACTCTGCTAATTGATGCCAGACCCTGAACCCAGACTGACATGATGTTCTATGGTATGGAATATCCCTGTAGCCACTTCAGGTCACCTGTCCTGGCTAGGCTCCCTCCCAGTTTTTCCTTTGTGTACCTCCTCACTGGCAGAGCATGAGACATAAGGAAAGAGGCCATGACTTAGAATGAACACGACTTAGCAAAAACCCAAAATGTCAATGTGTTATCAACATTATTCTCATGATGAATCCAAAACACAGCATTGTACTGAGAAGAAATTAACTCTATCTCAGCTGAAACCAGGACAGTCGTTACCTCAAGACAACTGACTGCAAAACGCAGACAGCATGCTTTTGATATCTTCAATTTAATTTAAAAAAAAACCACAAAACAAACAACTCTAAACAACCAAGAAACCTTTAAGCCATCCCAGAACTCTCAAGCCCTCATTGTACCTTGCAAGGAAGGGAAAAAATTGATATAAATAAAATCCTTCCAAAATAACCTTTAACAACTCTTTCAATAAAATTAAAAGGGGTTAAAAACCTTATATCATTATCTATACACTCATCTTACTGTTAGCCTTGGTAATGAGCTTCTAATAAATGGGCATTTCCTAATCCATACCACATCCATTTGCTCGCTTGGTCCTGAAGCTGGGTGAGATCCAGACTAGAGCCCATCAGCTGAGCAGCCCTGCTGCAGGCATCCATTCAGCGAGGGTCACAAGGTTGTTCCCATTTTCTCAGAAGCAGCGAGAGCACCCATGAATAACAAACTACCAGCACTATTTCAAGAGACTGTTGCTTCAGGTTTTGCTCCGTGGGAAGGGAAAAGAAACATTCGCATCTTTCTTGGAGGCCAGGAGTTGTAGTGCGGTAACACTGGTTAGGATACTTACTTGGCATGGTTTTGGGCTCACCTCCTTACAGTGGTGTCAGCCAGGAGCTTGCACAGCACCATACCTGGTCATCGCAAACCAGCAATTTCTCTTCCAGGAAGTGCCAAAGCCAAGCCTTCTCAAAAGTTCTTCCTATCTTTACAAAACCATCACTGAAAAGAAGCTTTTCTTGACAGAGAAAACGGAACGTGTCTTTAAGTACCTCACAAAAACAACCCACAAAACCAAAAAAAGAGCCCCCTAACTGTAAGGACAGCTGCTGGTCAAGACAGACACTACCCCACCAGTACTCTCAGGACATCAGCCCCCAAACTGATGCTCCCATTTAATTGTGTGTCAGACCCATTAGGCACAGCTGAGAAGAGCAGGTGGAAGTATTTGACAACAGCTAAGGGAATACCACTTGTCTGAGCTTTACAAGCATTCTGATGAGCAAGACCACAACAGACCACAAAAGCAACATGCTTTGAGACTAAAGATGGTACTAATTGTCAGTGGAGTGGGAAAGCTGAGATTTGGGCTAGAACCCAAGAACAAAGCCGGTGATGCACAGGGCTGGGGCTGTTCGGTTAGAGAAACATGGGCTTCACCTGTGCCTGGCCTCTCAGGCTTGCCCAGAAACAACAGTAAGGTTGGCATTATTTAGTAGCTACCTTAAAAAAATAAAAAAAAAGATACCCAGAATATGTATTGGTTGAGTGGTTTTTTCCACCATAAATCATACTGATGTGTTTGGAGGAAGAAGCTATCTACCCTGAAGCAATTATTGATTATTTTAAGCATCCATGGCACCAGCTGCTCCTAACTCTCTCTCGGCAGCTAAAAGGGTTATGAATGGGCTACTTCAGCTGAGGCAATTCGGTGATGGCTAATACATTGTAAAAAGCAAATGTAGTGACTTCCAGGCTGCTTGTTGGTTCTTGTGCTAAAATCAGACCTATGCCACCTGAGTAGTCCTGAACACGCTTGGTCTGTCCACCAGTACAGAAAGGTTCTTATTTATGTCAGTACTTACACTGGGGCATGGAGGCAGCTCCAGAGGCTGAGAACGAGGCTGAACCACCAATGGCCTTATCTGTCCAGGGAAAGCTCTTTCACCTTGGTTGATCGCATGGGTAGCAGAGGGACAAGGACAGATGCTCACTTGAATTTTCCAGTCATGCCCACAGCAACCCGTCCTGAACCTATGTCTCGGAGAGAGAAAGGCTCAGGCTGACTGGGGATCAGTGTGATGGGAAGCTTTGATTCTCAACAGTTTAGAAGACTCTTTTTCTTTAGTCCAGGAAAGGAACAGTGATTAGTTCATGATACGATGCTTATGGCCATATAATTAAATAATGGATCTTAGCAGTAGCAATGCTGCACTAGGACTTGCAATGAATCATTTCATGTTTTTCATCACTGTCTGAATTCCCACAGACATTTTGGTCTTCTGAAGCCTGCCACTGAGCTCAAATGTCTAATATGACACATATTAATGACTCAAATACTTTTGTTATGTTTAATTTATCTACAGTTTTTAGATACTAGAATCCAGCAGTTTTCTTTTTAACTGAAAAAATACTGAGAGGTAAGCTACGTGCAAAATTAACAGAAGTTACTGTTAGTATGTAGGAAGTAGCATCCTCTGTCTAATATAGCTTAAAAGATTTATGGGCATTTCAGCTGAAAGTATTCAGAACACTAGGGGCATCATTTATCACTCAAAGAGAACAGAAAGGGAGCAGATAAACAAAACAATAAATCTTGATGCTACCATTTAGCAAGGTATTACTACAATCAGACATCAGTTTATATTACTTCAGAGAGTCCAGCAGCTCCAGCCCCAAATCAGGACTGCATAACCTCATCTCAGGATGAGCCCATCTCAGTCCCAATTCCAGTTACCATGCACAATGACTTATTTAACACAAAAGATCTTAGCTGCATGACCTCTGGGCAGATTTGTTCTAATCAATTCTTTAGGCGGGGGAAAAAAAAAAAAAGCAAAAAGCTAATTCCCAAGTTCTCAAATTCTTCTTTCTAGTGGACTGTGAGCAGGTTCTTCCTTTGTCAGAGTTGGCAGTCTTCTTCAACTGCACATCCTCCCAGCCCATGCTGTTATTTGCTGCTGCTGTGCATTCAGTTTTATTGAATTTTTTTGCCACACTTCAGACTCTGAACAAAGCAACTTTCAGCCTTGCAAGCTTTAACATACTTCAGCCCACAGTGAGTGCATCACTTTTTGTTGCAACTGGAGATACTGACTATAGTCAATATGAAACCACAGAGCAGTTTTAAGGAACAACATTAAAATTCCAGGACATCCGTTTATAAACTTGCCTTTCCAAAGGAGACACAATAGGAAAATTCAGCTACAGGTCAATTACTACCATTTTCCTTATTGTTAGAGAAGGGAATACCAACAAAAAGTGAATCTGACATCAATCCACCATATATTAGATTTCACAGGAAATTTGCTATTGTTGAGGCTGATTTGCTTGAAGATGTAACTGAAAATTGATAACCACAGCAGAAATACATGCAATCTCAGCTAAAGGGATATGAAGATACATGTATTTCACAGCTAGCACTACAAATGACTCTTTACATTTTCTTAAATGAAACAGAATTAGTCTCCATAAATTCTCACGCTCCTTGCTCTTCTCTGGCCTTCGAGCATGCCTATTTCACATGTCTTACATGGGTTCATCATTTTTTCAATGGCAATATTCTATGATAATTTTTTCAATGGCAGTCTCAATGCATTTAATAAATATATATTTTCTCAAAGCATGTCCCCTGTCATTCCTCAAATCTGAGGCAAAGAGATGGAAAAAAGTGCTTTAACAAACCTGGAGCAAGATGAAATATTGCATATCTCTACATCTTGCAACTAATATATAGAAAGGCTTATCTCCCATGTTTTAAGGGAATAGTCAACACAAACTTCATTTGGAGTAAACAACTGACATCTAACTGAAACATGTAATACTCAACTTGTGGCACTAAACTTTGTTTTACTGCTAAGAGTAATTCAACTTAACATGCTCCAGCATTCATTTGCAAAATGTTTATAGAATCATAGCAAATGCCTAGGTCTGACTTGCTCTGAGAAGCCGGATAACAACAATACAAGGGTAGCAGCAAGTGGCAGGGACAACTGTCAGCCTATTGAGGATTTACCTTTCCCTTTCTGCCGGTAATTTTTGTATATTTAGCCTCTCGCGGCCCCTCTTCGCCTCTCCCCACACACAGAGCTCTCACGAGCACCAAGTACAGCCACAGCTCCGCGCAGGGAAGGCTGCGGTGGCCTCCGACACTGGGATGCCGGGGGACGCTGACAAAGGATGCTGCCGCTGCGCTCCCTCCCTCCCTCCTTCCTTCCTTCCTCCTTCACCTCACAAATTGGCAGCAGCTCGAAAGGTCGGATGTGCCTGAATGACTGCCTGGGAGAGGGTGAAATCGCGCTGTCCACGCACAGACCCTGCCCAGTGCGGGGGACCCGACCAGCCCCCGTCCCAGCTGCTGCTCCCGCTGTCCCTGTGTCTCCGGGCAGGGATGCTCCCGCTGTCCCCGTGTCTCCGGGCAGGGATGCTCCCGCTGTCCCCGTCTCTCGGGCAGGGATGCTCCCGCTGTCCCCGTGTCTCCGGGCAGGGATGCTCCCGCCGTCCCCGTGTCTCGGGGCAGGGATGCTCCCGCTGTCCCCGTCTCTCGGGCAGGG
>JAWWEW010000112.1:29916622-29938305 GCA_035583185.1 Anabacerthia variegaticeps | reverse complement strand
CCCCCCGCGCCTGCCTCGCCGCCTTCTCCGCCGCGGGACGCGGCGCGGCCTTCTTGGGCGCCGAGGCGGCCGCCGGCGGCTTCTTGGGCAGCGCCCGGCTGGCGGCGGCGGCGGTGGGTGCCGGCAGGAGGGGCGGCAGGGCGGCGGGCCGGCCCGGGGCGCCCTCCGGCTCGTCGCTGCGGGCCCAGGGAGCGGCGGGGCGCGCTCCGGGCAGGGCGGCGCCCCTCGCCGCGGGCGGGCAGGGCCCCGCGGCGCGCCGGGGCTGCAGCCCCATGGCCGGGGCGGGGAGCACGGCCAGCCGCAGGCGCAGCCGCCGGCGAGGGACGCGAGCGCGCTCTGTGCCGGCAGCCGCGGCTTCTCCCTCCCGATAACCCGCCCCCCTTCCCGCCCTTCGCCCGCCCCGGGAACACCCTTCCCGGCGCGGGGTGGGCGAGCGGGCGGGGACGGGGTCTGGCGGACACTGGCCGTGCCTGCCGGACCAGCCCCCCGGGCTCGCTGCGGGTGTGGCTCCGTCGCCTTTCCCCGGCCCGCAGCACTGCCCCGGGTAAGGAAGGGTATGGCGAGGCTCATGCACTCCCCGAGGGCAGTCAGGCTCTGAATTCCTCCCAAACTCATCAGGCGTCCAAGCGTGAAAGGGCAGTATTTTAATGTCACATTCAACTAGCACCCTCTTGCCATCTTCAAAACATTAATGATATTTTGAGCTCCTCGATTACTTGAATTACCGTGAATAAGGACAAGAGTGCTGTCAGCCACACTCAGACCTAGGGCAAACGTGCATCTACACGGAATTCCAAAATGCACAAGCCACTTTGAGGACAAGAGCTGCCTGGCTTAGTCCTGAAGTGCACAGGCCAGAGATCCTCCTTCCTAGCCTCAGAGATGCCATCTGTGATAGAGGCAAAGTGCATGGTTCAACATTTCTTTTGTTGTGGGTTTTGGGTTTGGCTGTGTGGTGGAATTTGTTTTGTTTTTGTTTTGTCATGGCAGCAGTAATTTCCTACCTTTTCAAGTACCCTACACAACAACAGAGGTTTGGCAAGGTTTCATGGGGCAGCAGTAAGTAAACATATTTTCCATGAATCCAAGATTACTACCACTCCAAAATTTAGTCTAAGAAGTCATGGATTTCTACAGCATTTAGTTCAAAGTACTATTTTAACTAGTGTACCAAACTTGTATCAAAAAATGGGTAGGATGCATGCAATCCACAGTTGAGATCTTCACATGTATGGTTCCACACTATCATAAAGAGTATTATACTATGAGGATTCATCAACTGTGAGCTTTTGGAATACTCAGTAAACAAAGACAGGATACGAAGGAGCAAAAGATATAGACAAAAACAACAGTGTGTGTGCTGTCTGTGCAGATGGAGGAAGTGAATCCTTAAAGGAGACGAATAAATCATGTGATGTAACAGACCTAAGTCCATATAAAGGTATACCAGTACATGAAAATTTTGGACCTCAGTTCTTGAACCCATTCTGTCCTGGGGATCTAAGTGTTAACTGATGAGTGTTAACATTATTATTTACCATAGAGCATAAATAAATTAAAAAAACCCCCTGAATAACCAATACCATTTTAATTAAAAATTAGAGTGCTGAATTGTGTACCACCAGAACTGGTAAGATGACAGGCAAAACCAGCTCTGGAGCAACTGAAGGGCTGGCCCTGAAGCACTCACTAGTGGGAAGGGATCTCCCCAGTGTCAGCTGTGATCAGCAGCAGCAACGGGAAGGGGTGGTGGTGGCCATTTCCTGGATGACATCCATCACCACCTACGCACTTGCTACTTCATCCTCAAATGCAAACTGAAAACTAAAAGGAACTCACTCAAAACTTCACTCAAGGGTCCCCCAGCACCCAAAGGCTGTGGTGGGCAGAGCTGGAGCAGCTGTCGCTAGCATCACCACACAATGACTAGGGAGCCCAAGATCCCGCTGCGGAGGCAGGACTACCTGGCCCCCATCACCAGCAGGAAGGATGCTTCACTGGCAATTTATTGTTACTAATCAGATAAAAGGTGTGCCTTGGTTGGCAGTTTAGATGCAAAATCATGCAATCACCCTGTATACGGTTTCCCCAAAAGATGTTGCTATGGTGTGCAACATACACTGACATTTACAGGAATGTGCTGTACTGCAATTCATCTCTTTAGCCTGAACCCTGAATATTAATAAGGCTGGGGTTTTCCTCTTCCTGACACTGCAGCTCATGTCTTTAAAAGCCATTCTTTCTTCTGTATTTGTGGATTAACAGGGAAAAAAATATCCAAAGCAATGGGGTTTCGACACATGAATCAAGCACATCTGTCCTGTGCAAAAGAACCTCTGCAGTATAATATCAACCCCCAAACATTACAGATTTAACTTTGCTCCAGAATAACTGAATAGTTCTTAGTTGAAAAAAATTAGAAATGAGAACCTCTTACTGAAGCCAGGCAAAGTATTAAAGTATTACACTTCAATCTGTTACCAGTTTAAGTCAGGATGAACAGTTTGTCTAAACACCAAAAATAAAGAAGCTTTAAAATCACTTCTGCAAATCTAATAACCAGTTTTGGATATAGTTATACATATCCCACTTTTTCTACTTTCCTATTCATTCAAGTGTAATGCTGGAATTTTAAGCCCTCTACAACCGATTCCTAAATAAAAAAAATTTAGGCACCTTTAAAATGAATTTATTTCACAAGTTTCATTTATACATTTGCCATAAGTTCTTTTAGTAAAAAGTATTTAAGTATGAAAATTTTTAAAAATCGTTTAAAATACAGTTTTTTAATAAAATCCAACAAGCATTAAACAGACCTTTTACATATTCTCATTAAGCTTTTTCCATAAGGCACATGTATAGACATTTCAAAGGAGAAGTTAATTATAACTTACCAAATTTTTACAACGTTTATAAAACTCTGTCTTTGGAAAAACATACAATGGATAATGTACAAACATAAATGGCACATTGCAAATTTTAGACAGAACTGTAAAAGAAATCTTTATGCATACTGCCCAGGTCTTAGTGTCTTGCCTCCACTGGGGAATAAACTGTTACTGGATGCAAAGTAGTTTTAAGATTACTCTGCATTAAGTATTTAAATGTACTTTTTTGTTTAAAAAAAAAAAAAGAAAAGCCTGGAAGTTCCAGTGTAAACACAAAAAAATCACCACATGTATTTTTAAAACTCTAGTAAAAATTATTTAATCTCCCAAATGCAAAAGGCAAGAAAAATACTAGATTGTTACTGGTTACTTTGGGAGTGGAAATATATAGTTTTCTGAGCAAAATTTACAGAGGAGGAAAGTTGGCTTTAAAGTGGACAGTGGTTTCTGTTTTTAATTTATCCTAGACAGGATGAGAAGCACTTAATCACAGCATCCCTTTAAAAAGAAAAAAAAAAAGGTCAGTTATTTGTTATTTTCTTTATAGACATCTCAATCATCACATATTTAAAATTCAAAATGTGACAGAAATTAAAGGCAAATACCAATAGTTTATTAAATGCAGGACCTGTGTGTGAGTAGCTGCTGAACCAGCTAGAGCAAAGGTTCAAGCCCAACCTGAAAGACATCTCCCACGCTGTTTATGTTACAGAACATGCTAAAATGCAGGGTTAAGAACTGCTCTGCAGCACACTTGGAGGCTTAGCAAAGGTCAGAGCCTTATTTTGCTAATGCTGGCCAGCAAGGGCATGGCTGAGGAAGGAGTGCACCAAATCCAGACAGTCAGCAAGGCACAGGTGCCTGAGCCCAAGCCACACTGGAGTCAGACCATCACAGTGCAGGACATAAAGCACAGGCTGGAGGGTTTAAAGTGCATGTACTGACAGTGCAGGATGGAGAGCTGGGTCAGCCTTAAGTTTTGAAAGATCTGAAGAGCTATATTTTTTTAACTGACAATAAGCTGTTTTCTGACTGTTAGATCACTCACATTAGTCTCCTTTATTTTTCATTTTCTCAGAAAAGTAACAACTTACTGAGGAGTGGAATTTGTATTCTGGTGTTAGTCAGTTTGAAAAATGAAGAAACATAGCATCATGACTCTTTAAAGTCACTGTAGGTATGGGTTTTGTTTTTTTGCATTTTCTGTTGTTTTCATTTGGGTTTGGTTTAGAGGGGCTTTTTTTCTGCCAGAGCCACAAGTAACTAAAATAACCACACACAAACCAACAAACCCCCCCAACAAACCCATGAACAAGTAAATTAAGAGTAAACCATTAATATAGTTAAACAAAGGAATGATAGTTTTGTTGAAATCAAGAGAAACACATACTTTAAACAAATTACATAATACCGTTCTCTGGCATTTAACATGGTTTAGATTACTGTTTCTGTAAGAAAGGCAGCCTATACAAAAAAATTATGATAGCAAGTAACTCAATAACCCTAAAAGAATTCATTGTATTATTAAAAGCAGTCTGTATAGAATTCAATTCTTTGGCTCATAAAATCTAATAGATAAATAAACACAAAGAAATGAACTGATGCATATAACCCAATATTTTTCTGCCCAGAACTTGAAGTACTCTGAGTAGGTTAAAAAACCCAAACTGACTGGAAGCTCAACTTGCTTTCTGTACAGAGCAAAACATAAAAAAAAAAAAAAAAAGGAAGAAGCTGATGCTTTAAGATTTATATATATTTGTAGATTTTAGTATAGCTGTATAGTTCCTCATACTTAAGGTAGCAGGTGACGGTTTTTAAACATCTTTCAGTTTTTGTCACATTCTTGAAATGTTTAATGTTCTTTTCAAGGAAAAAGATTTTAGCAAGGACATCTTGTTTGCAACACAAGCACCTAGAAGATAATACTGTAGTAAAAACAAGATAGGAGGCCCAAAACCTTGGAGAAGCTCCAAAGGGGCAGACCCAGGGAGGTTCTGGGCGAAGACAGTTCTCGGGTTGGATGTATCCATTAGGTATAATAATTAATTAGTGTTATAAATTTGTAAGAACCTTACACAAATCCTTCATAGATAAAATCTGAAGCTTTAAAAAAGCCTTTTTTTTTCCCCAAAACACCCCACTGTTGAAAGACTAAACTGCATTTTGCATGAATCATTATAGAAAAAATAAGGCTGTTATATTTGATTACTTGCATGTGTTTTCACTTGGTGTTTGGCTAGCTTTCATTCCCTTTTTGTACACAAGAGCGAAAACAAAGAGATGCTTGCCAAAATGAAAATTAACATAAAGTGTTGCCTTTGCCTCTCCCAAAAATGATGGAGGAATTCAGAAACAGACTCAGCAGCTGAAACTATATTGTTCATTTGCTTTTAACTAAGACTTCAGATCTGTAAGTTACCTTTAGTACCATAACAGTCCCTTATTGTGCCACTGTATTTTTAAATCACTGGAGAATTTAAACAAAACCTTGATTTATTTTGAGTGATGAAAACTAGCGAAAAATTTAGCACAGAGAATTACTATGCACTTTACTTGTATTTAAAGCTTGTATTAAGCATTACTTTTGAGTTCAGCTATGTAATTTTCTAAAAATTAAAAGGATGTTATGTTTTTCCACATACTTACTCCCCTGCATAAAGGTAACTGACTTTAGTTAAGATGAAAATTATTATGCAGACTCACCTTGCAAAAGGAATATAAGACAGACTATACCTGAAAAAAAGAGGAAAACAGTATATTTGCAGAGTGTTCATGTGTCTCCTTGAACTAAAGTATTTTACTATAGTCAGCATTAATAAAGGGAACCTGATGTAACAAAACTTGAAACAAGATTACCTACTCAATTTAATGCTCACCTGAGAAAAGATTGCATATTTGGATAGGAACTAAGCACACTGACAAGGATTTGGTGGTTTACTTTTTCATTGGCCTTTTTTAACATCGTCCATAGCTTCTAATGCATATGAACTTAAAAAACCCCCAGATTTACTATCACCAGGTCCAAAAGTAATGGAGACTTCTGGGAAAACTGTATTCAAGATGATAGAGACCACTTTTTCCAGTTTAGAAGAGAATCTAAATTACTATGCAAATATACATCTAATATTTATGTAACTCTAAATACAGATATATACTGTAGTATGAATAATATGCCACAAATTGTGACACTCAAACAGTTGATAATTCTGTTGTCCTCTGAAACTTGCTTCTCACAAGCCTCGAGGTGGTGCTTTGTTCTCATGCCCAGCCTGATCAGACTCTAGGACACTTAACCAATGTGAACCGTCTGCTGAAAACAAGCAGGGCACAGTCTGAGTTAGAAGTCTTCCCTCTAATACCAAGCATTTGCTTGGGCACAGCACAATGCCCAGCAGTCCCTATCCTGAACAAACGGTTACTTGTCCTCAGACTCAAGTTCAGTATAGAGACTGCGTATTCGGAGCAAGTTCAAACAGGAACTGTGATCACCTTGGGTTGCCTGAGAATTAGCACCAAGTAATTCTCCTGGGACAAGGAGATGAAGTATGTATCTCTATGGAGAAAGCAGTAAGTTCCAAAACTTCTGCCTGGCTTTCAAGCATTCATCTAACTGCACTCACACATTGCCAAGCCCAGCCCCTGGGCGCATTTGGATGGTCATCACTGTACCTGCTGCACTAAATTTACCCTCTCATATCCACCCATTCTTTACCCACTGCTGCTGTGTATCCTTCGGGCAGGACATACCCTATGAAAATGTTTAGTTTTACTTCAAAAATGAAAAAAATAGAACTCAAAGAGGGAGATGAGCAGAATATATGATTATTCTGTTAGTTTCACAACACAGAAAAGGCATGAGAATTTTTTTGCATATATATTCCTTTCATAAGGCTTCAGATAAGTTCACACATTGCAGACTATACTTAAAATTATAATTTTTGCAAGATGATTGAATATAGATCTTGCTGGAGTTACACAACCTATCTTAAAAGAACAGATTGAGGCTGGCATTTGGGCACACTTGCATACGAAGCATATATAGATATATATATAGGTTTATAATCATGCGGATATAGGGGCAGGGAGAAGACATTAAAAGGAATTTTAAGAATCTTACCAGGTCATTGCCAAGAACTGCAATATGCAGAATAACATTGCCAAACCTTTTTTGTTCCACTAAGTAAAATTAAAAACAACACTGCAAGTTAGATAATTTTGCACGATTCTATACTGTAAACAATTGGAACAGTCTGTTCAATCAAAAATTGAGCTAACTGATAATGCCTAAATCTCCTTGACTTAATGTGCTACTTCTGTCCTAACAACTCTTCATTCATTTTATCTATCACTTCAATAGCATCATGTAATGAAGACCTTTTCTAGCGTTGAAAATACTTAACAGCATCAGTGCTAAAACTCACTCATGAGACTGTACTTCTGCAAATATAGAAGTTCACTCCAGTGACATACTTACTTCTATGGAATGTAACTACAGCTAAATTTCAATCATGATGCTCAAAGGTTCTGTTTCTTTTCTGTTGTCTTAATCAGCTTAATATTCTGTATACATGGCTTCTAAAGACCACTACATATTCTCTGATGTCTTCTGACATAAGTATACATCACTAAAATAAAACAGTATTTTAACTTGCTTCTCTTAGTTTTTATTCCAGAGGTCTGCAGACTGAACCCAATGCTCTAGATTTGGTATTTTATCTACATCACAAGCAGGTGCAAGGGTGCGTTTGCTTTACAGCCAGCAGGCTCATCACTCCACCTAAGCTCAAATACACCTGACAACAGATGCAACACACACACACACACAAGTTCATCTTTCCTCCACAACTGAACTGTATCTTAAAGCCATCATACAATTCATAAACTAACGAAGCTAGACTGCTTTTTAGAGGAACAAAGAATTCTCACTTACCCAGAATACAGCACAAAGAGTCAATACTAGGCAAAGCTAGGGTGAGATGAGAGACATAAAAAACCAGAATGAATACTCAAAAGCAAATACACTGTTTTCATGTTTTCAATGGGCAACTAGCATTTTTAGAATTGACTTGTGAAACAAACAAAGTCAAAACATGTCATACAGTGACTATATGCTGAACTCCATGTAAAGTGGTGTTTTCCAAAACACTGTATGAACTATTCATGGCCAGAAGGGCTGGGATGAATCTTGGAAGAAAGAGGAGGCAGGAGCTGACTTCAGGAGCCAAGAGGAATATAACCAGGTGTGTGTAGCCTTATGTGTAGATCTTTTAAGAAGTAGGCTTAGAGGATAAAGCCTGATTGAAAGCAACCAAATAGTCTGGGAACTGCTACTCTATTATTTTAGTAAATGCTATCATTTTGAATCCAGTACTCCATCGTAACAACCATCTCCGACAAGAAAGGTATGTGCATCACTATGAACAACCCATTATTAAAAACATCCATTCACAATTATGGTATCTGGCAAACACAGGTTATGCTTCATCTGCCAGAGCTTCTATCTTCTGACAGTAATGGAGAGCCCACTAGGGAGCAGCTGCCTCAGACAGTGAAAAAGCTCACGTGAAGCTTTGTTGAAGGTACTTACACACTTTTGATGGAACATTACAATGATGTATTTGGTTTACTATGCCAAATAATCACACCATTTGTGCAAGCTTAACCATCACCTTGAACTTTTCCACTAAATCTCATCTGGCTTCCTCCATTTGTCATTACACATAGCAGAAAACAGAAAAAAAAACCAGAACAAAATTGAAAAAAACCCTGGTGTTCTACTGAAAGAAAGGAAAATAACAGACTCTCTTGAAATTTTGCAAACATGTTTGTGACTCCTGAACAGCCTACAATTCTAGCTTTGTGTTAGGACGGGGATTAAAATATTCAAATACATCCAAAGTTTTCAAAACTTTGTAAATTTTCTAGTTCTTCTCTGTTTTACTGAAATTTTCCATCCTAATGGTCTTAAGCTCTTACCCAGTGTTCATGTTCACTATGACATGAAACCTTTCATTCTGTCTTTTCCCAGCCTTGTTGTTAGCTCATCTGCACAGGTAGGTAGGTCTGTGATGTTTGCTCTGCTCATTGCTCTTTTTCCATTTCCCTGATGTGTATCGTTTCTACAGCCTTCAAAGCAAGTTATTTTCTTTGTCACCATGTCTGAGCATGGTGGTTATAAGATCATCAAAGCAAAATTAATTTTGTGCCTGCTGTTTTAAGGGTCTGGCTTAGGGTCTCAGCTTCACCAGAAAAAGCCCACAGTTGTTAAATGCTGGAGAAGTCACGCTCAGCAAACACTGACTCTAGAGAACTGAAGATATTCTTGGACATTTCTACTGCGGACCTATGAAATGTAACTTCCTTAGGACTTGTAACTTCGTTGTAAAAGATGGCAAAACAAAACAAACAAAAAAAACCCAACCCAAACCAAACAAACCTCTTGAACAAAGCTCGAAGTCCACACTAAGGATCAAGTGACTTTCCCAAAGGATAGGGACAAACATGAGCTTCCTAAATAAGATCATGGTTTTTTTTTAATGTGGGTGTATGAGAGGAAAAACATACAACCCACATGACAGCCTTCCAGAATTTTGCACACATATCAGCTTTAATCAACTAGAAAAAGCCTTATATGATAGGGAGAATAGGACAGCCAACTACATTTAAAAAATAAAAGTTGAAACAAATCAGAAGGAACAAAAGAAAAGTTAAGTACAAAACAGAGAAGCAGCAAGGGCAGAAAGTTGTTTTTAAGTGACTAATGTAGAGCTTTGGGATAGGAATTCTAATATTGGGGATGGGGTTTTTTTCCATCCTCCTGGAAGACGAAACGATGGTCATGGAAGTAAAGGTGCCAGGGACATCACAAAGGAGAATCACAAAGCTGAACATGTGACTTCCCACACTTTGGGGGAAATAAATCAATTTTCTCCACTGCTTTGAAAGTGCTGAACCACTAACCTTAACAGATAGAGGTGCAGTGAACAGCTGTCAAGCTACACTTCATGATCCCTGAGTTTTCACAGTACCTAAAAAGTCTCTCAACCTTGTTCTTGAAGAAAATATTTTAGAAAATAAATCAAATATTATCAACCTACTATTAGCACTTAGTAAGAAATATTCAGTAAATAGAATATTTTACTCCAAATGATTAATTAAAAAAAAAATCATAAGTAACAAAAACACAGGCTAATGGAAAGGAGCTTGATGATCTTTGTGACATACATAGCTAAACAGCTTGACTGTTGTTTCTCAGTACAAAGAAGAGGTGGACTTAGAAATAACCTCCCTTTAGAAAAGCCTCAAGTTTAGCTTTGGGGCTAAAGGAAAACTTTTTAGTAAAAGAAAGCAAAGATAGCATATTTACCAACATCACAATTGTAGCTATTAATCGTTTTGGATCAAACATTGCTTTCAGTTGCTTCAGTGGCCCCATCAGGAAACATGTACTAATAGAAGAGAAAAAAACCAAAACAAATGGTAAATCACTTTTAAAAAACTCTTTGTAAAAAGCAGTAGGTAATTAACGAGTTTCACAACAGTTAGATGACTACAAAGGCTTTTAAAAAAGATATTTCAGTGTTTAGCAACAGAGACTTACTAGAACAGAAGGTGAAATACTCCATGAATTTAGCCTGGGAAACAGTTTGTCTCACCCTTGGTCACAAAATTCTTTCCAAAACACCAACATAGTTAAAAAAGTAATAAGCAAACACAAGAACACGATGATATTGGCTGAGGTCAGAGGACAGAGGGTGTGAGAACAATACACTTAAGGACTAACAGAAGAGAGTGGACGCAAATCAGTTTTTATGAACTCTTTCATCATCTAAGAAAAAACACATTTCTTATAATACTCTGTTTGATGGTGTTGAATGCTGTTTATAAATAAAGATATTTAAGAAAGCAGTGCAACTGCAGTTAAATTTAAATCATGTTAGAGACACAAAATGTGAGGAGATCAAACAATGACTATAAGTAGCCCTACATTAATTTAGAGATGTGTGGGTAGTCAAAGATGTTTTGACTGTTATTTTAAGATGGCAAGCACCATAATATATAGGAAAAAATAAGATGAGAAAACTCAACAGAAGAAAATGAAGATCATATCCAACATATAGGGAAAGATAATGGGAACAAATATAGTTGTTAGAGGAACAACAACTACTAAAGGCTTTTTTACAGAACAAAAACATGCTCTAAGCATAGCAGAGGGTTATCAAATTGAAGTTTAGTGAATTTCATGTTGAAGCTGTTTTAAGAACTGACTTGCCAAAATAATGTAAAGATTACAAAGACCAAACTTCTGCAGAAAATTTCTGTGTAACAATAAAACTTTTTACCCAGGGAGCATGCAAGTAGCTACAATCAAGATTGCAGGGTTGCTCTAATTTTTTGGTCAAACTCAGCAAGCAAAAAGGAAGGAAAAGGTTCAGTAGTTTGTACTAGTTCTCTTGCTTTTTTCTATTCTGTGGTTAACTTGAACAAAAACCATCAGCAACACTATGCTGTGCGTGTTCATGCAAAGAAATGCCACCTGAACTAAGAATGCACAACCACAGGAGTAATTCTCTGTCTTCAAATATTCTGAGTTTCTTTCTTCCCTGCCATTGAAGTAATTTTGCTTTGTACACAACACAACAATTTACTGAGAGAGTTAGAATGCCTGTAATCTTGTGGTGGTCTGAATGTTTTACTACAGAGCAGAAAGCCTAGTTTAACACCTTTTCTAGTTAATACTTATTTATATGAAATTAAACAACCAGTAGCAGGAAAGAGTTTGATAAAGCTCCCTCCTGAGACCAGTTATAAGCCTTCTGAGACAGAGGAAATATGGGAATTCATGTCTCTGGCAGTAAACAGAGCTCAGTCTTTCACACCCAGATGTTTCCCTACCAGCAACTTCATGGATATAACCCCTTCTCTTCACTATTTTTGATCTTACATTGTGTAGACAGACCTCAAAAGTCCATATTAAATGGAAAAAAAAGTTTTCACTTTAGGAAAAAATGTTTTAAATTAACTTTAAACTAACTTTTTCTCAGTATTTTTTCATCTTATCTGCTGAGCCATAGAATTCAATTAAAGCAAAGAAAAGGGGAATCTGAAGAACTAGAAGAAAAATTATTTATCTAGTGGAAGGATACGGATGATGAAGATATGGTGGTAAAAAGGAAGAAGATTTAGGCCATAAAAAACATGCAGAAAAAACAGAGAAAGCAAAATGCATTGTTTGTAATGTGATGAGCATTGAAAGACAGACATCACAAAACCTTCTCCAGAGACAAGAGATTTCATAGTGAGCATAAAGGCTAGAAAACAATTTTAGAGGTCCTCCACTTACACAGGATATTTTTCTTAGCTACAACACATTCTGTAGGAGATAAACTCTCATCCCTGAGAATAATCAAGTAAGTATCATTGTTTTCATGTTCGTGCCTAGAAAATTATAGTAAAAACAGGGTAGAAAGGACTCAACAGGTTAGTAGGAGTAGGAACTGCATTTTGTTTTGAATACAGACTTGCAAACAAGCCTGAAAAAGTTTAAATTTGCTTGTCAATTTGGGACTTTATTGTTGTTTTCTACTGTTCTTAGAACACAGTTGCCTGTTGTTTATATCTAAAAAGACTACTGAAGGAAAAGGGGGCCTCTTTTTTCTTCTAATTTTAGTTGGAGTCCAGACTAAGGTTTTTCAGCATTCTCCTAAAAGAAATACCAGTCTGTATAAACTTTCCTCTTAATGAAATTTGATTTTTGCCTTGTTTTAGTCTGAGATCAAATTGTTTTATAAATGAGACTTGATTTCAGTATGGAAATTTTTGTCTCTTAGCAAATTTGCTAAGGAAAACCAGTACACCTTCACATTTTTCAAATGTGTCACATTTCCTGAGTTTTAACAGATTAACAATGCTTTCATTCAAGAGTTAAGTCAACTTGACTAAAGTAATAGAGTCCATGAAAATCAAGACCAGACTCCATGGAATTTGAGTCCCATGACCATGCTTCAACTACACTAAGATAATACAAGAAGAAGGACAAACAAAAACTGAAAATACTTTATGGACATTAAGTTCTTACATGTCTTTCACATTGTGAAAGGTTTTTCATCCTAACAGGTCCCTTCAGCAAATCTTTTAAGACTGTTATGTGCAATACTTCAAAGAATCAAATATAGAGTTTAAAAATACACTGAACAATTTTTAGGTTCTGTCTTTGGCCTTACAGTCAAAACGAGGATTTCCTGAAACCTTTTTCAAAGAGTTTTCTCTTGAGAGAGAAAGAGGATGTTCTCTCTGTTAAAAGCAAGAAGCTCCTTCCAGTAACAAAGCACCCATACAGTGGACAGACTACCAGATTGTCCCTGAAACTGAGGTACTTCTGTACCTGTCAGAAGGACTTAGCTGTAAAAAGTACAAAACATTCAACCAGCAATTTCTTACTCATACTTCAGATAGCAGTTGTGATGTGTCCACAAAAACATGCACTTAAGATAACTGATATTCAATAATTATGACTGTTAAAACTGTAAAACATGTTTTTATGTTATCATTTCAATATGAAAACAATGTTGTTTATACACAACATAAACAGACATCATTTTAAAGTGAAAGCAAATGGCAATGTAGATGAAACCAAGGGTACTCTTCTAATATCAATAACTAAGAAATCGTACCTGGCCAACGCAGCAATATTTCCCAGGGTGTAAAACACTGCAAAAAGTTTGATTCCCTTTGGGAGCCATAGCAATGCTGTTCCCTATAAAAGAAAGGGGTTTGTACATTTGCAATTAATTAGTTCAATCTATTTAGATTTTATCGCTTATCAATATCTTTTCAGACTATGAAGAGCATCATTCTGACATACACTAGCAGCAGAGTACACCGCTCTCAGAGTTGCAGCAGTCACTGCTCAGCATACTTCTGTTGCCACCTACTGGCAAAACTGGTTTACTGTAATTCTCAATCTCTACAACTAGGCAACGTTTGTTTATAATGTTTAAGACATTTATTTGTACTGTTTATATTCTATTTGCAACACTCTTTTAAAACACTTTTTTGTTAAAATTCCCCACTGTACATTCTACACCTCTGCATACAAAGGATAAAATGCCATAAAACCACACCAATATTCACCATGTCCTTTCTCGTCCAATCAACCATCTGGACTTGCAGTCTAATATGCAGAGGCTGAATAGAAATATTTTAGAACTTTTACTTCCAGACATCTCTTATTTCCACTAAAAACAAAAAAAATCCAAACTGTTCTGCTGATCAGTTACTTATGATTATGAGAGAGAAATGGGATCACAGAATGGTTTGGGCTAGAAGGGACGTTAAAGATCATCTAGTTCCAAATCCCCTACCATACAGGCAGGGACACCTTCCACTAAACCAAGCTGCTCAATAGCCCATCCAAGCTGGCCCTGAACACTGCCAGGGATGCAGCATTCACCACTTCTCTGGGTCACCTGTTCCAGTTCCTCTCAGTAAAGAATTTCTTCCATATGGCTAACCTAAATATCCCCACTTTCAATTTGTACCACCCATCACTCCTTGTTGTGTCACTACAGTGCCTGACAGTCCCTCCCTGGCTCCCTTGTAGGCCCTTTCAGATACTGGAAAGCTGCTGTGAGGTCTTCAAGCAACCATCTTTTCTCCAGGCTGAACAGTCCCAACTTTGACAGCCTGTCAGCGCCTAAATGGAGCCTAAACCAGAAGCAAAACAAGCTGTGATGTGGACACTGTCCTTAAAAAGAGAAAAAAAAAAGGCAATTTCTTATTAAAAAAGGCAATTTATATTATTATTCTACCCAATTGCAGTTTCAGTGCAAATCTGTGGTGTCAGTTTGCACAGTACAAGCAGCCATGGAAAGCTGCAAGAAAAGAGTGTGACAGTGAAAGCCCACAGACACTTTGCAAAAACTTTGCAAAGACTTCATTAAAGAAAAACACCACCTGCCATTTTCATCAGCCAAGAACATTATAAATAAACCAAAAGGTCCATAATCTGAATGAGAAGAAGGTGGAGTTGCCAGCTAGGAAGCTCAATTCCACAAGATGTGAGGCCCACAAACACACTACTCAGAGTTTTGACTCTTACCAAGCTCAAGATAACTCAAGGAAACTTCAAGAAACCAAGACCCTAAATCTTTTATCCATTGTTTCATAGATTTACACCATGTGATACAGAATAGACACAAAGGTTAAATACTAAAAAAAAGCAGCAAAACCAGTGATGCTAACCTGCCCAGAAATAGATGTTAAAGCACAAATGTGGTGTGAACTAAAATTTGTGATTATACTGGTTAAATAGGTGGAGTTGGGGGAGCGGAGTATATGAGTGAGGTTCCATTGTAGAACAGTAATAAAGCACAGGGGAAAAAAAACATGCTTTACTTACAAGAAAAGAGCACACAATGCCAGCAACAAAGCATATCGCAAACCATCTGACTCGAGTACCAAAGCTGAGTGTTGAGGCATCAAGGACCTTAACAGGAAGAGAGGGAAAAAAAGGATATTACAAATCCAGTTTTGAACAATCAAAAGGACTTTTTTTATCACTGAAGTCCTTAATTTCAAACAAAATAATTTTTTTAGCCAGAAACAATCATTTTTACCTTGCTTAACGGTCACATGCATATTAGTTCTTTCATATTACAAAATTTTATTAGCAATCTGGAAACATATTTCCAAAACAAACAAATGAAAAAGACAAAACTTGTGAAGGTATATCCTCACATTCAAGCACTACTACTCCACTTTCAAACACACTTTCTTTTTACCACAAAAGTGCAAATTAATCACAATTGTACCAAAAGAATGGATAAACCTTCTCGCAATTTGCAGAGGAATTTATCTGCTTGTGCAGCATTACAGGTTTCTATAACCATTACTGCCGCCTTCTATTACTAGAGAGGATCCCTTGTATATACTATTGTCAGTATCCACTGCAAGCATTCGGACTCCACTTCGATTATCATTCCTTACAGGGTGAAGGGGTAGCAGATTAGCACAGCTTGTCTCATCAGACAGCTAGCTTGCTGAAAGGGATTTACTTCCTGCTTCTCCAGAGGGACTCTAGAAACTGTAAGTCCCCCTAATGAGTTGAGCTAGCTGACACAACTCACAACATGGGAAGAGGACTAGCGTTCCTTCTATTCTGATGACTTAGCCTGTCCTAAACTAATGAGCCAAATCAGCTCTGCAAGCTGTCAGAAAAGCCATGGGGCTGATGAAAGGAAAGAGGCAGGGCACATAGCTGGTAGAACAGCCCCTTTCAGCAGAAGTGACTGTTAGATACGCTCAGGTCATCTTCTCCACCCATACTGTAAGAACAATGTATTGCAGCTTCTGCCAGGTCACTACAATTAAATATACTTTCTCTTTTAAACTGGCCTATTAAGCAAAGTGTTGCTTCAGCTCACATGAGATGATTACAAAAAGCCAACTTTCCTATTTGTTCAGATGACCCAAGCAAACTTGCCCTCTTGTTATCTAGTCTACAGATATTTTAATCAAGTCTTATGTTTCTCCAACTGTCTTGAGAAATTTCTCTTTCAGGCAGTAGTAAATGAACCAGTGAAATTTGGTTACTGCTTAGAACGTTTTCACATCTCTACAAATGAATAATCCATACCTAATAAAAAAGTGCCACACAGAAGCACACATATGTGTGCTGGGATGAATCATCATCTGAAGGTATGTCAATAAGGAATAGCTCAGACTATTTTCTTTGTAAATGTTATAAACAAATTAGCCACCTTATTTAATAAAATCAAATACTTTGAATATTTATTTAAGAAGGGGAAACACAGTACTAAAAATAATCTTTTACACTGGCCCACTTTCTGAGCAGACATAGAGCTGGGATATCCTACTGTTCCCAGTTTTCTTCCTCTTCTCTGTGTTCAGCAGTTAAGATAAAACTCCCCAAAGGTCAGAAGATACATCTTACCTTGTTAGGTTCTCACTTTATCCTTATGTACGCATTAAAGAAACAGACAAAAACAGTAACTGAATGATAGTTTAGTATTGAAATCATATTCGATAGTCACAGTCCCAAATGCCTACACATGTACAAAGTGTAGGAAGAGCTGGTAGAACATAGCTGGAGATGGCCATTTCAATCATGCTTTTAGTTACACCTATTCATGCAACTAAACACAAGCACACACACTCACAAAAGTAAAAATCCTTTCCATCCCTGCTCAGAAATTAAGTGTGGATGGGCCAATACTATCAATAAACCCAACACACACATTTCAAATTGCCTAGAAAACATGGAAAGGATGAGGATAAATCATTTATTCAGGTATATCAGGCACACTGCTGCCACTTACTGCTATTCTACTTCTAATCTTAATATCTATGGTGCTCCTGAAATGACTACCAGGAAATTTCATTCTTCATATTACTTTGAAAACAACTTTATCTTCATTTAAATCCCTAAGAGTTCTGAGGTGTAAAAAATATAAGCACGAGAAATAAAATAACCACACAAAGGCTTGGAGCAAGAAATACTACAAGATTTAAAACATGATTTTGAAACTAGTTTGGTACATTTGATTTGATTCCTAAAAACTTACATTGACAATACACGCACATGAACTACAGAAAGGTAAGTTGTGGCATGAAGGTTGCCAGAGCAGCACAGCATAACATTCCCTGTAATAACAAATTAACTGGCATTAAAATGAAGGTTGATCCTCCAACCATTCTCAAAGCTGTCACCATTTATGTTGTGAAGCTGAAGCTAGTTAATGCAGTGTTTGAAATCCTGAAACTGAAGATTTGGTAATGCATTTTCTTAGTCCCTGATACCTAAGGGTATCTCTTTGAGAAGAGACTGAGGGGAGACCTGACTGCAGTCCACAGCTACCTCATGAGGGCATAAAGCTGTGACCGGGGAGGCTTAGGCTGTATATTAGGAAAAGGTTCTTCACCCAGGGGGTCGTTGGGCACTGGAACAGGCTGCCCAGG
This sequence comes from Anabacerthia variegaticeps, assembly GCA_035583185.1. Taxonomy (NCBI): domain Eukaryota; kingdom Metazoa; phylum Chordata; class Aves; order Passeriformes; family Furnariidae; genus Anabacerthia; species Anabacerthia variegaticeps. The sequence goes on along the minus strand of JAWWEW010000112.1, from coordinate 29,920,435 downwards.
GAATCTGATCATGGCATCAAGCCTGACAGAATTCAAGATGCATTTGGATGGTGCTCTCAGACACACAATGTGACTCCTGAGGATGGTCCTGTGCAGGACCAGGAGTTGGATTCAATGATCCTTGTGGGTCCCTTCCAACTCAGGATATTCTATGATTAATTCTTTTTAGGTTTCATGAAAGCAATGGAACTCGTTACCTTTCCAAAATACCTGTCTCACCCCTATAGTGAAGCACCTTGTTGCAAAAGTTGAGTAACAGGTACACAGTTCAGCTACATAAACCACAGACATCAGTTTGTGCTAAAATGCCAGGCTGCAATCTGTAAAAGTTGAGGATCTGTCACAATGTGTGTCTATTCCACATGTGGTGCAGGAGCAGTAATCTCTACACAAGGGACCATGAGACACCCTGAAGTAACAGCTTAGTTTCTCAGAGACTATAAAGCAGAACCTTAGGAATACCTAAGTCTAAGATGCCCCTGCAACAAAAGCAGGAAACAATGTAAAGGTGATTAGGATCTTTTTTATGTGTCTCACATAAACTGTACACTGAATCCCAGATTTCAGATAAAACGAGTTGGTGTTGCAGTCTCTGGTATTTGCATTAGCAGAAACTTTTACTTAAAGGACTGAAAAAATTGCCAGACAAGTAGCACATCTGGGGAAAAATTTATATGGAGAATACACAGTAGTGGTGGCAAGGGAGTTCCGGTAAAACACACCCCACTTGCTGTACTGCTTACCAGTTTCTTTCTAAACAAGAAAAATGAAACTGAAATCAACAAATGTAAATCTTTAGTCTTCTGCAGCTAAGCCTTAGTGCCACATTCCTGGGCAAGAAGCAAACATTTTTACTCACAGGATATTTCAAGCTAATATTATATCAAAGAAATTATCAAGATATCCAGAAATCAAAAGGAAACAGTAAGTGGACACTGGAAACTGTAGGGGAGACTTCTTGAATCATAAGGAACAGTCTTGCAATAGTCAGATATGCAAGTTGCAAGTGACAAGTAACAGCATCTTTGCTGAACAGTTTGCAAAGGGCACACAATAAACAGTATGAATGATAATCCGCAAGGCTGCCTTTGATCAAAAATATTTCTTGTTGTTCTGAACATCCACCTAAGCTTCTCCCATATATTAGTGATCTTACAAAAATTTGCCATGTGGGCAAACAGAAAAACAGAAACCCTTTATTTTACAAGTTTTAAGAAATATTCTAGAAGTTAACGATTACATTTTTCTTGATGGTAAATTTAAGAATATGCAAGTAATGGAGAAAATTCAAACAAATATTGAGTAAATTTGCAGAACTGAGTTTCTAAGCAATATTTTAAAAATATTTGCAGTTATTTTCATCTTTCCCTAACAGGCTTCCCTGCATGTACTTATATCATCACTACAGAGTAAAATATAAAAAATGTAAATATCTCATCTATTCCTCCTTGCTGAAATCTTGTTGAATGCTTTAAGCAGCAGTGAATTGTCAGCTGACACGAAACTATAGCCAACGTGTCACATGGACTGATTTTATTTTAGTTTTGGTCTTGATGAAACTAAAAAGCATAATGCTGCCCTGACAACATCATACTTAAAATTTATTATTGATCTTTTCAGTGATGAATTTCCTTTGTTCATTTTTTATAATATATTTAGAGTAAAGGATCTAACTGCAGCAAGAAAGAACAGTTGGTCATTTGAAGAGTTTAGAAAAGTACAGAAAGATTTCACTGAGTCATAACACAGTTGTTTTATTATATACTTTTCTTCTACTTAGTAGGAATTACTACGGACGTCATGGTAATGGTTCTGCAAAAATCAAGAAGAATACAGAGACATGAACCCTATGGTAGCTATTACACAACTATCAGCTAGTCCAAAGAGAGGGCCATTGTTTTTAACCAAACACATGACTCAGTTCCAGAAAGATCACTACAACAGTTGAAGATTTTACACCAAACTGCGTAACGTTATAGCATCTTTCACAACCTTACCTCTTAAAAAGTGTTCTCTGCATGGGTGCACATACTTTTTTACTCTAATACACACACTTTAAAAATAGTCAGCACCATTCAGCTATAACTTTAGTGAATGTCACATATTAATTTCCTCTCTAAAAAGAGGCTTGATTTCCAGTGTTCTACAAACACAGTGCTACTTTGAGAGAAACCTATGGCTGAGAAATTGCTTCACCTAAATACTTGATTTTTTTTTTCCTTCAGTGGGTATTTATTCACTTTAAAGATCTATCTGGTTCATCTCAGCAGGAAGCTCCCTTGCATTGAACCAAAGACACATTTATATGTTTTCTTCTATCATGTACTGGATAGGCTTTAAATATAGGCACAATATTCTTATTTAATGTCTTCTCTGTCTATAACAGTATCACTACATTCAATAATTAAATCATATATAGTATAATTACTGACATTTAACCAATAACACATTATTAGCTCAATTCTCTTCTTCTCAGGATACACACCTCAAATATAAAAGTATTAAAGACTTTTGATCTATTGATCACTGCCTCGAAACAACCATCAGAGCACCAAGTAAATGAAAATTCTATGTCACTATCATACGCCTCATATGAAATGTGCCTAGTGATGGCAGATTAATTAATTCTCTTGGAACTGAACTGAAATTAACGGAAATGGAAGTATTTCCTTTGAGACAAGATCAGAAGGTGAAGAATCCCTTCCAAATGCTGGCAGCCAGTTCTGGTTGAAAGCATAGATTCTACACTGCTTCCAGAATTAGGTGTGGATAAAATTTAGCTGCTTTACTGTGGCAAAGAGGCCAAGTTCATAAACCTCAAAGACCAGCAGCAACTCAGTGCAAAACCAAGTGAGGCACGTGAGCAGCAAACTGCCAGAACTAATATTATGTCAGCTATGCTCAGGCTGTGCTGGTTCACCAACGTTTGTTAGCTGCAGCTCAGATACAAGCTGCTCTACATTCCAGCTTCCTCCAACACGCTCCAGTACTCTGCAGCAAGCCGTATCAAGATACTCCTTGATGTGGGGCACTTTGACCTGCAGTCACGCTGATTAAGAGGGAGCTGATGGAATAAATGGTTCTTTGTAAATATGCTCGGCTTGGCTTCAACCTAGAGATTAATTCTCAGGAATGTATGGTGTTCAAACCCAGCAAATCTGAAACAAAAAGATGAGGGATACAGTGGGAAAGAAATATAAAAATTAGGTTGTACTTGAGCAGAATAGGGCAAAAAGTAATTTCAGCACAATATACACAAAACGATCTTTGTCTAAAGAAAATCTTTCTTTCGTTTTGCAAATTTGAAGGAAATGGAGAAGCAATTTACACAGAACCACAGAACCGGTCAGGTTGGAAGGGACCACAGTGGGTGATCTGGTCAAACTTCCGTTGCTTAAGCAGAGTCGCCCTAGAGCACAAGCAAACCTTTCTTCAGGACTTAAACCTACTGCCTGACTGACCAAGCACCAAGGCCAGGCAGGAGGAAGCGCACACACGACACAAGGAGACCCTGCTATCCCAAAGCCGGACGCGACAAATAAAAACCAAAGGCCCCCAAGCCACCAGCACAGCACAGCGCTCCACGCCAGCAGGAATCCCCAACACCCGGGCACCGGGCCGGGCCTGGTGCCCACAACCCTCGTCCCCCGGCGCAGCCTTCGGCCTCTCCCTGGCCTGCCCGTCTCTCCCACGCACCGCCACGGCCGGTCGGGCGCCGCGAGCGGGGGTGTGTGTGTGTGTGTGTCCGTCCCTGTCTGTGTCTGTGTCTGTGTGTGTGTCCGTCCCTGTCTGTGTGTGTGTGTGTGTGCAGGC
>JAWWEW010000112.1:29897067-29916522 GCA_035583185.1 Anabacerthia variegaticeps | reverse complement strand
CCTGGCCTGCCCGTCTCTCCCACGCACCGCCACGGCCGGTCGGGCGCCGCGAGCGGGGGTGTGTGTGTGTGTGTGTCTGTGTGTGTCCGTCCCTGTCTGTGTCTGTGTCTGTGTGTGTGTCCGTCCCTGTCTGTGTGTGTGTGTGTGTGCAGGCCGGGGAGCGGGGAAGGCAGCGCGGGTAACGCGGTGCGGGCCCGGGGCAGGGAGCACCCTGCACCGCTCGGCCCCCGCACCGCGGAGCCGGAGGGAGGGAGAGCGGGCCGTGCGCGGGCGGTACCTGCGCCGTCAGTCCCTGCTCCTCGTCGTCCTGGCCGGCGAGCACCCGGCGCAGCTTCTCCATGCCGGGCGGAGAAGGGCCAGGGCCAGGACCGATCCCGCTCCCGCTCCGCCCGCGCCGCCGGACGGGAAGTGACGCGCGCACCGGGCCGGTCGCGCATGCGCGCTGTGCGGTGGGGCGTTCCCGGGAGCGGCGGTGGGAGATGCGTGGAGGGATACGGGGAGGGATGCGGTGGGGGATGCAGGGGGAGCTTCCCGGGAGGGGCCGGGGGGCTCTGTCAGCGCCGTCGCCGCCCGCGGAGTCGGCGCGCTGAGTGCGGCCGGCAGCGCGGTGCGGGAGCGCGGTGGTGCGGGGCGGCGGGCGGACAAGGCCCCGCGGGTGGGTGGGTGAGTGGGTGGGTGGGTGTGCAGGGCCCCCCCGGGACCGTGTGAGGGCACCTCGTGTGCGGGTGGAACTTCTGCGCGTCGGGTTCTGCCCCCCGCCTCGTGTCCCTGTGCCGGCACCACCCCCGAGATATTTATACACCTTATCAGTGTGTACATGACATTCGTAACAAGTAACTGCATTACAATCAATACATTAACGTCGTATAAAGCAAATAAATATAAGATTATTTAGCATAAATTAGAACATTTATCATTAATACTAATATTGGTATATTATATATTATGCGTATATTATGCATCTTATCACTGTACATTATATTCATAACAACTATTTTATAATCAATACATTAATATAAAGCAATATAAATACATATTTATATAGCATAAATAATATTAGAACATTTATCATTAATACTAATATTGGCATATTATATATTATGTGTATATTATGCATCTTATCACCATGTATAACTATCTAAAGGAGGAGTGTCCAGAGGATGGAGCCAGGTTCCTCTCTGTGGTGCCGACCACTAGGACATGAAACAGCAGGCAGAAACTGATACACAGAAGTTCCAGCTGAATATAAGGAAGAACTTTACTGTGCGAGTGACTGCACACTGGAACAGATTGCCCAAAGATGGTTGTGGAGGCAAACAGCCTCACCCCTCCTTGAACTAGGGGCGCCTGTGGTGTCCTGTGCACCACCTGTGAGCAAGCCAGGTACTTTTTCCAGCTTTGTTCCATAGAGATGTGGCCTCATGCTTCCACTGGAAATGGTAGCATGACAACACACCTGTCAGAGCATGGCAGTCTCTTCCCAAGTGACACACAACCTGTAGCTGAAATCTTTGGGATCCAGACTAAAGCCAAAGGTGTGCAAGCCCTTCTGTACCTCCATAACCTCCCCACAAAGCCCTGACTCCTGTGATTGCTCAGCTGACCACTTGAGATGCTGTCTGATCTTCAAGGCGGTGGTACATGGCCTTTTCATGGATGGTGGCATGTGAAGGGGAGACAATAAGCAGGAAAGAGTGTTATCCTGAAAGACTGCTACATGCCTTCAGTTTCAAATATACCCCCAGGACCTGCTGATGGCTTCTGAAGTATTTGTATGTAGATCCCACCAGGTGATTGGTTCAAGATCTTCATAACAAGGGCATATCTCCTTTTCTACCTCCATCAAGCAGTTGCATTTTTCAAAATCACAGCTGCCTTCTTCAAAGCTTTGTAATTAATTTCTTTTACTAAATTTAACTAGATGCAGCTAAAAAATGAAGCCTAAAATTTAGAACAATTTTCTCAATTGCTACAGTCCAGAGAAAGAGTGTGGTGTTCAGGGAGCAGTTCTCATCTAAAGCAGCTATTTTAGTAACAGAGAGATTGCTTTCTGCTCTCTGGTGCCTAGAGAGGAAGCATGGATGACTGGGTCAGACCAGATACCTAAGTTTCAGTCTGATGAATTAGGATAATGAACATCACCACTACCTCTTTTAATTTAAATATAGGCAGGACCAGCCTTTATATTATATAACTTTTATTTACTTTTACAAATATATATACATGTAATGAGCAAGACAGGACTGTTACTTTAAGCAATGGAAAGATTTAAGTCCAAAAAGCCCATTAGTAGCTCCCAGAATTGTAACAAAATGATTTGTTAGAAAAGTGTCTTAATTCCAAAGCATATCTAAGAGTAAATGTAAAAACAAGAAAAAATTGTTCTTTGTTTCTGCCACCTCCCTCCCAATTTATAGGTATGGATAGATATAGACAATTTAATTCTGGGACTACCCTTCTGGTCTGCATGACTTTAAGCAGGAGTGTTTGGCTCTGCCTTGGGTTACTGGTGGCTTTCTGGTTGTACAGGCAATGTAAGCATTGGCAGAGAGCAAGCTGAAGTTGTGTTTTTGTTTCTGTGTGAACAAGTGCACAGTCTCGATGCTATAAAGCAGAGAAGAGCAGCGCACACCTGGGTAGTGGAGGGGGGTGGTCCAGTTTGCATCCTACCGCTGCCCCTTCTTCCCACCTCCTGCTGCCTGGGCTGTGCTGTCCATCTGACACCCATTCCTGAATGAGGCAAAGGGCGTTTCTTGCTTCCCTGCTATTTTCTTTAGTAGAAGGTTGGTAGTTACTCCAAATTTATTTTTTCCTAGTTTCTCAGCCCAACAGAAACTCTTAATTCTCTGCACTATGTTGAAATACCATGAGATGGTCATTACCTTGTCATGAAAAAGGCAACTTCAGAAAGCCTATGTTGTTCAATGTTTCTGTGCTGATGAACTTTGGCTGATAAGGCAGTAGGATCAAAAAAATTGTTCTGCTTTTCCAAAAATCTCAAATTCTTTTGATAACACAAGTCAAAATTGCTGGTACAAAATATAATTTTGCCATTAGATCCAAATCTACCTCATCTGGAGCTAATTTCTGGTTTTAATGGATTTGCAAGCCTCAGTTTCTCTATCTGTATGGTACGGTGTGGTTTGTTTACAAGTTTCATTGATTCTTGACCTTAATGGTTTGCATGTATCCACATCTAAATTTGAAGCTAGCTAGAAAATCTGCTCAGTAATGTTGTCTTCCTGAAAAATGCATCAATTCAGTCAACTTGCTGAATTGGTGCAGTTGGTGGCATACTTTTGATGTACAAAGAGCAATGTCTGTACCCTTCAGTCTTGTAGCTCTATCAGCTGTAAACCTGTAAACCCTTATTCTGTAGAAATAACTGATCTTTGCTCTGGTCACATGTCAGGGCTCTAATGTCCTGTATCCCTCCCCACCTTTGCATTCTTCACCTTTGGAAATAGGATATCTGAATGAATATTGCTGAAAGATGAAAGTCGGGGTTACAAGGAAAGTTAAGCAAAAGCTCCCTTACAGAGACCAACTGGGAGCATGTTAGAAAACAGAAAACATAGAGCTGCTTCAGGGACTTGCCTATTTCACTTGGTAAGAACCCACCTCAATCCTGCTGCTTGGTGCAAACATATCACATCAAATAAAGCAGCAGCTCTGAAGCCCACTGAAAGGAAGGGAGTTTACCAGTGGGGAATGAATGCACCTCATGTCTTTTGAAAAGATCCCGTGCTCCTGAAAATGCAATTATGAACATCCTCCCACAACCCTGCATCACTGACAGTGACTAGTGGTGATGCAAAAGCAAGGAGCAAGGAAGCAAAAGCTGCAAAATGTATCCCCTTTCTTACGCCTCAGTTCAGGAAACCGATGTCTTCTAATTTGACCCTGTTCTGCACATCACCCAAAGTCACAGGCCACTTGGTTGCTGCATACAGCTTCATGGTAATTGTTTCTGCTGTGACTCAAACCTTTCCAGATCCAGTCATCACTTCACTGGTGACACAAAGTAACTTCACTCTCAGGTCGCACTGTTTCCCTGAGTGCTTGGCAGGCACTTGGTAGCTACGTGTGTTTGTGATTCACAGGAACACTGTGAGCTACTGCAGAGTTTGGAGGGAAAGGTAATAAGCTTTTATTGGCCCATCGTGGCCAACACAAGACATGCAAGAAAGTACCAAACAGCCTTGTGAGCTCATCTCTGTGTGACATCATACACTCAAATCAGATAGCATGGATGCTTGGTTAACTGATACACTACTGGATATCTTGCCAGATCTTTGAACAGGTTCCTGTTACTAACAATAACCCGACTGAGAGCTGATGCTGATGTTTACAAAGTTACAGTATAAGAAACACAAAGTAATAGAGAGGTTACTGATCACACTGCTGGCTTGGTGCTTTCCTTCCAGGTGACCTTACTGCATCAAATGCACACAAAAATACCTTGTAATTGTTTTTTGCGCGGCTTCTTCACAAACAAATACAGTAATTGTAGAATTTTAGGTGATCCTAGACGCAAGGAGACATGGTATATCCAAATGTGTAAGGCAGGAATGTTTGAGACAATCTTGCTACTCCCTTGGCACTGCTACAAGTAAAAACCTGGAGATCTTTCTGTCTCTATGCCGTGATCTCAGATCCAGACAGGCTACAGTGACAGATTAGAGATTAATATTCTGTCCTGTCAGGAGACACCTTTAACATTTCACACCACCATGTCTCCTTTACAAAGAATCATTTACATTACTCAACACCATGCTGAGAAGGCATCCCTTCCATTAATATATACCTTAGAACAGCAAACATGATATGAAACTATTCCAACCAGCCTATAAATCAACACCAATTAAAGCAAGTTAGAGCATGCTTCTCCCACAAATAACTTATGTGCTAAATGCTTTCAAAATTTGAAGTGGCTTACTTTGTACATTTTTCTAACACAGTGGATCAAATACAGCCATCATGTAAGTACTTGCAAGTGCTGCCATAACTGACACTGCTTTCTCTTGCACCAAGGGCTGAGTTTGGCCCAGTTATCCCCATTAAATAGTTTCACTTAATGAGAAAGACATGCCCCAGATTTCAGATGAAAAGAACAAGAGGAAAATTCCCAGCCTTGTTGCCATAGTTACTTGAAATCTACTGTTAAAGAAGGTGGGAAGGGAGGGGGAAGGAGAAAAAGTAGGAAAAGAAGAGAGCAATATCATGGTCAGGGTTAGGTCATGTGATAAAGAGAGAGGCAATGATCTTGAAGGAGCAGGACCTCAGTGATGACACTCAGAGCAGGTTATTCAGGAAACCTTCTGGCTGCTATTGACTCGATTCTATGGACATTGGTTATTTATAAGTGGTTGCCACAGTAACTAAATGCAATGCACTGCAAAAGCAAAAAGGCAGTGGATGGGGAGAGACAGGCCTACTTCTCCACTATTAATTTAATAAAGAAATTGCCTCATTTCAAACACCAGACTGCTTCTTCCTTTTTCACTTCACAGATAGTAAAACTTGCAGCAATGTATTCTAATCGTTCAATAAACTTTTTAGCCTTTGTGTAAGTTGAAAGCAGGAATTCTCCAGCTCTATAGCAGAACTGCAGACATATTACATCACATAGTTTGCACTGTTCTTCCCCAAATGCAGACAGGGCCAACTTATCCTGTGAGACACAGGATGAAAACCTAAAATAGCTGGTAACTGTGCTTGTATTTCCTGTATTACCATTTTATATTGTTGGTCTGTCACATTAGCATGAAGAAACAGACTGTATTCATCAAGGGCTTTGTGCTAAGTGATATGACAATATCACTCCAGTAGTTTTTTGTTACTCGTCTCTATCTCATCTTTTTATTCCTGCTCTCCTTGACTCTCTTTACATTTTGCAAACTGGCATGTAAGCAGTAACGTGTCTGCACCTGTAGCAGTATAATACAGGTTCACGCACACTGGAAACACACATAATTGAAGTAAATACATTTGATAACTTGATGCTGTACAGATTAATTAGACCCTAATACAGTTTGTATCACTGTTCATGTGAGAACCCAGGCAAGGCACTGGAGCAGTTGAGACTCACTTGTCCTAATCTAGGATGTGATTTTCTGAACACTCTACTTCCATGTCAAAACAAGTCTTGGTCCCAAGGAGAAAACTCTTCCTTTTTTGCTGCCTTCTCTCAGTCTGAAAACTTACTGAGACTTTTTTGCTCCTTTTCCCCTGAGTTCTCTGTGGTGCTGTCCTTGCTCAGATGACACCATTGTGCTTTGTATGGAGAACAAAAGATAACTCCCAGTGCTACAGAGAACAACATTTTACTAAGAATGTGTTTTTTCTGAAAGCTGCCAGGCTGTATTTGTAGTACTGTGGCTAAAAGAGTTTTCTGCTGGTTTTAGAGTAAGGAAAGTTCACACCATACATCAGTTATAGAAGCAACATTGAAAAAAAAAAAAAAAGAAAAGATACCACACATAGCAGCATTAGCTGAAATTATTATAAAGCTTCAGACAGTTGTGACAAAACTATTAGTAGGTGGTTTTACACTCACTAAAGAATCCTAAGTAATCTCTTCTGACCCCACAATTATGGTTATTGCTTTCTTATCACCATGCTACCAAATTATTTCCACATTTGAACCATAAATCATCAAGCTCCAGATAAAGGACACTTAAGTCTTTCAACAGCAGAAGAGACTGGGAGCTACTTTAATGCCACAGTAAGTTATAGTCTAAGTCGCCACTTGAAAAAGTGAGTCAAGAGATCTCAAGCTCAAACTGGGGAGAGAAGGAGGAAAGACAGACAGGCCTGACACTTTAGCTGGTACTGTCTCCCCCTTGAATTCCTAAGGGTGTTGCATTCCTTACCAGCAGTCTAGCAGCACTTACGCAGAAAGGGGAGAAATTCTTTTCAGTCTGAAAAGATGAAAGACCACAGCAGCTGGAGCTACACTACTAGCCACTGGAGCAAGAGAGGAAAGGTCACATGGTTCCCAGTCTTACTGCAGTGGAACAGAAGCAGTACACTCAGGACAGTGCCTGGGATCAGGGCAGCACACATTTCTAGTGGCAGAACATATCCTACAGCTGAAAGTCGTTCTTATTAAAGCAAGCTGTGAAATTAAAACCAAACGGGTATTCCAGAATAATGGCAAGTAGAGACAAGCCCTGCAATCTTATAAATTAAATGCAAATTCTAAACTCTAATTTGGGATTATTACTAATCAGTGAAACTGGCATAGCTCCATTCTTTCATCCAATGCTACCTGAGTGGGGTGAGGAAGAAGAGAGGAAAAAAAAAAAGAAAGGAAACCATTAGCTCCATTAAAGTGTTCAGACTCAACAATATAAAATCTCCACAGTTTAAAATGTTCCTTTTTGGATTATCCCAAGCAGCCCAATCCCAAAATGGCCATATGCTAATGTGTTTCAGTGTTTTGTGCCAGAGAAGGAGGGTGCAGATTAATCATACCATTATTTACTGCTATAATTCCTCATTTCTCCTCCTTGAGGTGCCCCCTTGCTCCCAGCACCATTATTTAAACAAAGAAATTATATGTAAATGGATTGATAAATAATGCTTTGAAGGACACAGGTCATAAGCTACTTGATGGCACTTTGCCCATATAAACTGTTTTTGTCATCAGAGAGATTAACAGGCTGTGGAAACCAGACTCCCCATCCCAGACAGTCCTACGAAAAATGCTTTGCTGCACCCCTTCCCGTTTTTTAAGAAGTCTGTATGGACTGCAGAAAGCATCACTGGTTTAAAATCTGATTAAAGCAAGTTTTTGCCCACTTTCCACCTGCAATTCACTCTTGCACTAATCCAGTATGAAAGAACTTGAGCTTTGTCACAGTGAACGGATAGGGAGGTGAAAGGAAGGAGAAATGTAGAAATACATGAGTATGCATGGTGCAACTACCAGGAAAATGAGAGAATAAACCTCTTTAAATGGTATTCCCTGGCTAGAGAAGTTAGGACAATTAGGAGCTAATGAAGAATGATCAAAGCACCAGCTCTGGCTGAGGCTGGAGTACATCATATAATGCAAGCTTTACTCAAGAGCAGCCAACACACTACATTTCATACCTATGAAGATCAAACTCACCTGTAACTTATTTTCTCTCCAGAAATAATATAACAAACTGTAAGGTGCCAAGATAATCAGTCATCCTTAACTGCTTGTGTCTCACTACTCACACAGAAGTCTAATGCTGCTTCTATTCCAAGGAGATAGATAGGGAGGGAGTACACCAGAGAAGATGATACTTTTATGACAAGACAGCAGTACTAAAGGGGCAACTTTTTGCAGTAATTTTTCTAAAGCAATGAGTAGCACTCAGTACTCATTTTAGCCATCCAGCAGACATGCTCTATAAGCCTTTTACTCGTATGCCTGTTAAAGTGTTGCCATGATGCAATTTGGAACACAGTAGCATTATAGGAAGTCTTAACTGACCATCTGATAGTTGCTAGAAGAGAATCTGTAATATTGACTTAGCTGCAGAGTGAGAGCTCTGAGTTCAACCCTTCCTACCACAGCAGGAATACTCTGTCTGAAACAAGTACCCACACCGCCTTTTCCTTGCAAGGGGAAAGAAGTGCTAAGTATCAGGATCCAGAGGACACTTACCTAAATTCAGTACGTATCATTTTCTGGTTTTGCTTCATGCTGTTACAGTAATAAAGTGACACTCCATACTAAAATTTCACATTAGGATCTGGTATCACAATACAAAACCCAAAACTTCTCCAAGTGTTCAAGAGATTTTATTGCCATTTGGAACATATTTATTGTTCAAAAACACTGCACTGAAAAAAATCGGTAACATACACTCTTACATTCTTTGTCATTTTTCTCTTTAGAGCAATGTAACTTTCAGGCAGGTCATGCAGGAAAGCCACTCTCGCAATGAAGTCAAAAACTACTGAAAAGCACTTTGTGTCCTTCAGATCTTAGGCTCCAAACAAGTTAAATTTTTGCCTGTGTAAGGATTACATACATCTAGAACAACTCAAACAGTAGGTAAAAAATAAAATCCATTTAGAACTTCTTAAAGAACAGTATCAATCTTTGTTGCCTTCCTTCATTCAGTGCTATGCTCTTGTTTTTCCAAGCCTTCTTTAAATAATGTGCGACTTAAAAATGTATGTTAATGAAGTCTCTTACTGAGACAAGGCATGCAGTAAGGGAAGAGGGATGGCTGGTCACTTCCAGGCTGCCTATCTACACATTTGTTCTTGTAGATCAGCAAGCCACTGCTTAAGTTAAAAAAAGAGAGACGAAATAGGAATGAATGCATTCAAGTTAAATGGCTTTTAAGAATATGTTAATACCTAGAATAATGATACCACCTACAGTTCTGTTTATCTCTTTTCATGTTGATTTGAAAACAAGTTTTGCCAAACTATCATGGGCCACTTTTGTAGACTGTTCGATAAAAAAAAAAGTTGGTTTTCAAATATTGCTTGTTATTTGGGTGGCTGAACTTTTTATTAAAAGGGTGGTTATTAAGGATCTGTAAGGCAGCAAGACTTCAAATGTAATGGTTTACATTGCTGAATAGGACTTCTTAAAAGGCAAGATAAAAAAATTAGAAGAATTCTTCGTGGGGTTGTATTCATAATAGGTGTTTCTGTTTTATCCCCACTGTAATTGTCACAGCAACTGTAGATGGCAAGTCTTCCTTGGTTGTAATTCAGGATGAATACATTCCCTGGCTTATTTCAAATTATATATTTAGTTCTTTTTCTCCATCCTGCCAAGAGAAGAACAGCTTTTGTAAGAGTGAATATTGAATTACAATGGTCACAAAAAAACACCTAAATTTGAAGTACAGTAGAACTCTATGAATGAATGATATTGGCCAGTGATTTACACAAAGGCAAGTCTACTTGCAGTTTTGCTCAGTCTCATTTTTTAATTTATAGTTCAGGAGGTTTCCTCCTCTCACTTCTCCACATTAATTTCTTGGAGCAGAAGAGAAAAAAGCCATAATCCTGACTCATCAGGATTGCTTGGGGCAGTGTCTACACTACTTACAACACAATGAGTGGGGGTGTGAGAGTGATTGCAGTCTGCTCCCCAGTCACACTTAGTTGAATTTACCTCACGTATGGAACAATCAGCTCTGAGAGGTTTTGCTCAACTTTTCAGACATACAACTCCTTCACAGTTTTATGGATGTTTCCATCTCAGCAATTAGTTACCAAGATGGGCACATGCAAACTCATCAACATAATGCATGAAACAACCCCCAAAATAGCCAGCAGCTGCTGAAAGCCCCTGTCTACACCCACCCATGATCATAAGGGCTTCCTGCCTTTTCTATATGCACACCACTGAAGGCTCAAAGGAGGAGCAAGGCAACAAGTTCAACCTACTGGCAACAATCTTATTAATATGACTGCACAAGGTAGTGAAGTTCAAATAAGCTCAGAATCCATTCAGAGGTTTTAACGACAGTTAAAAACCTGTAACAGAGTATTACAGGAGTCATCCGTTTATGACTTCACTGTTTTAAAGTGTGACTTGCCTGTATTTGATCAGTCGTCCTCCTTGAATAAGTTGTGCAACTTCATTAGTCAAGTGGCATGCAAAAAGAAGCCAGTTCCTTGGCTGTACTTTGTAGGCAAATCTCATGAAAGCCAAGGAGTAACAACACAGTGCTGCAAAAGATGATAGATATTTTTAATAGATTGTAAGTATCTGCATTTTGTCAAGTCATAATTTTCCTATTAGTTGAACATAACGACAAGTAGAACATTTCTTGCTGCTTTTTGGTTTTCCAACAGTCCTACAAATATGTCCACTTTAAAGATCCAATGCAAGAAAATACACAACAGTGCTCATTTCTCCTACACAAGAAAATCTACAGGGCTGCAGCTTCCCATAAAAATTTATTTTGCTTATACACTATCATGTGATGAAACTGAAGTATTTTTATCACCTGAACTATCTCAGCTAGAAAATAAGAGTTAATCCCAATGAGACATGGCCTGTTCTAGAAATTCTCAGAATACCTGTATAAGACAGAGTATTTCTAAAGATACTAATTACTTAAATACTATTGTTATTGGGAACATTTTAAAATGAACTTTAAGAAAAGGAGGTTTCCATCCCCAGGAAATCATGAACACTCAGAAGGATGAAGCTTTGTTATCTGCCTTCCAGAAAGATGAGAAGTTATTTTAATCTATTCTCTTATCATAATTGTATTTAAACACAGCAAATTACAACCCAAGAATTCACAAGTTTTGCAAAGCTCTGACAGGCTTGAAGGGAAAAAAAAAAAAGGGGGAATTAACTGTTCAAGGCAAACAGCCTTTTTAAAAGTACAGAGCCTAGGAGATAAAAAAAAAAAAAAGAGACTGTATATACACCACACTATATACACTTGCAAAAATTAAAATGTCTCAACTTTGCTGAGCTGGGTAGCTGCCACCAAAATGTTATGGCAAAACAGTTTCACTATACTGGAGATTATCTAAACTAGTCTTCCTTCCAAGGAAGCTGACTAAGAGACTGAATTACTCTAAGCAGAGCCTAATAATGATGAGGCTATAAATTTCCTTAAACCAAAGGTATTTTGCTTGTGGGAAGAAGAATTACTCAGAATTAAGTTATTAAGTTAGTTAAGAAAGAGACATAATACCAAAGTTAAGCTAATAAATTAAAGCTATTGAACATAAAATACAAACAGCCATCTAGGCAAAAGCTATACATGTTCCAAAGAAAGGTGTAAGAAATACTGCTTGTGCATTTAAAAATAATTTCTCATTTAAAAGTAATCACATTAGCCTCTCATAGGGAACTGCTCTGCAGGGAGTTAAGATCTCCTCAACTGCTTCTTGCACCTTGCTGTCCAAGCATTACGATTTCTTCACTTGATCACGGTTAATAAATATTTAAATCCCACACAAACCACAAAGCATCATTGCTCTTTATATAAAGAGTAAAACTGGGTAAAAAAGATGCATTTTGAACAAGTGTGTGCAATAGTATAAGACACCATAAGAATTATACTTTAGGAGAAAATCTAGTGACAAAAACTGCTAAGGTTCAAGACCTGCCTCCCTCTCCTCTCCCAAATTACTTGAAAGGTCTCCAAGAAAGAGCTCTGTAGTTTTTCAGTACCTTAATTTAAGTGGCCTCTGAAGTTATATAACAAGATACTTGATATCTACATCTGCTTTGATCACAAGTTTGCAGACAACTAATAATATATCACTGCTTGAAAGATGGAAACTATGTTCTCCAGTCAGTTTACTAACAAAAAGTTTGTCTCCAGTCTTACCAAACGTCATTCGGCCACTAACAATTTCTGGCGATTTCTTCATGTCATTAATAGCAGCAACAGGAAGTCCCCAGTTGGCAACTGGCCCCCAAAAGTGCTGTAAAGAGGGAAACCAAAAAAGTTAAACAAAACCAAAGACGTCCTGCAGAGACAAGAAGTGGAAACAATCAAGTCAGAAAAACAAGAGTTCAATTTGGCGGGTATTATCTACAAGACTCCGAACTGAGAAAAACAATGTCATAAGTCCAATTTCTACTACCATTATGAGTAACAAGGCTTTCCTCGAATTCCTTCCAAAGAAGATGCACACAGTATTTGCATCAGCTTCTTCCAAAGGGAAACTAAGTATTCTCAAAAGTAGCTTGGCCAGATACGGCTAAAGAGAGGCACCTTGCAAGAAAAAGCTTTGTAGATACCAACTATACCCATTCTTTTGACACTTTAACTGTAACATGTTTAATATTTTGGAATTATCAGGGGATATTTCAATTTCTTGCAGTTTTAATTGCAAGATACTCTTCCCAGTCTGGATACTAGCTTGTAACACTACAGCGAGATCAAAACCCACACTTGCTTCCTGCAGATTTGGATTGCAATACAAGAAAGCTAAGTAAATAAAGGATAGAAAAGTGAGTTTCAGTTAGACATGCTGTTTTGATAGCTGGACCTTAGTGCAATATGCAAAACAATGCCGTATTTCTGCAAGTGTCTGCATAATGTGCACCTCGGATTAAAACCTCTCAAGAATACCAGAGGTAACACAGCATAACTGAGGAGTCGCATGGCTACGTGGAATTTACTCTGTACAGCTCCGTGTCCCTATAATGCCACTTACATACAAGGTATGTAGCAAGAGAACGTGAACATTGATAGAAAATGAAGTCAGCAGGACACAATATGTTGATTTAGAGGTTTTAATGTAGCCATTTAAATAGTTTCAAAGGACAACAAGAGGACCAGAAAACAAACAACTAGTCACAACCATGACTATTTGCACAGTGAGACAGCACGCCAACTTGTGTGTGCAACACCACACTAAAGCAAACTGCAAACTTTCAGTGGTGAGGCACTAGATGTACTTGGTGAAGTTTTTATAGCCATTTCAGAAGTCTCATTTGAACAACTGCTTCAGAAAATTAAGCTTGAGTTTTTTGAATCTATGAAACATTTACACCTTTAAGAATCTTCTGTTTTGAAAAGTAAATTAAGTCATCTTGGCAATTTTACTTAATTAACTGCCATTAGAGCATAATGAAATAATTCACTATAGACTATGGACCACTCACTTTCAGGCTGCACAAGTTGAAGAATCATCAGTTCACATCGCAAAAGTGCTGCAGCAGTAGCTTTCCTCTGCTGACCAGGGAGTTAGATTTGGAACCTTCTCACTTGAGATGGCTATCTGGTTATAAGTGCCTTCAGGCTGGCAGCCCTTTGAAGTTTCCACACAAAGAATTAGACTACACCTATACAGTTGGTCTTTTACCTATGTAGAAGAGCAAATCTTCCATAACATTATGACTAACAGAGTAACAGGCATAAAATACCCCTCCCAGTTTCAGGAGCAAACTGAAAGGCTCAAGGATAGAAGTGTCTCTAGTGAGAGTTGTATGTTACATTTATCATCTGGCATAAAGGCCAGTAAAGATAAGCAGGGTGGTTTGGTCATGTACTAGTAAGAGTGGGTTCCAGATTGTTCTGATTTCCTTAGCAAAGAGTACAGAAAAAATCAAGCGCCTTTAATATAAGGCATTCTGAAGGAGGTAACATCTGGCCACCTTAGTCTCAGACTTGCAATTAAATGTTAGTAGTGCATCACTCTTTGACATTTTCAGGATGCTTTTCAGGTGCAGACAAGGGCATAACAGTGCTGAGGAAAAAAGACAGCAAGCTACTGAAGCAGGAAGAACATGAAACCAGAAATCCCCTCCCTTTTCTTACCGTACTGTTCAAGTGCACCATCATGGTTTTGCAGTCAAAAAACACATGGAAAACAGAAGGGAAAAAAAAGGTTAGTTTCTTTCATAATCTGCATAGAGAGAAGTGTACAACAAATAGAAGATAGGGAGAAGTCAGGAAGCTGTCATGGCATTAACTTCGATTACTGAATTACTATTATAAAATTTCCATTTCCCTCGAGAGCTGTTATTGTGACAAATGTTTGCTGCACTCCTTTTCCTAGCAACATAAAATCCCACTATGGTCGGTGGAGGACATTTGACCTTTCAAAGCATCCAAGATCCCATCCCCGCTAGTTTCAAAGGATGCCGAAGGCCATCAAGCTTTTTCATGACAAAGCTAAACAGCTAAAATTCCTCACTGAAACCTTTGAAGTCACTTGGAAGGCTTTATATACCTATGTAAGTAGGTCAAACCAAAGATTGCCAGAGATCTTACTGTCACTAAGTTCGGGCCAACTGTGGCTGCACAAAACATTAGCTATAACACACTTTCACTGATCTAACATGCAATTACACTTTGGTCATGTATAGAGTTCATTTAAGTGATCATCTAGGTACTACTTTATGTAATAACTTCATGATCTATGCATGAAAGCTAGACTACAGCATATATTTAAGACTGTTTGCCACTTGACTGCAGAACTTTTAAAATACTGCAGAACTTTTAAACACCTTCTTTCTAACAAGGATACTAGTAGGACTTAGTTCTGAATTATAATTGATAAGAAGTCAGCTAACACTTATAAAAAGCCTACTGTTGCCCTGAGCTGCAGAACACTGTAGCCATCACTTCCCTCATGCTGATTTACATGTTCTTAGAATACCGTTTTATAAATAGCTACTGTAAGGGAACAGTTGGGTCTACTTAGGAAATCACACTGGATGTGCATTTCAGTGAGTCTTTGTTAACAAGCCACAGACTGGTTCAAGGTGCTTTGTTAGGATGCCCTAGACTAGTCTAACCACTTGTTTTTTGTTTTCTTTTTAACTGGTTTGCAGCGATAGTTAAAGTTCACAAGACAAGCGCACACTTAGATTTTTTCATAAAACCTTAACTAAACAAGTTCAGATGTGTCTCCTGGCACAATATTTTTGTGCCAAAAGAAGTCAGCCTTAGTTTTGAAAGTGGAAGTTGTTTTCAGGGAGGTGACAGACTAAAATAGAATCAAACTGATGCTATTTTAACAGAGCAGACAGCTCTGGCTAAGGTTTTGCAAGGTTGTCCTCACAATCACGAGACCGGAACAGTTCTTATACTCCTTGAAGAGGGCAAATCAAGGGCATATAGACTGTTCCAGATGCAGGCATCCAGCCCCAAAGCTCTACAGCCAGTAGGGAAACAACAAATGCACCATATCCAATATGCAGCATATGCATATGTCTACTTCTGAAGTGACTCCATTCCAAACTAGTAGTTTCCAAGAATTTCAAGAATTACATTCAATCCATTGACAAAGGAAACATTGTACTAATGTTTCCAGAATTGTGGACAACAATTGTTGGATTTTTTCACTCAGTTTCCAAGTGTCTCGATATCACAAGCTGATCAATACCTTATATTGGTACTACAGGTCATTCCAAAAGGGCTATAGTGGGGAAGATGCATTTTTCAAATTTATGCACATATTTTCCTCATACTGGCAATGAGGATATTAGGAGACTAGAGATCACTTCCCAAATGTATGTGACCTGTCACTCTTTGGTTCTCCCACACTGCCATCCCTTAAGTGGAAAGGATACTATCCTTCTGCAAAAGAGTTGGATTGTTCAGTTCTCAGAGAACAAAAGGCAAGCAGGCATTCTGTCCTTCAGTTTCTAGGACAGACCAGAGAGGACATAAGAACTTTATGTCCTCATGTTTAAATATTTACTAATGAGAACTAAAGATTAGCTAATTCTAGTTATATTACTGATGTTAATTCTTCTGAAGTTCATTTCAATTAAAATAAAGCTCCTAGAGAGCTTAAAGAACAAAAGTGCTCAGGGTTTACACAGAATGACCTATCTATCTATTTCAAAGCTCTCCACATTAACAGTCATTACATTTGCGTTACTGCTGAGTCATCAGGAGGAGACATTTCAGAAGTGCCCCAGAAGACTGCAATCTCTATGCTTATGTTTCTGTTACCACAAGATTTTGGGACTCATTATGTGACTAAAATAATCTAGGCTTCCACCACAAGAAAAGAAAGCTTGTCTAGAACAACCTGTATGTCTTCTCTCTCAAAACAGGAGGGAAGCCGTTGTACTGGATGTTTTTCAGAAGATGGTTTAAATCAATGGGATAAGAAGTAAGAAAATGCAGTTGCATATTACTAGTCACTTAGATAATACAACTCTAGTGACAGCTTCCATTTTTAGGATCTTTAGAAAAAAATGCAACTTCAAGTTCACAATATATAGAGCTACCAAGCTTTCATATGCTAATCAGCTAGTTTTAAATTAATATTACTGCCACATTTTACAAGAAGCAGGAAAAGTCTACCTACAGCTTACATTTTTACTGTGCTCTTTTTAAAGCATTAAGACATGGTTAGGGGAAAGTTGTATTTATATGATTTACAATCATTCAGATCCCTATTAATCATCACTTGAGAAAAGCCAGATGTGAAACTGGCAGGACAATGAATTATCAATAACAGTTTTAAAAGCCATTTCTCTTGTTTGTTTGTGCAGGATCCAAAAGCAATCCATGACATAATGCAATTCTAATGCCAGATATATCCACCTGAGAAAAGCAGCATACATTCATTATGCTTGCTTTCATGCTTTCAAGTTATGAAGATGAAGCTACTTATTCCAACAGATGTCTGCAAGTATTGATTGCCTCAAACTGTAACAATGGAGCAGTTCATGCCACCACTTTGGGTAACTTCAGTTATTCCATGAGGGTAACGCAATTTAAAGCACAACAATGGTATTCCAAACAATACTTCAATTCATTTCCCACAAACAAGCACTGATTAGATACTGATTTTTAGAACAGACACCACAGTCTCAGAGCTTTGACAAAACTTGTTCTCTATGTGCAAATAAAGGACATTTTCTTCAGGACAGAGTCCCATAGCCTGGGGAAGCAATTATCTTCACAAAGAAATGCAGAGTTAACTCTCCATTTCTTCTGTGAGGAAGACAGGTGACAGTTATCTACATTTTAAACTCAACATAAAGACACTTGCCTCCTAGTAAGCAAGAAACGATGCTGAAAGGCCATACCAGATGGAGAAACTGACTTTTGCCCTTCATGACACACCCAGTATCTTCGTACATAACAAGGCAGAACACATTCCCAAATGGTAGAAGCCTGTGGAATACTATTCCTTTTTTTTTAACAATACAGTCTTATTTATATAGCTTGTTTGAACACTACATGAAATACATCTGAAAAGGTGGGGTTTTTTCAAAAACCTTCTCAATTTTTGGTGAGGAAAGAGATCCTTCCAAGTAACTGTAGTGGCATTAGAAAGCAGCTGTTATCTCTTCTGCATTTTTGTTTGTTTGTTTTGTAACTATGAAGCACACTACTGTTCTAATGGCCATTTACATACTTGACATGAATCCTGTTACAATTACATAAATACCAACCTTAATATTCATCTATCAAGCTTACACAATATCCTCAAGACTTTCAACCCAAATCAGAGAAGCCTGCTCTGGGCTTTCTTCATTTTGCTTCAAGGATGTTTTTTTCCATCTCATATTTTACTCATCTTTTTGCCCTGCTGTTTCTATGAGTCTTGATTTTGTGACTGCCAAACACACACACTCTGCTTAGAATCACGGAGTAGTTTGGGTTGGAATGGGACCTGAAGATCACCTAGCTCCAACATCCCCGCTATGGGCAGGGACATTTTCCACTAGACCAGGTTGTTCAAAGCCCCACCCAACCTGGCTCCCAACAACTACAAGGATGAGGAAACCACAACCTCTTTGGGCAAATTGTTCCAGAGCCTCACTACCCTCACAGTAAAGAATTTCTTCCTATTATCTAATCTAAATCTACCCTCCATAAGCTTAAGGCCTTATTGAGCCTTTATATTATAATCCCTGTTCCACACAGACTTACACCATCTCCTACTACTTTAACTAAGACTACGTTTCTCAGAGAAACAGATGTCCTCCTACATCCTTGCTCAACATCAAACACCAGTTGCAATGGCTGTAGGTAAAACACCAAGCAACAGTCATAGTGAAAAGTTGCTCAACCACCTTTATTAGAAGAGCCCATTTTCATTTGTTCAGTTTTGTCAAACAGCCTGTCAACCAGAGGAACGTCACCCTGCCTACACTGCTCCTGTACAGTGGTCCAACCAGATTTCAGTGTGCTGCAATCGTTCTTTAGGAGAGTCTTGTGATTCCAGTGCAAGGAAAGCCACAGCACGCAAGACGAAACTTAACAGAGGTACTGACCTGTCTGCGAGGCGACTTAAGCCACGTTCCCACGGCAGTGAGGCTCTAACAAGCCTCTGAAAAGCAGCACGCTCGTACACAAACTCAGAGATTTAAATACGCGGCCCTCAGACGGCATCCGTGGCGGAGCCCCCTTCTGCCCAGGACAGCCGGGGCTCTCTGTGCCCCTGCCGCAGGCGGCGGTCACGCTGTCCCTGCCCGGTGCGGGGCCGTAGCTCCCGGGGCCGCCCGCTGGCCCAGCCGGGACAGGGAAGGTCACGGAGGGGCGCAGCTGCCGCGGCACCTTCAAACCGCGCCGCTTCGCTTCAAGGTCACGCCCGGTTTCCCGGGGCAGGGCGGAACACTGACAGCCCCGGCCGCCGGCCAGGGCGAGCCCCGCAGGGGGCGAGTGGCGCCGAGCGCCCCCCGGGGCTGCGGGGGCTGCCGAGGGGAAGGCACGCTGGCCGCCGCCGCCGCCCGGGCGATGACACCCCCGCCCGAGCCGCGCTCACCTCATCAGGTAGTCCCTGAACTCCTTGCTGCGCAGATAGTCCGCGGCCTTGCGGCCCAGCGCCCCCGCCATGGTGCCCTCGGCACGGAGCGCCCACCCAGCCCCTCCCGCCGCGCTGTCCCTGTCGCCGTCGCCGCTGCCGGTGACAACTGCCCCCCGCGCCGCCCGCCGCCCGCTTTACGGCAGCGCGCGCCGCCGCGCCCCTCTGCGTCACCGCGGCGCTCTCGCCGCCCATTGGCTGAGGCGGCCCCGCCCCCCGCGCGCGCCCGGCCCCGCCCGCCCGGGG
>JAWWEW010000112.1:29872910-29897049 GCA_035583185.1 Anabacerthia variegaticeps | reverse complement strand
GGGACACGGGGAAAGGCCGCGGGAAAGGCAGGGCGCCGTAAAGCAGCGCGGCGGCAGCCGTGGGGGAACCGTCGCAAAGCGCGCCGGGGAGGGGTCCCCGCGGGCCGGGCCGCCGGCATTGCCCCGTGCCCCGCGGGGAAGGGGCGCGCGGCCGCTGCCCGGGCCGCCATTGGCTGCGGCGCCGCGGCAGGCGCGTTCCCATTGGCGCGCCCCGCCCCTGGCGGCGCACGGCCCCGCCCCCGCGGCGGCGCGTGTCGGGGGCGTGGGAGCGGTGTGCGGGAATGCGGGAATGCGGGCGCGGCGCGGGGACAGGGACACGCCGGCCGGGCAGCGGGGCAGCCGCCCTGTCTGCGGACGTTCTAAACCCCGCCGGGCGCGTCCCCGTGCCACCTGCCCGGGGTGGCCCTGCCGCGGGAGACGCTGCCGTGGGTGATGCCCGGAGGTCCCGCCCAGCCCTGACGGTTCCGCGGGTCTGTCATAGGCGCTTCAGCGATTTTACGTGTACTGCTCTAAGATTCCGTCCCTCACCAGCACTTTCTATTTCATGCCTGAGCAGAGGGTGCTTATGTAGAAGGGAAGATAAACTCTAACCCTGCTAATACTGTCTCCATAAAATTTGGACCATACAAACAAACACCTCTGTGTGCATGACTTCGTTATCTTCGCTCGGTGCATTAGAGATAGTGAAAATGGATGTTTATCTCCTCTGCTCTCCGAAGACTTGCAGCCTCAGTTTTTGCGGTGTAGCGCTGGGCTGAGTGCAGCCTGGGGCATGGCAAGGCTCTGCAAGGAGCCCTGGAGGCCATGGCTGCTTCACTTCCTCCTGCTTCCCTCCTCCCTGCAGCATCTCAGGTTAAAAAACCCCAACAAAATAACAAAAACCAAACAAACAAAACCACAAAAAAAACACAAACAAACCCCAAAAAACCACAAAACCCAAAAAACCTCCCACAAAACAAAAAAAAACCAAACAAAAAAACCCCAAAAGAACAAAACCACACACACACGCAAACGAAGTAAAAAATGCCCTTCATCCTTTCCGCCCCATTGCTTGCTCAGAGAGCAGCAGGTTTTAGGAAAAGCTTAGGGTATCATATTCTTTTTCTATATATATGCAGCATGTGATATGACACCCCACAACCGCCCCCTGGCTTTGCAGAGTGGGAGGAAGAGTTTTAATCCCCTTTGTGTATTGTGTTTTGAAAAACCAAAATGTAGCCCAGCATATTTCTGTGGACTATTTAGACTGCTGTTTAAAAGCAGCAATGTGAGTCTGAATGAGGTCTCAAAAAATTGTTTATTCTAGTTGATTCGACATGCACTGACGGAAGGTCTGTGGAAATCAGCTCAGTCATTAGTATTACAGCTACAGTTACAACATACATTTTTAGCCTTGCAGAATAAGGCTAAACATGTAGTCTTATTCTCCTTTACTGTAAATTTGTAAATTTTTTCTTCCTTAACTCTATGTATGGAGGGAAAAAAAAAGAAAAAGAATCTGTCTGCATTGGAAGGTATTGTTCTTTAGTCTCTTCCTGGAGTAAACAAGTTCTTTCAGCCTTTTAAATCTTTTAACCTTTTGCCTACTCCATTTGTGTTTACAGCTTTCTTAAGGCATAGCCAAGGGTCACCATGTCTCAGTCAAAGCCTTACCAGCAGTACAATACACTTCTCCAATTTTTAGAGTATCCCACATTTTAAAGTAGTTAATGGAAAAACCATTAACTAGAAACGTGCCCGGAAGAAAGCAGTCCTACATGACAGGCTCTACCAGTTACACAACAAAACCAACTAGCAAGGATTTGAAGTTTGCTTTTGTTCTGTGTGTATTTATTGTGCTTTTGTTTGCATACTGGTTTTATAGGTTTCTTATATGGATTTCAAAGTCCATAAAAAAGACCCCCTTAATTTATCATATTCATAGTTTTTCTTTTACCCCCATTAGCCTGTTCAATAGAGAAATTAAATTTGATTTGATATGAGTGAGATTAGCTCAGTTGATTAGAGCTTGGTGCTAATAATGTCATAATGCCAAGGTTGTGGGGTCAATACCTGCGTGAGCCATTCACTGAGGAGTTGGACTTGATGATCTTTGTGAGTCCCTTCCAACTCAGAATATTCTTGATTCTGAGTTGCTCTTGACAAGTCCAGGTGTACTTTTAAGCACGTTGTTCCCTAAGTGAACATTAACTGATAGCTTAATAAATTATTCTAGCAGAGTTTTGTTTGCATATGGGAATTAGGCCATTTGTCTTATAGTTTGCTGGGTTGTTTTTAATCCCTTCTCTTCAGATGTGTGCTCTTTTCCAGTGCAGGACTGCTCTGTCCTCTCCATGAGCTAAAGGAAAATCACTGATCATGTCAAATTGCTTCTACAATGGCCTGGTGGTCCTCAGAGCAAGTTTCATTAGGTTCTGCAACACATTTTTTTCTAGAGTATATTTCATCTATTCCTTTCTTGGTCTGAACTATGCTTCTATATATTTTTTCACAATGAATTTAGACCTATTTTGAGTTAGTATTACCATACTTCTGCCTTTACCTGTCATGGACTCTTTCTGCATTATTTAATGACTGCAATTTCCTTTGTCTTATTTGAATTTGTGATGCTTTTATCAAGCTCATTTAATTGTCTTTTATGTCCAGTGATAGTTGAATCTGATTTCATAGCTTAACCTCTCTGATTTTGTTATCTCCAGGCTGACACCATTTCTTTATTTTCATCTATTCATATGTCCTTTTGGCTCTTTACTCTATGTTCCCTTTGAATTTTTAGGTCTTTATGTGCTTGTGAATAAGACAAGCCACGTATGTCTCAGGATGTCTCCTTGTTTCTTCTAATCAGAACAGGTACTTGTAGCTTGTTTGGTTTTCAAATAGACCCTCAGCAATCTTTTATCCTTTAGATTATCTTCACAAATACCCTACCTGTCATTGCCTGGAATATCTTCCTGGGTTCCTCATTGCTTTCATTTGTTTCTTGTTAACCTTGTACTTCTGACCTCTGCAAGGAGACACCTCTGAAGTTTATAAGGCTGTTCAGTTATTCTCCTTGTTTTCCCCTCAGCCTGTGGACAGGTCACCACATTTTTAACTCACTTACTAACTTTTGTTACTGACTGTTATTACCTTAAACTTTTCCTCACTAGATTTGCAAGCTGGTGCGCTTGAATTCCCTTCCTTGTTTTTAGCAAATAGACTGCAGGGTTGTCCAGTACTCTGCATCCCAGGCTCCTTCATCATTGGCTCCACAAGTCTTCAGTGCTAGCACACCTAGTGTTGGTGTGTTTTTAAGGTAGCCAGGACAACTGTGAGACTTAATAATGCTTGGTAGTATTTCAGATTTTGTCTCGGTGAGGAGGCGAGCTGTTGTGTGATTGGTCTGTTTAGCAAATGAATACTGTGTCACCTTCAGTAGAGAGTTTCAATACCCCATATTCCCCATTTCTAGAGGAAAGGGGTGATGCACAGGGGGCAGTGGCAGGGGCAATCCTCCTAGCCACAGGGAACATACGGTCTGTCTTGTTTCATCATCCCAGAACTGCACCTCAGGAATCAGCACATCTTGACCTCAACACATGAAAATCTAGCTTCTGAGTAAAGCTGCCTGCAGTACTTCTTTTCAGGCATCTCTTGTCTTCCTCTTGAAATGCCCTTGCAGGCACATGCATAGTAGCATTTCCCTGCCAGGGAAAGAGGAAAAGTCAGTCCTAGGGGATGTATCTGATACAACCCTTAACAAATATATGCAGAGGGAAAGGATGGTGCCTTTTCCCAGCTGTGAAAAGAATTGCAGGAAAACATTATTTGGAATGTTGCTGGACAGACAAGGGAACAACCATTAAAGAAGTTGTTTGAGAAACTGTGACTTTAGGACTGAAGTAATTAATATTTCCCTGCTATGGGAGCTGCAAAGTTGCAGAAGAATGTGAAGAAAAGATATATTTTTCAGACAGTCTCCCTAGACCTTGTAATGAAATACCTGTTCATTAAAGTGGACACAAACCACCTAGTAGGTGGATGAGAAGATTGACTAGAGCCATTGACTATGACATTTAATCTGCCTGCAATCTCAAATTGAGCCAAGTGAGAGCACAGCTTGATGTAACACTTGCATTTGTCTTTGCATCTTTGATTACAGATACATTATCCCTACATGCTGGCATGATGCTTGAGCAGTTTTACTCCACATGGAGCATATAGCAGTAACAAAGTAGATTGAACACCTGAAAATGCCAGCTTGGGAGGCTGTCTTATATAAATAATGAATAACATATGTAAAATGCTTGGCCAGACCTGACACATTTGCAAAGGCATCCTAGTAGAAATATTACTTTAATATTAGTCTAAAGAAAATGGAAATAAATGCTCAACAATTAAATCACTTGAGAAGAAGCTGTACTACATTTTAGACAACATTTTCTGAAATGCAGAAATACTTTTCTCAGTGCTGAAAAATATAGCTTCTAGCAGGTAACAGTTCTCACACTGACCGTGCAGCTGGCACGCTATCACACAAGATCAGCATGTATCATTTGAGAGATCAATAGTTTCTTTATAAAACCTGATCAGTTAGGATAAATTACTAGATTATGAAGCTAGAGGCACTTCATCATCTGCAGTTCTTGTAGGGTCTAGAGTAGGATCAAACATCAAAGTAAAACATTATTTCCAGCTGAGGACCTGCAAATAAAACAATGGAGTAATTACAAAGCAACAAGAAGACGACAGACTATCTGCTATGAAAGGCTGAAGGAACACCATGATGTAAATATTTTAATGGACAGAGGTAAGAATTGAAAAGTGAAATAGATACAGAATGCATCTAGAAAAAAATTTGGATTACCGAGACAATTGGCAAATTAGCAGCTATTGTGAATGACAATTATTGTAGGCAAGCCAAGCAACAGCTGGGCAGCAGGAACTGAAGCAAGAGTTCTACATATAACAAAGAAAATGAAAGTATTTTTTCAGCATAGAAGACAAGCATTTCAGGCAATTGCTGCAATTATCTCTGCTTTCCCCTTCCTTTCATGCAAAAAGACCTGTCTGTCATGATTAGATTACAGTTGGGTGGGTCTGAACACTTGAAGCTGTTATTAGCGTAGTTATTCCTGTAATTATAAACCCTGTAGGTAGGAATCACACAATCTCTGGCTCTAACATGGTCTATATCAAGCATGCATAGAAAACAGCTAGTCCCGTGCTGTGAAAAGCTGTAATGTCTAAAATTGCATAGACAAGGGGAAGCAGAGTACAACTCCCTGGCAGACAGGCACTTGGGTTTGTGGTGAGGCTGTTCTTTTTCTCTGTGCCTGAGAAGCAGCCTGCGTGACTGGAGGCCACTGCTCAAGGGTAGGAGCAGCTCCCCACTGCTGGGCTGACTGCCAGCATCAACCTCTGTGTGAAGGGTGGGAAAAACCCCAAACCAACATGAAACAAACAAACAAAACCCCTAAACAATGTCTTCACCTACTTAAGCTTACAGTACCAGTCTTCTTAAGGGCAAGTTTTCTCCTTAGATTTTTTTTTCCTGGAAGTCAACTGGCTGTAGGTGAAGGAGGCACCCTGCACGAGTAGCACTGCATGTGCGTGGTGCAGCAGAACCTTGGGGCAGCTGGAGGATGGCCCTTTCTGTGATGAGGGTGCTCTGAGTCCTTAATTAGTCACACATGATAAAAGAGACAGCCAAAATAGTGGCTGGAATTGCTTAAACCAACTTCATGCTGAAATATGTGTAGTGGTGATGGCTGTATTGATGTATGTTTTATTGTCATGTCATGAAGACTAAGTGTTTTGAGATCTTTTTTCTGGACTGAAGCTCATCTCTACAGTCTACTTAATTAGTTTACTTTTATAATAGTGCTTCAAAGGAGATAATTTTAGATACTATTTTTAAATATAAAGCTATATTTTTAGGGTTTCTTAGAAGAAATAAGATTTTAGAACATGGGGGAAAATCTGATTAATGGGTTTATTCACAAGTTACTTGTAATTGGTAATGTAGATACAGGTATTGGGCCACATGGGTATACTGATTCCTTTTTAATAAATGAACCTTTAAAACTGGGGGTTCTTAACTTATAAAAGTCTCTCTTCTTAAATAAAAAAGTTGTTATAGTAAGTCGTCATTTTTTAATAGTCATGTGCCCACATCCATGTGAGAAGAAGCACCAACTTGCCGTTTCTAGTACCATACCACTCTGTTACTGGTATCCCTAAAGCAATTGTGGATAATTATCTTGTGTTTGGGAAGGAAGGGATGAGGGCTGCTGGTTCAGTCAGGTGCACTCTGTACTTTATATTGCTAAATCAGGTCAGCTGGGGTAAGAGCGCCTCTTCTTGTAACACTGCTTTGCAAAATTCTCCTCCTTCACTCAGTTAGGGAAACTT
Organism: Anabacerthia variegaticeps; assembly: GCA_035583185.1. Classification (NCBI taxonomy): domain Eukaryota; kingdom Metazoa; phylum Chordata; class Aves; order Passeriformes; family Furnariidae; genus Anabacerthia; species Anabacerthia variegaticeps. Next base: position 29,890,656 of record JAWWEW010000112.1, on the reverse strand, counting down.
CTTTTGCAGTTAAATGACATACAGTCGTTTCGTTGCTGTAATTATCATATCCAGAGGATCAGAACAGGAGGGGTGGTGGTGCTCACTTGGTAGGCTGAACCTCCTATCAGGTGTTGAACTGGGCTGCAAAGGAGAGCTAGTTTCCTCATCATGGAACACATGCCTTGATGATGAATCCAACATGATTTAAAAAAACCCAAAACGAACAGAGAAATATTTTTGTATTCTAATTTTAAAAATTATTTCCAGTTTCTGAGGAAGGAGTACCAATGATGTGGCATGAACTTCTTCAGTAATGTTGTACAGAAATTTGCTTCCTTGAATATTGCCTAGCAGAGTATGTGCTGTACTTCATTAAGAATATTAACAACAGTTTTTTTGCTGAGCTTTCTGTGTTCTTCTTAACATGCTTTATCCAATACAAATATTCCACAGATTATAAGAAGCATAAAGTCAGGGTTCTGAACAATGGAAAAAGTGAGGGGTCCAAACTGAGACATATTAGTCAATAATGACAATCATTTTACCTATGAAATCTTTTCCTCAGGACTCATGAGTCTTTATTTAGCTTAATAAGTAGTAGTTTAGTAGAACATGATAAAAATACAGGTTTCTGGCATGTTTCACTACTAAGTTCACTTACCATACGCACTTTCCTGGCACCTTGGCTCACCCCAGCCTAAATAACCTAAGTGAAGCTGGATGATGGCCAGGAGTGCTTTTCTCCTCTTCCAGCCCTTCTCCAGTTAAAGAACAACTACCTAAACTACTGCCACTGGAAAACCTTGAATATAAATATTGGTAGGCTTAATCGGGGGGGGAGAGAGGGGGAAGTAGGTTAGCATGTTTGAGACAGAAATGCATGATTACACCAGAGCTCACTTTGGTCTAATTACAGTACCCATGGTAGTGTTAAAGTTAGAGTTGATTTTTCTCTTGGTGCACAGAGATTTCTCTCACTCACCGGAGAAATGTGAGAGCAAGATGGTATCTAGGATGCCCCTGACTTACTAGGAGAAGCCAAAGGTTTTTGATTGAACTGGTTATGCATGTCGAGGTAGGGACTCTGAAATCACCTTTGGCCTATTTCTTTAACTAAAAGAAAAGGGGGAAATTTCAGTAGACTACAGTGGATAAACAAACCATGGGCATACAAGATGAGTAACTTGAAGGTAAACATGCCAAAGTCCTTTCCAGAGCTTCTGGGGTCAAAGTGAAATAAACAATAGGTCATAGTGGACTTCTACAAAGTCATTTAGGACTCAGTACAGAGTCATTTAGGTTTGTACAAGGCCTAACAGAAAAGAAAATAAATATGTGGAGATTCAAGTATGTATACTTTTAAAAAAATAGATGCATTTTACTCATGGACCCAAATGTGCATGTGCAAATGTGAGATGGGTGGTTATACACAACCTCCAAACTATGTAGAGAGGGTCCTTGTCTCATGAGAAAGATTAGAAATGTTAGTCTCCCACAGACATCTGAGTTCATCTTTTGTATGGGTACAGATCTTTCCAATAAACATCAATATTAGGTGGTGATTCTATAGCTTCAGTTCACAAGGACTATCTTGTTTTTTACAAGAAATATCATGTTTTTCACACTGAGCACCTTATAAATTAAATATGAGAGCCTGTATCCAAAAGCTGTGCAATACCTAGCTACTGATCCTTGGCACCTGGGCTGGACAGGAGCCTCTGCCTTGTACACAAAGGGCTTGTTAGCCCTGCTGGAGTGAAAGCCAAACCTTTCACACTTATCAGGAAGTTCAACAAAACCAAACCAAGAAGAAATTTGGAGTGAAAGAATGCCCTTATTGTGCCACCCCACTGTGAGTTTGGTGCTGTTTTCTTGCTCAGAGTGTCCCTCTTGAAAGCTGTGCAGAAATAGATTTTTACAACTTGCTGAAAGCCGCCCCTTCTTTTCTTTGAAAGCTCAGGAGGAGGCAGTGGGAGCATCATCTCTACATCATGTGGAAACCCTGTGATTCCAGTACTTACCCAGGGTGCTGCAGATCAGAGCAGGGGATCTCATCAGCTCCTTCTTCAGGCTGTGTTGGTCAGACCCACACAAACACCTTCTGTGAGCGTGATGCAAGCTTCCAGCAGTGTAGGCTTACTTAATGCTCTTTGGACTAAACAGGGACTGTCACTTCACAGGACGGTGCCTCAGCGGGGGTGGCTATGCAGCACTTCCATACTGAGTGGTTGCTCTGCATAAATTTCTGCCACATTATTCCTCAAGGAGGCTGCTACAGCAGTGTTTGTGACAGAGATGGAACAAGTCTCACTAGACATAATTTTTAATGTTTAGGTTTACCAAAAATAGTTCTGGGAATTGCTAATATTCACCATCTTTAAGATGAAGGAAGTAGTGCACCTTCTTTCACAGTTGCTATGCATTACTATGAACAGCATTTACATTTATTATTTAATACTTTATTTTTCTTCTTCCTTCCTTTTCCTTTTTTTTTTTTTCTAATGTCCAGGTTGCTGTGACCAGAATTATGCAGCCCCTCTATCTGTCTGTCTTGGTGTACATCTCACAGATGTTCAGAAACTGCATAAGGTCAGTCAGTTCACAAGTTGTCACTCAGCTTCAAGCCCTGGAAATTTAAGAACTCAAGATTTAGTGGTCTAATTTTCACTCTCTTTTAAACAGCTTCATTCGGATTGGAGGGTTTATTCAAGATTAAAGCCTTATTTATCTCTGTACTGGAAGGTTTCACTCATGTTTGAGATCTATTTGTTTAAGGCCCTCTTGTGGTTCACAGGATTAGTGTACTACTAATGCTAACATAATATATTTGGGGTTTGGGGTAATGGGTTTTTTACTATTTTTTTTTTACTATTTTTTTGGGAACACCACTTATTCAGCATTGCTACAGGTTTTAACCGTATTGTACCAACATTGTGAAAAAGGTTGCTCTAGATTAACATCATAGGTAGTCGTAAATATACAAAAAAATTCAGAGTAATATTCTGTATTGTCAAGGACAGGAAATATTCTCCACATGTACCACAGCAAAGATACAGATTTGAACAGAGAGTTCATTTTTCCAGTTCCTTTGAATTAATCTTTAGAGTTCATGCCTTAATCCCATGAAACCTGGTCTGTTCATTCACTGCTGACTATTTGTGGTAGGGTAGTACGAATGCATGTCATAGCTGAGGTTCAAAGAGACCATTATAACATCTAAAATGATTTTCAAATTCCTGCAGGCTATTGAAGGCATCCACTTGCTTCTGCACTAACCTTTTTTGCACTCGGGGTACTACTAAAAGTGATACAAAGGGAATGGAAGTGCCTTTTCTCTTTTGATGATTTTGTTCCAATAAATAACCAGCCCCACTTTTAAAACTACAACTAGCTTATTTCCATTCTGTGGATCTATAAATTTTGTACCCAGAAATTTGCCTGGTTTTGTGCTCTGATCAGTCTCTCTGTTCTTCCAGAACATGGGATTTTTCTCCCCATGAAGTTTCTTGTAGACAATAATCACCTCTCAGCCATCTCCAGGCTAAGCTGGACATATCAGGGTCTTTAATCATCTCCATGGCAAGCATTTTGTGGTTTGTTTTTTTTTCTCCCTGCATCTGAACTTTGGACCTTTTTAATGTATTAAGTTTATATTAATTGATGCATTTAAAAAATGACAGTTGATGCCTGAATGATAGGGTTAGCATGACATTTCCTTCCCTTTAACATGCACTGCCTAATTTCTTCTTCCACCTTGCTTTAGAAGCCAGGGGCGAAGCTTCCAATTACATTGATGAAGTTTTTCTTGTAATTCTTACAGATCAATTTGTAAGACCATCAAGTGCTTGTTGATGATATTGACTGAAAGTTTTAAGAAGACTGAACTATTGGCATTTAAGCATGGGATATGGAGAATGGCAATGGATCTTCCCCAGTTAGGCATTCTGCTTAATGAAACATAATCTGAAAGAAATCTTCTGTGTCTGAGGGAGTCACCCAGCCTGTTTCAGATGGAGCCTTTAGGTATTGACTGCATGATGATGAGGGTATTTTTGATTTGAATGGCTATAAACAGTAGAAAAACATACCAAGTTTAAAGGTCACCGAGCAACGGGTTTTGCATGTGGTGCTGAACATACACCATATGACTCACTGTGGTTCAAATGCCAAAACTGTATTTTTCCTCAGGGACTATCTGATGGTGGGAGAACACAGAGCCACTTGGGAGACTTGCACTTGGGGATTGTGCAAGTTCTGTAAATGTGCATGTTGGATATCTGACATGAGCTTCTCAGAAGATTGACGTCATTCCTGAACTTGGGAGAATAATAACAATTTTGCTTCTAAATTGTAGAATAAATAATCCTCATTTTTGTTCAGCTGAACATGCCCTTCTTTTGTCTGGGCCAAAAGCATGCATGTATCTCAGCTGTGTATTCCACTTTATCCCCACTCAATCACACACTGAGAAACATGTCCATTCCTAGACAGAGTTTTTACCTGCATGTATTAGTCCACAGACCTGATAAATAGACTGCAGCCCTGTTGCTGATGTGGAGCTCTACTCATGGTGTAACTGAAGGCAGCAGACTAGTGGCTGAACTGAGACCAGAAATTCAAATAGCAAAAGATCAGCACTGCTAAGAGTTTCTAAAAGTTAATGGATCACACCTGTCACTTATCTGAAATGCAGGTTGTTCCTGTTTTAAGTCTTCATTGTAACAGTTGAGGCTCCTAAAGGGCAAATTATTTTAGTACCAACAGGTGAAATAAATAAATGGAAGAGTAAAGCAAATGCTGATTATAACAGAATTTACAATAGAAATAGGAGCCCAGACAACAATGTGACAATTAGAAAGTCGGGTAAATGCAATGGAAATCTCTGAATCTTTGTTTGCATGCCTTAGCAAGGAGACTATCACTACAACTGAAGCTGCAAAATTCTACAGTATGGAAAGTTTTAGGTATTACGACTGCAGCTATTTTTACCAGTGACCACAGGGCCTGAAGGACAGGAAGAATTAATCAAGAGCGTGCCAAGCCAAAACAACACACAGGCTTACCACAGGTGGTGAGTCACCAGCCTCTTAATAAACTAATTTTCTCAACAAAAAGTAGAATTGATCTCAGGCCAGCTTTGGTTGTTTAGAAAACAGTGAGAGCTCCAGTCCATATAGGTGAATGGACACAGCTATCCAGGTTACTCACAGATAACTGCAGTGCACTAGCTGTTAAAAATGCCATATTCCTACTGTCTGGATGAAAGATGGAATTCTCAGGGCTGGACATAGCCTAAAATCCTTTTCTTCTGCTCTTCTTTATAGTTTTTAATGCAAAATGTCTTCTTGTTGTGATCTTCAGACATTAGCTCTTATTGTTACTGCCTGTTATTTGCCTTGCTGTAGTGCTTGAGGTGGTCAGCCAGCAGTTATGCTGCCCTTGAACAAGATGCTGTTCAGGCATATAACAAGACTTTCTGAGCCTCAGGACAATTTTCATGATAAACAAGTGAAAAGGGGTGAAGCACCCAAAGGTTTCTTGAACTCTGTCAGGCTTAGTGCTGTGACCACTTCCCTGGGGAACCTGTGCCAGTGCCCATCCACCCTCTGGGGGAAGAACCTTTTTTCTAACAGCCAACCTAAACCTCCCCTGACAAAACTTCAGGCCATTCCCTCAGGTCCTGTCATTGGTCACCAAAGAGATCAGTTCCTGCCCCTCCTCTTCCCCTCATGAGGAAGTTGTAACTGCAATGAGGTCTTCCCTCAGTCTCCTCTTCTTCAGGCTGAACAGACCAAGTGCCCTCAGTCCCTCCTCATACGGCTTTCCCTCAAGGCCCTTCACCATCTTCATTGCCCTCCTTTGGACACTCTCTAACAGCTTAATATCTTTCTTATATTGCAGTGTCCAAAACTGCACACAATACTCAAGATGAGGCTGCTCCAGTGCAGAGAAGAGTGGAACAATCCCCTCCCTCGACCGGCTGGCGATGCTTTGCCTGATGCCACCCAGGACAGGGTTGGCCCTCCTGGCTGCCAGGGCACTGCTGACTCAGATTCAACTTGTCATCGACTAGGACCCCTGGGTCCCTTTCCTGGCACTGCTTTTCAGCATCTCATCCTCCAGTCTGTATGTACATCCAGGGTTGCCCCATTCCAGGTGCAGAATCCAGCACTTCCCCTTGTTCAACTTCATATTGTTGGTGATTGTCCAGCCCTCTAATTTGTCAAGGTCTCTCTGCAAGACCTCTCTGCCTTTGAGGGAAGGTGAGCTGGCAGGAGGAAGATACAAGAAGGAAATGAATGTTGACTAGAGAACAAAATCACAAAGGTCAGGGAGTTTTTTGCTCATTTATTATTATTATTATATTTTTTTAAGCAAATGTGTACTTCTCTATTCAGGGGAAAAAAGCATGGTTACTTCTCAGTAAGTGCAGAAATTTAAGATGGTGCCAGTGCAGATTTCCTGAAAGGGCTGTGTTTTAATCACACACTTGACCATATTTTGAAAATCCTTCCTCTTAGACATCTCATTTATTCATTTTCTAGGGTTGGAGGGAAAGACTAGTATCTGCCTGCCCAGGGCCTGTCATGCCTCAAGGCTTCCTAACCAGGTCCTCTGAAAAGCTATGGATGTCCAACAGTGTCTGAACTTGGCTCATTCTTGATTATGGTCATGATAAAAGAGGAATTAGAAGAGGGAAGGGAAGAGAAAGCCTGTTTTGTTTTTTCCTCTTATTTTTTTCCATTCAGATGTTCTTGTATACAATTATGGTTTTCCAGAGAAGCCTCCTTTTGTAACCACTGGGCTTATAAAGACAGGTGTATAGGAGTCATTGGCCTGCCCACCAGAAGAGGCTATAAAACCCACATAGTGAACCTGTGGGATAGAAGCTTGGTAAGGAAAAAGAGAAATGGTAGGCACTGGGGTGCAGAGGAAGAGGATGGGTAGGAACATGCATGTCCCAGTGGTGAAGGACCATGAGGACTAAAGGAACAGGAAGGGTTGTTTCTTTTAAGAACAGAAAAAAGAAAGGAAGAACTGGGAATAGGACAGGAACAACTGATGGGAGAACAGAGGCATGAGACTACCTATGGTCAGAGCAGAAATCCTATAAATAACATACAAGTCCAAGTTTCCTTGGTCATGCTCGCTAGGACCTGAATCACATGCTGTTTGTCACTATCTGGTACCACATGCTGTTCCTGTGTGGACCCCGAGCCAGACTCACCACTTCTGTGATGCTGCAGGGTCTGATGAAAATCCAGCCATGAACGCCAGTGTAACTGTGTTTAGGCTCAGATGTGGTAACGCCAGGGAAGCAGAACCAATCCCTTAAAGTAGGAGGGGTTGATTCTGCTTTTTCAGTCACTATTAAGTTCAACAAGCAGAAAAGGCTATGCAGGCTCCTTACCAGTGACCAGCAGTTTCCAGAGGAATGGTACCTTGGAAGATCTCAAAGGTCCAAGGGGGATTCATGCTAGTGTGAAAGCACTCATTTGTCTGGCACTGAAATCCTAAATTTGTCATGTGGGTGAACTGTCTGACAGATGAGGGGTTAAAGGTTTACTTGTTGCTTCCCAAAGCACAGGTTTGAGTATTCAGGCTTCACGGAGATAACAGCTCCAGGTGTAATTTGAATAGGTATCTGTGACCAATACAAGGCATTCAAACATGGCTATTGCTTGGGGACTGAAAAGGAATAATGCAAAAATGAGCAGGATCCTTTATTTTTTTTTTCTTTTCTTTTCTTTTTATTTCTTTATAAAGAAAGGAAAGGATGGGCATGCCAAGCCAAAATGGCAGAATACAAAGGTGAGCACTGAGGCTTCTCCCTGGGGGCCATCCACAGTAAACTCTTGCTCTGGTAGGGTACAGTTCCCCATCCCTCCTGCCAGGAGGAACCCAGCATGCAGCCAGCCCTTCAGCACAATCACAGCTCTTTGAAGTTAGTTTGCACAGTTTCACAATACCATCAACCCACGTCACAGTGGGGCAGCAGCAGCTGAGGCCAGCAACAGTAGCAGCAGCAACATGAGATACAGTGCACAGAAAAAAGGGAGCAAAGAGCTTGTTTGCAAACAACTGTAGGTAACAATATAGAAAGTCCAAAGATCATCATTCTGCTATAAAAATATTACACTTCATAAAACCATGTACTATAAAAAAAATCTATTCAGAAACGCTGGTAAACATAATAAATATCTGTACACTGGCTGCCCTTTTCATACAGGAAACGTAAAAAGCGTGAGCCTCAGAAATCATCATTTGTAAACATGAATATGGAGCCTGTAAACAAAGTGCTAGGTCACGGTTCATATTTTGACAAATTGATTTAATACTATCCAAGTAAATCCCTTACACACATAATCACTTAATGGCCAAGACTCCATCACCATGACAGGAAAGAGGACCCTATGATTTACTGAAGGTGCATCTGAATTAAGGAACTAACACAGAAGCAAACAAGGCAAGATTTGGCTCTAACTAGCAAATCAGAAACAATCTTTTAGCAACTGCTTTTCATGTTCTGCACTTCAAATGCTTATTTTCAGCCTCTTCTTTCAAAATTTGCCTTTATCAAAGAGGGCATTCATTTTCCTCATTTTCCTTTCAGGCTACAGCATTTCTGAAGGCTATGTCCATTAAATCCATTTAGGAGACATAATGGAGCACAAATTGATTCTGTAACTATCTATACCAAAGCAAGAAGCAGTGGTTGTACAGTTCAACATTGAACATCATGGTTTACACAATACAGGATGATGAAAAGGAACAAATTTTTACTTTTACACACTCAACTTTGGGCTGTAAAACCTTTCCTTGTGGAAGCCTTGTGATGACATGCATGATCAGACACCTTGTTAGCTGGCTGACATGCATGTGTTGTCACCTAGTTGCACCTGGAAATGCAAGGGATAGGCTCACTAAAACCTATGGAGAGATTTTAGCTAAAATATGGCTCTAAGAAGTACTGTGACTTTATTTTCTCTTTAACATTCTTCTGCACAGATTTTAAACCACCCTTCACTTAAATACTGAGAGTTTTAGTTCTCCACACAGTGAGAGTGTAGAGAACTTCTAACTTCACTTTATCTTCTGAGTGTAAACTCAAATTTTTGCTAACTTTCACATTTTTGCTAACTTTCAGAATAGGAGAATGTGTGAAATCGTTGCCTGTGTTGTGGACAGACATGGAGGGAGGAATGTGGGACTGTGTTTACACAGGAACTGAGGTACCAGAAACAACTTAGCTGCAATGTAATGGGGCAACACAGGATTTCAGGAGCAGGGTCAACTAGGAGGTAAGAATACACACTTCTAAAGGAAAATGATGTATGCTTCAAAAGAGAAAAGAAAATGGGCTTTCACATTATTAACATTATTTTAGGTCTTTTTATTTTAATATAAGGAGTAACTGAGGTGGTTGTTCTGATTGTACTACTTGCCTATCTTTTAGTATTCAGCTATCTTTTAGTATTCAGATATGTGAACCTGGAGCTTATGGGGCTCTTGTTTAAAGGTGCCACCTGCAGATGTTCAACCAGAGAACTTTGCTTTGAAATATTTTTTCAGTGAAAGCTACAATATATTTTCTACTACAGTAATCTGCTGCATCTTCCATATTTGACTGCCTTACTTTTTCTAGGGATTGAGCAAGCTATAGCACTCTACCAAATCAAGAATTTCCTGTGTAAAAATGGATGATTTTAAAACAAACCCTTGGATTTTTTTCTGTTCTCTTTATGAGGTCAACAGTTGCAAAAATACATACAGTCCACATTCCCCCATGACATGCCATATGTTGCCCTACACCTTGTGTTTACAGGGAGTTTATACAAGCTTGTAGCCTTTTTTCAGAAGCCTGGTCTTGTCCTCCATCTCTGTGCACACAGCTTGGCACTGGTAACCTGCTGCTGTAAAAACATCCCATCGTTTATCACCCTGACTCTGAGCTACACCTGGGCTCTGCTCAGCATAACTCAGAAACAGAGGTGATACTGAACTTGTAGTCACTCCAATGTGTTGACAGCGCTGTTGGCAAAACAGATGCTGTTGCCTTCCTGCTGTTCCCAGCCATTTGTTCTGATGCACAAACATTTGTTTTGCCCCATGGTGACCTGAATAAGGGAGGCGTGAAAGAACATGTGAAAAGCTGAAGTCAAGACAAAGTGACTACCTGCCTTTTCTTAGTGTCAGCATTGCATATGCTGACATAAGTTCAGTGGACCAGCAGTATCAGAAACCCTTTTGGCATCCGTGTCTTAGGGGATGATCCATTTTTGGGAGGAGCATCATCCTGTAAGCTTGGCCTTCAATAATATTCAGTTGAAAAAAAATGCTCAAATAATTAAGATCAAGTATTGCAAGAGGGAATTAGACTGTTTCCAATGGTTGCAAGAAAAAGAAAACTGAAGCAATGAAAGATGACCAGGAAATCTCACAGGGAGACAAAAACTGTACATAATCTTTACAACGCTCTTTCTGCCCATATACAATACAATTACACTAACCATTAAAAATATATTTTGTTGAAATAGCATATATCAGCTGGGACCCCAGAAAATCCAGCACTCCCTCCAGGTTGCCCTTTGAATCCTTGTGCCCATCTTGCCTTCTTCCAGGACAGAAGTCACTTCAAGGGAAACAAGGCTTGGCCAGAGCTATTCTGCACTAGCCAGGATATCCCTGTTTGTGGATATCCTCACAGCAGAAATATGTGAGACTTCTAACAAGCAAAAAATTATAAAGGCAGCAAAAAGCTGATTCTGAGCACAGCTTAGCCAGAGGAGAGAATGTGGGCTGCTGTGTGTATAACCACAGACACACACCTGCACTCCTCAGTCCCAGCCGATTCAGCCACTGTGTGGAGTTTTACAGCATTGTTTATCTTAGAAAAGAGAAGGGCTTTAAAGAGAGCTGCTTTGCAGCTGTCCTCTGTGCACAGCACATAAACCTGAACATTAAATAGTGGTTTAAATTATTAAGAATAAATTTAAATTTAAAAATAATGCAAAAAACCAAACTTCAGTCAACATTGAAACAGAGCTAGTTTTAGGAAGCATATTGCTATAGCAAATGAAACTCTTTGTTCCCTTGGACACTCTGAGGCAGTGAGCTGGTAATTCCAGTTCAGCACCGAGATGCATGAACTACCCAGCAAGGAAAAATTACCATGTCTAGCATATGAAGCTCCATGTTCACATTTTTCTTTTTTTTTTTCTTTTTTTTTTTTTTCCCCATCACAACAGAAAAAAGCCAACATAGCACAGTAGCTTTTCCCACAAAGCATCTGAGGTGACAAAATTCACTAAGAAAATAAAAATTAACAAAAGCAGTACAAAGAAGAATCCTGGTCAGCTTGTGGCCACCAAAAGCCAAGATGGGTAAGAAAAAGAATAAAAAAATAGTTCACATCCAGCACCACAAACCTTGCTCACTTTCTTTGAAACCAGGGAATGAGAAAAAAAGTCCCTTTTGCTGAGACCATTTCAACAAAAGTTTTTCTTTCCCTGGACCTGGAAAATCCAGGTATTAGGGTACAGAACTTTTGTTTTATATGTATATAAATACACATGTACATATTCATATAAATATAAAAGCAGAGCATCCTCCCATTTCTCCTCATAATTTATTATTATTAAAGCTTGTAACAGAGTTAGCTGAACTCTTCAGAAGTGGGTACTCTGTGCACACACATGGCATGGGGAGTTTAGCTCTGCGAGAGCAGAACAGCCAGGCAGGGACATGTAAATGTTGGGTGACGAGCAGATTTGGGTGAACAGCCAGGGAAGGGCAAAGAGCAATGACTGGAAATGGCCTCGCTTGCTCCAGGGTGGCACCCTGGCCCACCAGAACTCTTCTTGGTGAGCAGACTGGGTGACCACATGGGAGGACAACTGCACTGACCCACCCAGCTCTGGGCAGCCCAGCCACCCACCCTCTTCTGTACCAGTCTCTGAAGAGAGGCTCCCTTGCTTTGAAAGGGAGTCCCAGTTTGCCCCTCAACCACTTGCATACTAGTTGCCTTTGCCAGTACTCTCCACCATGCTGCCATGGGCCTTTTTGCCTCCTGTCCTCAAAGTTACCCACACCTTTCCCTGCCTCTTGCTCAGTTCCTCAGCCCCCTCACCTATTCCTCCCAGACCTGCTTGCTGGCCAACGACAGACACTTTATTCTCGCCTGATCCACAGGCTCCTACTCAGACTTCTTTACATGAATGCTTTCCTGCAGTCTCACAGGACCCATTAATTTCCTCAGAAGACCAAGTTTCTCAGAGGTTTTCTGCTTTCAGCGACATTTGAGTAAAGCAGGGCTGGTGGCACACACTCCTTGAGAGGCGCTGGCTTCTTTCCAGAGAAGGCAGGGGCAAAGTGCAAAAGATTCCTCAAAATCAGAAACTATTTTCAACACCAACAGCTCTCTCTCCTTCATGTTGTACAGCACTTGTTTCAAATAAGGTATTATTCATGTGTCTCTGCAGCCTTCACTTTTCCTGGGGTGAGTGGAGATCAGTAGATGTCTACTGGTGACCAGCCAAGTCACTTCATCATGACACATGCTGGAACAGCATTCATACCCAACTGTGTTCTTCATAGCAAAAAGTGCTTTTCTTGAGAAGCAAAATGAAAACTGTTCCCATGGAACATCTTAAGGACTCAAAAATAGTTTTCCTAGGGTGGAAAGAATGGAGTACACCTACTTTATTTGACTTCATCTCAGTAAAGAAACAGAGCTACTGGGAAAATTGGCACATCTTTGTGAAGTTGTTAAACTTGGGACCCTGGCTGGAATGTAAAAGAAATGATGTCGCAAAGGAGAACTTCACCTTACATGGGCTTCTGCTAGTTCTGGCGATTTCATATGCAGGTTGTCCAAAAAAGGTCTGCTAGCCAAGTAAAGATGAATTTCTCAAATAATAAACTGTGGGGTTTCAAAGAAGCCTTTTGGGGGTACTGCTACAATCTGGTAGAGGTAAGTCTTTTCATGCCTCGCCGCTGAGCCAGATTGGAGGACAATACAGGCTCCAGCCTTGGTGCCTGAGGTGCTCGGTTTAAAGCAAAGTAAGTGGCTGCCATTGCACCCTGTAAAATAGAGAAAGATAAAACATTGGGCTGAAATTCAGTTCTTTGATGCGTTTCCTTCCCTAATTCAGTCTCCTGAAGAAACTGTCATGCATGCACAATTTCCATGAAATGATAACATTTAGCCTGGCAGACAGCTCGGGTGTCTCTGATTTAAAGTGGTGAATGGCAGCATGTGCACAGAATGCCACCAGATTATTACAATGCAGCTTGAATTTAAAAATATTGAGCAGATAACAGGTCAAAAATCTTTGCTGTTAATACAGTGCCATATTAAATTTGGCCTCTGTGGCAAATAATCTTTCTCTATCACTTTCCAGAATATTTACCCAAATGACAGCTCATTCTGCAAGGAAGGAAGGAGCAAGGGTGTAGGAAGTACCTTCACCAGGTGAACATCCTGTCTGCTGAGTTGGTTTTGAGATAGATACTCCCTGTTCACTATCCATGGATGTCTTAGGACTTGGACTGCTGTGAGGCGCTGATGAGGGTCTACGTGAAGCATCTTAGACACAATGTCCTGGGTTTAAAGGGAAGGAAACAGTACAAAGGAAAAAGTAATTAACAGCAGTGCAGGTTTTACTAAGATCTTTCTGGAGGCAGTGTCATCTCTAGCATGTCCAGTGGAGAGAAAGATGCACTTTAGGCTTTATATTCTTTAAGTGTCAGGTCTTGATCTTCAAAATTTTCAAGTGTAATGTTCAACTCTCAGCTGATAATACAGTCAAAAGGTAATGTGGAGGGTATTTGGCTTATTGACTGAATGTTAACTACTGATGACTTCATAGGAGTGATAAACTCTACCTAGAGAGGATGCCATCTAGAGGCATTTCCTCACTGACCCCAAATCATGTTTACAAGAGAAGCTTAGAATAAAAATCCAACATTCAAGCAACTAAAATTCAATTAGGACAGTTCTACAACATCTGAACATTTTAATTTCAAAACTGGACATTGATAAAAAAATACACTGTGAGGCTTATAGGTGTTGGTAGCAAGGCTAATGTGTTATTAGGATTGCTTGCAGTTTTGTGGTGGGAAGTATCAGTGCTCTTTCATTGGATACTACCAGTTGCTAAAATTGAAATCTCTTTAAATCCTATCAGAGCTTTTTACTCATGCAAGGCAACTGGAAGGTTGCTAGCTTTTCTGCCCAGCCTAAACTGTGAACTGTGCAGGAATTAAAAAGTCTAGTTTGTAAACTGCCTGCTCCTGGTTAACTCTGAGAAGCAAAAAGGTGATTCATGTACAGACCATACATTTGTGGCATTGTCAAAACTACACTTGTTTTTAAAGTGCAGTTGCACCAAAAAGGAGTTTTGTGCTATTTAAATCTCAAGAGAAAATCTGAGAAAGGGTTCACTGACCTTCGCAGTATCAGATACTGAATCCCAGTTTCCTCCTGTAAGAGCATATTTGCCACTACCAATCCTGGCCAGAATCTCCTCTGGGGTGTCATCAGGTCCATTTGCAAAAGGAGTGAATCTATTAAAGGAAAAAAAGATAGAGAAAACCCCAATGTAATTTCCAAGTTTATGATCTCTAGGTTCTAGCACTAACTGCACTGATTACAACAGGTGTTTGGTTCCAGAATGGACCACAGACATTGCTGCTTCATTTTCACTCAAACTATAAAGGCCGGTAGTTCCTTTTTTTGTTCTGTAGAGGGAAAGACTGATTCCTTAATTGTTTTTTTCAATTTTTATTCTGTTCCCATTTTTTACGAGTCAAATATTCTTTGTAAAAATAGACATGTTTTCACCTCTTGTTTTAACGCTGCTTTATTGCCAATACCAATACCTTGATAATGGCAAGAAAGGACAAAAATTATAAAGGGGAAAAAAAAAAAGATCTGGAAAAGAAAAAAGAACCGTTTCTAATCTATTTTGTAATGCTTTGTTAACCATACTGTTCAAGTCTGTTGGGCCAAAGAAATTATCTGCAATAGGTTACTTCTTGATCCAGACAGTCAGAAATGACTAGTAAGATGCACCTAGCTTTACAAAATCAGTGTCACATGCAGAGGGTACTCTTTTTGTCTTCAGAAAGTGACAAGAGACAAGTTTATTTGCAGCTGACTAAAATCTACCAGGTCAAATTTTACTCTGCAATGTTGAAGAGCTCTGTAGGTTTAGAAGAATTTGGGATTTTTATACTTTTCCTTCCATCTTTTCTCATCTGGAAACTTGCCAGAATGATTTTTTGATTGCTAAACATTTGTTTTGGCCACAGCTTCTTATCCCACTGTTTTCTAGTAGCAAATTCAATTCCTCACACTGTGTTTTCTCATTTTCAAAACCATTTCAGACTTCATAGTAGGTCAGCCCAAAGAGATATGTAATGTTTTTCCAGCCTATAACTATGAGGAGGGATACAGTATGAGTTAAGGACTGATAAAAACTCTGAGGTCTATTACTAGCTCCATTAAGAGGATCCCAGGCCTATGCTCTAGTTCTGGCTGTCTGGCCTTCTGTGCTCACAGTGATGATGGGAGGAGAATAAAATGCAAGATGCAAGTAATAGTTCCTACTAATCTCCTCTGGTGAGGAAGAACAAGCCCACCCATAAATGCAGTGTTGGCACCTAAAAAGTCAGCATTTCTCAATTGCTTGTATTAGTTTTACTTTCTCTTGCAAGTGCAGAAAAAATGAGGTATGAACACCTGTTGGTAAATTTAATATCCTCTAAGTTGTGTAATTTGTATTTCTGATTCAAATGTATTTGGATTTTTTCCTGCATTTAATAAAGAAGCATTTGGAATATAATTTGGAACAAACCTGACTGGGTTGATTTTATTTTACTGATTCCATCTGTGTATAACTGCAAATCTATAGAATTAGCCAAACAAGCAGGTTCTTGGAAATCTAGCAGACCAGGAGACTTCTCTGGAAAGTCACAATATATTTCAGCTAATGTTGAACACATTTTACTCAGAAACAAAACAGATGAGATAGAGACTCCTGTCACCTTCTCTATAATCCATGAGGCATGAGATGCAAATAACAGAAAGGTAGAGTCCAAATCTTTGTTTTCTGTATAAAATCTAGGAATGAATCTAAGCTTCTTGCCCCAGCTGAATAGTCAGGAAGAAGATTAAACAGTTTAAAGAGGTCACTGAAATGTTTCAAGCTGCACTTGGGTATGATAAATGTCCACATACCATACTCCCAGAAATTAAATTCAGGGGCCTGGTAACTGTAGATTGGGTTTGCACACTGTGTTTCCAGTCATCCCAGCACATCTTATTCCTATCCTTCACTGCTTATTTCAGTCTGTCTCTTTCTCTGGATTTTCTTGTGTCAATATTTAATGTTAGCCAGCACATTGATAAGGGTATTTTTGCTAAGTACCTCTCAAAAGTTCCTGCTGCCTGTTGCTATTCTTGCTGATCTGTTAATTTACTTTGTGTCCTTTCTGAATCATATTTTTTGAATTGCATCTGAAAACTATGCTTGGGTGGGGATTTTTTGTTAGCTTTTTAAGGTGCTCAGATACCTCAATAACAGTAACAGTAGAAGAATAATGAAGATGAAGTGAATACATGTATTAATAGAATGAATTAACAACCTTCCATGGATAAGGTGAACATGATGTGGCTTTCCATTCTCCTAGGGACCTCTCCTAATGTAAAACTTTCACACTGCTTAGGTGGTGAGTGAAGAATCCTTTAGTAGTTGAGGTCTCAGTGAATACTTACAGGGACTGTCTGTTACAAACATAAACAATTTGTCAAGTGTCAAAGATATTTATGCATTCTAGAAAAAAACTTATTCTAATTCTAGATCTTGACATCTACTTTCTTGCACGACCAAACACATTTCTCCAAGGAGGCCAGACAGTTTGCTAGATGTATCTGTGACTCCTTTTAGGCTTAATTAGTGCTGAAGTGCTGAGCTCACTGGGGACTGCTGTTCTAGGAGAACCTTGTCACTTACCCTGCCAACATGGTATAGAGTAGGATCCCCAAGCTCCAAATGTCACAGGCTGCATCATAACCCTGGCGTTTAAGGACCTATGTGAAAGAAAGAGAAAGATGAAAATAGGTTAATCTGCATTCCTGAATTGTTAGCTTCTGATCTACAAAAAGCACTAATTAGTGGTTTGTTGTATCGGCTGACATTTCCAGGGCTTAATCACAGATTGGCTTGAACAGGTAGCTGCCTTGGGATCAAAATGTCCAAGAGTGGTCTGGAAAAAGGTGAAGCCCAGGCTAGAATGAGCTGGTTAGTGTTCAAACCACGCACATCTGCCCCCTCAGTAGTGAGAGAGATGACTGCAATTTGTTGAAGACTCTGAGCCTCTCTGACCATCTAATATGGAGCAAAACAGAACAATATTTCAATGACTGAAAATGTTTCATGATAAAAAAGATCATTAATGCTGTGAAGCATATCTTCCTAACATAAAATTTACCAAGAACCCTATGGATGCAACAATCATAGGGCCGAATGACAGTGGTAAGTATTCCAGCTGAGCCAAGTTTGGATTGGATACAGCAAATGGATGCACATGAAAGCATATCTAATGTCAGACTAGTAAAGACAAGACCCGTGGTACTCAGTAGAGCTCTGACCAGGACAGATATCGAACCAGTAGGTTCAATATCCTTCTCCATGGACACCCCCTTGTCGTGGGGGAGAAGCTTGCGTGCCCTTATGAGGTTGCGAGCTGTGCTGGCAGT
>JAWWEW010000112.1:29826626-29872810 GCA_035583185.1 Anabacerthia variegaticeps | reverse complement strand
TATTTAGCCACCAACGTGCTTGTAGCAAGCGTGGGTAGAGCCCTTGTAAATCTTCGTTCGCGAAGTCTAGCCATGAGTGAGGTTCAATATCAATACCGAATGGTAAGTTATAGCAGTAAGGGTAAAGCCTAGATTTCTTTTATGCTAGTGCACACTATAAGAAATGCCTATTTGGGTCAGTGCAGGTCCAGGTTAAAGTGAAGTCAACAGCTAAGCTCAGGGACTACCTCCAGGTGTTCCATTTGCTCAGAAAATTAAATTACCCTTCTGTTTATTCAGTTCTGACACACAAGGAGAATTTTGTCCTATTCTGACAGATCAGTAGATACATCTTTTTGCAAGGCACATGGAAAAGGAATGTATGAATTCAGCAAGTCTTTCTTTGGCCTGCAGCCTTATTACCTGAGGCTGATTTACTCAAAGTAATCTGAAATCTATCACAAAAAGGACCAAACTGCTAAGGAAAACCAGTTTGACAAAATGTTGCCTCGACAGGTATTATAAATGATGAGTGGTAAAAACAACCATCTGCCAGGTATGCTGCTGAGAGAACATTTGCTACCTGGGAAAAAACCAAACAAACCAAAACCAAAAAAACCCTTACTACAACAAAACAAGAGAAAAAGCCACATTTCCTCCTCTTGACAAAGCTGATAAAATCCAGCTTCTGCTTCTCCCTCTTGCACATTATATATAAGCTTTCTGGCTGTTATATTTATTTCTATTTCTTTAGCTTCTGCACTCATTCCTGCTCTAATAATATTAGTTTTTATGGGAAAAACTTCTTTGCTATTCAACAAATTCGGTTGCTTCTTGCTTCATTCTCACTGATGGTCATTCTCATTGCATTTCGAACAGTTACATTTTCACTCCATCACTGTTTTCCTCCAATAACTAAGAACAGTCAAGTCCAAGGTACATGACAGAAAAACAGGGCAGTGATGGTACTTAGTGGAGCAGGATATTAAGCAAGTGGTTACAAAACCCAAAATGATGGAGAGGTGTCGCTATGTGCTATCACTCAGTTTGTGGGAGTGCTGCTAGATAACAGGGACATTCACTCTGTGCCAGTGTCTAGGAAAAGCTTTGCTAGCAAATACTTTTTTTATCAACAGCAACTTCACCCCACAGGTAAGAACAGGATCTAGTGAGTTACCAGTTAGTGTCACTGCTATTTGAAAATGTCTCCAGGAGGTCTGTGCAACTGTGGTTGAAATGAGACCACTGGGCTGACAGGAGAAAGTGTGGGAAACCTTGGCCAAAAAGGTTGGTGCATGATCTAGGCAGGAGATGATATGAAACATGATATGAAACAGGCATGTGTTTTAGAAATAAATCAGTCAGGGAAGGAGCTTTGCAAAAGATGCAGTGGTATCTTGCTGTAATGGATGCTGAAGAATTTACCACCAGTTTGGGTCACCTTGAAAACCCAGTGGGAACGGAAATAGAGGCACAAGCTGCTTCTTTGTGCCATGCTTGGCAGGGCACTGTGGAGAGAATGGGTGCCCTGAAGATAATGATACCCTGGGGTTTATTAAATTCTGATAATGGCTCAGATATTTATCCAATTCCCTTTTATTTTTATAGGCTTTGATTTATTGGGTTAACAAGGTCATCAATATAGGTTTTTCTGAGTTGTGACAAGCAGGGATGCATATGGGTAAAACAGCTAATAAGCAGTCTCTTAATTTTAAATGCCAAAACAGCAGTTCTTCACAGATTTTGGAGGAAAATTGCAGAATAAAATATTTTTACTTTATCTAAAAGGATTCTACTGCATCAGTTGGACAACAGCCTGGCACTTCCCTCCCTGCATGTAGCACGACTTGCGCTAGGTGGCAGCGTCCCTCTTTCTCTTAGGTAACCTTCATCTTTGCTCTTGCTATCCTCTAACTCCCAAATTAAATGTTTCCAAAATACAGGGACATCCAAGTGGGCAAGGATGTCCTCCTTCTTCTGTCCTCCTTGTCATCAGCTTAGCTGACTTTCTGCCTCCTTGATTAGTTTCATGAGCACGTGTCAGATGTTGCAGTGGGGCTCAGAGAGGGAACATGAAAGTCTAGGCTGGAGGGCAGCATTATATCACAGGTAAAATGTAAAAGCACTTAAGGCTTTACGTATGCTCTCTGCCAGTTCTCGTAATGTTTCAATTAATCTCCAATGTCTTCTGCTTAAGCAGGACCTGTCTTACTCATCACGAATGTCTGGGAGAATGATTTCTGGTTTCAGTTCAAATCAGAAGAGTCTGACGTGAAAATGCACTGGGCTGGCAATGTTTGTGATTACAGATGCTATACAAAATAGCCCATCATAAAAAATAGTTACACATATTTTAAGCACATTTTATCTTGGGGAAAATCTGAGTGCTTCAAATCTTGCAAACACGATTATTTTTTTATTTAGAAATTGAATGACTGTGGTGCTACGCAACTTTTTTATGTCTTTGATAAATTTTAAACAGCTCATTCCCATTTCTAAAATGGAAGTTCAACGAAACAGCAATAAAATAAGAAACAACCTATCTTGACAATGGAAGATTTCTTTGCTGAAAAAAAAATCTGTTTCGAATGTATACTGCCCTGGCAATGGTCTCAATGTAACAAATTCTCTTTCTGATGCTGGAAGGCTGTGATTCCTATAACTTCTGGTATCATGAAAGGACCTTATATGGAAAGATCATCCCATTTTTCTCTTCCCAGTTACCACACAGGCGAACATGGGATGGAAGAGACTAACTGGGAGGAAAAGATTGCTGAATGATACGAACTCAGAGGCATTGATGTTTTATAGAAGAGGACAGATGAAGTATTGAAAAACAATAGTCTTTTGTTTTTCTTATATGGACCATAACAAACAGATGAAGACACACATTTGAAGTAGTTTACTAAAGTACTAAAATTTCTGATTTTCATCACTCTAAGAAATGGAATATTACCCAGGAAACTAACTTCTTGCTCCTTCATCAGCTATGAACATCTCAAGGGTCAAATACAGCAAAGAGCCCAAACCATTAAAATTGCTGTATGATCCAAGCCAACTCCATGAAAAGAGCAGCACTTGCCAGTGATGCAGACACTCTCTCTGGTCTTGCGGCAAGCTGTTTGGTTTTCATCTGTTTCCCTGTCTGTGAAAATGAGAAAGCAGCCCTTTCTCACATCTCCCATAAGAGCAGGGATTGGTACTAGGAAATCCCCAGAGGAGAGATGTTCCTTTAGTTCAGTGAAGACAACAATAAAACTCTCACTGATTTCAGCATGATGAGAATTTCATGCAAAGATTTGTCTTTTCAGTCTTACCACAGAATCATGGAATTGAAGAGTTGGAAGGGACCACTGGAGGTCTTATAGTCCAACCTCCCTGCTCAAGCAGGGTACCCTAGAACACACTACTCAGGTGTGTCCAGATGGTTTTTGGGTAACTTGAGAAGGAGACTCCACGACATCCCTGGGCAACCTGACATGAAGATTATGTTCCTGACATCAAGATTTTCCTCTTAAGCCTTAATCCTGTTCGGTGCAGTGCACTACAAGGGAAGCAGTCTGATAAGAAACAGCTAGAGGATAAAAAAGATATTTATCCCAGTAATGAGCCAAAGCATTGTGTAAGTCAGTCCAAGACAGACACCAGCTTCTGTCAGAAGGAAAACAACTGCCATGACAAGTCCAGGAATAGGAAAGTTATGGTAATAGACTGCGCAAGTAAGTGCCAGTAGACTGGTTTCATTCTTGCTTCTCTTGTAGAGGCAGAGAGGAAAAGGGAGAGAGGGAGGAAAGACTGGTTCCTAGGACACACACACTACTGAAGGCTTTGAAATGCAATCCTACCTCAGGGGCAACAAAGTTGGCCGTGTAGCAGGGAGTCATGAGCAGCCCATTCTCAGCTCTCAGTTGCTTGGCAAACCCAAAGTCACAGATCCTGATAGAGTCTGGGTTTCCTGACTCATCCATGTAGAGGATATTACTTGGCTTGAGATCTCGGTGCACCACCTTAACAAGAAAGAGAAGTGAGAAACAAGTGAGAAGAGGAGGTCAGGGAGCATCCAGGCTTGGCTGCCATTTCTGGTCTGCTGGTCGAGGTAGGTCAAGAGATTGTGCCAAAAATATTTAAGTTTTGGAAAAAAGTTACTTAAAAGTCTTGGACAAATAAAAAAGAAAAAGGTTAAAGTCTGTTAAAAAGGAGAAATAAAATCTTTGACAGCCTCTGCTGGTTTATTAAGATGGAGACTGCTGCTTTAAGGGGGGGAAAACTTTCCTGAGTGTAGTCAGAGTGGGCTGTTGTACAGTCTTCTGGAACATAACATCCTGAAATACTCAGCTAAAAGGTGAAGAAATCACATCATAGAAAGAAAGTGTGTAAGGTCTTCTTGTGACTGTCCATGTGAGTGGCTCACACCTGAAAGGAGGGATTATTTTTTTCCTGATTTCAAAATGTATTCACACAACTGTGTGTTTTACCAGACATGCTGCATTTCAGCAGTGGGAAAACAGCCTTTATTTGCCATAGCAAGACTGAAATATTATCACAAAAACATAACAGGCAAAGCAAAAAATGCACTTGTTTTAACTATGAAGCAGGAAAAGCAGCAAATATTTGACAGTTATCCAAACTGCTTGTCCCTGAAATGCAGAAAAGGAGGTATTTTCAAATTGCTGTGTATAGAGAGCTTAACCTTTAAAAACCAGCTTTTAACAGCATGTCAGAAACCTTTCCCATCAGCTGCTCAAACTGCCAGGTCATTTGGAGAGCTGAGCATTTGATTTTCTACCTATCTGCTGATTCAGCTACCCTATTTGAAATTCTTTTAAAAGATCAGGTACTGCAATAATGACTGTGATAAAAAGTAAACAAGTGATATCTGAACAAGGTGCATAAACTGTAATATGGGAATGCAAATACCAGTTCAATATACTTCTGCTCAGTGGGAGAATGGATAAAAAGCCTATGACCATATTTTACAAACCAAATGTAATTATAAATATGCGGAAAGTTTTTTTGGGGGGGGTAAACTCCCCATATTTACCTTTCAGAGGAGAAAAATCACAACAATTTGCTATTTCTAGAAGTTGGATTTGAAGAAGGCTGATGAAGCTAAGCCAAAAAAGCAGTGCTTACGCCCTGAGAGTGCAGGTAGTCCACAGTCCTGGTGATGGTGCACAGCACGGCACTGGCCTCCCGCTCTGAGAAACACTTCTGCCGAAGAATGCGGTCCAGGAGCTCACCTCCCCGCATCAGCTCCATCACCAGGTACACGAATTTCCCATCATCATAGACCTGAAAGAGTAATAGAATAAATATATGTTTTGGACCCATTACCTTGGTAAAGGTTGGTCCTTTAATCACAGTGTTGGCTTGCTTCGGTAAGATGTTTCAAGAAGAAAATGTCAGCTAATGTGTGGGAAATGTCCTTATTACTCTTAACAACAGAAAAGGAAACTTTATAAAATTACTTAATCATCACTTTTTTTTTTCTTGTGTCTGTAGCAGCTTGCTGATTTGTCCATACAGACATGTATCTTTCTTGATCTGCTATCATGCCAGCAGAGCAGACCAAGCTGCTAAAAGCAGCATCACTTCACACAGCCCCAAATGTCTGCTGGCTTTCACCCAAGCCTCCTTCTCAGTAGTGTTCTCTCTTTACACTTCTACAGGGTAACATTTGCCATTTCAAATATCAATATTTCCCTTTGAGTCATGCTCAACTAAAGAACTGTATTATACTGTTGGCCAAGACCTGCATCTAATGATATTATATCATTTATATTTGCAATTCTGGTGAATACATTGTTGACATCAGCTGCAACACATATTTATCTTCAATGTCAAGAGCAAGGGGTAGAAGACATTTTGTCATTTAAATTGGAAGACAGCCATTTTCATGTCATAATCCTTTATCTGGGCTGCAATAATAGGCAGTGTTACAGTCATCAGTGCAAAATGGTTTTGGAAAAGAATACAAAACCTCTTCTTTTTTGAGATACTCTTTAACACTTAGGAATTAGGTGGGACTTTCTTGAGGGCACATGATTAGAAAATTTTTATATACTTCTATAAGGTCTAAACCATAACATACTGGCCACAGACATGAGCAGGACTTCGTTCTGTAAACTCTGAATCTGACATGGTGTGGACAATCCTAGGTGAGATTGTGGGCAGCGTAAGTAAAACATCTCTGACTAAAGGTCATTACTGCATGTGAGCATAGTGAAGGCTATTTTTCACATGAAATGCTGAAGAAAAATACCTTCATGTCTTCTCACTCAGCTTAAGTAGAAGGTGAATACTCCCTGGCATTAAAACATGATTGGGGAAAATCCTAGTGACTTGGTGAGCCTCCTCTTCCCAGCAAAGCAGATACCACCGACTGCTTGGGAATGGCTTCTACTTATGAAAGATCATCCCCGGTCCAGCAGCACCACTGTATGTGTTCATCAGTGTGCACTGAGACACCCAGCTAGGGCAATCTTTTAAATAGTGCTGCAAAACCAAACAAATTTTGTTGTTCTCCAGCACTGTGCCCCTTTGGATTTATTTATAGTTAGACAGTAACTGGCGAATGTATAGCCAGACCAGTCTTTCCAAATGCTCTCCAGTAATTTGTTAAGTCATGTTTTCTATCTTGATTTCAGTGGGTCTGGTTTTAGCTCTGACCTTCAACTGAAGAATTTTCCCGACATGGACTAATAAACGAGCCTGACCGTAAGATGAAAATCATTTAATGCTGAAGTGCCCAAAGACTACTCACATCTTTAAGAGTAATGATGTTTGGATGCTGTCCATATCGCAAGAGGATCTCAATTTCTTCAGAGGGGTCTCTCTTGCTCTTATCAATTATCTGTAATAAATGAAGCACGGTGCAGTCAAATACCAGCTAGCAGCACTAAGCACAAACCAAGCAATTTCTACAGTTTAAAAAATTAATATTTAAAATTCTTCTATTAATCATTATTCTAGGAGAGGACAGCTCAAACCATGTGCAAATGAGAGCCATGCTGACAGTCTGCCAGTGCCAGATGGAGCAATAATTAGTTTCGATTCTGGAGGCGTAGGCCCTCTTTTTGATGCCTATAGTTCTGTTTACTCATAAATAATGTCAGTTACAAGAAGTGTCATTTAGAAACCAAACAACCTCGGAAGTTTTAAAATAATCATAGCTTTAAAATGACCTCTTTGACATAAAAAATGGATGGAATCATAATATTGGCATATGCTTGTATATCTGCTGATAAATTAGTAGAAGTTACTTATCAAGTGTGTTTTTCAGAAATGAAAATGTATAGACATTTACTGTCAGGGAAGATTTGAATTAAAGATATTAGTAATCACTTTGCTTTCTGGGCCATGCTGTTGCAGTGAACAAAAGAGTGGCCAGAGACTTCATTTGGCTGTGTAACCAAACTCCACCCGTTTCTAAGCTGGAAGAAAAAAATTGCTTTATATATAACTTCTATGTATCATCATCTTTTGCCTTATCAGAGAGTACAGTGAGACATGGAAACTTTTTAGTTTTACAGCAGCAGGTCTCAGAAAAATATGACAGCTTCTGCTTAGAGAGCATCACTGCATGGAAAGCCAGCTGTTAGGGCAGCACTGACTTCTCAATGTTCCTGTTACCTATATTCGGGATGTCAGTCATAGCGCTTTAGTCATTTGCCCAGTTGAGAGCACTGATTAATGTTTCACACTTTGTGGACTTAAATGATAAATATGAAACAAAAAAAATAGCTATAAAATAACATTAGAGAGATCTCTGCATTTTGGAATCTCAAATGCAATGGCACAGGGAACGACAAAATATTCACTCTACTAGAAACTCATTATGGGTACAGTATTTCAGCACTATTTCTTTGCTAGAAAAAGCTACTGTACTTTTGAATAACAGGTGTACCAAAAGTGGAATGGGTGGGATTTTCAGAAAACCCTAATTCCATTATTGTCTTGGATTTCAAGGCTTCCAACCTTAAATGTGGTTAGTTCTCACTAAAAACCAGGCACAAAGCAGAGATTTAAAACAATGGTATTAGCAGGGAAACAACTTTTAAAAACCTCTTTTGCAAATGAGAATATATGCCTGCCTGTGTTTTTTATAAAATGCATGCATTTTTTTATGGCTTAATTATGGTGATACACATTTAAGTACATGTCTAGAATTTTATGCATTAGCCATAATAATGCATAACTGAATATATATCAGAGGTTTGATAGTCATCATGGCTGGCATGTATGTGCAGTGATAATGATGGTCAGTAGCTGTCCATGGTTGAGGTATGCATTTGAATCCCTATCAGTAATTTGACACTGAATTAAGAGGTGTGACAGGTGAAGGTGCAAGAGGCAGCTGATACAGAAAGATGGTTGTTGTCTGCATTTGAAAAAATAAAGAAAAATCTCAAAAGCAGGTGAATGGAAAAATATTCTGCTAGTAATTTCTCCTCAGAATACTACTGTTCTTCCAGTTTAGTTGGGACATTATTAAGAAGCCAATGAAACCCCGATCAACTGACTCCTCATAAATACTACCACAGTGACTGAATGTGTCCCACTCTACCAATAACTCTAACATACAAAAAGATCCTCAGGGCCACTTCCTTGGCTGAACTAATATAGCTCTTGTCAAATTAATGGAGTTACTCACATGTGCCCCTGTTTGCATCTGCCTGCCTTGTACAAACCAGCAGAATCTACTGCGGCAAGTATTACTACCATTGTGTGAAGTACTATCACTCTGCTACAGTAGCAAGCAAGATATTCCCGATTCCTTTTCTGTTGTAGTTTCCTGTGAAAGGAAATATCCAGAGCTGTGCAAAATTTTAAGCAACTATTAATAATGCAGGACTATATATGCATATATATGGCCTAAAAAAAAAAATCCAAACCAAAAATAGTCTCAGCTATTGACTCAAAACTAAAAACAACATAACCTGAAGCAGTCTGCAGCTGATTTAGTAGCAAAAGCAGTAGATGACATGTAATGCCTCTAATTCACCTTTTGCTATACAAACACTAACTGCAAGACAGCCCCACTAAATATGCATGCTTTTTGCTTTAATATGGTGCAAGCTGTGATACAGTGATTAAATGGAAAAGCTGCCCCAAACAGCACCACAAATCATTGTCAGAGCTGTGAAGGGACCTGCCAAATTCCTCTCAGTTCCTGAGCAGTCTGGTTGGACAGACCAGAACCATTTTTCACCTCCACAGCAAGAGACTGTCACCCTGACAGTGCCTCTTTTCAGTGTGCCTGTAATTTACATTTGGCCCATGACTGTGACTTACATTTGGCCCATGACTGATAAAGCAGCAGAAGAGGTGTCCACTGCAACTTTAGCAGAAATCTCTCAGCAGCTCAGACTGGCTGCAGCATGCACAGTTTCTTTATTCCTGTTGCAAGGGCCACAGAGGTTCCTTAAATATGCCCCACAGTTTCACTCTAATACCCAGTTCTCCTGGTCTTCCTTCTCAGAAAACCACAGAACCATTCAAGTTGGAAAAGATCTCTAAGATCATCAAGTCCAACCATTACACTAGCACTTGCCAAGTCCACCACTAAACTATGTCTAAAAGTGCCACATCTACACATCTTTTAAATACCTCCAGGGATGTGACTCCACCATTTCCCTGGGCAGCCTGTTCCAGTGCTTGAAGACCCTTTCAGCAAGTGTTTTGGTGTGTCGTTAAACCCATGCCAGACTTTCCAAAGAGGGAAGCTGTCATGTCACAGAGGTACAGGCAGTAGTTGCTGCCTCCTTTTGCACACAGAGGTGTCTCTATCACAACATGATGTCCTGGATTTCCAGAACATTTGCAAGTATTTCCCTAGCTTAGTGCCAAAATGAGCTGGTAAAACACAGGCCCAGTGTTCCTTATCAAACACAAGGACTAAGAAAGACTTGGCAAGCATCTGCTGGCTCCCATGGCTCTCCCAGGGTGGGGACATGGTGGTTTTTCCAACAGAATTTGATCGACAGTGAACCACTACCAGAACAGACACTTGTACCTGGTATATAGCTTTCCATTTCTGTGGTACTGTTTCTTACTTCTGCTCCTGCTTTGGAATTTAATTATCTGTAATTTTTAAAAACAATCTCTATTATCAGTTTTAGCTTTGTCCGCTAAATCAACCATTGCGGATTGTGTAGACCAGACAACAATGTATGGGGCACTTCACATCCAACCAATGTAGCAGTTAGGTATGGTCCTTAAATTCATTTTAATACCACATCTCTCATGTGCTTTCAGAGTGTCTTGCTAAGCCCAGCCTGTTACTGGTTACTCTACTCTGATGAGGACCAAAGGTTCTAGATTATTTCCTACCTATATACTGGAAGATGAAATTTTAGGAAAAAAAAAAAAAAGTCACTTAATGTTACAGATTTGGGTTCAGGAACTGCTATAGTTTAATCAGACTTCTTACATGAGACCACACATTGCCACAGCTTGTGACACTGTCTGCTCTTGTTCAGAATTCGTATTATTATTAATCAATCAATTTTGTTACTATCTAGCTTTCAAGATCTACTGTTGGATGATGACAAGCTAAATTATGTCTGTCTGAATTTTAGATAGAAAATAACACTCTTAAACCATGATTAAAAGCTGAGCAAAACTATGTAACTTCTAAATATTTCTTGTGGTAAAAAAGAGCGTTTGCACTTTGGTCCCTGTTTCCTCTGAGACACTGTGTTTTGCATGAAGACAAATTCTTCTCTGTTCCTCTCTTCTGAGAGCCCATGAGCCTCCTGCAGCTCTTCCTGTGCAAGGAATGGTATATTTTCTTTATGAAATTAATTCTGATTTAAACTCTACTAAAATGTATACATAAACACCCCCCCATTACAGAATTAAGGGAAGATGTTTTCAGCTATTAGTCCTGGGATTCTGCGTACTATGTGATGATGCTACTTCTCTATTTCTCTCCGAAGATGCATGGTGAAGACCAGCTCAGAACACCATCATACTGTATAAATAATATGAACTCTGTTGGACTTTGGCAGAGAAGAACTATGAAGCACAAGGGTCTCCTATTGCCCTTCAGAAAAGAAAGAAACTGAGACATAAAGCAAACAGACTTTTCTTCATGTATTGGACACCCAGGGATTGCTTAGAAACTCATTTGTGTCAAACAGTGCGTGAAACTGTTCCAGAGTAAAAGGGGTGCAGCACAATCAACAGTGTCCTTTGTTCTAATAGGGGACTTCTTTGTTCTTTGACTATCACACCCTTTGTGTGACTGACTAACTGAAACAAAAAAGTGTGTTTTCTTTAGTGGTATTTAGGGTAAGAACCTCATGATATTTTAAAATGAGTCAATCTCCTTTAGAGGACAGTAATGAAATCTTTCTCTATCGAGAATGAAACAATCAGGAGAGAACGTTCCCAAAATCCTAATTAATGCATCTGGCCAGTTTTTGGAAGTCCTTCTGCACAGAAAAAAATCACCCAGTTCTCCCTTACTAATGAGTTTTCAATGACTTCAGTCTTGCCAGAGTGGACTGACGAGTATAAAAGAGAGCATCAATAAAATTTGGTGTGGGTAAAACCTTGCTGAAATTGGCACAGCAACTATATAGACAGCATATATTTATATTTGCTTGTTGCAGTTTTGTGAAGGCATTTCCACGCTTCCAACTGTGTTGATAAATCTCTTCTTTGGGACCTAGTTATGCCATTAGCAGATGTTAAGAGTCCTCAGGTCTTTGGTACCACCCACCAGCTGGGACTTACAGCCTTTACAGCCCTGCCAAAGAAATGGTATGTGTGAGCACTTCCTAATCCATTTTCATAGAACCAGCCCTGTAAATACAAATTGCCTTTTCAAACACTCAAATTAACCTGAGTGACTAGCAGGAGAAGAATGCAGAATGGCTATGTTTTTCACATGGAATTCTCTATCACTACAGTTATAAGATTGGAAAAAGGCAAGAGGTAGGAGGAGACAGTTTAACTGTCTTTGCTGTCTGGAAAATGAACAGCCTGAAGGAAAAGGTGAGAGAAAAGCAAATGAGTGTGAGAAAGAAGACAGAAAAGAAATTAGATGCACTGATGGGAAAAGCAGTGATATGATGAGGAGAAAGGATGGGGCACTTGCCAGGCTAAGCTGGAGCTAGCAGCAAGAACACTGCTGTCTGGTTTTGGGTCTTTCTGTGCTGGGGACAAAGTACTTTGTGCATCTTTAATGAACAAATAAGACTGTATTAAAACATTTGCTTGGCTTTGACTTGATTTTTCCCCATCAGTGAGACAGGACTCAAGAGCTCTGTCTAATCACATCAATTGAAATGGGTGATGGTAGCCATCTCCCTTCTTGAGGAAGCTGAATGTACCTACCACTGGCACTGTGGTTTAACCTTTAACACCATGGTGTTTGCCACTACCATGGACTGCACAAAAATTCTCCATTTTATTTCAGTAGATTTATTCCACAACAAAATCCACAAATACTGAGAAGCATTAAGGGTACACCCTGTAGCATGGGTGCAGGATAGGTTGTGGGGCTTTGACTGAGGAGTTTTAGTGGATCATGGTGCAGAGGCATAAGGCACAGCTCTTCTTCCCCCAGTCCCAAATGGGCTCAGTGTCTGCCTTGTTTTCATCTGCCCCAAGTGACCTCTCCTGGCAGCTGAAACTGAAATACAAGGGTGTGAGCTGGGGCAGCTGAACTACTGGTACAGTCCCAATCTGCTGCTCCATCTACAGCAACAAAAGGTGCAGCAGAAGGTCAGGGCAGACACCTGGTCATTGCACTACCTTGAATGGCCACAGCTGAGGCTGCCAGCATCTTTAGGCAGCAGGATGATGTAAAACTCCTTTTGACTAGCACCAGGGAAATTTTAATGGCTTTGGGAAAGAAGCATGGAGAAGGAAAAGAGTTTTATATGTTTTTTAAAGCTGCTTTATTTTCTATTACATACTTTGAAGGTTTTTCTATAGTCTGTTTGGAGTGTGAGCATGGGTTAATCACCTTTAGCAATAAATTCATTACATAGTATGATGTGATACTCCCAGCAAAAATCCTTTTCTTTTCTGGGAAGAGAGGGATGAGCAAAGGGAGAATTAATCTTGTATCCCTTTGCACATTATGTCTACACTATGATGTATTTGAAAATTCAGGGCACGACTAGTGGAACTGACTATAGGTGGGATTTGCATCTCTTCTGAAGAAAGGAGGTGTGACAGCATACAGAGATTTTAACCTGACGGTTTCATCTACAAAATTAATTCCAATGAAAGTGTCACAGAAACAGAATTCTGCAGTTCTGTACTTCTGGAAAATGTACAGGTTTCCATTTCAGAAATATTTCCTTCTAAAATTAAGCCCTATTCATGCCAAGCATCTGTTTTAATTTGGTTCCTTTTTTGATGTCAAAGTACTCAAGCTGGATGAAAATCACTGCAGAAAGGCTAATATTATTTAAAAGGACATGGTATAATTTTACATTTAGGATGTCTCCAAGGAGAACTTTTCCAAGCCTAATAGTTTCTGAGGGACTATTTGCTCTGCTATTAGTTTTGATTAGCTCCAGAAATTCATTCCCTCCATCCATGCTTAAATATTTCAGAAAAACAGTGAATTGAATATTAAAAGAAACAGGCCTAATTAGCAATACTTTTCTGAAATAAGGATTGCCCATCAGATCAAGCCGTGCAGGTGAGACATTAAACATTTCTGCACACAGAACATGCCCACTCGCTGCCACTGTTTGCTGACTTTGCAGTCCTAAACTGTCAGCTGGAACTGCAGTACTTGTTAATGAACATTTATATGGTAGTACACATTTTCTAAGCAGTACAGAAACATTAACACCTGTGAAACAGAAAAGCTCATTTTAGGGTGAAGTCTGCTGTTTTGGAGGTGGAAGAGCTTGGTGGGAAAGGCTCTGCACTGTGTTTTAGTCTGCTCTGCTCAGCACGCATCCTTGGATCACTGATGAGCTTTCAGTCTGTAAAATAACTGCTGTGTTACTCCCACCTTCTTTTACAAAAAGCTTTGGAAGCCAGTGTATCATATTCAGAACTTATAAAAGGGGAAAATTATTACATCAATATGAAAGACAAATAGAAGAAGCATAGTTTGAATGGCGCCAAAAGCTAAACAGGGCCACAAAGAACCAAAATACTTTAGGTATTTGGCAAGCAAGCCAGCTAAGAGAAACATGATATCATTAAGCTGTAGAAAAGGTGCTGCCTGATCCTAGGTCTCAGAAAAGATCTAGCTAGCAGAGAGAAATACCATGTTCTCACATTCTTCAGAGGTTCAGCCATGCTAAGGAGAGAGACACTGTGAGCTTTGTGACCAAACGGGAAGAAGACTGCAGGAATCCTTACACCAGAGAGGACGTACAACCACTGCACATCTAAGATTTGATTGGAAGCTGAGATTAAGATGTGGTCTGCACACATTTTTGTATTTCTATCTGCCCTCTCTGATTATTTTGTTAAGACTTAAGCAATGCTTTGATTCCATTGACCTCTAAAGCCAGCAATAGTTCTCACTGCTAGAAACAAGGTGGCTACTTGTAGAAGTGCTCAAGCTACCCCAGCCTCTCTGCCCTGCCTTCTCCCAAGTCCTTCAAGCAGAGCCCAACACTCTGTATTGGCCTACCCTTTCTGCAGCAGTAGGGCTCTGCCTATTCAAGAAGTGCCTCCTTGAAGAACTGACTTATTTCTATGGGGAAAGTATCTGGCAGAAATCACAAAATATGCTGAGTTGGAAGGGACCTATAAGGATCATCATGTCCAACTCCTACCTGAACACACTCAAATCAAAACAGTAGAAAAGTGAGACTCATTGAAGTTTTTCAGGTATTTCAGTAAAACCAAATTTTAAAAAATGAAGACACCACATAAAATATGCCATGTTGCCTCCTGCCCTGGTGAGTAAAATTGTACAGAGTGGCCCTGGTCCAGCGTGGAAGTCAAGCTCTTTGATAAAGTTTCTTGAAATCATAAAAGCAAGAAAGCCTTCAAAAATACTCTCACAGATCAGACATAAGATCCTCACATACAACTTTATCTATCTCTCCTTTGCTACTTCATCCATTTTACTGTAAATAATTTTCTGTTTTCATCGTATCTAGAGGACACCCTCCACACCTTTTGCAATCACTTGGTGTGGTAACTGGCCCTTACCAGCTATTAATGGTGGTTTCTTTGCAGAGCACTCTAGGAAACACCCCTCCCTAAATAAATCAAAAGAACATCAGAAATTTGTTCTTAATTTGCTCAAAAACCTGTTTCTCCTACATGGCACCCTATAGACTACAAAATGTGGTGTCATGCTGCCAAGAAGCTTGGGTATGCTTCAGACAATCAAAACCATTTTTTACTGAAGTGTCTGGACAGTATTGCCTGATGCCCGGCTTTATAAACAAAATGTCATGGGAGAACATGCTGAGTGTTCTCAGTAGTTTATCAAGGTAAGAAGAGGTCTTGTGTCTCTGACCCTGCATTTGTAAGGCTACATTTCCACTAATATGAGAAATCCAACTCTGTGTATTAGGGGGAGGACAACTCGGTCATCTCCTTCAAGAGTGTTTTACCAACTGCTTTCACAATCAGAGGGTTTTTTTTTCTTTTCTGAAACTCCTTTTTTTAGCTCCAAGACATTCTGTCTTGTCTTGCTGTCTTTAGCAGGCAAATGGTTGTCATCCATCATTTATATCACCTTAGAGATATTTATAGATTTTGATTGCATTCCATCAGGCTCTTGTCTGTCTTACGTCATACAAATTTGTAGCTCTCTAGATAGAGCTTGCCTTGTAATTCCTGCATATTTTCTGCTGTATATTTTCTCTTATTTGTTTATATTCTGTCTTAAAACATGGATACCAAAAGAGCACACAGTCCCACAGAGTTTAGTATTCCTACCCAGGTACTGCAAGAAAAACTCACTTACTTACATGCAAGGTTAGTAAGATAGAAATCTATAGATTTGCATTTCAATTTTATTAATAAAACTTTAACTACACTAGCAACATATTTATAAAATGCTTGTCTGATGCTGGCATTCAAATATTTGTATTTCCATCCTATTAATTAATTGAGTACACTGAGCACCTTCATTGCATATCCTTCAGGAAATCAAATAGGAATGAAAATTTTCGGGGACACTGCAAGTCTGAGATATTTTCTCAATGAAATATTGGAAATTATCTTTCAGAATCATTGGTATGATCTTGCAGAGGCAAAAGATATGATTTTCACAGATAATTTGATAAGCCATCTTGGGGAAGAGCAAGGACAGTTAAAGGGTTCTAGAAGCACAGTTACCACTCATTTCCCTTCAACTGGCTAGCAGCTTTTAAAATGAGGTCTTTTTACATCACATGATATTCCTTCTGTTTCCTATTTTCCCTGAGTGTGAGATGTGATAGAGCCATACTCTCATCCATACAAACATGACTGTCATGGCCACCCAGGAGAGTCAAGAGGAGTTTGCATTACTAAGGATGGAATGTGAACTAAGGAAGGACCTCAGCTTCTTATCTGTACCCATTCAGCCCATCCTCTTCATTGCAGAGTCCTTTTACTGCCCTGCTCCAGCAGCAGGTAACTTCTGCTAAATTTCAAAGATAAATTTAAAGGGCATGTATTTATCAGTGGCTCTGATCTGAAGATTGCTGAACATACCCTGGGCCCTGACCCCTATACCATGTTCTGGTGCAGGCAGAGGGAGGAATGGTTGGACAAGCAATGGGTGAATATCTGCTGGTGTTGACAAGCTGGCAGGCTCAGGGCCATGCAATCTGAGGTTATCCAGCAAACTTTCCATTAACTTGCCTATTAAAATACTGATATATTTAACCATGTTCCACCAGACACTAGGTACCTCCCAGACAGACAAAAATAGATACAAAGCCTTCCATAAAATTTTCACAGACTGTTTCACTTTAGCTATGGTTAAGCAGAGACAATTCTAAGCAAATCTCTCTAGATCTTCAGACACCTTAACTTTAAAGGAGATTTAACAACCTTTGGACTGATTTTTTCTTCTTTTTCTTATTTCAATAAATAAAGCAACGTGTTCAAGAGTCCTATTTTCTTTACAGGAATTGCTGCATTCAGCACTAAACTCCTGACATAACCATAATATAGGATAAGAAGAAGATGTTGTAGAGCTACAAAATACTACTGTGTAACCTTCTACCTTCAGATTAGCATGCAATTTTATCTACTTACACCAACCACCTACAAATGACCAAACCAAGACCATGAACACCAGCGAAAGAGAAAAATGAAGTATAAAGAAATTATGAAACAACTCTGGAATTTATTTGGTTTTGCTGACTATGTCACTCACATTATTAGCAAATAAATAGAGGTATACAAGAAGTTTGATTGCACAGGCCTGCTAAAACCAGCTCTCAGGAGGTACTGATTTCTATTTATTGATAGCATTTTGACATTGCTTCTCCACTGGTATTGAATTTTTGTAGCTAATTAAAATGGACCTTCTCTCCAGTCTGCATATACCAAAACATGCTAGATAGATGTGCTTTCAGTGCTTTGCAATTACCAGAGTTATATATGAACTGTAGGATTTACTAGGACTCTAGCATAAACTAACTTTACTCCAGTGGCAGACATAGACTGCAAGCTTTGGCTTTGCTGACAACTGCGGAACATTCAGAGCCAAACAGTTGGTTAGTACATTACAGAGATAGGAAAAAGTCATGAAATTCACATGTGCTTTGAGATCCAAATTCCACTGTAATATTGGCATCTGCAAAATTGGACTTGTGGGGACTATCTCTACTGTATGTTTTTCTTCTTCAAAGGAGGGAAGTTTGCCCTGGTTCTAACAGCATGGAGGGATAAAAAAATCCACAAGACTTAACCGGCCAGAAATCCTTTTGACCTGGAGAAGGCGACAGTTGACATCACGGTGTTGAATCCGGCACTTAAGCCACCCACCTCTGCAATGTCTGGGGCAGTTACCATTTTGGGAGTAGAACAAGCTGTAGCAGCAGCAGTTTCTACATGGCTATTATCCACCAGTAATCAATCCCTCCTGGGGATAGGAAGTCAATCTAAATAGATAAATCCTTAAAAAAAGGGAGATGCAATCAAGTCCTTTTCAAATTTACTTAATCTGGCATCAATAAGAGGCACATCCAAAAATCCAGTTTGAAGGCTTCACTAGCACTCCAAGCTTGAAAGCTGTGCAATGGTTTTAAAAAAAGAAAAACATTTGGAATATGCTAATTGCATAAAATCTCTGGCAAATTTTGAAAAATCTAATTCGTTAAGAACTGTGAACTCCAAATGAGAGCTCTTAATCTGTTTAGGTTTCCATTACAAACTTTCTTTCAGCCACAGAAACCCCTCTCATCTCCTCTAGCATGATTCTTTTACTTAATTGACTTATTTTCTCTAGATACTGATGTGACTGAAGCAGTTTGATCTGATTTTCCTTTGCTTCTGACCTCACTGTTACATTTATACCCATGTGAAGCTTGTAACTATGACTATTCCCTTTGCTATTAAAAGTCATTAGGCCTGTTTTAGTCAGGATGATCAATATTACAGCAGAAGAATCTGAAACACAATAAGAGGTCCATCAAAGGAGAAACACTTTTTTTCCCCCTATTTCCCTTTTTCTACCAGAGTCTTGGAAAGCATCAGAATATTCTGTGAATTTGTGATTCAGAAGAATATGAACAATAATGAACAATATACTTACTGGTATTTCATAACTTTATACTTTTTTCACTTGGGAATGAGATGGAAAGAAAGCCTAAAAGTAAAATTTTAAAAGCTCCTCAGAGTATGCGCATGCAGTAGAATATGATACACAGACTTGCTAAACCAACATCTGCCTGCACTGACCCAGGTAGGTGGCTACTAGTTTCAGTGTAGACTCAGTTTGCAGGAAATCAGGCTGTCTACACAGTATTCTGTTGCTTGCTGTTGAAACGCTCTCAGAAGTGGAGATATAAGTTGGATTTCTGAAACACTGCAGTTAGGAACCCGAGGGCATGTCTAAAATAGAGTTTATTATCAGCATTTCATTTTTTTACAGATGACATGGAAGAAGAAGGAATAGGTTGCAAGAAAATTTTCTTCTTCTGCAAGCTCAAAGATTGGATTTACAAAGGGAGTACAACTGCCTACAGGTGCAGAGTGGTGTCTAGTGGAAATACCAAACGCACCTCAGTGAGTGATGTGCCTAATCAAAATGAACACTGAAATGAGTGAAATTCCTGATGTGTTTGAGTGCTTTTACAACACCAGCAAAGAGCTTCTTTGCACTGCTAGATACCTAATTATCTCTACAAGATATCCCCCAATTAGTAGCAGCTGGCCAGCAAAAGGAAAAGGGTTGAGATATTTTGCATTTTAATAAATATATTCTGCTTCTGGGCTAGGAAAGGTTTTGCTTTTCTGGGTGGATTTTCTGACTGTAGCTCTGACTCAGATTACTCTGGCTAGGTGCTCTGCTGTCTCAGTCCGGCACCACGCAGCAATAGTAAATAAGGTGAGTGGCAGTCTCCATGGAAGGACTATTTATTTACACAGTGATATGATGTGTGTCTTCCTGCAGTGATGCCACCACATAATTTCCTTAACTCTTTCCCTATCACCAGCTTCCCCTGGGGAGAACAGGATGAAGTTCTCTGTTGTGTTGTCAGTTAATCTGAAAGAGGGAGCTTTTAATGGGGTGGTGCAAGGCAAGTGGGGCTGCTGCCTATCACACAAACTATACTGCAGATACTTTTTTCTGTGAATGCTATGTACTAGAGAGCATTGAGAAAATTATACTTACTGACAGAAATCAAAAGCGCCTAATTACAGTGATTTTTATAGAGAGAGTTAAAGGATGCATGTCAAAAGAGACGGATATATAATTATGAGAATATCATTTGCAACTCCTGTGCTATCTAATTACTGAAAATGGGCGGCATTGTGTGATTTTTTTGAAAGTGAGCTACTCTGATAACAAAATTATATAATCTTATTATGAAATGAAAATAAATGGAAAGAAAAGTAGAATTAATATATTGGTAGGAGTAACAATCAAAGAGGCAGCATGTAATGTGCTGGGAAGACAGTACAAACAGAAACCTACCGTCTCCAACCCCAAATCTGTGCTACACATTTGACTCACACTGTGTCAGAAACCGAGGGGCTGCACGTGTTGCCTACACCGGCAGTCAAAATCAAGACATATTGACATGACAAGAAGAGAATCATAGTAAGTGGAGGAAGAAAGGAATAAAAAGAGGGAATATTAATAAAAATGGGAAAGAGCATAAACCTATCAATCACGGTGTTGAAAAATCTTGGAGTTTTGAGGTCTCCATATGTTAAGTTTGCCCTGGAGCCTCTGAGGTTTTCCCAACACCCAGCTGCTGGGTATGCTGAACCCTCTCAGATTCAGGGACTCAGAAATCTTTGAGGACTGAGGTTCTTCTATTTCTCACTGACTGTATTACACTGATAAAACTGTATGCAATACTTGGTATAAATAAAATATTAAAGTTATTACTTTATCATACATTTTGTTCATCACAGATGTAATTTAATTATACAGAACCCATACCTACCATAGCATAATACCATCTGTTGACAAATGACCTGGACACTGGAAAACTCTAAATTTTCTGTTAATTAGAAATGAAAATAGTAGCACATTCACATGCAAGCCCACAGACCTGTTGGTAGGTGCATCCTCCTAATTATGGTGTAGCCCAGAAAAACCAACCATTATCTGAACAGTGACATCAACAGATTGTTAGTTATTAGTGGTTTCCAGATTTTTGTGACCACCATGGGGAAACACCAAAAGTTTCATGGATTTTCATGGATACTGCATTATCATCAGTCTAGTAATGGAAAATAAGACCAAATAAAATGTTTAATATTATTCTATTGACTACCTGGAGTTCATTATTCTCATAAATTGCAGTTTGGATCTCTTCCCGAAGCTCTCATCATCTTATGTAATAGCAAAGACACAAACTCATTTATTAGTAAAGTTTGCATATCTTTTATAAAATTTTAAAATAATAAATGTAGAGTGACAATTGGCAAGATCCCCTTATTTACTGCAAGTTTGGTAAAGACATTTCTCTGTGTACTGCAATCTGTTCCCAAGAGATTCCATAGAATGAAAAGATCAGACTTAACTGTCCCTGTCTTTCCAAATTCATTATAATAATTTCTCATTTAATCTAAACTTGTCTCTTTTTGGTAGAAGAAGAAAAACATGAAATACTTTTCTAATATAAGTGTTTTAATTGTTACACATTTTCATAAAGAAAATTGAATGTTTGGAACTCTCCCTCTGAGCTGTAATCTCACAACCACTTGCCATATACACTGGTCTGTTCTATCCTCTGAAATAGCTGCATACTGTTTATTCAATAGCACTGAATAGAGAGTATGACTTAGTTGTCTGAGCACAGCCTTCTAGAGCAATTCTGCTGAAGTTCTTCCCTGTCGGAAAAGGCTCCCTCATCTTAGCAGCTTCCTGGCCTCTGTGGCTGTGGTGACTCCATTTTATGTAGTGTTGCTGGACCAAATCTGAAGTTCACTCACTTGTCTTTAACATCCAGCTAAATATTTTGAGTGTCTGCAGAAGATTGACTTTTCCTTCACTGGGGAGCATGTTGTTTTTGAATGTCAAGAAGACAAAAAAAAATCTGAGTTTTTGTAGGTGATCATGGTTTTCACTGACAAATCTGTCTAATTGCAATAAAAAATGTCAGATTTAAACAACTTGAGACAGAAGAATAAATGATATTTCAATTTTGCAATAATTTTATATGTTATCTGGTTTATTTACAATGATTAAATGTAGGAGCTGTTAAAATCTTTTGCAGTTTGCAAGGACCATGGCTGAAGTGATTCACAGGATTTTCATGCAAGACTATAAAGGTTTTTTCCATCCAGGAACTTTACTAGATGAGATTGAAGTGTGAGGAATAATATAAGGCTTATCACAAAACCTATCATCTTACAAAAGAGAAAAAGACCCAAGCAACATCTGCCAACAAGAAATCAGCCAACAAAAAATTCACTGACCCACCTGCTGCCCATGCTGGCAGAGCACTCTCAGCCACGTTTCTGGCGTATACCACAGGCTTTCTTACCTTCACTGCAAACTCCGTTTCCGTAGCTTTATGAACACATCTCTTACACACTGAGTAGGAGCCAATTCCTATGTCTTCCTTGATCTCATATCCGTCTGTAAAGTGAATGTTGTTCCCATGTAACTGCTACAGGGAAAGACAAAAGAAACAATGTAATCAGGACATGGGTATGTAAAAGCAAGGATTAGCCTCCTCTTAAAGGGGGTGCTTGATTCCATCTCCTTCACAAGATCTCTCTCGTCCTTAGTTTTTCCAAATCCAGTTAAAAAATTCTGAAGCTCTTTTCTTAAACAAGGAAGTGTCCTCCCTTTTTACCTTTTTCCAGTCTGTAAGACTGTAAGAGTTGTCCATGTAGAAGTAATGGCAAAACCACAGTGATTTTCTAAACTATTTTTCGAATGCAGAAAATCACTGATTTAAAATTCATAGGAAACTGTGGGCCTAAATCTCCTGACAAACCCACATATCTTGACATATAAACTTATTTCTAACTATTGAAGGCATATAAGTTATAGAATACTAATGGCTTCATAGTCTTCAAAAGAGATACCCCACATGTGGGTGGTGCCTCCAAACCATGTGAGGTATCCATGTCCAGAGTATGTTTAATTATGGTTTCTGTGTGTGAGAGAGGTTAGTATTTTAAGCCCTTTGGAAAGTGCATGGGCAGATGGATTGCTTAAACTGGTGAATTGGATTGGTAGAAACCCAGACCTGAGGGTTTGTTGCAAATTTCATCCCAGGACTCAGGAAATGACCAGCAGCCCTAAAAATCCTCTATAATACTGTGTCCAAAAACATAACCTTGCTAGCAAAGTTCACACAGAACCTGCTAAATTCTAAGGCATGCAGGTGTTAACACCCAATACATTTTTACAAAGCAAATCACAGGAATATATATAACATTTCTGGGATGTAATTGCTCGGTTAATATTTCACTTACTGTTGCATAGTGGCATCTTTAAGAATATAAGATATTCTGCTGCAAAATTAATAAAACAGGGATGAAAACCACAGGCAGGGGCTTTCCCCTTGGTGCATGTATACCTCTGGTTGTGGGTAGGAGAGGAACATTTTCCTAGTGAGAAAATGTGCTGCATCTTTGAGCAGTCCAGTTATTTCTCCCTTTTCACTTTTCCGCTGATGTATCAAACCTTTTGTAGCAATTTATTTCTCATTTAAATTACAACAACTATATAGCACATTGTAGGGGAATGGCAGCAAAGGACCAAGTGTCTGGGAAGTGTCTTTCCCCCATCAAGCCACCCTGCCTTAGGTGAGTACACCCAGGCTTTTGTGCAATAGCAACAGGAGTATGGTGGCCTCTTACACCCAGGAGCTTGGGCTCTGTGCCTGTGGGAGCCTACAGCAGTAGTTCATTAAACCCCCTTGCCAACACAGACTGTATCATATAATCCAAGACAAAACTATTGACATGCATTCAGTGAAAAAACAACACTTCATTACCTGCCCTGCATGCACAACTGGAATAATATTTTAGGTATTCAGAAATACTTTGCATTTAAGTTGTGATAAAGTGCAGTTCCTATTTCCTTTTGCAAAGGCTGTGGGGAATGTGAACTTATGGATAAAAGCCTTTGGGGAAAAATTCTCATTTTCCACCTCCTACATGCTGCATGTAAACACCTCCTACCTACACTAGGTAGCTGTGAAATACCAGTGATAATGTTGAGTCAGTTTAAATACACCATGCCCACATGTATCTGCCCATCAGATGTGAGGTGTAATGCCAGCATCAGTACCTGCACAATTGGGTGAACAGTGATTTTGTGCACATCTTGCTGTGCAGGCTCCTGCACCAAGTTAGAGGCAACAAAGCTGAACCCTCTGAAAAGATGATGAGCATTGGCACTTGGAGGAACACCTGGGGAATCTGTAGGAGAAGGAAGAAAATAGCCTTATGAGCTGCATGAAAGAACAGAAAGGAACAGCATGGCAGCCACAGCAAAGTCACTCCTGCCAGTCAATAACAGATCCCGATAAAATGGCAGATACCTGTGAATACAATTCACCTCCACATCAAGGGTTTGGTGTGCCTTCTCCATTCCTTTTCTCTGGATTTGAACAACACAGGGGTATTGTTTGCAAGGATCTCTCCTCTTGGATACAGAGGTGTTTTTCAGAGTGCATGTTCATTCTTAGGTAAAGTACTGCCAAGAGCCCAGAGAGAGAGAGAAGGCACAAAGCAGTGAGGCTAGGAGACAGACGACTCCAGGCACAGCATCCTTTGGCTTAGCAGAGGTTCTCTAGGGAGTGGAAGAAAGCTGCAGGCTGCTACTGTCCTCTGCAGCACAACTTAACTACAGAAATTACAAAAGCTAAAGTGACATGCTGTGTGAGTCAAGAGAACGTAGAGAAGACATGAAGCAAGGGTTAAATCACAATACTCCAGTAGTGGTGGTTTGTGGCCTTATAGGGATCTTATAGGGAGCAGCTTTAGGAGCTGGGACCTGCTCCAGGGAGGACACCGGTTGGCTTGTTCTCAGGTGAACAAAACAGCTAGCACTGTTTTAACTAACCTTCATGGAGATTTTCTCCTCATTCCTTCCCCTGACATGGCATAACCAGGGAAGGAATGGCTGGAGTTCAGAAAATCCTGAATTATTCTATCTTTGGAATGAAATAACCAGAGAGCAAGCAGTTCCTGGTAGCTGCACCACTGCTTGGTGAAAGAAACAGCATGACAAAGCAGAAAGCGTAGAGCTGTGTTTCAATTAAAATTATGAAAAGCTTTAAAGAGATCTTTGTCTCTAGTGTATGTTTTATCCCAGGTATTTTCATAAGCAAGAAGATTCACTTTAGAAAGCATTCCTTGGTAACTGGCTGGGTATAAAAAAAAAACCTACAGTACTAAAATTTGCTTGCCTTTTATTTTTTTCTTTTTGGGGGCTTGTTTTTTTATCTCCCCTTCCCTTCACATCTCCTCCAGTGCAACATGTGATTTACCATGGAAAAGTTACAAAACTAAACTTCCTTTAGAAAGCTGACTCCTTGTAGTAAGTGTGCAAATACTCAGTTATCTAAAGAAAATACATCCCCACTGGACCTTATATCTGACTCACCTGTGTACACCATCAGCACTACCCATTAGTGCCTAGGGCAACAGGACAGAAGACTGAGTATTGCTTGTGGCCCTGAAAATATGTGAAAATGTGTATTTCTCAGCGTGCACACTCCCTGTATAAATCTATTGGTCAAAGGAAGAGAGGATCTGATGCCAGAATTTGCTAAAACCAAAATATCTGCTTGGAAATAAACTCAACTGAGACCGCAGCTAATTATATTTCTCACCACAAAGCTGCCTCAGCTTTGACAGGAGTCAGAAATAAGCACAGCAAGTCAAAGTTCAGATGGAGAAGATTGTCTTGCTAAAATGACGTGGGCTATTTGTTTATCTCAGTGTCTTGATGTACACTCTATTCACAAATAATGGCTGATTCACAACAGACCTTTTGCGTCACTGGGTACTTCTTACAATGGCATATATATATATATGTAACAGTGATTTTTCCAAGAGGGATTAATTAAGAGTAAAGAATGTTTGTTTTAAAAAAAGGAATGACAATAATTCAAATCTGAACACTCCTGGACTTCAGAAAAGCTGTGATCCAGCTCTAAAACTTAGGTGGTAGGTCATCTCTCTTTAAAAATAACTGTTCCATCATAAGTCACTGCCAATTGCTTGAGCAAACACTATAGAAGAACTAGTGATTATTTGGTGTTCACTATTAAATATTCATCACTGACAACTGATACGCCCATTGTATGAATTAAATGCTACAACACTTTTGTTAAGTGCAAAATTATGTTTAAATCATGTTAATTGATAGCTCAGAAACCCAAATAATTTTCCTAATCTCTATAAATCTAGAATAATTTCATATGTCTGAAGTAGACCATCTTGCAAACACCCATCTTGTATAATGGTTATCTTTCTCCCCATAAAAGTAATAATGCTTTGTTTCCACTAGAGCATCTAAGTTTAAGGGTTTTTAAAGGCTTCATGAATCTTAAGTAATTTCCTTCATTATGCTTCACTGAAGTTAGCAAACATTATTATCTTATTTGCAGAGGAGGATATTTAGATACTTCAGGTGCAATTTCACTTACTTTTTTCTAGCAGTAAAGCCAGTCTAAAATATCCCTTCTGGTTACAGCATGCTGTCAATTACAACAGTACAAACATTTGCAGACTGAAATCTAAGTTGGATCACAAAGATGCTCTTGGTTTAATCCTTTTTCAAATCATCATTTATAACCTAGATTGCTTCAGTCTCCTGCTTGCTGTGAGGAGCTGAGTCACCACAAACGAGACGTGGATCTACAGTGGTGAATTCAGGAAGTAAGTGGCCAGAAAAACCAAATCTAAGTTGGCAAAATCTCTGAGAAAGAGTGATGTGAAATTATACCCATAGAGATGAACTGTCAATGTCAGAAACCATATCTTTGGCACACTTAGATCTGAGGTTAGGAATTCACAGAAAGCTGTTTCAACCTCCAGGGTAAAGAAACTTTCTGAGGTGCAGAAAATCACTGGACTGGCAAGTTACTGGATCCAAAACTTTGACGTAAGCCTGCTTTCAGGCAGGAGAACTCATTCATACAGACAGAGTGTAAAATGGCTATGTGTATCTGTGCCTCCTCCTTGGTAGTATCTTTCTGACAGCTTCATTAAAACATAACTGCATGATCATGAAGCAGGAATTATTACAGTGCTTTCTGTCTGTGCTTTTAGTTGGTTTGGGATCTATGTCAGGACAGAAAAAAACACAAAATAAAAGGTTTCTTATTCTAGTCCACTGGCTATA
The DNA here is from genome assembly GCA_035583185.1 of Anabacerthia variegaticeps. Classification (NCBI taxonomy): domain Eukaryota; kingdom Metazoa; phylum Chordata; class Aves; order Passeriformes; family Furnariidae; genus Anabacerthia; species Anabacerthia variegaticeps. Next base: position 29,845,890 of record JAWWEW010000112.1, on the reverse strand, counting down.
TGAGCCAGTGATGCTCTCACCATTCTGGTTGACCCAACCAGTCAACAGTCAGGGTCTGCAAAATATCCTACCAGTCTGCAAGGGCTTTTCCATCGTTCTAGAAGTGGAAAGACATTCACACTTTGAATTACATCTATTTCGAAATGACAAGGTTTGATTCTCAGGCCACCTTCCATAGTAGCCCAAAGCAGAATTGAGGCAGGCCGTCTCCCCACTCCAGCCACCACTGCAAGACAAATCTTCCGAGTCAGGATCTTGTACAAGATGTCAAACTGAGTTAGGCAACAGTAGCAACATGTAAAATATAGCTTCAGGCATTAGAACAACCAATCAAGTGTGGGCTTCCAAAGCTATCCAAATTCATAAGGCTTCTTGCAAGTAAGTGAGACTTCACAGGGCAGCAGCAGACTGCACTTCTCTCAAGATCAGACTAATTTGCAGTCTCCAATATTTCAGAGAAACCAGTGCCTCTGAAATCTAAATTAAAGCTAAAAATCAGAGGTGGGAAATGTCTGGTATCCAAAGATCATTTGTTTCCATGCAGTAGGATAGGAATATCAGAATACGACCAACATATACTGGAGACAGGTGGATGCTCCAGTATGACACAAATAAACCAGACTGTAATATTTTTAGAGTTTGTATAAGTCAGCACGTCCATGCCAAAAAAACCCCTAGGAACTGACTGATAAAAGATCTGGAGTAGATATTGTTATTTCAAACCCGAAGAAAGGAAGTTTGGGTCAGGCCTAGAACAGAAGTTTGGGCTAGTTTTAAGAAAAAAAATGGTGTAGGTCATGATCAGACTGAAGGAAAACCACAGGAAATCTCAGTTGTGATTCACATGCTATAATTTCGGTGTTTTCATAATGAAAGCTGAGATCTTTCACTGCAACAGTTCTGGGGCAATTTGAGGGTTGGAGCTTGAGAACTTATACTTGGTTATTACAACAACACTATGTGATATTTACAGTGCTTACCATCTTCAAAGTGTTTTACAAACAACAGCTAATCAAATTCTTGTATTTTATAATATATAAATAGGTACCTCTTTTACACAGGAATATCACAGACAGAAAATGTAATTTAATTTATCCATATCTAGCAAGAGGAAATATTATAAGTGGGATTACCACTCAGACATTACTAGTATTCTTGCTTTCCACTAAAATAGTGGAAAGATGGAGTTTTGTGCGACAATCACTTTCATATATAGTGCACAAAGTGTGATACTCCTGTTAGGAAATAGAAGTTACATGAACAACATTCTCACCACAAGTGCTTTCTAAATATTGTGGGCCAAATTTCCTGTTAGCATAACTCTGCTGATCTGAGAACTTGATGGTTCTTCATTGTTGTTAACCACACATTAACTTCCAACAATTCACAGTCTATGGGACTTCATAATTAAATAAAACATCTATGGTATATATAATTATACACTGACTTGCAGAGATGCAAAATTCTTTGAAGCTGAGGTAATTTAAAATAGTTACATTCAGCTAGTGTAAGCAATGTTGAGAAATAAAATAGCGAATCAATAGTTATTTTTCCATTTAAAAATGTGAAATCTGTCCTTCCTGAAGACCAACTAATGTGACGCTGGTGAAATACTTTTGGACTCCTTTTCTTGGAAATGCAAAACAATATTTGCTTCTTGATGGATGTTGCAAATCCCTGTAATCCCACAGGTGATCTGACTTTCAGAGCCCGTTGAAACAGGGAGGGAAAGGAAGAGTGAATTTACTAATTGAAAAGTTATATTACCCATGTGCCACCTTACTAACCTGTGGGGGTGCGAGATGTGAACTCTGGATCAAAATGGAAGGTGTCTTCTGGCCGTCCCACTGCAGGCTTGAAAGGCGGCTTGATTTCTTTTCTGTACAGTTTCTACAAGGACAAGAACAGATCACAATCAACATCAATGTGTCCACCTTCAGCACCTGGAGACAGACTCCTCCACGTTCTTTAGGGTGTCCCCTCTCAGCTCTGTGGCATCTTTGCAGGACTGACAGAAAAGGAGGGTGTATCAATGGCTCTTGTTCCTGCTTGTCATATCGCCTTAGAGTCTGTGCCCTGGATGGTCTCTGCACTTTTTAGCTACTGGAATCCAGAATATAAACACAAATGTTTCTGGCAAAAATTTAGCCCATAGACTGGCCCAGCATTCCAGCTGGGGCCCCTGGGAATTCACTGGTCTAAGGGCAAAACTGGAAGGTGCAACAGTAACAGCAGAAAACAGGGTGACTTCAGCTCACAGCAATGGCAATCAGCACAAAGAACCACTAGGAAGCTGTGACAGCTTTAGCATTTACTATTTGTCAGGAACTAGCAATATGTTTGACATGCTGCCAGACTGAGCTGAGCAACAGGCTTGGCTGCCTGGTCCTTACAACCTAAACAAGAGACTTGTTCTTTTGGCATATTTGGTAAAAGGGAAGGGAGCTCACAGCTGATGATTAGATGAAATTCCCATCAAAAGATGCTAGGAAGAAAGCACTGCGGATGGGTAGGAAATCACATTGAAGGTCTAAATGTTGCTTGAGCTGAGGAGCAAAACCAAGGCAAAACACAAGGAAGAGAGCAAGGTAAGCAGTGCTAGGTGTGTGAATTTCTGCTGCTGACTGAGGGGTCAAGTAGGGGATCACCTAAGTAACAGGCACCATAAATTCATCCTAATACACTGCCTTTATTATGAGGGACATCCTGGCCTCTTAATTCATGTTTAATGATCTTTAAGAAATTGTTACACCATGCTCCTTTGCATTCATACACACACAGACACACACATTTTGGGAGATGAACAAATTGAGATGCAGCATGTCTGGATCTGATCCGAGGCTTCTAGAGGCTGATAAAAAGAGCCCTATTGGTTTCAGCCATCTCTGCATCATTTCTGCTTGAACTGAACAACATGTTGATGGCAGCATGGGGAACAAGAGCTTCAGTTTCACTCCCTGCCCTATGTTTCAGTCCCTAGACTGCATTTTCTTTCTAGCACTGCTTTTGTTCTCAGGTTTCAAAGGGCTGAATTAGTTGCCACAGACAGTTCTCCATAATTAGCATGTCTGAGCATAAATATAGCATTTCATCCAAACTTTCAAGCCATGATAAGAACTGGAGAGTTAACTTTATGACTGTTTGTAACATGTATTTTTAGGTTAGCTCTTTAAACAACTTCCTAATGAGCTGATTTTTCAAAATATTTAATGAAGATTAATAAATGCTTGTCCAGGTCTTTGCATGCTGGAAGATTCTTTTTAACTCTGTATTTTGTGGTGAATTAACTTCTGTAATATAAAGCATGTGGTCAAACCTAAGATATATACACATCACCATAATTTGAACTTGATTTTGCATTGATAAATAGAGGCTCTTGAATAGGAAATTCCATAAGACATTATTACCCTTAACATAAAAGATATGTTTGTGGTTGAATTCCTTGGAAAAGCGAAATGGTGAGGCTGGAAATGACTCTGCAATAATTAATGGCCATTTCACTATAAAAAGTTTCTGCTTGCGTAAAACTGTTCCATATCTTCTCAGAGAAAAAGAGATGAATAGCTGCTGTGAGCCACAATGAAAAGCCAGTCTTCCAAATAATTAAAAGCCAATTGCAATCTTAAGCAGGAAGTGTCACTCATCAGCTGAAAAGTAGCTACCTAGTAATTAATGTATATCCTTTTCTGTCTGCACAGAACTTTAAAAGAGAACTCTGCACCTACTGTAGGCTTTTCTATTGCTAGGATTTCACCTCGAGAAAGCTATTTGTTTCCAGCTTCCCTTTATTTGTCTTAATTCACAACTGCAGCGCTTCTGCTGCAGAAAGTAATATAGTCACAAGCACATGCTTCCTGCTTGAATTAACTGCACTGCTCATCCTGTGAGGTCCAAAAATTGGAAAATGTTTTAGAGCTGTACATCACTCAAGAACTGCACTCTTTTTATTATCATAACCATATTCTCTCTAGCTTCTTAATTCTTTCCCTCATCTGTAGTTTCTTACGTGCTGTTGGAGCTACATTTGTATTTTGAATCCCTAACCCACATCCTCCACTACTAGGGAGGGATTTAAGATTCACCATGAGTCACACACCACCTAAAGATGTGTAATCACACAAAGTTTGCTTTCTGGGATGGGATGGAAACAAAGAAGTTGCTTGTGCAAGTCAAAGGCACTTCTGAGCACAAACCCAATGACTCCCTTTTCCATTTCTTTTTCCAGTTGTGATAAAAATTATTTCTGGTGTTTCTGACTAGGTGATGGAACAGTAAAAGGTAAACTTCTGAAACTATTTTTCCCCCAAGCTCTTGAATCAGGTAACTGAATGAAATCATTACAGACTAGGAAAAGCAGAACAGTGTCATCTATGGCCTTTTCCATCCCAAACTAGTTCCAGTTCTCTGAGTGAACCACAATAACCAAAGCCAAATCACTAAACCACAGGCAGCCCAACAGAGTTAAACAGGAAGGCCTCCAGCAGGCAGAATGCCTCTTCCTTTAAAAACCTGCATCCTGTAGACTGCAAAACACAATATGAAATAAGCTGATCTAAGAAAACAGTAAGAATCACAGCCATTGTTTTCTATACACATAAGAGAAAAAAATTGCTTGGAGCATTTGAGACCCTTCTGGATTTTTGAAGAATATTTCTAATTTTAGGAAATTTATTATCTCTTACCATGGTCCCAAAACTATTTGAGGCTGATGTATCTGGACCATGACCTCTTGCAACAGAAACTAATCAAGGAGGCAAATCACATAGCAAGCTAAATTTCAAATCTTGTCTTTGACCATTTCTATCAGACTGTTACATAACTTCTGGTAAAGTTTAAATAGTTATGTACTTTCCAAGTCATGGTAATCCTGGTACTGTATGCAAAAGTCACTGTGAGTTCCATGATCTTTTACAATGGGAACAGAGTCCCAGTTTTCTCAGTTTAAATCCCAGTTTTGATACCCAAATTCTTGGTTTGGATCTTACTAGGCATTCAGAAGAGACTTTGGATATGTTAGTGCTAACTGGAGCATTTAAATTGCAGGTTGGGTGCTTAAGATCATTATATGTGTGTAATTTTGCACAGGTATAAAAAGCTGAAGATTTTTTCCTTCCACATTGTTTATACATCTATAAAGGAGAATTGCATTCTTTATCCCTTAATGTTTAGTTGAGAATGTAACTTTTTTCCCTTTCCCAGTAAAGAATAGCCTCCCACATCTGATCCCAAATTTTTTAAACTGGCCACAGCATTAACTTAGCACAGAAAATGTGGGCGACAGATATCAGGAATCACTGTGTATCACACAGAGCTGTCAGATCCAGAGGTCGTTCTGATGGAGTGCATAATCCACAAAATAAGGGAGATGAACTCCATGGTGTGAAACTACCAATTTAGGTATTCACATATCTATGCTTCTGTCTACCTATCAACACCTCACACCCTTCTGAGACTTGAAAATCAGTACTTTCAGATTCATAAGTACCTATGAATTAACTAGAACACAGTTCTACATAAGTTTGAGAAACCATGAGCTTCTATCAACTTTCTTTCTGATTTTGGACAAAATCCTTTTTATTTGAAATTTTCCTCCAGGTCCCAGTGACCTTTTCTTAAAACATGTTGCCAGAGCTCTAATATGAGCTTCATCTGAACACCTTCTCATCTGGAACTCAAGTAATACACCAGGGAGACTAGTAACAAAATGCTGCAACATTTTGTGTCTTTCTCTGCTTATTGATAAGCGGTTAATTTTTCATCATCTTTAAAAAATGCACTCCTGAAAAAACCCAGAGATGTAAATGCTCTGTACATGTGCCTGGCAAATATCAAGAAGAAGAAAATGGTTTAATTTCATTAAAAACTATTTAGTCATTTCCTCAACTGAGTTTCTTTGATCAAGAATTGAATTATTCCTTAGACACCTTCCAGAAATAGAAAGATGCTACCCTCCACAGTGATGCACTTGTAGTGTGAGAATAAACTCCCTTGATACATATACCTGTCTTGGAAAATGCAATAAGTAGACAAAAGGATGAACTACATTTTAAATTGCTTGTCCTCTCCTAGATTAACGACTCAATATTATTGCCTGCAATAAAAAGCTAGCAGAATTCAGATCCTGGGATTAATTTTTGCTGTTGGTAAAACCTGCAATTAAATAATTCATGTTTGGGGTTTAGTTTGATCTCTGATTAATATTGAAGGAAAGAGAACTTGAATCCACTTTCTTTCCACTCCTTTCCTCAGCTGTGTTTGGCAGTTCATTTTCTAGCACATCATTTCTCCTAGTTCCAATTTAGCCTGTCATCTAAACAAAAACTACTGCTTATAGCCCACTCCTCCAACTGCAGTCTGCAAAAACGGATTTCATTTTTCATTTTCAATGAAAAACCAGAAAATCATTATGCATGATGTGGAAAGAAGAAACAGTAATAAATAAATAAAAAAAAACCAGGAAAAAGACTGTGCTTTCTCAGAGCCAATGACTGAAATTATCCGAGGTCAAGTCGATTTGGGTCTGCTTGTCTTAGGAAGAAAAGGGGGTGCAAGGTTATTAAGCATGTAGAACTCTCAGAGAGCTGGACATCTAATCTCTTTCCTGAGAGTCCTAGCCTTGATCACAAAAGACAGTCCATTCATTTAACAACAGATTTACTGAATTTGCATCACAGTGCCTACAAAATGCCTTAGAGCAGTAAGACTGGTATTTGCAGAAACCTTCAGCTATTTTTCACCCTGTAAAGTGGGAATGTAGAGCTTTGTTAGGGGGTGACAACAGCTGTAAAAATGAGACTTTTACAGATAGTAGCTCATGCCTAGATTTAAATCTGGGCATAAAAACTCTGTGTCAGATTGTCTACAGTTCATTTAGTACAGAAATCAACCAGAAGTTAAAGCTAGGGTGACTGGAGATTTTGCTGAAGAATGGCACTCTGGAACATGGAAACGTCATCTGGGAAAGGCCAGAAAGAGAAGGGTTGTTCACTGGTCACACTCATGTTTTCCAGGAAAGTATTTACTGCCTCTGCACACAGTGGTCACGCACTATCATCACTTGTGTACTTGGCAACAGCATCTGCATCATTGTAACAGGGGCCATTCTCACACTGTGTATGTTGTTTCCACCGTGTTCACTGCCTTCATGCAAACCAGACACTGTATCTGGTTGTGTCTATTTGAAGACAGTGAAAGATGGGAAATGACTGCCCCAACAGGTGAACACTTCAGTGACAGAGAAAATAACCAGCCCCAATTCAAAACTCAAGGGAACACCTTTGAAAATACTCTGGAATGATAGTCCAAGTCATATGTTTCCATCTGCAATTCTAACACCTTCATCACTGCAATACCTAGATGGCACACACAACTTAGAAGGAAGAAGCTAACTCATTTCTGTTTTGAATCTCTTTTGAAAATTAGATGGCACAACTTGGTAGTTTGTTCCTGATTATCATGTCACTCTTGTAGCACAAGTCACGCTTTAAAAAAGATCTGTTTCACATTGCATTTCTAGCAGACACTAAACCATTCTGACCCTTCACAAGCTTTTGATGCAGGATCATTTTACTACAGTCACTGAAATTTTCTGTGCTGTCAGTCACAGTAGTCCTATCGTAGTTGCCAAGGTAGTACCGAAGTTCTCCGAAAGGGCTTGCTTCTTGCTCTTTGAGGTCTTTATATTACCAAGGCATAAATCAACATTCCTGTCCTGCCTCAACAGTGTTGTTTGCTGACTGCTTGCAGATTGATGTGAGATTCTCTATACATTAGGGGAGAACAAAATGAGAGCATCAGGGATTCTTTTCCTGCAACCACATCGCGATCAGCACTAAACATCTGTGTCTGATCCATTTCTGTTCTCTGACCCTTTTCCCTTTCTGTCCATGGAGAACATCTTAACAGCTGGCTGGATGAACATTATAAGTCAAAGTCCTGGCTTCAGCTCAGGGCTTGGCTGGCTCACATTGCTCTGAAATATATAAAATACTGTAGCTGTTGTAACAACGTAAGCCTCCCAAGATCTTTATGAGTGATTGGAAAATTAGGATAAAATGAGGAAATATATTACAAAGATGATAGCTGATCTGTAGAATGATTTGTCTGTCTCTAAGAAAGTGCAATAAGCACTAATTATGTTGGATTAAAATGGATCTTTACAGCTACATTTTACAGCAGAGTTAGAAGTCTAGATAAGACATTAAAGGGCAATTAAATCCATGTTCTTCTCTAGCTCCAAGGCATGTTCAAGCATACCTATCTTCTTCATGGTAGATATTTCCCTATCTTTAAGAACTATTTCAAATGATAGAGGACTGTAGTTTCCTTAGGACAGCCACAAAATTGTTCCCTAAAGAACTGGGCTTGAAACAATCACCAATTATCATGAAAGAAGGTGGTCTTGAGGAGTCTCACAGGACAGAACTGACTCTTTTGAAAGCCTTTTCCAAGATGCAGAGCCTCATTTATCTGTGATGAGTTAGTGAGCTGCTCCTCTAGCAAACACAGATGAAAGAAAAATCTTCTCACTACTCCACTGCTTCTTATTACATCAAGATATATTCATCTGACCTGTATTTTGATTGCAAAGCTGAGGACTGTGGAGATATTGAAGGATTACAGACAATAATGATAAAGTATCCAAATCTTCCAGATTGTCTATTTTTCATTTTCACATACTGTTTTCATAAATGTAAAGTCTTCATACAGAATTTTCATGGCTAGCAGGAAGCAAAAGAGGAAAGAGAATCTAGACTCCAGAACATATGTACTGGGACTAAAAAGTCAGTTGGACCATAAAGGAAAGTCTCAAACTCCATTTCAATTGACGATGTTTTAACATGCTTATGAGTCATGTCAACTCTTCAACATGCTATTCAAATTAGATGTTTCTAATAACTTTTTCCAAAACAAATGATTTTGTGGGCCTTTCAAAGGCTACCTGGGCACCACAAAATGTTCTTTCACAGAGGAATTAGCTTTACTGTGACATCCTGGGCAGCAGTTTGAGAAGGGCTCTGTCAAATACATTTATGTGTTTTTACCAGAATTTATCTTAAGACCCTCATCAATGTGACATGTTATACTAGCATTCATGAGTGAATGCTTTACATATTAGAGAGACATAATAATCTTAACACAGATTGGATAAACTTAAACTAGAAAATGCTAGAGGATGTGGCAAACAGGAGCTATGATGCACTGGTAGTTGTTCAGATCAAGAATGAAAAATGCTTCTTTCCAGGTTAGCCTAAAAATAAATTAATTTGAACAAACAAGATGCTGAAAATCTGAGATTTAACCTCTTACAAGTCTAAATCAAATACTTAGCTAATCTCTACCACCAGCTTTATGAGCTCTAGCTGATAGCAATAAAATAAATCCTTGTTTACCAATGTGTTAATCACCTCTGACATGTCTTATTTGAACCATGCTTCATTTGATCAAATGTTTGCTGTTCCAATTTTGAGTGCTCATGTTAAAGTAATAACTCATCTCAATAAAACATCAAACACTTGTAAGAGGAGCTGACATTTCCACTTCTTGCTGGTTGACTTGTATGTCCAGAGACGTAAAATCACTCTTCCGAAAATCCATCTATTTTGTGCTTTTCTACAGCCCCCGTTGCAAGCTAGTGTAAAGGCCAGATGCTTTCCACCTAGGCCAAAATGACAAGAATGGGCTAACAAAGCTATCCTGATGGAAGAGTTCTGATTCCCCCAGCATAAAGCAGCACAACCTGCTGTACAGCCTGCTGCACCAGCTCTGTTGATGCCCAGGCAGTCCCAGTAGCACCAGGCTGTGTTTGGGAAAAGAGTGCACCTGGAAGTCTTGGAACTTCTTGGAACTACTTTGGCAGACATGCAAAATCAGACCTGGAGCTACTATGAATAACTCCAAGAGAGAAAAAGATTCCTGAAGTTCCCTGATATTGGAAATAATAAAACTAGCATGTGGTCCAGCTTGCCCAACCCAGTGAGAAGGGGCAAGTATTTCAATATGGAACATAAAAACAGAATGATGGAGGGACCTAGAGCATCAGATTGCTTCCTCTGGAGTGTCTCTTTCAAGCCCAATCCTTTGGCTCTGTTTTATTTTACAATTGAATACTACAGGATTTATTTCATTTACAGCTACTCATTTTCACTCCAGTCCAGCTCCCACAATCAAAGTCTCATGTTTATTAGGGCTGAATATGAAAATTATTCTGTGGAATGCTGCACATAGCCTCAGGTAGTATCAGGATAAGACAGACTATCAGACAAAACAGAGACAAGCAGTTAGAAAAAAACTGGCAATACTGAAAGCAGCTTTCTATTTCTTTCATTTGTGGGTATGTGAACAAACACACATAGAAACACAGAATCATTTAGATTGCAAAAGACCTCTAAGACCAGCAAGTTAAACCATAAGCCCAACACTGCCAAATATGTATGCAAGAGAGGCACAGGCACACACTGAAAAGGCTCTAGCTCCTGGGTTTAGCATTTTAGTAAATACAATCTTCCTTTCTAAGCATGGCAGTTTGTCTTCAAAAAATTTAGTTAAGAAAAAGAATAAAATTAAAAAAAATTTAAATGCTGCTCCACTTACGTTCCAGTCTATAGTAACAAAGAAAGGGTGACGTTTAATTTCTTCCACTCCATCGAATCCAGCACCTGGCAAGAGAATGAAAGAATCAAAATCAAGTCATGCTTAGAAGAGTGCTGCATGACATCTCTTCTTCAGTCTTCCTCCCCATCCCCACTTTTCTTCTGACAAAATCAGTCAACATATAAACATTTCTTCTAGTCAAAAAACCCTGAACAGTGCAACTGCCATAACAGTACAAACTACCATAATTACAAGATATTTCATGAATGAGAATCCGATCGCTGAGGGTTTTTTTACTTTTCTCTAATTGAGGTGGCTGCAAAAGCCCAATAGGTGCACACTAAGGCTTTGAATGAGACATGGGATTTTAGCCACAGCTGAATGCATGCACCAGCAAGGTCAGGAGAGGCCCCAGGATGTCCTGATACTCTAGCAAGGCTACAGATGCTCCCTGCCACCAGTGGCAACTCTTCTATCTGCAGGCTTTCAAATCTTGACTAGCTACCTGTACTCCGTAGGAGAGAAAGCTGCACTACAAATACATACAGATTCAAAATACCAAAAGGCTCCAAATGATTTGTTGTAAGTCAGGGTTTCAGGTTCCCCCTTTTCAAATACTGTCTTCAAATTCTTGTGAATGCCAAAATCATCTCTCTCAGTGTTATGTTTCCTTCACTATTAAATTTCTGTTACATTACTATAGGAATTTTAGGAAAAGTCCTCTGAGATCAGGTAAAAAATCTAATTTCTCCATTACTTTTGCCTTATGTCTTCAGTGAAGATTACCTTTTTTTATTCCTTTACCTCAATTTATTTGCTTCAGTGCCATCAGAACACCCAACAGGTGATCAGTAATAATTAAACAGCTGTCAGAGATGATTTAGAATGCCATTTATGGGGTTTATTTGACTTTATAAACGGCACCTTTCATTTTCATTTCAAGGAGAATTAACATCTGGAAGCAAAGGTTTTGCACTGCAATTTTGGAATCAGTTCCTGAAAGGTATCCAGCATACTTCTTTACAAGTGTGCTGAGCATCCTTGATTCCCAAAAGGACTTGGGATTCATAAGCACCTTGCCAGGGGCACTCAGCACCTCAGAGGACTCAGCTTTTTAGCTAAAGTATTTGTACTTTCAGAAGATCAACATTACAAGCAGCTTTACAAAGGTCTCGTCAGCTGAATCTTTTGTAAATGTGATGTGCACTCTCCTTGTGTACAAGACTTTATTGGTGGTTGCCAAAATGCAATGATCATGAACGGCTTCCTACAACCTGCTTAACATTCACTGATGAATGGATACAAAATGCAAACATAACATGCAGGATTGTCTCTCAGGCCTGCTGGATAATAACGCAAGAGAGATGATCTTCTGATTACTTCCCCATCCTGGTAATCTTTCAGAAATGACAAACATAAGTGATACACATGAGAATAAACAATCCTAGCCTGCCATACAAAATTATGTGCTCAGAGGTCATCAGCCCCACTTGAGGTCTGTGGGTTGTGACAGACAGACAGTTCTAGGCAAATACAACATGAGATCAAATCTTAGAAAGAGAGAAGAGGACAAAAGGGAGAACACCATTGCATTGTCACTGTGTATGTCTGTTGGACACCTGCAATAGGAATATGGATGTTGACACTCTCACCTATAAGAAGGCATACTTATTAAAAGTAGGAAAAATCAAAGAAGGTCAACAAGGAATGGTATGGGATGATTGATTAAGTCAGGATTTTTCAGTCTGGAAACAGATGACCGAGGAGGTTTACAATAAGTCATTAAATGATGCTAGCAGGGATCAGTTTCAGAAGAACCTGGAGATGTTTCCTCAGGAAACAGATAGCTGTGTGATGTGGAACTATTGTGGAAAAGATGATGTGGTGCAAAATATTTATATGGGTTCATGGGGAGGCCAGGAAAGTCTGTTGAAAAGAAATCTGTTGAAGATTACTTAATCGACAAAACACAAGAGGTTCAGGAAACCCCTTGCTTGATCTTAAAGGAGAAATAGGGTGGGGGAAAATTTGGGTGAAGTAACACATATGTTTACCCTGTTCTTACTCATCCCCAGTTTTTATGGTGCATTGGTAATGAACAAGAAAATACTATGTTTTAGAATAAGATTTCTATGACTTCCCTAGCAATACTTTTTCAATGCAGAGTCTGAAGTCTGCACTGGATTCCCTTGGCAGATTCATTCTGATTTTAGCAATGCCAACAGAAACACGAAACCAACAGTTACTCAGAAAAGAATTACATTAAGTAACTCTTCAGAGAAGAAATATCTATGAAAAATGTTTTGTGTTCAGTGGCAGTAATTGGAAACTTTGCAATGTGCAGTTGACGTTCTTAACCACATAAAGATGAAACCAAAGTGCCAAAGTGATTTTGAAGGACTAGGATAAATGCTCAGACACTGGAAGACACTGTTAGCATATCCTAGACTGAGGAAAACCACTAATGCCTTCAATTTTCTCTGCTGTATCCCTTCCCCACTGTTTCTCTTTTACCTCTTGCTTAGGCGAATGGATACATCGTGTGATGGGAATGACGTGCTTTCTTCAGATGATCTATTAGAAAGCCATGCTTTTTGCTACTGTTGTTGTTCCACAAAACCACAGAAATTAGGACCAAGACAAAAGCCCACCCACAGCTACTTCTCTTAGTTGGAGGCTTCAGTGTGCAGTAAGGAATGCAGCATACAGTTGAGGCAAGCATTTGTTTGAAAAATTTGCATTTCCCAGTTGGGGCCACCTCAGAGCTCTGGCTCAGAACGAATACATTGTTAAGTGCAAGGACTTGACTACCTCTTGGTTTAGCTTAGTATATTAAAGAGATTTAGGATGGTGATAGCCTAATTTTGCAAAGAGTGAAGAACTTCCAATTCCTAGAAACTGATTTTACACTATGGAGAAGGTTCAGCACTTCCTGCAATTTTTCCCCACCATGAGATCTGCTGGCATAGCCCACAAACCCTTCTTGGGTTGTGTGCTGTGGATGCAGGCAGCAGCGTGTGGGCTGGTCCTCTCCTCAAGTGGAGGGAAGTGGCCCCAAGGTGCACTCAGGGACAGCTCTGGAAGCCTGAAAGGGAAACCCTGATCCCACTGCAAAAGTCCACGGCAGACATAGACATTGATGCTTTTGGTGCAATCTCTCTGGATTTGGACAGCATATTTCAGCCATTCATCTACCATCTGCAAATCTAAAGTGGTACTGAGAAGAGATGTGCTTTCATGAAGAAAAAAGAAACATCAGAGAGGTCAAGACTAGAAAGTCCTGTTTCATGGAGATGGACATTTCTTGGCACAAAGATGTGTATTTATCAAGTGTCTGAAGTGCAGCATGTGATGGCACAGTGCATGACTGCAAACCTTACAGCATACTCTAGGTTTTTAGTGGTTTTCCTTTTTTAACTTCACTTTAACTTCAATTTAGTAATAAAATCTATCAATAAAGAATAAACAGCACTATCAAATATCCTACCTGCATATATTCTTAAGTGCCATCCAGTTTCATGAGGGTTTGAGAAGATAAATAGTTCTTTCAGATCAAATCGTCAATTTAAACACATTATAGAGTGCAATAATTTATATAAAAGCAGCCTCACATTAATAAGCGAGAACTTGATTATCTAAGATTGTTTCATGCCTCTAATAAAAGTGTCAGCAAACAATAGGAATAGAATATCTTATTTTTAATCAGTTTTTATTCTTGAATCTGTATGGACAATATGAGCCTTGAAATACATTGAGGGGAAAAAGGAAGACCTATGAAATTTGAAAGTTGATTACTTGGATATTCAAAATAATCAGAGTTTCCAGACTTTTAGTTTCAGCTAATAAAAATTTGGTGTCTCTCCAGCTTCAGAATCTTTTTAGTGGGCTAGATTTTTTGAAATACTTTTCTAAGGTTTACAAGAAAGCTGTCACTCTGACAAAGGTGAAAGCTGGTTTTGGTTTAAACTCATCATCTTATAAAGTTAAAACCCAAAGTTTTCTATGTGTCAAAGCAGTGTTTGATCCATAATATGGTTCATTTATTTCAGAATGCTTCATTAATTTTTCAAAGATTTTTCAAAACAGGATGTCTAAGCTTACATTTCTTTTACTATTATTCCTTTCCCAGAAAAAGCTAAAATCCACAAAGTTGAAGTAGTCCTTTATCTACTGACTTCTGTTTAGTATTTAGGCCAACCATTTAAGCTTTCCTTCTTTTGTTACCAACATGTCTGTGTTCATCGTCCTTTGTGCGCATTTTCAATCACTGAAAACAAAGTGCCCTCAGGAGCTTTCCACTACTATTCCTGAAATGTTAAGAGCTATTTTTCTGTTACTGTTTCAGAATTTATTTCCTTTTATGTTTGTGTTATAAATAATTTCTTTCTTTCTCCAAGCCTCCCCAGTATTTCAATAAACCTTCGGTTTTAAAACCTTGACCCCTACCAATTCCCCATTATTAACAGGAAGATGATATGGGGGCTAGAATTGTTATGCCTAAACCTAAGCAACTTTGATTATTTTAGTGAGTACTTTTTTCTGTAAGGACTGGAATCAAGAAACTGCCACTAACTTCACTGGAGCCCCATTTTGGATGGATAGCAACTTGTGGAAGCCACAAAAGGAGCAGAGCAGAACAAAACCAAGAGATGGAGACATGGAGGAAACAACAGAAAGAAACAGAGGTAGGGAATGGGAAAAAGTTTATATCTGCTGCAGCAACTTATGTTTCTGAACAGAGATTAAACCTAGAAATCCCAATACTCTACTTTAATGTCAAACAAATTGAGCAAGAGCAATTGAAACCTGCTGAGAAAAAGTGTTTTTCCACTCATTTCTACACTGTACTGGACTGCAAGATCTGCCATTTAGGTTACGAGGTAAAACCCAGGGGAGGGCATTCCCTCTGCAGGCCATGTAATATCTCCTCAGGAGGAGAGGGGCCACAGCAGCTCGCTGAAGGACTGGCTCCCCACTGCCACCCAGCACTGTGTTTGGTGGGGTTATCACCTCATGCCTGTGTGGACCAAGGACAACATTTGCAGTGAAAATCATGCAACAGACATTGTCCACGATTTAATCAAATGCAATTAATTTCTTAATAAAACTCTAAAATGAGTGTACAGATGACATGAGATACATTATTGAATACGTAGTTTATCATAATTTAAATAAGAGTGTTAACTAAGGGTGAAAAGACATTAGCGAAAAGGAGATGATAGATTCAGGATAATAAAGAAAAAAGCCAGTTGTGAGAATGCTCCCAGCTAAGAGAATGAGACAGGATTGAAACATATTTGAGAATGAGAGAGACGGAACCTCAGATTTGCAGCTAAATTATACAGATTTTTAAAACACACTTGTTTCTCAGTTCCCTATATTATCATATGCAGCAGTTATCTTCAATCCTTCAAAAAAGTTGGCAGTTTACTCTCCCCTTTACCAAAAAAATGAAATACAAGTTAATACCATGTTTTAGATTCCAGTGCTTTGCTTGTGTTCTTTGCAAATTTCTCTAGTAATGCTCAAGGTTCACTGTGCACTGGGAGGGAATGCAAAATGCCATAAAATGAATAGGGTAAGATAACCATCAGAAAAGATGTGCTGAGAGAAATGATCACCACCTGACAAGGCAGAGCACACATCACAAATGTCCCGATCAAATGCACGTGCGTACCTAATCTGTTGGAGGGGTTCCTTTTGAAGAGAGCTCGCAGCAGGCTTTGGGCTTCTATGCTCAAGAATTGTGGCATTCCCAGCTTGGCTCTGAAAGAACGCAACACTTGAAAAGAAAATAGATTTTTCAAGACTTTTTTTTCCATCCTGCTGTGGCTGAAAAAGTGGAATTGTAGTAGCCAGGATGGGCAGACACATGAAGTCAGAGTAAAAAAAGGCTACCTGAGCATAATGCAATACAGAGTGAGAACCTGATCTTGTTCTGCTGAAGCTGAAGAAGGTTTTACCACTGACTTCACTAGAGGTAGAGGAGATTTAATGACTCTCACAAAAGCTTTTGCAACCTAAATAGGTAATTTTCCTACAGAATTTTTTCACATTTCTAGGTTGCTGTAAGAAATTTGTGAATCAGGTGGAATTTAAACAAACACATCTAATGAAAACAATTGTACTAAACCATATGCTGTTTAAAGAAAATAAAACTTTTCTCTTGGCTAGTCAATGCTACAGGAAAAAAAGGCAAAACTGGGCAAAGCTAAGCTTCAAATACACGTGTCTGCACTTAACATTAAACAAATCAGAAATTAGCAAAGGAAAAGATTTGAAACTTGGCAACAACAAAATACAAGGTGTCCTTCAGAAATCTGTTTCCACATTTTGTGGATATTGACATTATTACAGAAATATACAATTCTTTTGTAAGGCCTTCTTGGTAATTCATTTCCTACTATTTATTCTGAAGGCAGTTTTAAGAGTCACACACACAGGCATCATACAAAATTCATGCCTTACACAGCTTTGAAATATAGGTGCACTATACCCTTCATTACCTTGAGACCTACAGACTCTCCAGAGGGCAGAGTTAATTTACAGTTAGAAGAATGAAAGCAGTTCCAATACTCACTTGAGAATGAGTGCCATTGTCTCCTTTCTGTCTTTTCCCTGGAAGGGTAATGATCCTGTCAGCATCTCAAACTGTGGAGTAACAACAAAATGGTAAATTGAATGGGTGTTGAGGTGGTCTGCGTAGCTGATAGACACCACATCCACCTTCTATTTCCAACACAACTGGAAACTTGAGGAAAAGACATGGTCCAACAGGCTGTGCTTCAGAAAAAAAATGACACAGCAAGACTGGATTTTGCAGAAGAAGGACCAACACAACTGTTTCATTTGAGAGTCTTGTTACAAACTGTTTACACTGATATTTCAGGTCAGGTTTTGGGATGTTTGGGAAGAAGTTCATATATGCTGTTTCCTTCAGCACCTATTTCATGATCAATGTTGGAAAAAAGATATTTGGCTGGAGAAGCCCTTAGTCCGCATGGGTATGGCTGTTCTTAGGTGTTTGGCATGGACTATCATGCAATGAAAATGGGTTCAACACACCACTCCCCATCTTTTTAGGGTGAGTTGAAACACCTTCTTGATTGTATATTTGCACCAATTAGAGATTCCTCTGCAGGAGAAACAAGCATAAACCCCACATTCTCAAGGCATTCAAGTGTGCTTTTCTCTCCTGCTTTGGTTTTCCCGGCTGTATTCAGTGATGAAATTTGCAAGTGTCATATTTACTTGAACTTAAATCTCAAAGCAAACTCGACAATCATCATCAATTATTTGTTTAATTCATGTGTGAAAACATCAATCAGTTATGGTTCCTTTGAAACAGATTAGTGCTTTCAGTAAATTTGACTTGCTCGTGTCTGTGATTCAGGCTTTGGATCTCTTCTACTAAAAGAAATATCTAAATATTCATTGCTATAATTAAATACCTGTTACAGCAGGACAGATTCTGCAAACTTTATGTAGTTTTTATACCTTATCCCACAAGAAGGCTCACTGCTCCCAGGAGCACATTTGTGCTAAAAATGATCTTTATACCAAAATTTGTGTCAGACTGCTCTATAGCCTTCCTCTTCCTTTTGCCCAGATTAAATACAGCTACACCATAAGAAAAATATAGAAAACATAAGAAAACTAATGGTGCAACTGCTATGCTAGTTTTGGGAGGAGGGCAGGAAAGATATTTAAAAGTCAGATAACTAATTGAATATAATTAATTGAAGGATTAATCTGCAGTAGTAACAAATTACCTCAAGGCAATAAAACCCATAGTAGAAACAGGAAAAAAACACTTTTGAAAAGTGTTTACAGCTGACAAATATAAACAAGATTTGGAAAAAAAACAAGTATGTTATCTTCTGCTTAGGTTAGGAGAGGCAAGAGAAGAGTTGCCTGGTAGACCTGGACAAAAGCAGCTCATCTTCTACAGAGAAACATAATGGGGGACAACTTCTAAAACTGCATAAATGACACTGGATCCTAAATAACATTTTCCAAGTAATTCTGACATATTGGACCCTTAGTCTTGATAAAAGTGTTCAGATATACTGGGGATGAGGGGCTGAGAACATTACTTTCCAGGGCAGCAGCAGAAATGGTACGTATTGTACCAAACCCTCCTCGTGAATTCTAAAGCATTTATGTCCAGGATAAGTACTTAATGTTAACTTACAATTGCTCATCTTAGTTTGGTGTTATAATAAATCTAATTTAACAGCACTTAACAATGACTGCTACGTCTAGTATTGGCAGAAATGGGCTTGACAGTGTTGATGGAGGTGATATAGATATAACCAACTGCTTGGTCAGTGAGTACATGGGAAGAAGTCAATTTTGTTCCCACCCACCACATTATCCCAGGAATGTAGATGCAGTGCCATGGAGGGAAGGGAGGCGGGAAGGAAAGGGGAGGGTTAGGTGGGGACCCCCTGAACTTCCTGCTCACGGACTCGGCACCCCCGGTTCGGCTGGGAGAGGTGAGGCAGGACCCCTCCTCGCCCCAAATTCCCACCTCTATCCCCACCTCGTGTCCCCCAGTTTGGATGAGAAGGGGTGAAACGGGACCCCCCGAATTCCCACTCCCATCCCTGCCCCCGCACAACATTCCCCCAGTTCAGGTGAGGAGGGGGCAATACGTGCCCCCCAAATC
>JAWWEW010000112.1:29784799-29817532 GCA_035583185.1 Anabacerthia variegaticeps | reverse complement strand
AGATGGGGGTAGAATACACAGCTTTAATCACTCCCACACAGTGATAACTGGTCCCACCTACTGAACTAGGACACTGATCTCAGTTTAAAAGTATGCCTTGAGAAAATAAAGGCTGAAAAGCTCCATGCCAGAGGCTGGGCAGCCAACTTAGTAGCAGGGAAATGACCTACTCCAGGTTATGGGAGAAGCTCACAGTACAGGTAGGACTGCAAACTCTGCAGTAGTTTCATGCTGCAACTTTATCACAGGGATAAAAAGCTTTCATTATGAGTTGTTGGCATTATTTTATATCATGTCTTAAATCAAGGCCAGAGAAATTGTATCCTATTTCTCTCCCCCTCTCTCTCTCTTTATGTTTGGTTTTGAGTCATGTCTTTTGGTCTTAACTTTCAGCTCCAACATACCCAAATCAATGTGAAGTTCTGCCAGTTGGAACTCTGAGATTGCTTTTTTCGTTTTTGTTTTTTTTTTGTTTGTTTGTTTGGGGTTTTTTTTGTGTTTTTTCTTTTTTTTTGTTTTTGGATGATTTAAATTTCTTTCTAAGTCAGCACAGTTTTGTAGAAGATTCAACCCACACTTTATGTTTCTCAGAAACTGTAGAGCTGAATTTGCAGGTTGGAAAGAAAACTGAAACTTCACAAAGAGTGTTTCATTTGATTGCAGGTTTTGTTTAGAAAGTACTAGATGAAGCAATAAAATATCTACCAAAGAGATGAAGATTCCCACAAATTTTCAGCATTCTGTGACATTTCAGTGTTTGCATGAGCCCATGCTATCTCACATGACCCCATGCTATCTCACCCTACTGAACACAAACTCCTCTCTGCTGTAGCTTTGTTGACACCATAAAGTCCCAGAAAGGGACTGCTTACTTCGATGTAAGTTGTTTATTTTTCACCATAAGCCTTGGTCCTTTAATGATTCTCAGATCTTCTCTCTCTACACAGAGCAGCTACATTGCCACAGTTTGCAACATGCTGCAATAAATAGTGGTGTCTGGGTTTTTTTAAAAATAGTTCAACACATCAGAAGCTGTTTTATGAGCAGTGATATGAACTGTCCCTTGTACAGACAACTGAGGGCCTTACAACGTACACACTCCTTATTAATCAAAGCCCCCCTGACAGAACGGTACCAAGGTGCATCTAGGTTTCTCAAGAGAGAAAAGGCAAAGATAAAATAAAAGTCTGCGCATTTTCAGATAGCAGAGTTACTTCTAAATCAGTCATACCCTTAAACCACAGCATAAGAAATAACATGTGCATTATATACTACTTTATAAGTTGCCATTTTTCTGTGTTGGTATATTTACCATATTTAACGGCTTGACCCTGCAGTTCTTAAATAAAAATGTGCCTCACCATGTAAGTAACTCAATGGATCTCAGTACCTTGTTCCACAAGGGATACCACTGAAACCATCAGCACAACTCAAGGAGATGAATTTGGCTGCAACAATTTATGTGAAGCATCTGCTTGTTCTAAGTAAGACTTTAACAAGAAAACTCAATTGCTTGCCTTTTAAAAATAAGTACCACTGACTTTAGAACTACTCCCAGTTGCACATAAATTTAATTCATAGCTTTGAATTGTTAACATGGATTTTTGTTCACGGAATCTTAAAAAAACCTGCTGAATCTTACATTTTAATGTACTGAGGGTTCTTTCAAGTATTATTTTCTAATTAGTTTTTTTGACATAAACAATTCTGATGAACTTCATTTTAGGATATGTACAGAGCTGACTGAAGCAATCTCAAGCTGATCAGCACTTACTTTTGGAAGCTTATGAAGGACAGCAAAAGAATTGAACAATGAAAGGTCAAATGCAGTGTGTCTATCTTTAACAAAGCAGGGGAGAGAGAGAATCGGGAAATTACAAACTAATTAGTTTATCTCAGTTCTGCAAATCTGATAGAGTAAAGCTCGTGCTATAATCAGACTGGTAATGACTTTTCTGTGTGTGATACTGCACGTTGCACTTCAAAGGAGATGGGTATCAAGAGAAACCAAACACAAGGAATGAGAATGATTGAACACCTATAAAGAACGACTTCTGAAGAAGAGTTCAGTAGCTGGATAGTTTAGGGTACAGAAGAACTATATGCTCGCAATCCCCTGAGGCTGCTGCTGAGAGCAGGCAGGGAGTCTAGGAGAACAGGCTAAGGAGCAGTGGCCTGCAATGGCAGCAAAGAAATTTCAAATTAGCTATTTGGAACAACTTCCTAGATGTCCTTTCTAGGCCTCCTATGGAGACTGTGGAGCCTCCACCAGCTATTATAAGACTAGGTTAGCAACACACCTGCAATGGCTTTGATATATTTGACCTAGCCCAGAGGCAAGGGGAGGATGAGAATGTCCTGGGATGGTCTTAATTTTCTTTTATTGTCTTATTTAGAAAGCTATTATTTCCTAGATGTAACTTAAAAATTTAGCAATTTTTTCCCTTGAGAATATTTTTTTATTCTGCTGTATCTATTTATTTTAATGTAAACCTTAAGTTCCAGTGAAATCACAGGCTGCCATGCTCTGCTGTCCTAGGTATTACTACACATAGGCTTTGCACTAATAGACCTATTTTTAAAGGATGTGGTTTTCAATCAGATGCTTTGCTTTATCTCCAGGTATGAACTTCTGGGTCATACCCTCTCCTGTATAACAGTAATAGTCATATAAACTAATTTTATACTATGGCCATTGTATCCAAATTAAACTGTATTACTGATATCCATTTAACTGTACACAGAAGACCATAAATCATATATACAAAAGTAAGGAAATACAAGAGTTAGGGATGCCTCTCACTGTATAAAGGTCTTCAGTTACATGATAATACTTTTTGTTTTCTTTCTGAGAAATCTTGTCTCAGTTGGCAGACTGGTAACACTCACGGATTTTAGCAAAGCGATACAGTCAAAGGCATGGCTGGTCTTAGCTCAGACAAAAATACACAGAAAGCTAGATTCCATCTTCTTGACATGCTTTTATTTGACAATGGCAAATCAGTGACACCTTCCTTTCTTAGGTGAGCTCTAATTTCTCGATTCACTGATCCCTGATTTGAAGCACTGCAGCTTGGTCTGCAGAAATTTAGTGCTCTCACTTGCAACTGGAGTCATTGAGAGATGTGCTTTGAAATGCAAAGTGACATTCATGCTGAGAACTCTGAAAAATCCAGTTCTCAGTATCTCAAATACAGTGAATAGTTTTGACATGCACTTAATTTTCTCCTTAGTTTCTAACTTCTAAAGCAAAAAATTACAGCATGTCCCTATAAATGTAACAGCATTTTGACTTATACTCAAATATACAAGCTCCTGTTTGGATACTTTCTAATAACAGATTCATATATCATGTGTTAGCTTGAAAATCACCTTCATCTAACATCAGAGAGAAAATTTGTGCATGATTCAAGCTAATGCTCACTGGAATCAAAGTTTAAAACTGAAAACCTATAACTGGAGTTATCTATTACGTACATTCTATTATACATGCTTGTTGACGCTAGATGGATAAAACACCAATTCAGAACGAAGTTGAAACCAAAGAGCTTCTGGCAGACATGGCTGTGACAGCTGTGGTGTGATGGCTGCCCACCTGTATTTCATATGAGTAACAAAGCGGTACTTTGCTCCCTCCAGTTGTTTAATTTCGAGGATGACTCCCTATATTTGCCAAAGACTTTGGTTTTCAGTTTTGGTTGCATAAATGGACAAGACTGGAAAATGTGGTCACCTGCAAAAAACTTTCTAGTCCAAAAGAATGAGAGCCCTTGTTATGTACATCTGTTGAATTTGTATAGTACTACTACTGCTATTATTTTTCTAACCAAAACATAAAATTGAATTTAAAATTTAAATCACATAGAACTGTAATGTAGATATACAGTCTTCTCCACTTCAACTTTCCACTGCCAGAGTCCACCTTCTATCACTTTTGGTCTCTTGTTTTGTCCATGAGTGTGAAAGCAGTAACACTATTTTGAAGAAAGAGCTGCAATTTTTCAGTTTGATGCCACAGAAGGAAAAGGCTGCTTGTTGTTAGACTTTGAAAGTGAAACTACCAAACAGACTACCCTTACTGGTCATCTTTTACAAATGATGGTGACCATTACATTAAAACAGTTGGTGACTTTCAAATGTTGCAGCCTGCCTTATTTGAGCTGGTACAACAGATGCAGGCAAAGCGCCAGGCTAAGGACATTGAATAAAAACAGTATCACACTACTACCAGTGATATCACTGAGGGTGTCATTTGCTCTTCGGATGTACTGCAGATAAAAAAGAGAATGGAAAATGTTCCATAGCACCACATTAGGAGTAGAAAATAGCTGCAAATATAAGTGAGAATAAAATATTTGGAAAATATTTTGGATAGCTAATAAAAGTGTTTTAAAAATCCTGATTATCATGTCTCTTGTGAGCTAACAGGCACACTGCTTTTCAGACACACTCATTTACTCTAAGTAATGGCTACAATAAAACTGAACAGTGCCATGATATATTTCATATGAGCTGGAAGTGGAGTTGCTTTGAGCAATTCATACTGCATCAAGGGGAAGGCCAGATTAAATGCTACGAACAGAGAATGGTGCTACAAGGTACAGGGATCTGAATCCTGTTCTGAGATCATTCACGCAACTGAAGGCCAGGCACACAGAGGTCCCGTCATGTTGGAGCACAGTCAAAACATTTGGCCTCATGCTAAAATGATATGATAGGAAGACCCTACTGCTGCTAGTGAGGGTCTTGTGTAGAGTCTCACATACAAGAAGGGAGGCAGAGCCTCTGGCACCTTCTGATTTAGTAGCATGACAAGAAGCAGAAACAACCTAAAAGTTCACATATTTATGTTTCAGTTTGCTTTTTCTTGTTAACTTACTTTTCTGGTTTTAGATCCCTGTAAATAATTCCAAGACCATGGAGATGGTCTAATGCCAAGGCCAGCTCAGCTAAGTAGAACTTCACATCCTCTTCTGTAAACATCACCTAGACAGAAGGAAGAGAAGAACAGGTCTATATATTGGACAGCGGCAGGCTGGCTTGCATTAAACAGACACTTGGGAATGCTGGAAGGACCATCATATCAAGTTCAATTTTCCATAATTTGACTGAACTCACATTAAGAATTCTTACCAGATTCTCCTTCTAAACCAAAATTTGATCTGTTAAGTACTTTTGTTCCTTAAAATATGCTGCTCTCATTCATCTGTTAGATCTGTTTAGATGACATCATGTCACAATAATATAAATAAGGTTCGAATTCCTTAGCATTTGGAAATTAATGGCAAGATTAAATACATTCAGTGCAGTCCTTATTGCTTTCATACCCCTTAATTCACTGAAGTCTTGGCATTTTGTTACCAAATTCCCAGGAAATGCATGGGAAAACTTTTTGGTGGAAATGAAATGCTTCCAAATCTGAGCAGAAGACACAGCATGAAGAGACTCTGAGATGGACTTAAAATCCCATACAATGAGAGTTCCAGGAACCCCAGTGCAGATGCCCTAAGCAGTAACATGTTGTCTAACATCTTGAGAGAGAGATGCTGTCTAACATCCTAACAGAGCCTGATGAGGTGTAAACTGAGGGCAGTTTTTTCATAGCTGATAGAGATACTGCTAGAACTGAAAGCTCTATTTTAGGTGAGAAGAAACTGCTGTATTCAAAAAATCACTAAGCTCTGAAAAACTCACAAGGCAAGAAACCCCTTTGGTTCAACTTTCATTGTATCTTAGATGTTCCCTTTAATTAAATTTCAGTATGAACAGAGATAACGCAGAAAGAGAAGCTGATACGTTGGATACACGTGTGAATACTATGCATGACAGAAGTAAAATGAGTCAGCTCAATACAAATTTACTTGTCATATGTAAATATAAATACTACAGTAGAAGTTGCAGAGCTTAATTTTAAAATTAAGTCTCTGCTATCAGAAAGGAGCAGCTAAAATACTCAAGTGCTCTGAGAAGCTCCAGACAGCTGAGGGAAAAAGAGAGATGATTCAGAGAACAGATGTCACATAATTTAATTAAGAATTTCACTGCAAAGGCTAGAAATAAAAACACAAGCAAAATAATAAATACAAAAATACACAAGCAAAAACCATTAATAAAAATTTAATTGTACTAAATGTGAAAATTCATTACTTTTCAAAATAAATCTAAATTATTCATAAGGTTTAAAATAAATAATGTATGCAAGAAATTAAAACAAGAAAATAAGGGAAAAATCTATTCTATGCAGACACACCTAGTTAAAGTCAGATGTCTGAGAAAGACAGAGCAATAAATAGGCAAGCTTTGAATGCATGCATGCAACATATTTATATGGGATCTGACTGAAAGTCCACTGAAATCAATACCATTCAAGCAAATCTATAATAACAAATTGCAAACAGTACAAGTTTTCCCAGAACTTCTTCCCATGCAATACCTTGCCACTAAACAGATGTAAAATATAGGCAGACAATGTGAGCTGCAAATACTGGAAAAAGAGAAGCACATTTTTACTGTCAAGTTAAGAGGACTCGATCGTATAAAGCAGAGAAGTCAGCGAATTGCACTGGAAAAGCTTTGGGGAAAATGTGAAGCTTTAAAGAAGTACAAAGTCTGAGTTCTCTGGTTGTACAGAACAGGGACCTGCCCTCTGTAGGCACGAGTCACATTTTCTTCTCTTCTTCCATGAAACCAGAGAGGTCCTTGCTGAGACAGCAATGTAGCCTGATAAAGCCTGGTCTCACGACAAACAGCAGAAGTATATTTTACTTTTTTAAAAATATTTTTCCTCATACTAAAAATAACTGCTACCATGTACTGAGTACCTCTACAAGTATCATTACTCAGAAGTGTAATTAACCTGTTGCCAATGTCTTTTTGCATTACCAAACAAGTCTTCAAAGCAAATACTCGGGGCCCCAAGCTGTGGTGCACACAGCAGCCTGCATCATGTCTCTGAACCAGGAATTGAATGGAGGGGAGGAGGCGAAGGCTAGAGAACTTTTAACTAAAAATACTAGTTTTACAGGCCTTTTTAGTCCATCAGTAACTCCCCAAACCCAAGAAGAGCAACAGAGCTTCCCCTCAGGATGGCATTTAAAAGTCCTTAACTTTAAACAATATGTGATAAGTGGTTGCCCTCACCCCTGTCTCCACACCCTGAAAAGTGACCATGGGCTGGGGACATCGTACTGGGGACAGAGAGCATCAGGGCACAGACAACTCCAGGGCAGCCAGCCTGCCTCACTGGAGCCTCCTGCACTACCCACGGGATGTCTCTGAGGCTGCTGGCTCACAGAGGTGTTTGGAGATGCAGCAAAGAGCAGAATGAACCTGGAAAGCCTACTGCAGCTGCTCTGTATGGGCAGAGGGAGACTCAAGTTCGGGCCCTTCTCTGGATGCCGTTTCTTCCAGCAGCAGCAGCCCTGGGAAGGGCACGTGAAGGACAGGGGAGGGACGAGAGCCTGGGGAGGTGATGGAAGCAGTAGCTGCTCCTGGCAAGCTGGAGAAGAGCAGGTGAGGCAACCTCCCAGCCTAGGGTGGTGTGTGTCCCCAACCTGCTCGCAGCAGCTGCTACAGGAGATGGCTCTCTGCCCATCTGCTGCAGCAGCCAGGCCTGACCCATGGCCATCTCTTCTCTCAGTTGGCAGCATGTTTTTCCAGTGGTTCTGTGCTCATATCCAGGGCAAAAAGTATCGAGGATTGATTTGTCAGACTGTTTCTCATCACATCCAAGGTTTATTTTGAAAGCAATGAGACTGGGGTTATTTTGCTATGGGTTGGATCAGCAGTGGTGCAGTTTTCTCTGACAGTGATGCTTACATGATATCTGCTGCATTACCTATGGCATAATTAAAATATAGTTATTAAGAACCCACCTAAACATGCAAGATGAGACTGCTCTATTACACATATCTAGGACTATTCTCAGGCCATTTTTCATTCCCACTAGTTCTGAAATCCAAGATAGTCTTTAATTTCCCAGTTACAGATCTATCAGCTTACCTCTTTGGAGAGTCTGGTGAAAAGGTCTCCTCCCCGCAGGAAATCCAGTATTAGGTACAACTTTCCTTCTGTTTGAAATGCTGCATTAGAAAAGGATGGAGATGTTGGCAGTTTGAATCAAAATAAAGTCTCCAAAGAATAATCTTGTGGACTAAGCATTGCTTCACTGTCATTTCAGAAATCTGAGAACTGAGAGAATTAATTTCTGTACAGCCCTAAGCAATTGAGCTTAGACTATTGGAAAAAATGGTATCAGTTGAGAGACAACAGTGCATTACTAACATATTCATTTCCCCACTAAGCACCTATGCATTAATAGTGCTTCCCACTGCACAAAGCACCAGGGCTCACTGAGGGCTAGGCATAAAAAGAAGCTCCCAGGTTTTTGTGCAACGAAAGTCTATACTATACAAATGTTCTTGGAGTACCCTTTATAGTTACCCCAGGCAGCTGGTGAGGAGGTTAACTCCAGCAAGACACCACATTCATACACACACATATACAAATTTGGACTGATACTGATTATTAACACATATACAAATTTGGACAGATACTGATTATTAAAACCAGTTTTTATTTAGATTCTCTTCTTTTTAAATGACACATGACAGCAGGTAAGAGGGTTTGCAGGCATATACTCAGCAGCTGAGTACCCCACCATCCCTACCTATCACGCTACACTTTACGGCAAATCTATTTTTATGGAGAAATGGCTAAAACTTATACTGAAACTCTCCTTTAGCATAAATGAAGAATTTCATACAGGTAGCCTTTAAGACTTTGTTAGAAACAGAGTCAGAAGTAGGCAGGGGGTATCTGTATGAAATTATAACACATCTAGTTACAATTCTCCAAACAGTTTAAGAATAAACATGAATTATATTTTATTATAGTTACCATAATGAAGCTTGACTATGAAAGGATGGTTCACTTCTGCCAAAATATCTCTCTCCATCTTTGATCGTACCCGATCTCGAACTATAAAGAAAGAACAACAAGAAGAGTGATGTATTAAGAGGCAGCATGGTCACTGGATACAGTGCTGCAATGAGGTTATGGTGATCTGGATTCAGCTTCTCACTCTGCTGATGGCTTGTGGAGTGACCTTTGGCAAATCACACCACTCAAGTATACTTTTTTCCTGCCTATCTTGTCTGAGTAAGCTCTTCAGGAAGCCTCTGAATCTTCCTTTGCAAAGAATTGCTCTAACTAAAAAGACTACAGTATTACAACATGAAGGCAATTACTCTTCACAGAAGAGAGTGTCAGTGTGAAAATGAAAACTATATAAAGTTAATAACTTTATTTCTTGTAAGATTAAACAGAATATACCAGTTTCAGAGCAAGTTGGATTAATCTTGTACAAATTAACTTATTGTATTTTGCTGATACTAGCAGTGTTTATGACATAACACTGAATAGCACTCTCCGGCAGTGATCTATATGTAAAATATTTAAAACTTCCAATCAGTAATAAGAAAAAATGCCAAATAAAACCAGTAAATAATTATTTTTTTTTTTATGTAGAAATAAGTTTACTGTGTGATAGCAGTGAGAAAAATACTATTTGTGGTTGAGATTAATAGAGTAAGGGAAATCACAGTTACAGAGGTGAGCTGAGTTCAAGCTAAACAAAACTGATGCTGAAGATTTCATAGTAAAAAACATTTAGCAGAATGTTCAGTCTCTGAGGAGAATTCAAATGCCCACAATATCAACCCTTGATCCTAAAGATACATTTTCCAGTCAATCACTACTGTATTGAAAGTATTGAAATTTTCTTTTTTCTTTGCATTACATAATGCCAATATGCTTTTCAGATGAAAGCATCTACAAGAGATGTTATGAAACTATTTTAGGTAGCAAAGCCTGAGATCTCAGTGAGATTTTGTCACTGCCTGCATATGTTGTGGAGCTGCTGAGAAGCTGAGTACTCTCAGCAGCCAAGTAATGCACATACCATAATGAAACCACACAGTCTGTTGCTGTACTTCAAAAACTGATGCACAGAAATAGGTCCAAGCCAGCTAATCTGAAAACCTTAAATAGGACTGGAGAGATACTTGGATTTCTCGCTATTTTGATGCTTTACTTAGGTCAATAGTGATGTAAGCTTTACTAGCTCATTCACGTAAGCTACCTTGTAGATAAAATTCAAAACAAAGGGGATCTCAGAATCTTAATCTTATCTCCCAAGCAAAAATCACACATCATACACTCAACCTTAACATGTGTGAAGACAGACCATTTCGTATGCTGTAGATCAGTGATGATCCCAGGCAGGAATTCTTGTTGGATAGGTGAGCATTGCTGAACACTCTACACGGGATGTTTCCCATTAAATTTTGTTAGTTAGCCTGACAAAGTGCCTGCTTGCCTGCCTTTACACTGTGCAGGTGTGAGAACAGGCTGTCAGAACAGCACCGCGCCCTTCTCCCCATCATTTCAACCTCTGAACAGGGAAAGGCCCAGCTGCGCAGCCAGGTGCCTTGCTAAAGGCCCCTGTCCTGTGCTCTCCTCTCTGCTGTGGTGATTACAGGCTGTGGGTGCCACATCACCCCTTCTCCCCACATGCACACAGGAGGCATGCCAAGAAAGAAAAGGTGGCGTTGCCACAGAAGACATCTTGTTCTCCAGAGGCATGGCCCTGAAGCCACCCCAAACCTAATTTCCTCCAGAGCTGCTCTAATTACTGCCTTTAGTGTGGCTGCCAAAAAAGAAAACTGGAACCTGTAATCAGGGTCGTAGCTTGGCATGTGAGTTGGTGACCTGCCCTGCTCTGCCCATCTTTACAGCATCAAATACTGTCTTGATTTAAATGCTCTGAAGGCAAAAGCTATATAGGCTCAGATTTTTATGCAGTCCTACCACCAAAGATCCTAAGAATCACATTCTCTAGAAAAGCAAATTAGCTTGCTTTCTCCTACTGTCCTTTTTTTCACTCTATAATTTCCACATGCCTGGGCCATGCCTACTTTTAACCTCAGAAGCAGCCTCCCCAGAGGCATCTACCTGCTACCAGCTAACGTAAAACAGGGCACCATCAGAATATTTACCTGTATGACTAAAATGCTCACTGGGAATAGTGCTCAACTGCTAAAATCTTGTCCTTCCTACCAATATTGAATTTGGTTTTAAAGGTGTGGTTTGACACTTATCTTTAAATCATATGTCAGACAGAGGCAGAGAACCCAGACTGAAGTAATGAGCACAAATTCATGAAGAATTTTTGCATGATCTTGAACAAATTAACTCTCACTGAAATCAGCAGGCAAAAGAGACCAGAATGGTGGAACACGTAACAAATGAAGAAAGTACCTGCTACCCAAAAATAAAACCAGTTCCCATTTCCAGATATTAATGTGGTGTGAAAGAGAAGGGAAGGCAGCTGAGGATACATGTAAATAAATAGAGCTTATCCACTTCTATCTGTCTAGCTCAGAACATTAAAGAGAAGGATATTACTGCTCACTTTGCTGGTCTTTTCTCTGTCTTCAGACTTATTTGGAGTAAAAGTTGATTTTTCTACTTCAAAAGGAATAATTTTACATATGACTTGCAGTGCAGTTTCAATTTTTGCATATAGATTATATGTTGCAAGGCATGAGGTTTTTACCTAGTCTTGTACAAACTAACACATGTATCCAATTTAAACAGGTATTAATTTACAAAGATTATATTTCAGCCTCACTTTTCAAGTGTCAAATAAAAGTGACATTGCTTTTGTTTACAAACTGTAAATCAGTCATGATGCTGTTTCTTTGATAAATATTTGCAGTGGAGAAAGTTTGTTTAGGCATCCAGACACCTACCTATGTAAGATATACTTTTAGCTCCTAGTAACGCTCATTTTGTTTCTTAAACCTTTCTCTACAAACTCCTATGGGATGGAATGTTTCTCAGACTTTGCCACAGCCTGCAGAAGAACCTGTCTGAAAGCTACAGACACCTGGCCAGTCACAGCCAAAATTGTATTACACTTGTCCCATGCCAAGTAGCCCCACCTGCCCCTGTACTATCTCCCTCCCAATGTGTTTAACTTGGGAAGGGAAAATGAAAAAGAAAAGAAAGATGGAAAACTTGAGCACACTTCCTTGATGGGACAGAAAATCCCATGTGAAAAAACTGGCTTCAGTAGCTGCTGCATTATGGGGCTACACTTAATTTTTTTAGTACTGGACTTTTGGGAGCAGAAATCAGGCTCATGAAGCCAGAGGCTCAGCAGCACCACAGGTAGTTACCATCTGGGCACTGCTGTCCTCACACGGCCTGGGCCAACCTGGTACCCCATGAACACCTTTTCCTGACAGGACCACTAATGAGGGTAGGTGGCAGTGGGATGGGGTTTGCTCTGCCCCCTGGGCTGAAACCCCACTGGGTGCCCTGCATGTGTCACACACCTTCCCTTCGGGCCAGCTGGATCACATCAGGGCATGGATGCTTTAAATTAATGCTCCCATGACAGACACAATTTTCCACTTATGACTTTCCTCTTTAAAAGTCTAATGTAGAAAAAGATCCATCAAGACAGTGCATATTACAGACTTCTTAATGGACTGCCTTGGCTAAGGGCACTGGGCTGCAAAACAGACATGATAAACAACAAAGTCCTCAGTGCAGTGAAACTTGTCTTGGGCTTTCCTGTGGGAGGAGCCACAAGGTAGTGCATCAGTGGCAAGAGGCAGTAGCCAAAACTTATATCTATCAGAAACGCCAGCACAGAGCAAAGAAGCAGGTCTGCCTCCATCCTGTCTGTTCTGAGGATCAGCTGCAGGGCAGGGAATCAGTGGCTCGGGGCTGTCCAGCTTTGGCTGCCCACACAGGAGGTGCAGAGGTGTATGCGATATATTCCAGCTTCCCCCATAGGTGTTGAACTTGGGTGTTGCTCTCACCTCTGCTGGTCAACAGCACAGGAAGGCAGAGCCTTACAGGTGAAATATTTTCTGTACACAATAGTTGAGGTCCAGCACAGTCTGCTTTGCTCATGACTGCAGTGTGTTTGTGCCCTGTGCACGTCTCTGACTTACTAATGCAGCCTTGCAAATGCAATTGAAGCACTTGTATGCTGCTATACACTTCTAGAAATAACTAAATGACTTCTAGCCTAAAAATTGATGTAAAAAGGGGGATTGAGATAGATTTTGGGAGCTCTGCAAGGCATCTAAAACTGAAGAGAGTTCTAACGCTCATCAATAGCACTGAGATAACTCCTATTTAGACACATAGACCCTTTTATAACTGTAGTCCCAACAATTTTCTGGCTACATTGAGGTACAGGAGCCTGGTTCACCCTGAGTCCTCTGGAGGTGGCTCAGGGCAGGCGCTGGTGATTTGGTTGCTTCTCTGAGCAGGTCAGTCTCTCTCCACTGTTTTTGGAGACAACCTTCTTGGTGTCACCAGACTGAAATTGGCATTTAAAAGTTTCACTTTTATTTATTTCTTAAAGTAGGAATGGGTTGTCAGACAATACACTTGGTGTCTTAGTGACTTGTTCTTATGGCCTTTTGTACTTTTTGACAATTCTACCCAAAGTGCTACTTGTGGAAGACTTCTGGTTCGAAGACAGCTTTGGCCTTGGAAGGATGCAGCTGTGAGCATGGGAAAGTGGAGAAAAATATGTCTGTGGCCTTGCAGTGGCATGGGAAAGTAGAAGAAAGAAGAAAAATAACTGAGAAATACAAGATGTGTTTTGAGTCTTACCAGCATGAGAAGAGATGTGAACTACCTATCAGAAGATGGTCTAAGGCTCGTGTACAGAAGTGCTTGGCTAATAGAGTGTGACATGCATATGCATGGACAGATAAGAAAAAAAGTACAAAATACAAGCCTTAGAATAATAAAAGGGTGCTAGTTGTAAATATTCCCCACCCCAAACCTCTGTGTGTGTGTGTGTGTGTGTGTGTGTGCATTTTTGTCCGTCACCGCACTACTGACTCTCCCGACCTGAAAGATCAGGGAGAGAAATCCCCCTGCATGCCTGACACTGGCACCTGCCACTTACAGAAAGTTATTCCTGCAGCAAGACAAACAGAGAAAATACACAAACAAGGTCAACGATTTTGCAATTCACTCAGAGATGTTTGGCAAAACCCATTATTGATTATAAATTATTTGCCCATCCCTACCTTTCAAAATGACCTTTTAATAAGAAATATCACTGCCTAACCAAGCGTGGAGCACTAATTAATTAATAAAGCAAGAACAGGGCAAGCTACAAACTAAGTTACCTAATAAAATCACCATCAGAAAGTACTGGCCACAGGAGAAACAAATCAGCAAACAAAATGATGACTTTAAATTTCTTCCATTACCCTCCTCACTTCCTTAAAACTCAACACTGTGCCTCAGGTGGAACAAAAGCAAAATATGACTCAAGCTCATGAACAGGCAGCTCAATTTCAAATTCTTCATGTAGCACTGGAACACACAAAAGATAAAGCAAATGGAATATATACATAAAACTATCTGCAACATCATTTTCAGTTCTATTTCTGATATTGTAATCTGTTTTTAATGCTGGTTGTTGCAGATGAAAGCAGAGAGCTGAATTCTAAATTCAAATCCACACTGTCTATGTCCAGAAGACAGAGTACTTGTGTGGTGACTAATTATGTGAGATATGGAAAAATACAGGCTTTCCAAAAAATGATCAGAGTCTGGCTTCAATGGTTCTGCCTGGCAATACTATCTGCCTTACTGTGTTTTTGTTCCACACAGTACTAAACTCAAATTTTCTAAAGAGAAGCCTTTCATGTTGTACCTTCATCAGCAAAGCATTATTACAACACAAAGGAAAACAGAAATGTGTCCTGTTGACACCTGGATATAGAAGTATACCAATAATGTCACATAGAGACTTTATGTGCTTTTCTATTCAAATGCACATCATTTTGTGAACATTATTCTTCTGGAAGAAAGAACCTTTGTGGCCTGAAATATGGAACCTTTTAGAGATAGGGAAAGAGCCATTAAAACCAGAGGTTTACCACTAGGCCCTAGCACTGCTAAAGCAAAGATTAAAAAAACAAATCTACAGAGCAGGAGACACTGCTTTGTAGAAGGGCGCTCAGAAAAATCAATGAGGATGTAGACTTGGTTTTAGGAGTCCAGGGTCTGGAGCAGGTAATTTTCTCTCTCCCTCCTTTCCATGCCCCCTTCCCACTCCTTTCACAAGAAAAAAGACATTTGGGTTTAAAGAAATCAAAGACTTTCCTTTGTTTCTTTGTATTTTAAGGTAGCCTATATTCTTCAAGATTTGGAATGACTGATGTCTCTAAATCAATACTAAACTTGAGTATTAAACTTCCATTTATACTCTCTATCACCCATTCGCTATTCTCTCTAAATGTTTGAAAAAGTTGATTAAATCTTGCAATATCCCTCTGAAGTACCTCTGTTCAATCTTTCAACAAGGAGAAAAGAACAGATTGTGAAGCCTGATGCTACATTAAAAAAAAATAAAGAAAAAGAAAATCATATGGGAGTTTTCAGGAGCAAACATGGGTGCTAGGACATACTAACTGAGCTAAAAACTAATCCTCAGAGCAGCAACCTGAGTTCCTCCCAAGTTTTCCTGATACCCTTACCCAGGAGCAGCCTAGTGGGTTGGGGATGCTGCTCGGTGGCCTCCTTACTGCTCCATGGAGCCTCTGGCAGCAGCAACCTCCTGCTGCTTCTTCACTGGAACACCAAGTTGGATCTCTCTCCTTGGTAAAAAACCTCCACAGACGCTGCAGGAGATTAAGTTTGTTTTAGATTTTTGGCTGAAATCTGCTGGTGGGTTCAACCCCATCATGAGAGAAGTACTGACCGACAGACCAGCCAGATGATCACATAAACCTCATGTCCTTATGCGAGGTAAAATTTCAATTTTTGTGTATTTTTAAGCAGAACTGGATCAATTGAATATACACAGATGTGCTTACGCATAGATCCCAGGTGAAACCATACCCCTTCAAGGTCTGTGAGCTGCAGATGTGCAATGATATCCAATGAACCAAATCCTGTGGTGATGTACAATGCCAGCAAAGTCAGAACTACACCCCTCACAATCGCATAAATCAGTTCTAACTAACATCATTAAAAACAGACTCAATAAACAGCTTGATGAAGAGAAGAGATGAGAAAGCTGCCATCTGCTAGAAGGGAACTTCCTCTAAAAAGCCAAAAATTACAGCTGGAAATACATCTGTTCACGACTTGTGCAAAACCGAAAGCCTTCAACACCTCTGCATAGTTGCACCTGGACCTTTTTTTTTATCTAAAGCATATGTTTTATTTAAATGTATTTACCAAAGTGGATGTGATATCCTGTGAAATCATCAATAAAGTATTTGTTTCTTGAATTCAAGTGTAACATGATGCTATTTTTTATTATATTTGCTTCACTTGAACAGAAAACTATTATTATTACTGTTACTACTACCATTTCAGGCAATAACAAAAAATTCAATACTAACTTCTACTGATAGGCAATAATTACCTATGCTCTAGAAATAGGCATAATTTAAAATGACAAAGGAATAAGGGGGCTGGCCTTAGAATTCAGAGGTCCCAGTACACACCATTCCTCAGTGGCTCTGGAAGTTACAATGACCTGAAGGGAGAAACTGGTTTCACATAGTTTTGCAATAAAAAAGGTTGTTTAAAACAGTTGAGACAGCTGGCCTTTTTCACACACACAAAATAGGTATTTAAAATTAATTCCAACCTACAAGAAGCCACAAAGAAAAGATGAACTTACTCCTTACTCCTACTCTTAAATTCAGTCTAGAGCGTGATGAATCTTCTCCATCAAACTTCTCTCATATCTCCTGTCAGACCCTATTTCCCTGCCGCAGCACTGGCTAACTCACATGCAGCTGTAAAGAGGCACCACCAAGCCTCATACTTCCTACCCACAGGGCATTCCGGTATTAAATGAGTGTTTGCCTTGTGTTTGCTATAGAGATGTTACTAAGTCAACAGAAGCAATGAAGAAATTATTTTTTTCTTGTCCTGCTTCAGCTGGAGATGACCCAGACATCCAGGAACTGTTGGGTCTCTCAGGGTAATGAGTTTCACTGCTTGCCTTTTAAGCTTGAAGCTCAGCACAGTTTAATCAACCACTGCCGCTCTTTGCTCTTAAAACACACCTGTCTTGTTGGTTTTATAGGCAGGGCTGAATACAGTTTGTAGATCACTTTACTCTGAAAGTGTGAAAACTGTCTGTGCTCTGTATTCACCACAAGTATGTTCTGCAGCATATCATCAAAGGCAAAAATACAGGTTTTACAACTGAAAAGTACTGGGAGTGAGCACTGTCTCAGCAGTGAAAATAAAAAGATATTCCCTCTTATGCGAGCCTTCTACAGAAAAAATAAAAAATATTCCCTTTATTCAGCCTCTTCAGGTCTAAAAACCCAGCTGTACTGAAAGGGGCATTTCCTCTCCTTCAGGATCTTTGAGCAACCACTAACTCACTTAGAAGGCCTGGCAGAGGTGAAGGGGTATGAAGGTGGTGCTGAAGCTCCCCAGGAAGTTTCTTGGCATGCTAACCCAGGGCAAAGTGACCCTGTGTGTGAATGACTCAAAGCTCACCCAAGTCCCTTCTCTTTTATGTGAGCTCCTACTATTTTGTCTAATGGCATGGTATAGAACCTTCTGCCCGGTCCAGTTGGGATATTTATGAATGAGACCGACAATCTTTTATAAAATATTAAGTGAGGATTCCTGGATAGAGTGAAAATGTGGTATTTCTCCTCTGAGTAGAACACATGTACTGCGATGTTGTCTTTTTTCACCAGGGCAGTTTTGCACACAGGCTGAAGTAATCCTAGTAAATGTTTTCCGTAGAACTCTTTGAAGCCTGTAATTTGGTATATTTTCGAAGATATTTTTGCTGTGGCTTCTTTTTCTAAATTGGAACAAAAGGTCTAAATTTAGCAAGTTTTGACAAAATTAAATTGAGAAAAATTGCTTTGGGTGCATCAAAGTACTCTTCTGTAGAGTGTGTTGTGTTTTTTTTTAAAAGCTACTCTTTCTTAAACACTAATTATAACATACAACTATAAAATATTTTTTAAAAATGCATCCAACCAAACCAGAACATTTTGCTGAAATGCTTGCTACTGTTATTTTGTCAAGCAAAATTCCCCTCAGCAGTCCTTTTCCTGTGGATAGACACTCTACCAGAAACTCAATCTTTTCTTTTTCAGTTGTAACATAAATTCAGAAGATGGAATAATAAAAAAAGAGGATTTATTGGTCATTATTCAGGAAAAATATATTCACCAAGCCTACCAGAAAGGTTTAAAGCACAACCCCTGTGTCTTCCAGGTGTAGAGTAAACAAAAAATTATTATGTTTTTTGAGATTGTCCAAATTGGAGGGTAGTTCACCAGCTTAGTTGGAACATGGGTAATGTGAGGCAGTGGCTGGACAAGGAAAGGTCCATTTCTCAGAATGTTTTGGTTTGGATTGAGGGTTGGATGGATTTGGTCACGGGACAGGAGGCAAATGTTAACATTCTTCCCAGGCTGTCCTGACCATGACTGCACTATGCTGATTTCTCACTCTAAACGCTCCTTCCATTAGGCTGCTTGGATGTGGTAAACACAGAGACAATCCAATCTGACTTGCTCTAACAAAAATTTTTGGATGAGCATTTCAGTAACTGAATTCCAAACATGTTGGTTTTTGAAACAAGTAACTAGTATATTTAAGGCATCACTGAGGAAGCTGGGATAGTGGCTTGTCATCCCACACCAAGGACACAGTTCATTTAGGAGATATGAAGCCCTGGGACACCTTCTATTTGTGAACGGTGCAAGATGAGATTTATCAGGTTACCAGTAACACTGCCCTTCAAGCTACCTGCACACAAAATAGACAATTTAGCATAGAATTTAGAATTTAAATAGTCCAGTACAGCTGTGGTGGTTAATGTAAACGTTCAGGCAAAGTGAATCTCTGCTTTGCCCAGGTCCTGACACGCTATGCAGACATGCTTAATATAGCTCTGTTGATGCATCTGCCTCATAAAAATGAATGAGCATCTGTGAGACGGCTGTCTGTCACCGAAAAATACTCCAGTCCCATCAGCAAGTAGGGTGTGAAGTTAAGACAAGGTCATTTCCTAAATTAGAGCATAAGAAACAGCTTGGTCGTGTGTTGTTATCGACACACTGACTGAAGCTTTGCAACGAGCAAGCCTTGATCACACAAACAATAAGAAACAAAACAAACAAACAAACAAACAAACAAAAAAAGACAAAAAAAGGCTGATCTAGTGTTTCCTCCTTCAAGAAGAGAAACACAGTGCTCAAACAACTCCAAATTGTTTTTTAGCCCGGACTCCACTACCGTATAGGGAGTCTTGTGGAAGATATGACTAAGTTCAGAGTGTCTCTGGGTGAAATCATGGCCCTAAAACAGTCAGTAGTAAAACCACTGTTGACATTAATAGGATCTCACCATGTACATCTCAGTCCCTGTATACAGTCCTGAAAATATATGTAGCTGCTTGAACTCTACAAGAATACCTAACCTAAGAGGAAATTTTCTTTTTTCCCTATGTTACTGAATAACTGCCAAAAGCTAAACATAAACTGTTCTAAGCAATGACTAAAGGGAGGCAGGAGGAGAACAGATAAATATTTAAATGATATAAACATGGAGGACAGAGAAGACTTATTTCTCAAAATAAAAGGAAAGAAAGGAATAAAAGTGGGAGGAGGTAAGTGAAACAGAAAAAGAGGAAATGTAGACTGTGTTGGGCAAAATGAACCCCTGTGGAGCAGAGGAAAGGGTTGGGATTGGAAACTCATACTGACACATTAATTAAAAAAAAAAACAAAAAAAACAACAACAAAAAAAAACAACAAAAACAAAACAAACAAAAAAAAACCCAAACAAACAAAATCAAACCTGAATAGAAAAAGTTAAATAATGATTTAGTAAGAAACCAGCTTTCCCTAAATGCAGGAGAACAAGACTTCATCTTTTACTATGTGCTATCTTGTTAAAAGTTTAATTTCACTGTTATGCACAAGTGTTTCAGAGGATGTCTGAAACAAAGCATTTGAACTTTCTTATTGTTCTTATTGGGAATGAACTTGAAAATCCAGTGAAGAATAACCAGCTTCCACACAGTGTTTTTAGTTCTGAGATCTCAAATAGCCTTACCAAGAGTCTTTGATCACTATTGCTCTTACAGCATACATGATAGCTATGGGTAATGCAGAGGGGCAATGCAGCTCTTCCAGGGCCACCCAGCCCAGTGAGCACAAGCCCTGTGACAGTCCTTCTGCTCAGCAAATCACACTCCTCACACACAGTGCAAACTTTCAGGCTTCCTCAGAACTTTGCCTTAAAAGTTGCTTGCTTTGTTCTGCTTGTGAAAGAATTCTCTCAAACCCTCTCACGTGACAAACTCTCTATGGCAAATGAAACACAAGTTTGCCATAACAGCTTGGAAATATTTTTAATGAAAATACATGTAAGGAGTCCTCTGACATGGGCAAATCTCATGCAGTGAGGTCAAATCTTATGTCTTCTGAGCACCTCGTTTTTGCTCCACCAGTCTCACCCATAGTTACACTTCAAACCACTTCCACTGCCCACACCAGCAGTGGGGTTGAACAGCCTCACTCCTGTCATTCATCTTCGCTACCAAAGAAGCCACTCAACACTCACCCGCTCTGCCCTCACTGGAGCTGAGCACCGCTATTCCCTCACAGCCCCCTCTCAGGTTCCTAGCAGAAAAATGTGCGAGGAGATGGGATGCTCTGGAAAAACTGGTAGACAGCTATCACTTGCTTCCTGAAGTCACAGAGAAGACTAGCTCCAGCTCTGTCTTGCTCTCACTACTAAGTTCAGTCTCCCTCAAAATGACACCTGAAGCAATTGTTGCCCATGATCCACGGCCCTCTCTCTTCCTGGCTCTCCACTGAAGCTTTGCCCTTCCTATTCACTCCTATTTGCCTTTGCCTTGGCTCCACACACCAGATCATACTGCCAGGCCTGCATCCATGATGCTTGGCTCAGGGAATAGCAGCTTTCCACCAACCCAGAAAGCTGCCCTTGGGAATCTGGGGGGCATCAGCTCACACGGGGACAGTTGAGGGGCTTCTGGAAAAAGGGGATGTCCAGATTTCAGTGGGTTGGAAAGCCAGCTAAATGAAGGCTGTTCATTTAGCGGGATGGTCTAGGAAGAGCATCTTGGCTTCCTCAGTACCAAGGCCAAAATGTGATGCTTAAGAAACTGCCTTCTGCATAAAGCCTGCCCCCAGGGGCTTGATGGATCTGCTGAGCAAAGCCAATGGCTGTTCTCCTCAACAAGAGTGGAGGCGTAAGCTGGGGGCTCATCCTTTTTCCTTTATGAGGAAAGTTTTCTAGGCACCAGAAATTGGTGGTAAATGTGACCCAAATGCAGGGAACATCAAGTTAAAACGAAAATCCAAAACAATCCTACATTTGCAAATATTTCTTTCTTATAACAATATACTAGTGTCAAGACAGTACCTAGCTACACAACATTTATATTTTACATTGTAGAGCTTATTATATCCATAATGAAAACAGAAATGAACTGATCAGTATTGACAGAACCTATACAGCAGATAAATATTTAAAGGATATAAACATGGAGGACAGAGAAGACTTACTTATAAAAATAAAAGGAAAGAGAGGAATATAAATAGGAAGCGGTAAGTGAAACAGAAAAAGAGGAAATGTAGGCGTCAACCATAAAATTGAAGCTCCCTCTCAGCAGGAAATAAGCTCTGAGTTAACAGTGCTGATGAAAACAATTGCCCACTAAATGGCAACTATGTCATAGCATGCACAAACTCTGAGAGATGACCAGCAACACTGCACAATTATCTGTACAACTCAGGCTTTGCCTGAATTTACAAAAATAAACTACTACTGAGAAAATGTCAGTTAAATTTCCATGCTATAGAAACCTCTTGAGTCTGTCAATTACTGCTGAGTGCAGAGAGAAAATGCTTCAGAGAAAACAGAATAGAGAGGCAGTCGTTGATGCTGACTGCTGGTCTCTCTTTGAACATCACCAAAACCTCCAACTTGCAGCAAATGCCACAGCCATGAGGAAGCCATAACTGACATATGTGACCCACATGAAAAGTGTAAAAAAAACAGAGACTAATGTTGTTTATCTTGAAACAAATCCCAGATGGTAGCCCGCCACATCATGCCATCTAACTTTTATGGAGAGCCAGCTAAGTGCTAGCACACCTCCAGCAGTTGTGAACAGAACACCTGGCCAGCTGTTTGGTGAAGGTTTACAAACAACCCAGCTGCAATGCTGTGAGGCAAGCCATCCCCAGTGCAACTGAACCCCTGTCCTCTGATGTCACTCTGAGCTAAAATGGCATCAAGTGGCAGTGTTGACCTCTCTGTTAAACTGTCCTCATGCATGAAAGGAAGATTTTTCTGCTGTGTTACGAGAACCAGTAAAAGCAGTTAGATGCAGCTCCCAGAGGATGCTTACAAGTTTGGTTTCCAACCAATTATAAATGCGCTGCAGTTGCAGGCAGCTGAACTTGGTTAAATGGCAATTACATTGGATGTTCCAATTGGTGCAACTTATTCAGTGAACGAAACAAACAAATGCTTTTTATATAGATAATGGATTTGTATCACAGCCAAAGACTTGCAGAGTCCATCAGAGAGTTTAAAAAAAGGCAATATTTAGCTATTTTCTATTCAGTTTAGCTTTTCACTACATCTATAATTTTATTCAAAGGCACAGTTGATTCATAGCTCTGATTATTTCAAATATCCAATGCATTATACAGAAGATACATTTCCTAACAATTTCTTCATTTGGAATCTTTAGCCATTAAATTCCATAATGCAGCAGATTGCACTTAAGTGAGGAGGGGTGTTAATAACATCTCCATTAATATCTGACTATTACTCGTGATAAGGACATGGTGCACTCTGAAGAGGAGGCTAGCATAATTAGGTTAACATTACAGATATGGAGACTGTGTAGAGGAGCAGCAGTAAGGGTAGCTGGTTTATGTTCATGCAGCAGGCTGACAGCAGAGATGTAAGCAGAGCCAAAGTCCTGTAATTCCTAAACTGAGGTACCAGCTCCCATGCTAAACACACAGCCTGCCATGAAAGAGCAGACTACATGACATAAATTCAAAGGAAATGAAGACTAAAAGTATCTGAGCTTGTGTTTGCCAAAAGAGCAAGTTTTCTCTTCCTGTAATTCATGCAGCCTCCTGGTACCAACAGCAAGCTCTTGGACATCAGGCAGGATTAAAAGAGTTCCAGAGGTTCATTCACATGCTACACAGCTGACTCAATGGGCTGCCAGCAATAGCTTCTCTCTTTCTGTAGCAGGTTTCTTAAAATTAGAAGCATTACAAACAAACACAAAGCTTACAAGGCTCCTTTAAGACAGCACAAGATAAACAAGACACAAAAAATGCCAAGCCTCAACACTACGCCAAAAGAAAACTAGAAGATCAGACCTTTGCATAAGGTTTCATCTGACCTATAGGACACCAGACAGAATGGCAGAAGAAAAAGAGTAGCAAAAGGCAAGGTAAAACAGTGACCAGTGCTATGCTGTCACTGATAAAGCCTGACTGCCCTGGGTATGTCCTGCCCACTGATGTTGTGTTTATTTCTGAAACTAAACATGTGAGAGAAGAGGAATGGAGGTTGATAGCTTCAGGCAACCGTAAGGAACTGAAACCACCCTTCAGAAATGCTTCTGTCTTGAGCAGGAATGGAAAAAAAGAGCCATTTTACAAATCCATATATCTGA
Organism: Anabacerthia variegaticeps; assembly: GCA_035583185.1. Taxonomy (NCBI): domain Eukaryota; kingdom Metazoa; phylum Chordata; class Aves; order Passeriformes; family Furnariidae; genus Anabacerthia; species Anabacerthia variegaticeps. The sequence continues at coordinate 29,793,741 of JAWWEW010000112.1, read as the reverse complement.
GGGCTGGCATTTCTAAGGAACTTTCTCTTAATGGGATTTTCCACAGGAACAACCATTCAACATCTCAACAACATGACCACCCTGCTGTCTTTGCAGCAGGGCATTTCTATCGGTTCAGTTAAAACCCCTGAATTTTCAATTACCTGCACGGTAGAGCAGGGGTACTACTGCTACTCTGTCACAGCAAAGCACTCACAAAGGGCCTGAGATGTGGGACATGGAGCCAGAGCAGATCACATTGTGTTTAACAGTTACCTCTGACTTACCTAGTATATACCTAAATCTTCTAACATGAACAACCAGAAAAAATGAACCCTGAGGGAGAAATGGAACATAAAAGAGTCTCAGCCTACATAAGGTGGAAGCTAAATGTGATAACAACCTTCAAGATGCGGAAGAAAACTGCAGAGAGGAAACTGCTCTCAATAGAGAGGATGTGAATTAATAGCTTCAGCTGTGGCAAGGCAGATACTGGACAGATGCTAAGGAAGCATTTTGTAACACTAGGGATAGAGACAGCCCAAGAACAAGTTAGGCAAACATCTGTGAGAAATGACACAAAAGCACAGCTAATGCCACCCTAGGTCAGAGGTGGGCCATAGGACTTCAGGTGCCTGCTAGCTGATGCTTTAGTAGCAGTGCAAGGCACAGGGTGCCCTCAGAGAGTTTACCTGGCACAGACCCAGCAAGGACATGAGCTAGGCTTTTAAAGCAGAACCAGAGCCTCTGTGATTGTCCTGGAGACCAGCCAGTCCTCACTCCCAGGTACTTGGCCCAGGCAGAGCATGGCACATGGCCAGCAGTGACTGTGTCACTCTGGACTCATTCGTGTAGCGGGAGCTTCATGTCATCTTCACAGATCTGCTCCAAGTAAACTAAGCTGTGCTGTTCTCTCCTCTGTTTTCCAGCTATTGTTGATGAGGGGGAGTGTGGGCTGACAAAGGCCATTGCACCTTCCAGTCCTTTCCTAGTAAAAGGTTTTTTCCTACAGATAAAGCAGAATTGCAACACATTTTCCAACAGGATAAACATTTCACTTGCTGCTTCAGGACAACTGTTCAAATAGTCTCTCTATTCCTGAATCTACACCAAAAGCAATTAACAGCAATCTACTACTTGACAATAAAAAATACAAAATGAAGTCCTTTCTGTTAAACAATAAACAATTTGGGAATAACTGCAAATATCTGTCACTAGATGTACAGTGCAATGAAAAGAAGAATCCAAAGGAAAGCAAGCAGTAGTGAAAGCTCTCGATCAAGTCTACCACAGAGAGTTTGAAGAATGAGTTTGTGTCTGAAAACTTTTTAATGACTGTACCTAAAGAAGTTGCAGTTTCAAGTGTCTTCATTGCTATTTATTCACTGTGTCAAGCACAGCAGGATCAACTGAGACTTTAAAGAGGTGGATGGCAAATTGACTGAAAATTATAAGGTGATTTCAAAAATTTCTTTCTACTATCAAAAACCACACGAGTATAATGAACACTCATTCCTTCAAATACCCAGCTACCATTCCTTTACGGGCTAGAACAGCCAGGGGGCAAATTTAAATGCATCCTGCATGAACTGATTTTTTTTTTTTTTTGTAAATTTAAACAAGTCATTCTTTCTGTAATTCACGGACAGAAGAGTGACAACAAACGTTCAGGACAAACTTGTATAATTTGATCACAGATGAAGAACAGATCTTTTCTGCCAAAGAAATCAGCAGACTTTTCAGTGCTTTCTTCCTCTGACTTCAGACTTGAATCGCCTTTGTGCTCTCTAGGGAATCATCCTATGAAAGCATGAATAATGCAACACTCAGCTGCTGCTAACAGGGCCCATGGAACTGCTCAAGGATTAGAAGCTAAGGGCATAGGCACTTTAACATAGCAAAGAAAAGGAAGAATTTAAGACAGCTCTGTGCTATACCTAGAGAAATACACAAACACAGGTGCACTCAAAGACTTTACAGCAAAGTCTGAAACTTTGGCTTAAACCTATGAGTGAACTAGGAAGCACAGTGGTTCCAATCTGTGGAAAGTAACAATAGATGTTGGGACCTGAGGTTGCCCCACATTTTATGTCACACTTTGGTCTATGATCTGAATGCTCACAAGAAGCTGGAGGGCACCAGGTGTGCTCCTGGGTTAGTTTCATCAGGAAGGAACTTTGCTCATGTGCTTCAAAACTGCTGTGCCTGGCAAACCAAGGCACAGAAAAGGGAGATGACAGGAAGAATTGCTTCAAAAGCCCAGTCAAAGCCAAGCAACAATGTCATCGAATGCAAAGACTCCCATCACAGTTTCTGCTACTGAACTGCCCATGGAGAAAGTTGGGGTTTGCTTGTGAGTCCTGTCCTGTGCTTTCTTTAGGGAGAATAAAACAAAGCTATTTCAGCCAGTAACATATGAAGCTGCTGAAGCTGCTTTCCAAATGAACATGCAACTATGCAGTGAGCTACATTTTGTTATTACTATAATAGCAGAGTTGTACTGGAACAAATGTGTGGACAGGAAAGGACTGGGCAATATTGTTGCATTTATCTACAGCATATACGACAAGTGCAGAAGTGTGTGCTTCTATGTGAATCAGTCTGGTTGGATGACAGGGAGTAAAACAGGGAAGTTGATTTTAATTTTTTACCAGTATTTAGGCGAAGACTAAATTCTTTCCTGCTTAGGGCAATAGGAAGAACCTGCTATTTAGCAACCTGAGCAACAATTTTAACAAGCTGACCCTATAAGAACTCAGCAGCCAAAACTTTCACTTAAGAGAAAGCTGAATTTTCTTTGGCACTTAGGAAAAGCTCCATGAAGAACAACAGGTTTTTGTGTAAAAGCAAACAAGCCAAAATATTCCCTTGCTACAAAATAGAGAGCATTTTTAATATCCAGGGTTTATTTCTTTAATGACTTAGCAGTGGAAATTTTTGCCTGCTAACAGGATCTTGGCAATGCACTTGGCATTGTGAAGAGGCTATAATTTAATCAGGACTTCATACAATGAGAATTCCCACATGGTTTGAATAAAACAGATAATAAAATCTTTAAGTGATGCATGCTCACTTTATATTTACAGGCAAAAGTTTTCCCTTCTCATCCAAACCTGAATCCAAACACTGTACTGAATCACTAAACAGTATTAAGTATCTAACCCAGAAGCTACAATCTCAATGAACTCTTTAGCAAATTCTATGAAAATAAACTTCCAGCAATGCTTTTTGTCATTTTTGACCTGTACAGTCTGCTATACATTCAGGACTCTCTGGAATGTTTACTGACACACAGTGAGCTAGTTGTCTAACCACAGCTCATTCTCCTTATAGTACGCAAACACGTTATTTTCTGCAGCCCATTAGAAACAACCTAAGTGAGCTCTCTCCAAAGTACTGTCCCCTTTCTTCCTTCAGAAAGCAAACTGACTTTTTAGGGAAGGAAGAAAGAGCTGATCTGATGCAAGAAACTTTGCAAAGGCGCTGTAAAGCCACAGCCTGATAGTGACCCCTAAGCACTGTTAGTTGAAGATTTTGGTTTCATTTTCAGAACTCCCAATGAGAAAGAAAGCTCCACTTCTTCAGATGACAACAACTAATTCCCATTTGCTCCTAAACTTACAGGCAAGGATGGCATATTCTGCAGCTCAGCACAAAGCTGGATATCTTGAATCCAAACCACAAAACTTTCATGTGAATGGAGAAGGTCCAGATGGTGACCCAATAGCATTGCTGTGTGACTGGGCACATACCAGCTACGTTCATCTTTACATTTTAGAGCCACTTGTGAAATATACAGAGGAATCAAATGTCATTGTGTTTGTGAACACAGATGTTATTTCCTTCCCAGACTGAAAAATTAGTGTATGGCCATTTGTGGAGATGGGTGAGTCTATGTCACAGCTGGATTAAGGGCACTTCCAGATCTACCAATGGTTCTTTTGTGATCAGAGGTCTGACATTTGGAGGGTTAAAATTCTCAGACTAAAGAAGCCCAGGCAGCAGTTCCCAAGGATGGAGAATACACAGCCTTTCCTTCAAACACCATGGCAAGGGGACATCTACTGTGGGGTCTGAACGGTCCCATGGACTGGACTTCCCTGGTGAATTGTTTAGAAGAGGGTAATAAGGGGTCCAGGAAGATTAAAAAAAAAATATTGCAGAACACTCTTAAGAAAAGATAATAAATAAAAATTTAAATTGCAAACTTGAGTGAGTAACAGGGCCTCTCACCAAACACAATGGCTGAACAAAATAGACGACACCTGAGAACCTCAGCGCAAAGGACCTAGGTTTATCTGAAGTGAAGACTCATTTTGAGTCCTGCTTTATAAGCGTAAATTGTCTCAGTTTCTCATTTGTTGGATTTTTATCCCCTTCAAACCAGAGGGAAACCACTGGACTTCAGTATCTGATATCTAAACACCACAATTGTAACAGGGAAACTGAGTCACACACAGAGGAAAACTGAAGAAGCCACTTCATTTGTTGTCCAGTCACAGAAACCACTACTACAACTTTATTAGTGGTTTAGATGGAAATCATACTTCACCTGGTGACTTCTAAGTTAGTTGTTCAAATCAGTGTATAATTAATATCATCACTCCAACATCCCCAAGAACACCACAGGCTCTCTGTGAGTCACTAAAGCTGCTCTCATGGCTTACTGCACCTATAACCATCACACACACTCAGCACAACAATAAACCCCTAAGCCTAGTGGCTTAAACCGAGGGGATCATAAACTGCAAAGCACTTCAGAGGTTTTGACAACACAGATTATCATTTCTAAACCCCATAAGCAGAAGCAGGTAGATTGCATTCTCAGGGTCAAATAGCTTCCACTGCCAAGATTTACACAGCCTATTACCAACCAGATGGGCAGATACAAACTACTTCCTCATGATCCATCACATAACCTTCGCTAGATCACCACTGTAATATTTATAAAGTTCATAAGCATTAAGTCAGTGAATTATGGCTTCATGCCACAATCGCTTAGATTGCATGTCTTGTGGAGGAATGGGTCTTTGATTTTCAAGCTCTAGAAAGTAGCCCGTACATTTCAGCACAGCAACCTGCTGGGGATTTATAGGTATTTCATGGGTGTTTAATGAGGCTTACATGGTAACCAATCTAAACAACTCTTGATCATGGAATCCTGAAGCACATTCAGTAAAGCCAATGAAGCCTGAGACACCTCGAGAGAAATGCTGAGTGAATCAAAACAATCAGTCTGCCCTGTCTGCCTATTCCAGTCTTGCTGGTGAATAGAAGTCACACGTATACACAGAACGAACAGTCCCTGTTTTATTTCCAGTTCCTCAGTATCACAGTGTATTCAGGTTGGGCAGTTGAGACTCACTGATGTATTTCTGTAAGCTTTTAAACATACAGATCAATTTTATTCTCTTTCCCTTTTTTATCTAAAAATCTGATTTAAAAGAAAAAGTAGATTGTAATGACATGAACGCAACATTTTAAGGCTATTACCTAATGGCATTCTGAAAGGCAAAAATCTCACTCTTGAAAGGTATTTAAGTGTCTTATTTAGGTCTTTGAGCAACTGGATTCCCTAAAAAGGGTTTATATTTGCAAAGATAGTGATTAGGGTACTGTAATTTAATATATAGCATTTGAAAGACAGATAAATGCAGCCTTAAATCTGAGGTATTCAATATCTGGCACCTAATAGACATAACATCCTTAAACATTTGGAAGAAGGTTTTCCTAAAATTAACAACTTATGAATGTTGAATGAAGCACTTATCTAGTCTCTTCAGGAAGTTTTCTGCTTTAAAACAGATACCCACAAGCTCCTGCAAAAGGAAATGAGGCAGGAAGGAAAGAAACTTGTGGGTGATTCTCTCATTTAAAACCAAGAGGAGCAGTGGCTTTCTCACTTTTAAGGATCTATGCTGTTATAGGTGCCTATTCAGACATACTCTACATTTAATATAAACGTTCATGAGGTTAAGATTAATTTCATTTTCATAAATATGCATTTGTGGAGCGTGTGCCTCTGCACACTTGTAACATCTAAACTGGAATATTTTGGAGCTCAACTTTCCTTTCACAGCAGGAGTGGTTCTGCTGATTAGCAGATCACTTTCAAGTTCAAGCCTATACATGCAATTGATCTACAAAGTCTCTTTTGTATCAAAAAACATTTTTAAGCTTTAAATGCTTGAAAATTGATGCTGCTGCTTGCTGTATCCTTCTTATACTAACCTTTGCTGTTGGTGAAGTTGGGATCATGTTAACAAGGGGAAACTATCCTGGAAAGAGGCAGGAGGCAGCAGACACACTGGAAAAAACACCATTTTGTACTTCTGCTTCTTGCTAAACATTACTAGCCAGCCACAGCCAGTCAGGCTCCCAGGATAAAACCCCCTTCAACAGGACCCACTATGATTGTTCTTCAGAGCAAGGTACAAAGGAAGTTTTAAACCACCACTTCGGAAGGTATTTAACTTCCTAATGTTCTTATTTATCCAGGCTGTCATTCTTCAGACTAATTCAGAAAAAAATTAGCTTTGCTACCCCCTCTTCTATTCTTTTCTTTCTAACTTCTCCACTTACATGTTTTGCAAATTTGCTTCACTACAGAAAACAGCTACTATATCGCTTTGGGTTGTCTGGCCATGTAAGTGGCATTGGCACCAAGGGCTTTGAGTTTCCTGCTCCACGTGGTACTGTGCAAAGTACAGGTCAGAAAGCAAAATCATTCAGAAATTTGTCTTGTAGCATGCCTTTTGTCAGCAAATACGAAACACAGTGCTAACAAGGCATTTGTAGCTTTGCTCTTGTTCCTTGACATAATAATAAACACCTCACATTGGAGTGACTTCAGCCTTTTTGAGTGTAGGCAGTCAGCAAGAATTCAGCACTCTCACTAAAAAGATGAGATTAAGATGTCAGAAATATTATCTGTGTGTCAAAAGTTACATGGATGCTTACTGACAGCAAGCCTCATTGTTGCTTGTCTTGCTTGCCCTGTGCCAATGGGATTCTGCCTTTATTTTAGTACTTTTGCTAAACAGCTGTCAAGTTTAACTTATTTGTAGAAACTAGCATGGACAGATTAGTTGCTAGAGATATGCTAGTTATCTTGAGATTAATGGAAAATCCAGAGCTAGCAGTCAGAGGGGTAAGTAGTCTGAAGGGGACAGAAATGAAGTCCAGCAAAATCACAAAGTAGTAGTTTCAACTTTTGGATCTTGTGACCCTCACTTGAGAAAACAATAAACTGGACCCACACTTGAGAAAACAATAAACAGCCTGCTGTAACAGCCAAGGGAGGAGAGCAGTTCTTTGCTATATTGACCCAAGGAACTGCAAACAGAGAGGTGCCCATTCCTGAAAGAATAAAAGTTTGAGGGAATATTTTGGGTAGTTTAAAATCACCTTCTAAATTTTGAGATTTCCTAAAATACTGCCATAATACTGGACTTTTCTTTTCCATTGGAATCTAATGTTATGTATTAGTAACAATCAAGTGTTTGGGGATGCAAAAGAAATCCTCCCCCTCTCCAGAGCTGCACAACACACTTCAGAGTTATACAGAAAAAGAGGGAATACCAAGCTTTCACTTTGGGTTAAAAGTTCTGGATTGTCAAAAGAAATGGAAATAAGTTTCTGATACATGTTGATGTCTGAGGGGTTACAGAGCCCTTGTTCAGACACCATGCCCATCAAGAGATGACCTTCCCCAATGGAGAAGACTCTGAAAATTGAGTTCAGCTCAATTTGGGCACTTCATGGTCCTGGTCTTGGTTGAGAAGTCCAAGAATCACTCTATCACTTTCTGCCCCATAACAGCCAGGCTTTACTTCAGCAATATCATTATTTACTTCAGCAACAGAAAGATACTGACACTGCAATACAAAATAATATATACCAAATAGAAGTCCTATAAATAACGCTAAGAAAATGAAGAAAGCATGCAGCTGGAAAACCCCAAGCACCTCTTTTCCTGCTCCCACACTGTACAGGTAACATATTTTTATGTTTTTTTAGAACATTCACTACAGTGAGGCAGAATTTCGAAGGACAGCAGAGACATATTTATGCACTCGTGTAACATAAAGCAGCAGCAATGTAAAAAATGGCAAGAAAAATAAATTACCAAGTAGCACAGAAATAGAGATGAAAGCCACTGCCCCAATCCCTACCTTTCAGAGTTGCCTTCTTAAGTACCTTCATGGCATAAAGCTGGCCTGCATCAGATCCTTTGATCTTCCTCACTAGAAATACCTGTAAAAAGCAAATGGTTTGTGTAGATGAGTACTGATTTTTCATTTACAAGCCTTACTGCATTTGACAGGGGAATAGATACTATGGTTCAGGAAATCCAATGAAAATTACTAGCCAAAAGTATTTCATATCTGTTTCGCCTGCAATTGGTTGAGCTAGGTCTGGAAATGTTTAGTTTTAAGCCTTTACCACCTCACAAAGAAAATATGTTCATCATTATTAATTGCCCTTATACATCCAATTAAAGAAGGGTGAAAAGTCAGAATCAGTGTGCACATATCTCTTCACATTCTGACCAACTTTACATGAAAAAAAAAATTATGTCTCATTTGTATTTAGAAATGTGCAGTGTTTTAAAGTTATTGCCATTGATTAAATGAAAGAAAAAAGAAACAGTTTAATCTAATTTATGCCAGAAATCATGAATGGTGACTTGCCTAAGATGTAGCTGAAGCAGAAAGTTCATATAGCTGAAAATCTGTTATTATAATAAAGACAGTTTTCCCTGTTATAGTCTCCTATGTCTCATCTTCTGACAGTGAAAATTTTTAATTGAAATAAACTAAAATTGTAGCTAAAACTGTATCATTTCTGTTTTACTCCATGCAAGTACTTATCTGCCCCTGAGTGAATGTCCTAGTTCAGTAGGTGGGACCAGTTATCACTGTGTGGGAGTGATTAAAGCTGTGTATTCTACCCCCATCTAT
>JAWWEW010000112.1:29722111-29784699 GCA_035583185.1 Anabacerthia variegaticeps | reverse complement strand
AAACTGTAATTCTGACTTACAATATCTCTCGTGGTAGGTCCATTTCTCCTGCCAGTTTGCTTTTAAACCAGCACAGTGAATCTGAACACTGGAGAGGTAGTGAACAAACAAATCAGTAGTTTAGTTTGCTCTTTATAAGACTTTCAGTAGTTTAATAATCGAAAATAAAATAAACAAATCTTCTCGTTGATTCCCAGGACTTACTGTGTCTGCTGACGTCAGAAGTACCAGACAACAGTGTCTCTTTTTTTTTTTTTTAATTTCAGCACTCATGTTACTGGACAGAAGCTGAAGTAGAGCCAAATGCAGAAATGAAAATATAGCCCCACATACATAGCATATACTTACATAAATTAACAAAGGCTAGGTGAAATTACATAACCAATGAATATCTAGTTAAATTAAAAATTCTGTGGCAGTTATTGTATTAATTTCCTGTTTAGGAATCCTGCAACTTTGTTAACTGTCTCCACCCAAAATATAAAAAGCCAAAAAGAAAGGAAAAAAAAGGAGGAAGTCTGTTTCTGGGACATTCTTTGCAAATTGAAAGACTTTTCCTCCAAAAAAAAAAAAAGTGAAAAATTGTAAACAGATTAGGATCTTCTTGACCATCCTTTGAGGAAAGGTTTGTGGCAAGGGAGAATAACTTTTACCAATCAGGTACAGAAGCTAGAAATAAAAAGAGAAAAAAAAGGTAAATTCTCTCTGAAGACCTCAATCAGGACTCTTATATCTGAGAGCATTACAGCTATAACACTTCTGCTGTATGATCTGATATGTTTTTGGTGAGACTTTCCTTCTCAAGATGTCTCCTATGCAGAAGAGATACACACAGTTCCTCAGCTGAGCTGCCCTGACTAGCTGAGCTTGTTCCCATCTCCTGTTTCCTAGTTTGATGAACATACAAATAGCTCTGGTCCTCATAACTCTGGGAACAAATGATGAAATCTGGATGCAACAGGAACACATAAGACTTTCTGAAGTGTTTTTCATTAACATTCATGATAAATTAAGCTCAGCTGCTCCAGCACTAACAGGAAGTCAATCCATTTCAAAGTTTACAGAGAAAAGCTGGAATATTTTTTTATCCAGCTCAACTAAAAGATTTAATTTTTGCATTGCACTGAAAGGGAGGTGAAAGTCAAAAACCAAACTTGCCCAGACACCAGATTTTCAGCTGTATTATTAATATTCTGCAAAAATGATTATGGGATCTCTACCCAAAACCCTTAGGATAATGGCTTTAAGCAGTAGTGCATATAGAATAGCACAGCATGCTGCATCTGCAGAAATATTAGGCTGCGGTTCTAGAAATATCTTGTCTGCCATGTAATCTGTATTGCTGTAATAAGCAAAATTATCAATTTACATTACTAGTCACTAGTTAGCTGTTCCTTGTAGCACAGGACAGGGTACTTGTCTGCACTCCCTCCAAAACAGGTGAGTCATGAACACTGTATTCTTTGTCAGAGGACACTAAAATAATCATCAAACCAAAAAGGAAACAGAACAAATGAAAATGTATTGTACTGCAGAATGATGTCATTCTTCTGATTGTTCTCAAAGGTAAAGCTATGTTGGTCTTGAAACCACCAAGTGGCCCTGGAGTGCCTACTTGATTGGTTGTATTAGCTATACTATACTAGTTTGCCAGAATAGCATGGACATGTGGCTGAGCGTGACTTTCAGTTTGCTATTTCGCTATGTTTGCAAGAACCTCAGGTTATTAACACCTGAACTAGCAAAACTTCCTGAGCTGGAACAATTGGTGTATCACTCAAATCCTAATCTATAAAGTTATGCAAGTGCTATGCCTCTCAAGAGTGTTGAGGGCACTCCCACTGACACCAAAAACATCTTCTCTAATCCTGTAAGAAATTATTTAGGCCTTGGGTGAACAACCTGAAAATCTAATGTTTTGCATCCCCGGAGACTTATGGATTTGAGCCATTAGCTCCAATACCAGGGTGATGAAAATTTAGGTGGTTGGACATTGGACATTTCAAGACACACAGAGCAAACCTCCCTTCCCTGTGTTTTTGCTGCTCGTGGGGACTTTAAACTGATCTTTCTCACATAAGATATGGAAAATTATTTGTAATCACACACAGCTCCAAACAAGTACGATGTCCTCACCCACGCTCTGATCCTCCAAAAAACAAATCTCCTTTTGGGAAATTGTGGCAGAGACTAGACATTCTGCTTATAAAATCCCTAAAGCTAGAAGGCCCATTCAAACAGTCAGTACTGAAATACACCAATACAATCTAAGACAGCCAGTGAACCATTTCTAAAATCTTTACTGCCTGCATCTGAAAAATGACCATTCTGCCTGTGTTAATTCTGCAAAAGACATTTCCTTCTCAAGCTCTTCTCCTTCTTGTACTGAGTCATACAGTAAACCAAATTTTGAGTTGTTTGATTTTTCACATTTACTTAACTTTCAAAATTCAGAAACCATCACTGTGTTCTCAAGAAATTCTCTAGATCAAAACTTGGTATTGAATGTTAGTTTTTCTGATACCTCTCATCTCAGCAAACTTTTGACAAATTTAATTATCAATATATTCTACTCTATTCTAGAATAGTTAGGAAGTTGATAAATACTTTTGATATAGCTTCTTTTAGGAATAAAACTAAAGGCCCTGATTGCAAAATATTTTTTTAAAACTCCACAAAATAATATACTTACAATTATATGGAATACCAGGACTGGTCTTAATTAGGTTCACTGTACCAAAGGTTTCAATGTCTTATTTAGACTGTGGAAAGACTTTAAGGCAGAATTGAGTCTTCCCTCTTTCTTTCCATCTTTTGTTCCTATTCTCAATTCCAACTAACATGTCCTGCTGAAGAAGAACTGTCTTTGGGATTAAGAAAATTCTTGGTCTTAAGGTATGTGAAGAATGCTATTTTTCCACCAATCTGCTTGTGGTCATACAGGCAGGGCTTTTTCCCCCCATGATCTCACCATAAATATTGCTGTTTTCTCCACTGGGGTTTATCTCTGGGATCCTTTCAGGGCCTCTAAGTTTGAGCTTAACAGTCTGGGACTTGGAAATGTACTTGAGGTCCCATTTGCTCTTTGTGGGAATTGTGCAGCTAACTTCAAGTCTTTGAATATTCCTATTTATATCCTCCAACTAAGCAGCAGTGGCACACTCACCTCCCTGGTGGATAGGTCAGAAAGAGGGAGGATCTAATTTTATAAACAGTGATGGTCACTAATATAACTTTTGCTCAATAGTCCAGGTCCAGAGCCATAAGCATGATTTCCTAAACTGGTTTATATGCAGGAATACAGCTAAAACAAAAGTGTTACTAAAATGAAGATAGAAGGGCTTTGCTTATCTGCCTTTACAATATAATTTATATGAGGGCAATGTAACCAGTATAAATGAACTCGTAGAAAGGACATGATATTTTCAGTGTTGCTTTAGGTGATTAGATGACAATAAAAATTACCTTTCCATATGAACCTTGTCCTAATACTTTCAGCAGCTCAAACTGAGAAGGATCTGCTTTTTCAAAACCTTCCTTGACATGATGACTGATGTCTATTTCCTTCACGATACCTTCTTCCTGAAAAGGAAACAAGGAAAAAAAATAAACAAAATCCCCAAATCAGAGCTCTTATCCTAAGGAAACATATTACTTTTTAAAATCTCATCTTCTGTGATGTTTCAATCATGTAGGAAATTTTGAAAATAGAAACAAATGCTTGTCCAAACATTCCACATGCCTGTTACTGGCTGGGGGGATAATTGTCAGGACATCCAGGCCTGGTACCTCTGTTTATTGAGCCTCAAGATACAACCAGGTAAAGACAGAATACACAAACTGGTCAAAGATACACTGTGGAACTTGGTATGCCCATCAGAGACCTTGCTAGTGGAGTGTCATGTACTCAGTTCTCTACTATAGAGGCCCTAGCACACATCTCTCTACACATTTTCTCAGCTTCCTCTCAAATAATCATTTAAATCAATCTTAGAAAACTTCCTTAGTCTTAAGCAGCAGTTCTAATGAGTAGGTAATAAAGAAAAGACGTTGCTAAAAGTATCTCTATTTACCTCAAAAATTGTAATGTTACTACTGATAACCCTTTAAATAGAAAACAAATGAACAGTTAGATGTGAAAATGGGGGGGGGGGGAAGGAAGACTAACAAGCTTTCTTGCTTGCAAGAATTAATTTTAAATGCTTCAGATTTTGCAGGTTCTTTTGTTAAAATATTTTTACTGTCAATAGATGCACATTCCTCAAATACACCAATTCAAGGGGGACTTTCATCTTGCAAGCTGGGACATATGGGATTTGTTTTAGTTGTTTCTTTCATGTCATTTTGGCATGTTCCTCTAAAAAGAGAGTGACTGGGTCATGTGAGACCCAGAGGGACTACACAGTTTGCAGCAACCCAGAAAGTCATTGAGCTGAAAAGAAACCTGGAAGAAAGGACCTGCTCTTCAAGGACACAATGATAAGGGAAGGCAATATTTACACTCTCTTTTATTTCTCTGTGTGTTGTACACCTACATTTGAACCTTTTAGGTTTGGTTTTGGTTTTTTGGGGGGGATTTTGTCGTGTTTTGTTTTGGTGGGGGCTTTTTTCCCCAAACAATTTGTTCTAACTTCTCTAAAACTAAAGTATGGATTTTGAGTACAAAACTTTTTTATTTCATCTCCCAGTTTGAAGGGAATTACTAATTTAGGAGTAAGTTTGAATATTTCTGCACAAGCAGAAATAATTGGAATCTCATAAACATTCTTTTACATGGAATTTGCCTGCAATTGTGCTTTCTCTCCCCAAAAATATCCTTGTAAAAGCCAGAAATATAACACTGGTTTCCCATTTTTAAAAATTAATGTTGAGAAAATAAAACTAACATCCTGAAATGAAAATGCATATACCAAAAAAAAAAAAAAAAAAATTGACCCAAACACATTCTGTACTGAAGAATAATACATTTGATTCTCTTGTCCTCCAGAAAAATTGCTATCACTTTCTACCAGCTGTAATTCATTGGATACATGGCTTGCATTACCCAGATTGCTTTCCATATTGTAGCTTCATCCCTTCTCTTCCCTACCCTACCCCTTTATGCTCATGTTCTTTGGAACAGGGACTGTATCTTCTGCTTGGTTTGGAAAGCTTCCTCTACTTTGTGCATGCTACCACAATCGTGGAAAGTAATCGTCATCTCACAGCAACTCATTTTTCTGTTCCTAATTCCCTTAGTTTAAGGTTTGCCTGAAAGGAAATGCTTGAAACCAATGGAAAGTTTTCACTGAAAGATTTAAAGGATTTCTGAGTACCTAACTGCCAGGATTTCTCTTCTCATTCTTCTGGCTTTAATTGCTGTGGGAGACAGAATATCTTTCTGATATTAAATGTATCCATTTTTTCTTTTCTTTTTTTTCCCCTAGGTGAGAGAAACAGTAGTAAACTGATACAACTTCAGTACTCTATCTGCTGTTTCCTAAGGGCCTGGTATTACCCACATCCTATTATGAAAGGCTGCACCAAGTTCTGAAGTGATGAGCTTTCATATTGAGGGACACATATCTTTAGTTAAGTGCCTGCAACTGAAAGAACTGTACATTGGTAGGAGCATTATTTCAAGCTTAGATATTAAATTTCATACAACATCTTCAGGTTTGTGAAATGTGTTCAGTTACAGGAATATATTGAAAGTATTAAAGTGATGACAATTCAGCTTGCTGGAAGAATGCTTAAAAATTTCTAGCATTCCCAGAGAATAGCAATAAAACTCAATAATTATATGCATCTTGAACTAAAATCTCAGAAAAAAAAAAAGATTATTTTAAAAGAATGGAACCAAATACAAGGCCTACCAAAGTTCACCAGAGAAGCACAGATTTTAGAGATGGAAAAAACCTATTTGTGATTTCATTAAACTGTAAAAACATTGGTTAGAAGATCCTACTAAGGGTCATCTTGATCAGACCAGCTGGTTTTTCTTTTGTCTGGTGTGGTTTTCAGTGTCTCAAACAATGAAGCTTGAGCCACTTCCTATGAAAGATTATTCTCTTTCAATTTGCCTAAAGTCAAATCAAGCTGCCTGATCAACAGGTCCTTAGGAGGAAGCAGGATATTTTTCTAGGAAGGTAGGATTTCCTGTGGATTTCCTGTGGTCTCCTCACTAGAATGGGGCAACAAAGCAGCGCTGCAGAAAAGCATGCCAGACAGCTATTTTTTTCACAGACCATCACCACTGTGGTGTTACTTGGGAGCTGTCCAAGAGATAGATAGTATTTTAGCTGGTATGACAAATCCGCTTCCCACTGGAGCAGAATGCCAAGCTGTAAGTGCTTGAGACTAAAGATGGACACAGCTCCTTCAGGGAAATATATGCTGATGTGTTTGCACACATGCACCCATTTGCCTTGCATGTAGTTCTATAATCTTTTTACTTTGCTGCATGAATTCTGGAATAACTTCCATTTGTTTGTTTTACCTTACTAGGAACCACCGCCTCCTCCCCCCCCCAAGCCAAACAGTCTTCTATTCTTTATTAACATTCTTACTTATATAGTATTTTCTCCTTTATGTCTTTTGAAGTCTCTGTCTATTACTCTAATATGGAATATGGGAAAATTTTTCCCAGATATGGATGATCAGAAGCACAAGAATAGCAGGCAGATCTCCCAACTGGTTTTGCTCTGAGTTGCATCTTAGGAACTTCTCTAACATGGATTTTTTTTTTCCTCACTGTTCCAGCAAGTGCAGCATATCTGCATGAGGAATTTGCATAACAACAATAAGACTGAGACAAGAGCTTCACAATACAGACAAAGCCTGCACACTGAAGAAGCTGTTTTAATGGAAAGGATTTCACTGTGGAAAAAAATAGCAGCCAACTTCAAAAATGGTTTTGATCAGTGAAGTGAAATTGGTGGAGTCAAAAATGAATGTTCCATAGCTTGATCATGCAACAGCTGTGTCCAGCAGCCCCAGCTCTTGCTCCCTGCTGACTTGTCCCGACACCGCATTAGTAGGAATGCTTGACTTGATGAAGCTTACCCTTTTGTAAACTTCTCTAAATATTTATGTTTGCACAAAAAGCATCATCCTGTGACAAAACTGAGATGGATGTTCTTGGTGGCTTGAAGAAAGCACATGGTGATGCAGGACAGACTGGGGGAGGGAGGGCAATGAACTGGGAGGATAGAAGAGGAATGGAGAGTGTTACTCTACGCTAACACAAGAAAGACCTATTCAGGGTCTGACTCTATACTGCATCACTTGCTTAAAGGCTTCCCTCACAAGCTAGCAGAAGTTTTGAACATAGAAGTAACCCTGTATTTAAATAGAAAGGCCATTTTATCTCCTCTCCTTTGGGGCAGAGAAGAGAGATTCTGTTCTTGTCCTGTAACTATGGATAGCACAGACACCTCTGTTTTGGTGCTTCCTGGGTGGCAGTTTCCCCCTGTAGCTCTATCTTGGCTCACTTCACAGATTTCCTCATGCAGACCTTGGAGAAAGAGAGGCACTAATGATCAGTGGCTGATGGAGAGCAACCACTAAAATCTTTTCTAGGTGCAACGATACTCCCCGAATCACTGTCACGCACTGGAGTTGGATCAGGAAGCATAGGAATGTGGACCTGGGAACAGAGTACAAAAAGTTGTTCAAAGGGGCAGGCCTTCCCATAGAGCAATTTCACTTCATCTGTAGTCTCTTACCTTGCCTGCTCCACAGCCTCTCAGCAAACATTACGGAAAGAATACCTTCTAGAAAATTGGCAGGTTTAAAATCCTTTTGGAGTCTTGCCTGGTTGCTCCTCAACAGGTTTCTGAACAAACAGCACTAAGCTCATCAAATTCAGAGATCACCATAACTACCCAATATATTTCAACCACACACAAGAAACTTTCCTCACCAAGACTTGCTGAAGCATCTGGAGAGGGGGTTATTCCAGAATCAGCTACTTCTACCAATAGAAAATTTTATGCTACCATATCATATAGGCAAAAGCCATGGTCCTAATGTAAGATGATTATTGTTTTTAAAAATCAGTAAGACAGGATTCTTATTTTTATTCCTTGCCTGACAATCTCTTCAGTTGCAGAGGATCAAGACTGGAATACAGGTATGATCATAAAGGGTAAGCTTCATTTTTCAATAAAAATATGTGCACTTTTGATGTGCAAGTCTTACAGTCTTCAGGCTTGTGTGCTTTAATGCCCGAGGTCAACAAAGACATGAATCAAAATGTGGCAAGAGGAAATAAGAAATAATGATAACTGAAGATATTTTATTGTTGTGTGAGAGAATTGTTATTTGTCTATAGCATATCCTCAAGATACAGACTTTATTTTGTTACCAGTCTTGCCATTTGGCAAGTTACAAACTCATGTAAACCCAAATCACAACTATTCAACTTCCAAGTATCACAAAATATTATTCCAAAGTAATACAGCACATTAAGAAAGCACGCTTAAAACTCTGATATGGGAATAGTTAGGACAGGATATGTCTCATAAAGATGAGGCCAGGTTTTCACCTCTGTTACACAGGTTCTAATCTGGCTCAACCCATAGGAGAGTCATTTGTGTCAAGACATAACAGGCTATTCAAATGCTGCCTAGGGCAGGAAATGAATTGCTGGCCTGTGTTAAGCTCTTTGAGGACAAGTGTTCACATTTTAAAAAAAGTATATATATTTAAATATATGTATATGAGCATTTTCATTAGCCCCTTCCCAAGCCAGTCTTTAGCAGCTGGAGTAAAAGTTGAGAAAGAAATCTTTCATTTTAAATGGTTTGTAATCCAAATTCTGGCCTCTATTGTGGTCTGGAAAGACGTAAACTGAGCAATAATACCAAAAATGGGTCTGGTTGCTTTTTTCTCTAGGGTCAAACAAACATTTGCTTTAACAACAATGCACTGGACTTACTGAGCCTTTAAAGAAGCACGAAGAACTCACAGTGAATTCACTGGACATTCTGCCAGGTCTGTATTTGGCTTTCAAGCATAAGGTCACCTACCTTTTCAATAGGTCATAGAGTTAAATAACATGCAACAATTTTAAGAGAGTTTGAGATTTCTTTTACAGAACTTTCACAAATGTGACTAGAATGTGTTATCTTGCATATGGAATTCCAACAAGTAGGTCAAAATTTGCTGGAAAACAAAAACTTTAGAGCAATTTCTGTGGAGTGCAACACACTCAGTCACTGTTAAATTTAGCAGACCTTTTTATAGTGAGAATAACTATTAAACTCTCTTTAACACTTCTCTCCTAATGCATGTCTCTACAGCTGAGGTTCAGCTGAAGTCAAACAAACTAAATGGGAAAAATAGGAAGAGGTGAATCACAGATAGCAAAGGCAGTGAATACAATCTGCTGGATAGGCTGGTGACGTCTTTGAGGTGGAGGTTTGAGTATTTAGGTCTGGGTGCAGTCTTTTGTGCAATGAGCCTTCCTGTGTGTCTTTGATGAATCACTTAGTGTTTGATTCAACAAAATAAATTTAAGTATTTATAAGGCAGGAGACAATATTTTGAATAATTGTCTAGGTTTACTTTGCACTTAATAGAGAGAAGCAGGGACTTGGTGACTCAAAGAGATCAAACGAAACGACATTCTATAAAATACACATTTCTCTCTTCTGACCATGAGGAAAGCCTAAGATAACTTGCTGAGATGAATTCACGTTTACTGCGTGATTTTAGAAAATACTTTAATAGAGTCATATTGTGGCCAGATTTCCAATGGCATTACAAGACAAATGTTCACTGATAAATGCCATCCATACCTTAACAGAACATCTATTGAAATTTCAAAAGAACTTTTATACTTGAAACATCCGCATGATTAAAGAAATACCCTAAGGTGTTGGGAGTAATCCACTTACCAGGATTTTGCAGCTCTGGTAAATTAGGCATTTTTCTATTTCCTCCCCAGTATGAACTATTCCTATTTGCTTTTTACTACCTTGTGGGAATATTGTGAGAAATAACACAGAAAAAAATATGAAATTATCCCATATTGCAGTAATAGGTAGACAAATCATCTGAAGTGTATCCAGGAATACATGATAACAGGTGGCCTACAACTGAATTCTCCTTTAGCTTAGACTGAAACATTTTGGTCTTGAAGACTGGTGCTCTTTATCTGATGACTATAGTGTATTTACAGACTCAGTGCCTGACTAAGGCAAATGTATATAACACAATGACTGTGAAGATGCATGAGGAGAACAATCTTCCTATTCCAAGTGCAGATATACAGGGACACACCAATTCTTGATCTAACTTTCGACCCTGGACTCAAATCACTAGCTCAGGTAATTCCACATTTTTTGTTAATTCTGGTGCAAACTGCAGTATTTTATGAGAAGTGGCGAGAAGAAAGAGCAAGGGGTTCAAAAAAGCAGAACAAAAGCAGAACCATCTGGTCACAAAAAAAATGACAAAGACTTGGCCAGCCTTACACAGCAGTACTCTACAAATACTCAAATACACTTGTGAACTTTTACAGAAACAGTCTCAAAATGAGTCACACCATTAAAGGACAAGGAACTCAGCTATACTGCTTTAAGCTACAATAAGAGCAGGAACGTTTTCATCAACATCCTACTTGGCATGGCTTACAGGTGTGCCGCTGGCCTTTACAACTCAAAAGAGCTCTAAGGTCCATTACTGGTTGTTTCGTCTGGTTAATAGGCAAAAGAAGAACAATTGCTGCTCATTCACCAAGGAACTAATTCCCAGTTTGCCTGAAGCCGGTGCCTAGAAGAAATTGTTACTCTTAGAAAGGTAAGTATTCTTGTTTCCTTATGATAATGTTATGTCACCACTAAACAGGGTTATGAAGACTACATGCAATAGTACGGGACAGTATACATGACTACACTGAAAAAAAAAAAAAGAAAAAAATTACTTTATACAGGCTTGCATATGTTACCCTCCACTACAGTTCAAGTGTGATTCACAGGTCAGTATTGTTCTCTGTGCACTCTGGTCTGAACCACTCACAAATCCTCTGTGAGGGCTTGGGTGACTCCCACCAGAGACCCTCACAGGGATGTCCCTGCCCACCACCACTGCAGCCCACTCACCAGAGCTGCCTGGCACTTGCTACAGCACATCAGCACTCACACCTAATATGACCGTCCTAATGTGATGGCAACCCATTGTTGCCATGAATACTGTTCATGTGTTACTGTGACAGGATGCAGGTGGCCCTCACATCCCTGTGTCCCAGCTTTTCATCTGTAAAATGCAGGTAAGGCCATCCTCTTTTTTCATGAGGTTAGTGGAGTATAAGGGCACTGGGAAGACTAAGAAATCCTCAGATACTATATTAGGCTCAAAAAAAGAAAGAAGGATTATCTCTTCAGGATACTACTCAAGAATTACAAATACTTACTAAATTACTCCAGTTCCCTTATTGCTGCACTCAGTTGCTTCATAGACTAGAAAAAAAGGTGCCTGATGTTTTACGAGTTCATTTGAGTGTGAAATAAAAACTCCAGCTGCACTAGGAAGATAAACTGCTTAAGCAAAACATATTTGCAACCATTTCCTCACTGTTTCTTGATCCAAATAAAACAGTACTCACCACAGCAGCATAAATGGCACCACAGCACAATAAGTTGAAAATACAAAGCCCTGGGGCATTTGCATGGTGATTTTAAATAACTGAATCATCCTTAATATGCATATTAAAGGAAAAATAACAGGTTTCATCTCAAAATGTTAGGCAGAGTGGACAAAAGGCTGTAATAAGAGATAATCACATTACTGAAGTGTTGGATTAGTCAGTTTTGGAAAAATACCCGTCTGCTGCTTACAAATCACTTGTAGGGTTTCATTATTATTTTGTCTGTGAGAGGAATACTGGCCTGCTTGCACATTTTGTGTCCTCCCATTAATTAAATCAAGCATCAGCTAAGAGTTCAACCAGCTTGCACTTCACAAACTGCAGTTCTGCTGCTATTATGTTAGGAAAAACGTGTTGTAATGAGGTTCATTATCTCAATGGCATTTTACAGGCAGAGTATTAATAAGAAAAGGGACTAATATGGGGTCATTATGGAATCAAGGCAAATACAAATTAGTTTTAATGCTACTGTTCATAGAACAGAGCATCAGTGAAGCCACTGAAGGAGAGAGGCTGATGTAGCTGAATCAGGTAGAGAGAAGATGGCAAAGGGAAATTCTACAGAGATGATATGACAAGATTTAGCAACAACATGGTCAGAGGAATAAGAGGTGGAAGGCAGAGAGAAAAAGGGGTGTCAAAAAGTACACCAGACAAGGGTAACTAGCTTGTCTTTATGCCAACAGAGAAGCAAACCGAGAGAAGAACTACAGTATTAAACAACTTGAAATGCAACTTTTGTCCTTTCTATACAGTGGCTTAATCCCATTTAAATACCTAACCATTCTCGTGGGATGAGGAAAGAGTGCAGGCATGCATGTATGTACTGGAGTGAGCTGATGGGGAAGCTGGTAAGCAGCCCTGGCACGCTCAGAACTGCTCCCAAAAGAAAGGGTGAGAGCACGATAGTTAACGGCCCTGGGCATCCAGCCTTGTCCAGTAACTCAGCTGGGCTACCAAAACACATATAAATGCTGTAAATCCAGGCTCTGCTTACTTATGCAGACTCCAGCTTCAATATTTTAAATTATAAAAAAATGTGCAGATAAAATAGAAAAAAGGTTACACAAAGTACCTGACAATACCCCATTCCATGCTGGGCTCCAGTTTCATGGACAAATATTTAACATGGGATAATAAAACTGCATACTTATCTTTTCAGCTGTACACTTTTATTATATCCATGGCTAAGACCCAGGTCATTATTTGCAGACGTAGGTGTTTCAGTGCCTAAGGACACACACAAGTACCTGTTTAAAACAGATTTTCAGCCATCTACAGGAAATCTGGCCTAAGAAAAGGCCCATTACACTTTGTGGTTTTGTGAACTACTAAGAAGCCTCTAGCTCATGTCCCGCAAAGATTCACACAGTCTATCTCCAATAAACAAGCTGCTAACTGATTATCACACATCCTCTTTTCCGTGAAGGGAATAATTGTTTACAATCACTGTACTAAACAGAAGCATATATTGTGTATACACACTGACTGAAAAGATGTGTGTTTTAGGAATGAGAATAAACAAAACACAGAAAATCCATCTGGATGCACAGAAACTCCTTTGCAACATGGTTTGAAAGACTCCCTTATTTCAATGAGGTCAAACTGTTTACCAACCCCTTTTGCAGAGATTTACAATGGATAATGTGTTTTTGTATAACAAAAGTGCATGTGGGGTAAGTTACTTGGTTCTCAGCTGACTGAGATCTTGATGGGCTTATCACAGCTTCACAGAAGCAAAAATCAAAAGTTCAGCCAAAGCTGATACACAGTCTACTGAAATTCAGAACGATTTCCAGAGTAGGATTCACCCAAACATATGTCTCTCTCTGAGGCAGCTGTCTAAACTGCCCAGCTGACAGAGAAATGGGTGCTTTTAGGCTTTGCTTTGTTTCAGACAACAGCAGGCCTCTAAAACAGGACTTGGGAAGTCTGCCCCTTTCTTCCAACAGTATAGTCTATGCTGATTAGTTCAGATAGAGATTAATTTTCCCCTCCCTCATCCCTCAGCGATTCCTTTAGCATCAGATGGAGCATATGGGCATTTCAAAAGATATGTACTGCATTATACTGGGTATTTCGGGACCAATCTTTGACTGACCCACCTCTTTTTCACCATGGATTTTCCACAGTCTCCAACAGACAACGCGAGGTGCTCCCATAGTTTCATTTTTCTGGACTGATGTATACTTGTACCAACTATTGCAACAACTTTCTGCAGGGACATTCTTACCCTGTCTGGCTACTTCCATGATCTGCCACTACAAATCAGGGCAATCAGGGCTCTTGGATGTGAAACTGGAAGCAAAACCACAATGCTGTGTCAGGCAGCATTTGCTAAACTTTCACACTGGGGGAAGATTTAAAAAATACAAGAAACACCAGTTTCTTCAATCTCTTAATTCAAAACACATTTTACTCGTTAGGACAATCCTTGCAGTATTTGGCTCATTAGATCACCTGACAACAGTTGTGAACTGACAACTTAAAACTGAGCCCAGCTGCAGTGCTCACCACCAGGTTCCTGCAGACTGCAGGGCATAGCTTTCAGGTGCCCTGCAACCTTTTTACTCTGTCCCAACTATGTAAAGGGAGATTTACATCAAGTGGTCTTGGTTTTCTTCTTCAGCCACCTTATTCACAAAAACTCTATTGAAAATAAAGATACATGATGATGAAGGCAGTGGAAAGGAACTCTTTCAGTTTAATCCATTTCTGTGCAGAAGCCTTCAGGGTTTTTAAGTATTGGTTATGCCAGTTTTAGAGCAAATTCACTTCTCTAGCCTCCATTCCACAGGTATTTTTTTAACATATACATAAACAGGCAAAAGGTCAAACTGAGATTACCAAGTTCCTGTCAGTATTTTTCATTGACATGTGGCCATTTCAACATTTTCCTGTTCTGGCTGAAAACAACAAATCCATATGGCTTTTTAAAAGGTAGAGGTTGGGTTTGGTAGTCTTTTAAATAAAAGATAATCCAAATGGCTTCACTGAAAATCAGTTTGATGCAAACTGTAAATGGACAAGTTGAAGAGAGAAGACAAACTTATACCTAGAGTCTTACTGAATGGACATAAGTGATTCCAGGACTGTTCTTACAAAAAGACCAGAGGACAGATAAAGATCTTTACAGTGCAACACCATTACCTCTCTCATAAATTTATCCCCAATGAGCTGGAGTAGTTAGAGGTTTTTATACAGCAAACTGTGTGAGACTGTTCCTATGCTCAGAGAAGCCACAAAGCTGTCTGGGGCTCCTGGAAAAGACTAGCCTCCCTTTCAGAGAAAAGTGAATGAGCACAGATTAAATGAGTTCTTTCTATTCTACTTTTAACATTAATTTCAGATATAGCTTCAGTTAGTAATCTGAACAAAGACAAATGAATGGCAAAATACAATGTTACATTTCACATATGCATAATCATTTTTTAATATCAAGCTAATAAAAGAAAAATGCTTTTTGATGCTCTGTATGGTGGATGCTATCACACTGATAGTCAAAATCACCAGCTGGCTCCACCAGACTGCAAAGCCAGTGAAATCCTTAATGCAGCTAGAAGACAGAATTATGAAGAAGAATCTGATGCAACATTATAATCACCAATATTTTTTTTTTGTTACATGAAAAATTGGAAACTCATTTGAATTCAGTAATCATATATGAAACACCGGACACCAGGAAACAGCTACTCCTGTGCCTTTACAGATAAGGCATTTATTGTGTTTCCCAGGGAGTCCTAGGCAATTATATCCACTGTAGATCATAGCATTTATAGTGAGTTTTATTTTATAACCCTAGCCAACCAACCATATCTGCATCACTTGCAACTACAGTGATGTTTTATAAATAAAAGCATAAAGACAACTGAATGATAAGTGAAGTAGTTCAATCAATCAGTAACAACAGGAAGTTAATATTATGGACAAAGGAAAAACAGAAAACACAACCAGAAGATGACAAGTGAAAGCCAAAAAGGAAAGCTGAAACCACACAAAAGTGTTACTTTAAAGAAGTGTTTAATCAAATGCACAAGTCCAGCTCTCATTTGTTTCTGCATTTGCCGTCATAAACAATGAGCAATGCCACAGTGTTTCCAAGACACCATGGGAGGTAAGTTTCTGTAATTCAAGCCAATAGTGCAAGGAAAAAAATTTAATGTAAAACACAATGAAAAGCTGATTATGAATTTGCCACAAATTTTGCTTTGTTTGTATTCTTAAATTTATTTACATTAAAAACTGCTCTTTTTCAGTACTGACTACACAGCAGGGTCCTGCTATGCCAAAGCAGAGTTCCAGTTTGCTTTGTTAAAAGCTCAGTTTTCTCAAAAACATTATTTTTGGACTGTGCTTTTTCTGATTTGTTTCCAATGTTCAAAATGTTTCTTTACCCAAAAAGGCTGAGTAAATTGACATCTGCTATCCTTGAATTTTATCCAGAAGTTATAACTGAAGCTTTTTGTATAGGGCAATATCAAAATCCTTTGTCTTCATAGAACTTGTTATGCTTATGAAGATACACATGAATGTCATCATTGAGTTACCATTAAACTATATTACTGGGTCCATCTGAAAGGTCAAGTAACATAAGAATTACAGCTTTTCACAGCAGCAATATCTAAACTTCCAGTTATATGAAGTAGTAAGTAAAGCTGGGAGACATATAACACTACCGTGTAAATAGCCTTCATTTGCAGGTAAAAGTAATGAGAAGTAAAAAATCCATATCAGCTTCTCATTTCTGTAACTACTTTTATGTCAGCAAGCTGTAACTGTATGTTTTAGCATACTGAAGGGTGATTAGGTGCATTTATAACTAAGATTCCTGGAACTGCAGAGAGCAAAAGAACAATGTAAGCCATTTTTCTTGCAGTTAATGGTACTGAAAATAGAGCCAGCATTTTGTACACAGGCTGCAAGTTGGCCCAGGGCAACGTATACCAAAAAAAGATAATTATTATAGTAAATGCACAACATTATTTCCAGTTACTAACAAGGAAAAAAATATACAATGTATGTCTTCATGTATATGCTGGGTTTTATCACGAGTAAAATCAGAAGGGAATTTTTTTTTATTTATTTTTACAAAAGTTAATCTAAAGACCTAGGGAGTCCATCACATATTAACAGTGCCTGTCAGCTAAGCTAGCTACTGAACATCTCTCCCTCAGAAGTGACCAATGAAAGGCACATAATCCCTTGCAGTATTTTCTTCACAACAAACAAGTAAATCAAGTTATTCCCCATCCTACCTGAAAACCTCCTGCCTGCCTTCCAGTCACCCCGTTGCAAACATTTGGGTGGTAAGCTGAGTCTGGGAGAGTGCCAAGAGGAGCAGCAGGGGCTGGGCTGGGCAGGAACCGGGGGAGGGTTGCAGCTGCAGATTCCTGGGGTCCACACCAGCATCATGAAGGGCATCATGGGGAGATGAGTAGAGCTGCTGCCCCTCAGCCCATTATCAGCTCCTCGACCCCAAAGAGGCATTGCCTCAAATATGTCTCCAGCTCCTTTGCTCTTGGGAAGTTTTAACCAGTCTTTAAAATCCTGACTTGAAAGTGAGGCACCTGCGAGTGAGGTGGCAGCTAATAACACCCTGGAGAAATGGGTTAATGAAAGGAGCCAGGTTGTGTTGCAATTGCAGTCACGTCTGGGAGAGACAAGGCAAAACACACAGGGCACATTCCAGCAGCCCAGCCTTGAAGAGTTGATAGAAGGATTTGGGTTTAGAAGAGTCATGCTAAAGGAAGCTGACAAACTCCCAGCCCGACACAGCCACACAACTGTTCAACACTAGAGGCTAACCCCTTGGCTATTATGATTGTCACAGAAATTTTGAGCAAAGGCAACAAACAAGTTGCAGACAGGTACCCCAGGAGCTGTCAGACTTGGTCTCGCAACCCCTTCTCAGACCATTCTGGGACTTGGGGAAAACCCTGCTGGTCTAAATAAGGGCTGTTCCCCACCTTCTAATCTGTGCCTGGAAACTGCAAGCCCTAAAGCAAGCCTGTCATAATGTCTACCTGCATTATTTATCCAACTATGCAAGACTAGAGACATGCACCAAATCTAAATTATATTATGAATAAAGTCAGGAGCAATAAACTTAATCACACTATGAAAAATTCAGGTTAGACACCTGGAAAATCATTCCCTGGAAAGGACAGAGAAACACCAGAACAGATGTCACTTAAGGTATAACCAGCTTGTATCCTACTACCCTTCAACTGCCTCTTTTTTGTTTTATCCTGTCTGGTACTGCACCCTTCTGTTGTGTTTTTAAAGGACCCACAGTGTGTCCATATGGCTGTAAACACAATAAATACTACTAATAAATGGTGACCATTACAAGGTTTATAACAGATATTCAGAATCCACCTTACAAGTATAGGGCCCAGATCTTAAAAACCCCATTCAGAATCCCCCTTACAAGTATAGGGCCCAGATCTTAAAAGACCCTCCCTTTATTAACAGGTATAATTCTGATTTATGCTGTTGGCTCCATTACTAGAAACATAAGTAGATGTTCGATAAGAAACTGCTCTCATAATAGTTTTGCAGGATCAGGCCCTAAAAACAGAGGATACAGATGGTGAACACAAGATGCAAACTGAGGGAAAGCAACTCTCGTTTTCCAGCATGGCAGAATGCCAGTTAGCTAGAGCCTGATAATGATGGTACAAGAGGAAGAACTGTCAGGCATATGTGCCAAATTTACTCATATAAAGAGTGAAATGGGCATCAATATCTGTTGCAGCTAATCAACAAAATTAGGTATGTGGGGCAACAAATTATGACCCTTTTAATCAGCTAACACTGTCACCTCCTTTATAAACAGGGAGAGTTTCTAAATTTGTTCTTAGTAAGTTTGAAGCAGTAAAAGAAGATGGAAACATCCTGTTAACAAAATACTGGCTCAACTATCAAAGAACTTTCTACTGACATTAGAGCAACATCAAAACACATAAATAGCATCACACCATGAAGAAAAGTCCAGGATGAAGTGCAGATTAATCACTTGGTCTTTAAAAGTTATTTGAGAAAAAGAATTATTAGATCCTGACTGTGGACTTCAGTGTGACTACACTATACTGATGAAGGCATAAAAGTTTGAAGAATTAGGCCTTTATTTTACTTACTCTTTGACTGCATCAGTCTAGACAACAACCAGATAATTTTGCCTCCTGTAATAAAAGGGAACAGAAGGAAAATCCAGAATTTCACCAGCTTATCTTCTTTCAGAATGCAAGTCTTCTCTGAAAAAAGATAAATGCCACCGACTCTTTGGTATTCAGAAGGCAGCACCTGGACCATGAACCAGTGATGTGAACATCTGCAGCAAGAATTCCCAGTGCTCCTGATACACTATTCCAGCCAGAAGGGCTCCAGTACCATATCTATTTACATTTTACCATTCCTCAGTGCAGAAGAGCTCAGTTCCAGACTATAATGCTACACAAAGAGCAACCATAAACAAACTGGATGAAAAAATGACCTATGTATTTAAAAAAAAATTTCCTAAAGTGATACAGATCTGAACACACGGTTAATAAAAAAACCAACAACAAAAAAAAAACCCAAACCCAAACATTTATATAGAAAAATTACTAAGTCAATCTAGATTTTCATTCAGGTTTGAAAGCTCCTTGCACAGGATGCAGGCAGACATTGTAATATGTACAAAAATATTTTAGAAATATAGAGCTTTATCAGATGCAGTAATTCAAACCTAATTCAACTGAAAGCCAAGTCAGAACCTGCACAGTTCACCTGGTTTGTGAAAGACTCAGAAACTTCAGTAAATCAATGTAAAATGATTTGCCAAACAAAACCGCTTGACTACAGAAGATGAAAACAAAACTTGTGGTTATAAATGCATGAAGTAACTGCCTGAGGAACAGCCCAGCACTGCATTAGTCCTCCAATGTCCCCTTCATTTTCCTTTCCCTCTCTGTAAAAGGGAAATTAAATTCCCTTCAAAGTTTCAGTTGCCACTGAAAAACATTTCAACAATCGAAATACAGGATTTACTCCACTGACCACTAATGCCAAGGGCCCCAAAACCACTTACTCTGAAAGAAGATGAGTTTTGCAAATTGTAGCTGCATCTGTAAAGCAACAAAAAATTGATGGTTTCCTTTTGACTGCCATAGAAAGGGCTGCTTTGTACATTTCTTTCCTCGGGGAATCCATTGCTATAATTTTCCATTGGAAAGTTTCTGTCTTCCTGCATTGCTAAAGCAACTGCAATGCTGACCTAATCTGGTCATCAAACACCTTAGATTAATCACATGTCTAAAACCAAAGCAACAAAAAATTAATTGTTATGTAAATTTACTTGCTTGATAATCTGTAATTATTTCTATCAAATACTACGCAGTGTACTTCAAAATGTTAAAACACACAGGCTATGACTTCTGCATTTTTCACCTATACAATATAAAAAAGCAATTTACATTTCATTTTTCTTTATTGTTATTATCAACAACATATCCACTGTGAACATCATCCACTGCAGGATGCCAAAGTAACAACAGAACCATCAATCTAGCCTCAGAAAGCCCTGCAAGTTGGGTAAGTATTAACCTCAGACGCTGCAAGGTTAAGCTGCTTGCCTATGGTAACAGTGAATTTGAGAGGACCAAAAATAAAGCCCAAATTTCCTGATTCCCCAGCCCTATCATAAGGCAACACTGATGTAATTGCTAAATTTTAATTTAGTGGTATGTACAATTCATGTTTCTAAATCTCCAGTGCTTGTAACAGAGAGTATTAATGCTTTACTTCAGGTTCAAAAGTACAAAGTACACTAAAAGCTGTTTTTAGGTCAATGGAAATGAAATGGCCCATCTCTAAACACCATGCTGTTTAGGGCATGCTAATGCTTACAGAACTGTATGGAAATGTTAGGTATGCAGCTCTTGGGTTCGATTACCCCTGTCATCAGAGCTGGCGATGCAGTGCTCAGACCAGCTTTGCACAGTGTGGCCTGGGACATTTTCCATACAGCTCCTCTTTATGTGACCTTGCCCCTGGAGGCACAGCTTGAAATGCCACCATGAGATTCAGCACATGCTCACTAGGTGGGAAAAGTCTTCAGTGTGCACTGGCAGGAAGATACCTACCCTGCACTCATAGGATATTCTGGTCCCCAAAAGATCAAACAGCAGCTCATTAAAGGAACTGTTAGAGGACTCAACTGCTTGCTTCCCAATCCCATTTCTGCTGATGCAACTGTGTGCCCAAGAAGTCTCTCTGGAAGAACCCCCGAATTGTTTTTTTTCAGAGGTACAAGAACCCCCAAATGTGGAGAGTAAAGACAAGCTGCAGGTAACCAT
Organism: Anabacerthia variegaticeps; assembly: GCA_035583185.1. NCBI lineage: Eukaryota > Metazoa > Chordata > Aves > Passeriformes > Furnariidae > Anabacerthia > Anabacerthia variegaticeps. Next base: position 29,763,729 of record JAWWEW010000112.1, on the reverse strand, counting down.
TCTGTGGAAACTCATCATTTGCACAGGTCACAGAAGAAGCAAGGAGAAGCATGCATGCCTCAAACCACCATACCAGTGGACAATCCTTTCTGTGTCCAGAAACTATCTCCAGTTCTCACCCAATATGTAAATCTGCCATTCCAGAATGTTTTTCTCATGAAAAATACGAGTTCAAAATTTCTTTTTACCTTCACTGCCTTCATTGTGCCTTCATCTCTCTTGCTAACTGACTGTCTCTTCCCAACATTTTTATTAAAACTTTTCCCCTGACTTGCATTCTTTATTGGTCTTACTGGTCCTAGCCATTTCGTGGGTTAAGCAACATCTGCTCAGATAATCAGAAGAGAAGAGATTAACAAGTCAGAGAACAGTCATTACCTGCAGACAGTCTGAAAATAGCCATCTCCACAAATCCAACGGGCAGAACCATCAATTACAGTAATCCTAGAGGAATAGGCAGTATTTGCATAGAAAGAGTATTTTAATCTTGTAAGTATAGAACCCACAGTGAAATAGGTTTCTCTAGTTCCAAAAATGTCAGTTCCAGTATTTCAGAAAATAAACAGTGAAATTAATGCTTGCAATGCCACTAAATGTAAATTGTGCCATACTTCTAATGATTAACCAGTTCTGGAATAAGGGACTACTTAGTATGAGTGAAAGAAAACCAAAAACATTTAGACAGTAACAGCTTATGCTCTTAGTGACAATCACCTTTTCATGAACTGCTGGGACTACCTGCATGTACAATAGCATACATGTGTTTAATACTGAAGCCTGAGGCATCCAGTTATCCTGGTTACTTAGACAATGCTAAAAAAAGAATTACTTTCTTGAAGGATTTCAGCCCAGCTGTAATGTAAGAACACTTTTTAACATCTACTAGGCTTCTAAAATGTCTTAAACTCCTGTTTAATTTTTAATTTGAAGAATCCTCTTATTGGGAAGGATATTATACTCAACTAAGAATCAGATGGAAATTTTATTGAACTGCCTTGGATTTCGTTACAAAGATTACTTGATACATATAGATATAGATATAAATCTAGAACCATCCTTTTTTAAATCACCCATATTTTGAGAACAGCTTTTCAGGTGGGGTTTTATAATCAGTTTTGAAAAAGTGCTGTAAAAACTCATTTTTGCTCACATTTTAAAATTTCTTTTCATGTTTGTTTGCAAGTAAGTTTAAAAAATTAAGATGTTGCTTTTCAAGAACATACTAAGACAAAAATTGAAAAATTATATACAAAAAGCATTATATAGCTTTCAAGCAAAAATTCTGAGGAAGTGTTTGTAAAATTAAAGTAACTTTTGAAAACTGTTAGAAACATTATGACTTGGTGACTTAAAAAAAGTTCCTGAGCTAAATAAAAAAATGTCTGAATGGAAAATCACATTGGCTATGTAGCCATAATTTCAGTTTGGTATCCCAGCAGCAAACATGAGGAAACCCAGGTAAGACTGACACATAATCTACCTGGGCTGTTGCTACCTCAAATGACGTAACTTCAGAGCACCTCTCTGTACATGGGGAACAGCACAGGACAGACAAATTCATTCCCTGATTAGAAACATAAGACTAGACCAAATAATTTCCTCTGCCAGAAACCAGACTGGTCATGCTGCTGGAGACACCTGAGGTCTCATGGAGTCATCTGGATTGTGCCAGTTACTGTACACTTGTCCTGGGAAAGTGCGTGTTCACTGTGCAACCCTGTATGCAGCCACCTACCAGCTGAGGACAGCCCTGCAGTCAGGGAGACTGTATTGGGGGAACCTTGTATGGACACTAAAATGGGAAATCTTAAAGCGCTCCATAAATTTAAAATTCTTGGAAAATTTTGTGACAGCAGCTTGGATATGACAATGCACCTACTCAAAGAAAACTGAAATGCACTGACCACAATGTGACACATTTATTTCAACAGTCCAGTCACTGCATTCAAACTTATACAGAGGGATTTTCCCACAGAACTGATGTGGGTCCATAGCCATTGCAGAAAGTACATGAGAATGTGGAGCAGATTTGAAACCTCTGTTTCCTGCTGAGCAAACTGGTCAGAGCTGTGGAATGACTGCTGGGAATGGGTAAACTGTGCTCTGCTGCCTTTTCTTCGGTCAAGCAGACCTTTCCCTTCTGAGCAGTTTGCCCTCTGTTGGGTAGGGGCAAGCCTGCTAGGACAGCAGAGGGGCAGAGCCCTGATCAAGGAAAGCTAAGTGAGCTGTAAAGGGCAAATATGTGCAAGGGGTGACATCTGGCAACAATATAAGGAAAAAAACCATTAAGTGGGTTACATAAACCAGTGCCCTAAAAGCCATGTATAAAGGCAGCTAAGGTCAACATCTCATCCAGACTGAAGTGCCACTGGCTGAGCACTGTGAAAAGAACAAAATTAAAGTTATGCAATGCCTCGCATTAGGCCCAAAGTAAATAAAGTCAGGACTTGCATTTTGACAGCAATGTGAACCACGGCGAACTGAGATGAGTGGGGCTTCTTCAGCTACAGGAGCCACAGGCTATGTCGGATACACATGGCCCTCCCGTTCCCAGCCCCTCCAGCCAGGCCTTGAGAGGCAGGTCTTTCATTGTACAGCTTACAGCAGAGGCTCAGCACAGTAAGAAAAGCCCAGCACTATCAGAGAATTAAGGTCTGAACTGAAGTCAATCAATTACAAAGCATTTTCAGTCAGAGCATAGCAACAGTCTCTGCAGGGCTTAAAATCTGTCTTTCTGATCACCACCATCTTCTTCTTCTGGTTCCTCAGATGGTCATTAACCTGCACCATCCCTGGCTTTCAAGGACTACAGAAACCAGGGGAACACGTTCCTTTCATTTCACACCCCAGTGTTATCCAAACATCCTGAAGACTGAGAAGAGGGCAAGTGGATGTTCTACTGCTTATGTTCACCACAAAATCCAGTGACCACAGTTATCCACTTGATATTTTAAGACACAACTGCTCAGCTTTAGTAATAGTGCCACTTACTGCCATGCAGGTTGTATGCAAACTCCAGCCATGGAGGGAAGTACCAAACAAATTCACAGATGTGGAGGAGCTTTGAGAAAAAGGTTTATGCAAAAAGTTATTCAGAGTTCAACAAGCCTTGAAACTCACTGAACCAATTCTAAACATACTTCTTTCATCTCTTTTTTTGTTGTTTTTTGTTTGTTTGTTTGTTCTGTTATCTTTTGTTTATTCTTGTTTAATTTTCTGCTGCAAGTTGACTGGGCACGAGCAGTCTCTTACAGCTAGCAGCAGTCTGCACAGGGGAGCTTGTGGTCCAGCCTAGTTTAGCAGGTGCTGTTGCCTTTGTACTACAGCACCTTCCACATCAGTAACCATATGTGCCCTCCTGTTACAGTTTAGCCTGAAGAAAAGCTTTTAATCCCCAAAGCACTGTCAGTCCCCCTCTTGCTCAACCCAGGATGACTCCAGTTCCAGATAACTAAGCTAAAAATCAGCAGAGCTGTGGGAATACTGCCATTTTCAGAAGCACCCACAATGGCTTTCCCAGGGAAAATTCCATATTCCAAAACTGGTATGAGGACCAGCACACAGCATCCCTATGGTACATTCCTTAGTGAAATTCCTTAAATGTCAGTCACAGTCTGTGTGGTTCAGAGTCCCCTAAGAAAAAGGGAAAGCTTAGGCAACCTTGTTATAGGAAGGACTCTGGCACAGCACTGGTTTCTTTGCAGTGGAGCTCCTGAAGAATCGCTCAGACTTTTCGGTTTTCCTGTGAGTAACATAGTATGGAGAAAATAACACACAAGCAGAGAGTGTGTGAGCAGAGAGCATAACACACGTGTGAAAAACACTGCTTTCTAAATTTTACTATACAGGTATAGTTGTACAATGTTCACAATGCTGTAATACTGTGGCTTTATCTCTTCCAGTCAATCAGTATCAAATTGATCCATCTTCACTTCTAGCAGAATTAAATATTTCAGTAACTTTTCAGTAACACAACATTTAAAAACCACACAAGTACCAATTTCGTATTAGCTTTATCTACAGGGAATTGAATTTAAGACCAAAAGAAAAAAAAAAAAGGTTAATTAAAAAACTTCTACTGAGTTTTAAAAGCTCTGTGCACTTACTTCAGATGATTGCTCACAAATTCAATACAGCCCTAAAGATTACTCATGTCTAGCAGTGATATCATCAAGGGCAAAGTAACTTTCTTTTTCTTCTTATAGAGAAAATGGACTTTTATTATGCTGATAATCACACCTACACACTGAGTACCAATCAGCGATAGAAGCTGAAAGCTATGAGCAAGTTTTATTTCTCATTTTTAGAAAATTATCTTTTTAGACCGTTCCCTCAAACTTTAGAACTGGGGGCTATGGTTTTCCTAACAGTATCCATTGGTTCAATATTGAGTGTCCCTTGGGATCTTGTAAACTATCTTTTTATTTAATAATACACGGAGACTCAAATATATATTGAATAAGAATTTCTAACTGCAACTGAAATGGAATCTGACATAAAAGATCCACGGTGTTATAGTTGGGTATCATTCATATCAGTCATTATCATGTTTAGCATGAAATAAAAATTCACTTTTGAAAATTTCTACTACAACTTTTAGAAATATTTTGAAGAAATTAGAAGATCTATTAGATTTCCCATGGTATAAGAATCCATATTTTAACATTTGAATCTGCAATTTTAATCAAAGATGAAATTAAGAAAAAGGGCACTCTCCTTTTCAGACCTGTATGTTGCCTCTTAACCATTTAGAATCCTTGAACTAATTTTTTTCACACACAAATGCTGGTGTAAAACATTCCACAGCAGGCAGCTACCCTTTGCCAGAGGAAACTCCTCAAATACCCCAAAATTTATTCTTAATATTTTCTACCAACATTCATTCCATGCTTTCATAAATGCTGGGTTACTTTCAAAAGTTGTCAAGACTGAAAGAACATCACTGGCAAAACAGAAGAGTCCTCAAGCTCTTCTGCCACTGTGGCAGTCCTCGACAGCACCATACACAGCCTTAAAACATTGAGAAATACTCAAGCAAGCCACTGAAGGGAAAATGTAGGATGCAGAGGTTGAAAACATTTGTCCCCTAATCTAGATCATCTACCCTTTCCTGAGAAAACTACCCAAACTTGCCAGATGTCCATTTTTTTTACTGAGGTTTTCATCTTCTTATTCATTCTCTTAAGGTCAAGTATGCAAGTTTTCCCCACATCCGGACTAGTATTTTCATTTTTCTGTCATGTGCATTGTGCTCTGGAAAAGTGTCAAGATTTACTTAGTAGGAACTGACACAGAGAATGATCTACCGGGCAGGGTCATCTTCTGTTCCCTGTGAGCACCAGAGTGGAGGACCATGGCTCCTGGCCAGGGATGCTGTTCACTCTGGCAATATGTACAATAAGCAATAACAATGATGGAAAATTCCACTTGATTCAATGTAACTAGTGACTGTTACTCTTCTGTGTTTATATTTGTCTTCTGCCTCTAGGCAAAATCCTGCCCAAACTCCACAGTGCTACCCATCAGAGTACAGCTGAGAAGAGCAGAGAGAAGGTCCCTAAAAGGAACCTGGGAGACTGGAGAACTTCTTGCTTTTTCCCATCAAATGTCCTGGGCAATCCCTTTGTGTTTTGCCAAGGCCCCAATCATAGGAATTTGACCCTATCATTGTGCCAAATTATTTAGTTTGCTTAGGAGTTCACTGAGAGATGATAATCTGCCTATCATGACTGATCTGAAACTGAAAAATGGTCATGGACATTTTAAAAACGGTCTGTTTATCACATCATATATATTGATTAATTTTTGGAAGCACTCCAAGAGACATCATTCTGGAAGTCAATCTAAAATAAGTACAACCTGAATTTATCCAGGACAGGTTGGATGAAGTCTTGTTACTAGGCACCTAGTTTGTTTTCTTTTTCCTATAACAAATTGCAGACATTTAAAAAATACATAACTGTCTATATATTAATATCACAGGCTCCTGGCAATTATGAATCATTAATGTGGCTTGTGTGCACTGATACTTGAAAAAGTTCAGTTCCCATTCTCCAAGTACTGAAACACATTTCAAAATCCTAAAACTGTATCACTAAGGTGGCCTGGTACATGCACTGAATGCAGTCATCTACCTGTGACCTGCCAGAAAGACAAACAAATGCTGTCAGGCAGGAATAAACAGACTGTAGAATGTTGAAGCATAAACAAAAGTATGATTGAAAACACTGTGAAAGAGAAGATGCAGATCTGCATCCCTGCTGCTAATAAAGAGCTGTCACTCAACTTCAGTGTATGGCAGCAAACCTGCTAGAGAAAATTTAACCTGGCTGAAGCTGGGACATGGAAGTTGTCTTTGGCACCAAGATTCAGATCATTCAGTGTTTGAAACCGGATGTTAGCCTTTGATTTCCATATAAAGGCAAGTGATTGCTAATTATTGTGTAAATTAATTGCTTCTCAGGGTTGACTGCTGCCAATATTTACTGCCACAACCTGACAACATCAGGATCTTCTGTTTAATATTGAAACATTTACATCTTCCAGAGGGAGAGAGAGCAGTTTTCATTTTCAGCAGTCTATCTCAATGCCTCTTCCTCACTGGAATGAACCGTGGACACTATAGGCAGATATTTTCTTGTGCAAATAGAATTACATTATGCACCTGCTTCATTAATGCTGCTCATGAATAAGGATGAAACATCAGCCAGAGAAAGGTGAATACTCTCTAAGAGGGGAAGAGAATATAACTCTGGAATAACCAATTTCTGCAATAAGTAATTTATAACAAATTTTTATAGGAAATATATTTTATGGAAGATAAAACTGGTAGCATAAAGTATTGTTACCTTCTGACAACTTAAGATCAAAAAGCTGTTGTTGGTTCCCTCTTTCTTGCCCAGAGCTCAAGACTCCAGGCATAACCCAGCCCTCTGGACCTCCCTAAATGACATCAGAAGTGTGGCGCACCGAGCTGAGGAAGATAGGTGACTCTCTCTCAATTCTACTGTGACTTCCCTCTTAACTACCAAAGTGAAAAAGAGTGTCATCTGTTTTATACGCTAGATCCAGATTGCAATACTATACTGTGGAGAGTAGGACTTTGCTGTGATGTGAGAAGCTCTAATGCAGCTGTGTGGGAAGGTGCAGCTCCACCATCTCTCCATGCATCTTATGGCTAGAAAACATTCAAACCTTCTCAAATATCTTGAAGGTAATGACACACTCAACTCTCCTTTGCCCAAGCTGTACTCCAACCCAGCAAGCAGCAGACTCAGAAGCAGAAAGGTTTGGTTGCAGCTTTCTGAGGTGTAAGCACCATTTTTGGCAAAAATGGTAGCAGCACAAGCAGAAGAGCAATATCTTTCCCTTCTACCACATGTGCTGCCTCATTTCTTCTATTGCACGAGGCAGAAAGAGGAGGGTATTCCATAGAAGAGACCACTACATAGATGGACATGCCCCCAATAGGGAAGTTTTTCATGAAGATTTCTACTTGTCTTCCATATTCATTACAAACCATGTTGTATCATACAAAGAAACTTCTTGGAGTATCCAGTTCACTATATTCAAAAATGCTGCTACATTAAAATGGATCATGTTGCTTTTCTCCTCCTCCTGTCCCCCCACACACCATGAATATATATGGGAAGAAAAGAATACACCCACTACTTAAGCAGATTCTAAGTATTTCACAGGTTATGCAGGTAAGGAGGAAGTAACAGTATGTCATTTCAGCAAATGTGCTGTGCTCCACACCTAAAAAAAAAAAAAAAAAAAAAAAAAAAGGAAAGCAGAATTTCTAGCAATACAAACACTTGGAAAAGCGGTACCCTGTGAAGTAGGGACAATAGTGTAGCAATGACTGAGACCTGCTGTGAATAATTAATGACATTCTTTCATACAGTGACTTATGCTTTATTAAAGCTGTATCCTAGGGAAAATCTAACTCAGTTTAAGCAATCTGACCAATTTGTGATGCATTTTCCCCCTCTAGTTCTTCATGTGCTATTCAGATATATACAGCACAAAATTAAATCAAGGATGGCTAGAATATCTCACTTGTTAAATTACTGTACATTTGCCTGATTAAGCAATTACAAGCCACTGTTGTCACAGACATTTGCTGAGTAATCTCTGTTGCACTGTATGCTTGAGCACAACTAGAGAAAGCAGTAATACACAAAAATTGCTATAGTTAATGCTTAGCAGGCATTATGGATAAATCAAAAAGAGGTTCATAACTTTAGAGGAATCTGAGCTCTAATTTACAGTGGAGAAATTAACAATGCCATTAATAAGAATTATAACTAAACTGAAATCCTTTAACCATGCAGCTTTGGGCAAAGCAAACAAACAAACCCCAAACCAAAGCCAGATGTTGGTGCACTCTGATTCTGTTATCCAGCCCCTTCCCTCTCTGTCAGCCTCCTGCTAAGAAGATTGATTTCACACCAATTCCACACTTCAGAACAAGATTTCCAGAGTGCTTTTCTTTTCCTACAGTGTAGGCAACAAGCAATGATAGGATCAGATAAAAGCAGATAATGGGATTAAGTCTCATTAAAAAACTCCTCTTGTGCTTCAAAGGCACTTAACTCTATCAGAGGTAAAACTGAGAACAGTACGTGCACCTACAAACACAACACAGTCACACATGCACAAGAGTCCCTATGCTACAGAAACTTGCCACAAAGAAAACAGCCACATCAAATGGAAAACCACTTTTCTGAAATGCATGGATTTTATGCAATGAGACAAGACATATTAGACAGGGTACTTGACGTGCCTTGCATTTAAAGGGTTTCTAAACAGCTAAGTGTGAAACATTCCCACAGTCAAGGGATGCACAGTGCAAGAGACTAGTTCTTTTGCAATGAGCACCAGGCACGGCAGCAGCTCAGGGTACTCACTTGCCTCCAATAAATTGTCCCATGGCATAGCCACGTGTTACAGACACTACTTGTCAGTCTCAGAAGAGTTGCAGGGAAGGCTACAGCAGACCCACTGTTGGCCCTTGGGCACACATGCAATGCTCACCACCACTTCCTACATCCCAACCATCTCCTGAGACCAAGGCACCTGACTGTGTCCTGGACAAGTCCCGGGTGTTTCACAGAGGCTGAAATCTCTGGTTTTCAAACACAGGCATTAAGGAATTGAAATGCCTGACCTTTAAGTGAAGACGTAAAACTGCCTGCAAAACTTCTGCAGAAAAACTGAATTAAATTCTATCAAATTTGACATCTAAAAAGAAACAGAAGTTTAAATACAAATTTAGATTATTACAGAAATAACTGGGAATTCAAAGATTAAATAATTACTTGAAATAAATTGGGTAACTATTATTGAAAGCTAGATGCAAGTCTGAAAATTAAACCTATTCGGAGATGTATAGAATGCCCAAATTAATTATATGCACTTTTTTCAACAAAACAGTTCTTATTCACTTTGCTAAATCTATTACATTAGTCAGACTTTTTAAATATTCTTATACATAGGTATGCAAAGCTGTAAAAATATCACACTTCATATCAACTTGTCAATAATTAATCTGTTCTTTTTTCTTTGTGAATGATATAATTACTGTTTTATCAGCAACATTTTTAAATTTCTGTAGAAACAGAGGATGCATAAAACATACTTTAATTTTTGTTTCAAAGCTTGTATTACAAACTTATTTAGCTAAAAGAATAAATTAATCCTCTGATGGACAATGTTCTTCCTGATTCTGTGAAAAAAATTGATAAAATTATTAATTAACAATGAATCCTACAGTTCTCAGTGCAATCCAAGTCAAATTTAGCTAGAAACTGACCCTAATCCTAAATCAGATTTTCTAGCCAGGCTCTATTCTGCCAGCACAGAAAAGCTGAACAGAAGAAAGCAACAATACCAGACAGGAACATTTATTTTTAAAGACAACATAAAAATAAGATTATAATATAGAATCATGGCTGAATTCCCTGATACACAGTAAAAATATAAAATAACACAAAACAAAGAGCTGCCTGGTGTGGAATATTGCTGAAAATATAGTGTTTCCACTGAAACCATCTATGAGACCCAACAGGGTCACAGACTGGAACGGAGATGATGCTGAGAGCAATGCTGTAAAACAAGGGGACTTTTTTAATAAGTTCTGCCCTCCTTTTCCCAGTGTCAGCTTCTCAACTCCTCTACTACAATCAATTCCATTTTTAGATGGTACTTTTTTTTGTTTGCTTTTTTTTTTTCCCTTGGGGTTTTGAAAATAAATGAAAATCAATGTCTACATGAATGTTTCTATTTCAAAGTTAATATTATTACACTGTTTCCTTCATGTCCCTCTAGAAATGTAAAAAGGCCTTGTAGCAAGAACATATCACATTTATTCTCAGCACGGGTCCCAGCAACAAACCCAGGAATCCAGACCCACCGTCTAAACTACACCAATTTCCACAACACATCTATCTTCACAATTTCATACATTATTTACAGGGTAAAGGAGGACAGCACAGAAAACATCACCTCTCATTCTAAAACTAACACACACTCCCATGGATTATGCAACAGTACTTAAATCCAGGCAGGGTTTGTTTGTTTGTTTTTTTTCAGAGCTTTGTTTGCAAGAAGCAATCCATGGATTTATCAATCCCATTATTTTAATGGAAGTTTAATTCACAATCAATATCTATTTCATGATTCATTTTTATGCAGTTAAACTTTTTATTCTCCTATATGGACAGGTCTGTTACCAAAATTTTCTATAATGACAGAGAAGCAGTGCAGATGGAAATGCTATGGTCACTAGGTGTCACAAAAAGATGGATCCATGCTGCACAGGCAGAGTCCAAAAAGCTTCCCAGAACCTTTTCCCACCCAGCAATAGAGCAATTCCACACAGCAATAAAGCTTAATCCTTCTGGCAAAAGACCTAAAGAAAAAGCCAGTTTGAGTGCCACATTGCTCAAAAATATGCACCTTATCACCCACCTCTAATAGCAGATTTTAGATTATAAGAGTAATTCACATTGACAACAGAATTTAAATCTGTTCAGCTAAAAAAAAAGGGACAACAACACGTCTTTCATTAGGAACTCTCTCTTCATCCACTTAGGAAGCCTCTTTCCCTGACAATATTTCCATGAATGCTTTTCCAGTTTCTCTGCTTCAAGGGTTGGAAAGTCAATCAGATCATCAAAAATACCCTCAGAACTATATATTTAAGTGCACACAGACAGACTAATTATGCTTTTTGTGACCCTAGCCACCTGACAAGAGAGAAGGCAATGCAATCCATTCCTGTGCACTGGGAACAGTGGCAAATTTATCTGGCCGCTCTTGGAAAACAGGAACTGCTTGCAATGGGGCAGTAGTTCTTGCTGCATCTGGGGGCATTTTCTGCTAAAACCAGCTGAGTGGTAAAGCCCTGAAAACTACAACATTTATAGTCATACTCAGAAAAGGCAACCATTCTCTGTCCGTGCTCAAGTCATGAATGGCTGCTGTTTTCACTTCTGGTGTGAAGAACTGCTAGGCTCTAACAGTCCTTTGCTCAAGGGAAAGAAAAAGCCCTTCAGTTGGGAAGAGTCCCTTCCCTTTAAGACATTAGGACTGTGTAGTTCTTCTGTCTCAGCAGTGGCTGTGCCTAAAGTAGAAAGGCTCAGGCTACAAAGAACAGTCGCAAATTGGGTAGCCATGAAAGACAATGTTGAGCAACCAACATAACTAGTGGACTAAAGAGAGATGTGGTGTCATGAGGACCAGCAGTTTAGGTGCAGGGTCCCATCATCCAGCATCAAAATAGAGACAAACTACACCTGGGATAGCTGTAGTGCCTCAAGAATTGAATAATCTCTTTCACAGAGACAACTGGCCCACCAAACAAGCTTCTCTGAGGTGGACAATGAACAGAAAGCAGAGCAAATGGGAAGAGAAGTAAATCTCCAAGTCTTCTGATTTCTGTCTTGTATGATTTTCATGGGTGCAGTTGGTACTTGGGCTTTTTATAGCCTCACAGCAGGAGAGAGCTTTCTTCTGAAAGGGGAGCCCAGAATGGAGATGGCCAAGAAAGAGTTCACAGTGGGGTCAGGTCTCACATACAGAGCAGCCGTGGCCACCAGAAACAGTAGCAGCAGCAAAGCAGCAGAGGCATAAGAGAGGTGTAGGACCCCTAGGACCCAGACATGAGGTTGAAGAGGAATGCAGGAGGAAGGCTGGTATTGGGAAGCTGGTGCAGATGGGCAGGGATTTGTGGCTGGATGAGACAATAATGTGCAGAAATACCTGGGAGGGACTACAATGGCTAAGCCTGGCAGTGCATCTGGCTCAAGGAATAGGCTTGTGCTAAGATCAGTGGGGAACTCCAGAATGGGTGGAAGTTTTGGGAGGTTCTGGGAATAGTGTGGGGACCTTCACTGAACTGCACAGGGTAGGGGCTAGGCAGGGGAAGAAACAAAAAGGACTCCACGAAAAGACATTTCGGAATCCCATCTGAGATTAACTGCACTCAGTACCTCCTCCTACTGCTCTAGCTTGGGGGCAGGGGTACACCCGAGACTACTTCCTGCAGAACTGTTCTTGTGTTTTGTTTTTGTGGAGGGCTGATGCAATGGGCTCTGGGTCTGTCACCGAGGGGGTCTGGCAGAGTGAGAAATCTTTTTATTGCAGAAGTTCAGACAGGTGATTCAGAAAGCACTGTCACAACCACATCAAAACACCCTTCAGCATGACCCTTTAAATAATAAAATGCAGCTGAGCTGGGGATTGTACAAAGTTAAGTTGCAGGGCTTAAGATGACTTTAATGCAGAGTCCATGGTCTCTCTCACCTTTCTACCCCTGCTCTGTGGCAGCAGAAATAATGAATAATACCAGGTGCCCACAAGAAAACACTTGGGCTTAGGTTTCTGAGATGTTGAATACTTATGTATCCTGTTCAGTCTGAGTGGTGACTGATTACCTGCTCTGAAAATTTACATCCCTCCTCATGAGAACCCCTAATCATGGACCTTTGAACATGTTTGAACACATCAACCCTCCAAAACTGTCAAAGAGACTGTGGCCGGAGGATATCAATCAAACTGAGTTAAACTGAGATTAGGACTATTGCACAACAGAGTAAGATTTAGAGGGAGAAAGCTCAATTCATCAGGCATCAGTTAATAAACCCACTTAAATAATGTGCTTTTTTGCAGAATGCAACAAAACATTCATCCTGCAACCTTAGCAGCTTGCGTTAAACTGAACCAGTCACAGCTGACCTTCCTCAGTCACTCTGACAAGTCTATATCAGTTGTCCTTATTACATAAAAACAATCAATCAGAAACTGGAGAACAATGGCCTTATGAGGGTTCATAAAAATTGAATGCAAATCCTCTATGCCACTCAGGGACAAATTATTCCCAGAGCTAGAGATAACAACTGTGCCAGAGTCAACATTTTTTCTTTTTTTATTGAGTAGGGTCTGGGCCCAAGAAGGGAGGTTGCTGATCACCTCAAAAGGAACAACCACTGCAAAGCTACTCATGTTTCCCTGTTCTGGTGCAACTCCTTCAGCACAGACTAAGAAAGGTATTTATACATGTAGCTGCTGTAAATGACTTTTTTAAAGTATTCTGCTACTACTCAGCTGTACATGCCCTGTGCTAAAAACCTAATTTATGCACACATTCCATTTCAACAAGTTTTTCATTGCTAATTGGAATTATCAAGGAGGGACCCGGAGTGAGAACCCCTTCACCTTCCATCCTCCAGAACCTCCTTCTATGTGACAGGTCAGGCTGGCTTCACATCACTGATTTCTAATGCAGAGCATAGAGAGTACCACTGTCACACATGATTGAAACAAGCTAATACCTTCAATTTCCAAGGGAGAAATGAATCAGAAAAACAATTATCAAGGAAGAAATGAGATCCTGGGTGCTTAAGTCATACAGGTCTCCTAGAGGTCACTAGAATTGCGGTTTCTCATACATCTCCAGAAGAAATATGAGATCTTGTTCAAAATAGTAATGGGCTGTTGCATATCATATTTGGAAGTCCAGATGCCTGTTAGAAAAGTTGATAGCTGATAGTCAGGGATCCTGTTTGGCATACATGAAAAGCAGCTGTTACTAATACACTTAGTTAACTTGACACCATCAAGCTTATTTGCAGACATTGCTCATCAACTACTATTTATTCCTCCCCCTGCAACCCTACACATCCCCTTCCTCAAATAAAAACCTTGTGGTTCAAAACCCAAATGGCCTTCATCAAACTTTACATTACTTAAATATCATTTTGTTGGGGGTTTTTTTGTTGTTTTATTCCAAGCCCACACCCAGACAAATCAAGATCCAAGAATTGGTTTTGGTCCTGATTTAATGGGAGAAAACCTTAATATTTGAATAGAAAACCAGTGTCATTCTGCATCCCCTTTAATGGGATTTTCTCTTCTAGCTGTATTTTAAAGGTGAAAGCAGTTTTCAGAAGCTAAAACATTTTCCAATTACTAACAAAACTAAGAATAGTCTTTAATCTAGTGTTCTTTCTGTTGTGCTGATCTTCACTTGAAAAACATTAAAAAAGGTGGATGGTATTTGCCAATTTTGTGTTTGCTTTGGCTATAGAGCTTAGCCAAGGTACTTTACTAGGTACTCTTGGAATCCATCTAAGCAATTAAAATACCACATGCAAAACACTCCTTAACTTTTGCCATTGCACACTGCAGCTGTTAGCTTCTAGATCCTCTTCCATAACCACAGATAAATATACTGACACCTCAGTGCTTTATACTACTTCAAAGTAATTCAGAAGAGAGAACAATTAGTTGATAAAACATTAGTTTTATTTTCACTTCTGAATTATGAAAAAGAAGTTAATACAGGAATCACTTTGCATATATAAAAAGGTGGCAATATCGTATTTGAATCTGAAAGCCAAACAAGCCCTATGACATTTAAGGACTAGCACCCAAGTAAAGCACTACATTTCACAGTGAGCAAAAATGAAACCGTCCCAGCAGTGAAGACACTGGAAGTCTCCACTGTGTGGTCCTTTTGGCTTCCACAGAAGACACACGCTGCTGTCCTCTTAAACTCTGCTTTAGTCCTCTGTTTGAAAGTGATCCCACAGTATACAAACAAAACCTAATCTGTAACAGGGGGTCATAGAGAGCTCCTGAATTCAGGAGCCACGACTCTGACTTAATGCCAAAGCCTCCACCTTGGAGTGGGAAATTATAGAATTGTACAATGCTCTCAGACAGCTTTCATTTACACACTGTAGCTGTAAATACAATAATGTAGAGTGAATAAAGTGTATATAAAGCATATATAAATGCCACCAACACATCTGTACAGAGTCAAAGACAATAACTTTATCGAAACCCAATAGTTCCACAGTACAGGTACATATATATTTCCTGTAAAATCAACGAGCTAGTTTGAATTATGAGTGATACACATTCACAAATGCATTTGGCAAATAAATCCAGTAATAAAATGATATAAATTATAAAATGATTCAGTAGTTTGATGATAAAGATCTCAAATGCTTTGTGTTGCAAAGTAGCAGCTTCATCCTCTAAACAAGATCTTTTCACAAAAATCTCATATATGTTTACAATCTCACAGATTAGTTGGCCTGCCAGTTTTCATGAGTGTGGGGAGGTGGGGAAAGAGGAAGCAATATGTAGTGCAGTGCTGTACTTTTAGCCAAGCAAATATAAAACACATTTGACAACTAACTACATGGAGACACTCCTGCTACTGTCAAATCTATCTTTAAACATCTGCCTAAGCAAGGGATTGAGAGTCTAATTCAAAGCCTTGCAGAAGTCCATAAGACTCTCTATTATTACTTGCTAGGAGCACGCAAATGCACAAGAAATAGAAGCAGGGACACTACACCAAATTACAACACACCACTATAAACCAGGCCTTGACACACACCTGCTCACTGCACCAGCATTGTTTTCAGAAGAAATGCAAATCATAGCAAATTATGGATGATACACAAACACTGCCTTGTAGTCTTTTTTAAGAGGTTCATCAGACAGTATAGACTAGGGCAGTTTAAGCCTTGAATTTCATGACTTCTACAGTTCAACTGGTTTTAAATAACACGTGCCTTCTGTTACATTGAAACTACTCATTGTACAGTAGGTAAATTCAACTAAATTCCATTTAAGCTTTTAAACTTGAAGACAACCAAAAAACCAATCCCTCAACTCCAAGTCTGTACACTAGGTAGTTTTCTCTAAGCTTTTGCAGTGCCTGGCCACCTGCCTAACTCTCCCCATCTGGCTGGCAATAATTTCTAATCTGGATTTTCTTTTCTTTCTTCATAAATATTTCATTTTAAAAAAATCATTTTCAGTAAAGTCAGAACATAAAAATAAAATGTAAAAATTAAACACACTGATGAACATACACATTACATTGCATGCTTTAAAACATTCAAGATTTTAGTCCTATTACATACCAATAATTTAAATATCTTCCCAGTATCAACAAAAAAATTAAAAAGGTTTTTATCCTTTGGTTTTCCCCTGTCCTCTGTATAAGTAGAATTCATTGACTGGATATCTGATTCTGAAAATAGTTTTCATTCCTGTAAGTTGCTTCTCTGCCCTTGTTGGCTTTCTTTCTCTTTCCTACTGCTTCTGCTGTCTTCCGAAGTTCATTACAGTACATCGGAATTTGGGAATGTTCTTCAGCAGTATTTTGATAAATGCAAATCAAAACTCAGACCAAGTCCTCTTTCTTTTTTCTGGCTACATATTCTTCCTTTAGACGGATTGATACCAGAAGTAAATATTGATTCATTTGTCTGCCACTTGCTATTGGTTAAATACTTCAATTTTATTTTTTTAAATACTGAAACAGACATTTTTTTCTATGAGTGTTTTATAGACAGAACTTTTACTGTTCCTTTCAGCCAGCCTTAGCTCTGCTCTCTTCTGTAGACAGATCTGTAAATTTACACTTTTCCCCCAAAACCAACCCCACATTATCACCCTGTAGGCAAAAAAAAAAAAAATCTGTGTGATGTATTTTCCTTGCTGAATTACCGGATGAACTATTTTAATAATGATGAGTCACAGAAGGCACATTAGAAAAAAAAAGCTGATATAATATACAGTAACTTGTATAAATACAACGGTGTTAGCGAATTCCTGTGGGTCCTCTGTAAATTCCAGGCAACATGTCTACTTGTTGTCATTCCTACTTTTACTGCTTCAAATCTGCTGGTTTCCATTATCTTTCATATCTTGAAAAATGATCTGTAAGAATATAAATCATGCCATCAACTTCCTCCATTGAAAACCTAATATTCAAAACCAAACATATTTTACAAATATTTGCCTGCCCCTCAACCCACAAATGAAATTTAGAGAGTTTTTTACACATACATATTTGATTCAAATCACCAGAGTAAGTGAATTCTCATAATCAGTTCTGATATAAAGGCTTAAAATACACTAATTTTCTCAATTTAAGGTAGTATGATGAAAAACTGGTACATTTATTCAATAACATACCTGCTGACCTTTATCATCCAAGGAATAACTGATACTTATGACCACTTTTACTGGAAGAAGGGACTTGACAGAACTAGATACTTTACACAGTTCTATCTACAAAGCAGAGGCAGCCATAGAAGAGGAGGAAATATGACTTTGATCCCAGGGTATTCATTATCTTCCAGAGCAACCACTACATGTACTGAAACATTGCTTCCAGGGAAGTAGCTGGACAGTGCTTGCTGATGGGAAATAGAGACTACAGCTTTTGTTTTCCTCCAATTCTACAAGCAGCTTTTGCTTTTATTAAACTACTTCTATCTTAACCCAGGAGGTTTTTTCAATATCTTTCTCTCCCCTACCCAGCTGAGGAGGGAGTGATAGAGTGGCTTTGATGGGCACCTTGCATCCAGCCAGGGTCAGTCCACCACATTCACATACTTGTGATGTTCCAAATGGAATACTTCAAAGCAATTTGCAATAATTTGAAGTTCAAGGGGGAAACTTACCTGCATCTTGGGTGTCTCAAGTATTTTCTAGTATTGAGGGCTTTTATTTAAAAAGTTAGGAAGCATATGCTGTGTATTCTTACTTGAAATGCATCTGAATTCTGACTTCAACTTGACCAAAATTATTTTATTGAATAATTCTGGACTACTTAGAACTATACAATGTTCATTGCTCTATTCTAGTTCCTTGGCTACTGTGATAAATCTAGACTGACTTTTTGAGCTACAAGCAGATTTTTCAAGAAGTTATAAAGAAAAGGTATCAAAATTTTGTAATAAATTAATTGAATTGAGTAAGACAATTTAAAATTTCCTCCACTCTTTAAATATAGCAAGTGAAGCAGTATTCATGTAAACATTTATGCACATGATTAAAGCATGCCTACTCATCCGCTACATCTGCAGAAGTATCTGCAGGATATGGGCTTAATTCCCAGTCTCCTTTCAATTCACTCATATTTCAAATCCATACTTTGGAACAAAAATAAATAACTGCAGTCATGCACAGCACACCACACTTCCAAATCACTCCATGAACAATTATATGACAATTAGGGACACAAGTACCTCACATAACATGGAGCTAAACAGAGACTCCAGCTTGGAGCCTGAAAAGAATGAACCACACTACTGCACTTTGCCAGAGCCATTAATCCTGTCTCTATATAGGCTTGTGAAGCCCTGTGATGATGATTTATAGTGTTCTTGAGACTCTAGCTAGTAAAAGAACATGGCAACATGCTGTGCTTTCCTCTATATACGCCTCAAAATATTTATCACAGTCTTGCAATAAAATGCCTAACTCCCAACTCCTCATCCACATCCTTCACAAGAGACTAAAAAAGTTTTAAAATTTCCATTCTTGTTGCAACAAAACAAGGGCCTTGGATTTAGTGAAAGACGTGTTCAGAGGACACTGTATGTTACTTCATCAAAAGCCTTTTTTGCCTTTCAGTGAAGCACAACTGTGTTATCATTTAAATGTTATTTCCAGGGATATCCAAGTTAATGTTTTAGCCTCACTGAAAGAAAGCAATCAATCGTAAATCACATGGTGGAAAAGAGTGTGATAGTATATTGTCCCATAAAAGGAAATAGTAGGTACAGTCTTGAAGCCAGATTTTAAAATAAAAATTTGATAAATAGACAGAAAACACACTGAGAAACAGTTCCACTGTTGTGCTTAATTTGGTATATTTGAGAACCAGAAATGCTCAGGACACCAAAATCTCATGGGGACCAAGTGGGTGAGGCACAACTCAGCAATTCTGAGAGAATATCACTAGTCCACTCATGCTCTAAGTAAACTGCTAAAATCAACACTGAACATAGGATTTAAAAAAATTAAGTAAATACAATGAGTCAAATTCAGTCATCAGTTCCGAGGGGGCTCCTCCCATTCATCCTTCTCATCTATGGAACAGAGTAGCAAACAGCTGAAATACTTTTTTTTTCCATGACCTTTTACTATTTTTCAGTGCCATGAAGCAGATAAAGAATTCCAATGACGCAAGGGGAAACTGAGGGCCCTTCTCTCTTTAGTTTTATGAATATTTTTGTCCAATGGTTCACAACGGCTTCTGTTGTTTGATCTTACTGCTCTTGCCCACATGAAAGATCTGTATTTCCACGCCATTTTTTTTATCCTTTTTTTTTTTTAATTTTTTTTTTAAATAGTCATTGTAATAATTTGGCTCCTGATGCCAAAGACAACAATCTTCCTCATCGTCTGGAATCTCTCTTGATTACTTCCTTAAAGAGGCATTAACAAAGGATGAAAAACAAGCCCAAATTTTGCACTCTGGCTGCTGTTGCTCTGCGATCGTGAGCAATTGCTGCCACCTTAGAAGCACTGCTAGCAGTGCAGCATAAATCTTCAATGGCCTTATTTCATTTGCAAGCCCAGACAGTAGTCACAAAGAACAAAAGCGTTATGACAGAGGTCACCATCATCATATGACAAGCCTTCAAAAAAAGACTCTTAATGAGGTGTTTTCTATCCTGGACCCTCTGCAATTAAATTGCAGTATCTTCGAGCCATCAAGAAGATTAAAAAAATTAGAAAAGGAAAAATTAGAAAAGTAAAAAAGAAAACCCTCAGATGTCTATGGGCAGCTGCCTCAAGGTGTGAAGCATTCTGTTTGTAGTTTGCACACAGCTTACCACAAGCTGTTTTTTCACTAGAGCATGGTAAGGGTAAGGGGGAACAGTAACAACATGAGAGAAAGGAAACTGAAGAAAACAAGAAATTGAGAAAACAACTCCAAAAAAGTTTTAATGCTTGAAAGAGAACCTTTTTCTTGCTGCAGCTGTTGACTATTTGTGAGACAACACAAACTCGCCCTGTCTGAATAAAGAAATGGAGGCATTTAGGAGAAAAAGAAAGACTGCAACCTGAAGAGGTCAAGCCTACAAAACTGACTGGTGAGATATTCATTTTACCATTCATCAAAATGCTGCCAGATTGTAGTTATCAGGAACAAATGGAATTGTGTAAATGACTTTTATGCACTGCAGTGAATTCCCTTTAAATGTGCATGTGTTAAACACTACTACCACATGCCATATGATGGAGTATTAAACCCGAATTACTATGTCATCTTGTTTCTATTAAAACAGCATTGGTCCCATAGCAAAGAGGTGCTCAATTCTGCTGTTCATAAACAAAATGACTTGTTGGTTTCCAAAGCTGTGAACCCGTAAGTTTTTCTCCCTGCACTAAACTGAAGGAAGCAGTCACTGTTGATAAGGCTTGGTAAACCCCTGGGAACAGCTGATGTGAGCTAAGGCAACTTGCGGCAGGTGAACATCCTCCTAGTCCTCTGCTGGACGTTCAGGTCAATTCAAAGTGTCCTGATGTTTGCCCAGCTTGAGGGCAGCTCCACCTCACTGCTGTAACTGACATGGCTCTTTGCTGCTCTTTGCATGCCAGGTATTTTGCAAGGCAGAGAAAAAGCTCGCAGCATCAAAGTTTGCTTTCTAAACTACACGTATGCCTGTGTATTAGAATAGCTCATGTCCAAGTAACTTTCATTGACTTGCATGAGCTTTCACAGGTGAGAGGCTGACTCCTCTCCATTTTTCACTTGGCCATGCTGAATTTTTGGTTAGCACACAAGATTCAGCTTGCTAATCTGGGCATATGCAAGCCAGTTTTCACACTGGTTGTGTCCTGGACTTACTGAAGATGCTGGTTTTGTGCATCTAATATATGCACAAACAGATGGCAAGTCCAGTTGTAAAAGGTATTACAAAAATGGGAGTGAGTGAATATGTCAAAAATGGTATGAAGAATGGAAAGGAAATTGCAAGAGTAAAAATCTCTTGCACTTTCCAACTTATTCTAATAGCTACATTCCCTACTCCAACTCTTTCCAAGAACAATAGGTATGATTGCCTAAAGGTTATTCTGTCTTTAAAAACGCAAGTTCTTTGACTGTCTGTTCCACAGACTGCTGCCCTTTTCACACTTCCCAAATGATGTATTAAAATATGTCATTCTGTCATGGCAGTTCTGGACTGTACCACTACTCATATGTCTACTGGAATCACCATGCTGGGAGGAAGTCAGATGTGACATGCCATTCAGAAAATGAAAAAAAAAAAAAAAATTAATTTTTGCTAGCAGTTCTCCAAAAAAGGATGAAAAAAAGAAAAAAAAAACACCCACAGCAGAAAACAATGAGCCTTATTATTGATGAAAAGACTATAAATGCATATTTGTCAAGCAAATCCCTGTATTCAATGATTCATGAGAATTATTACTGAGGAAAGTTCTGTTTTCCGTAAGAAAAAAGTAGATGCTTGCAGGTAGTACCTGACCATTTCAGGACTCAAATATTCCCAAACATGTTTTTAAAGTTAGTTCATCTGATTTTTTTAATACTCGCAGTCCTGCATACAACTTTAAATAAAGTGGAGAGTAGTTTTGTTTAGCATAGAACCTGTCAATAGGAATTACTGTCATTTTTTTCATTGTGATTTTAGCCACTTGATCTAGGAATTGATTACTTTTCTGTAGGATGGAAGGCATGAAGTAGCCCATGACTTGCATTCCTTCTTCATGATGACCTAGTGGAACTCCACCACTGCATGCTGATACAGAGATGACAGCAAGGCATGTGAGAATCAGAGGTAAAGTATTCCTGAATGAAAAGCTTGAGCTGTAAAAGGCACTGCCAGAGGGGATGAGGTCAGGTGGGATGAGACAACCTCTAAGACACACAATAAGACTCTCTCAAGCAGTCTTTTCATCACAATTTGTATCCACTCCCCAGACAGGCCATTCTACCTGAGGAGAGCAGAAGAGTAGAACACATCAGTCACACTTCATCATGAAGGAATAATTCACCAGACAAGTGCCTAGAAGCGTATTTTTGACACACACCATAGGAAAACCCTTGAACAACTGAAAAAGGAGAAGGGAAAGAACACTGGGATCCAACACCGAGATGTAAATCCCCTCTGTCAAATTCCCTTTTTTAGGCTGCTTCCAAAATTCAATCTCATTTACATCCCAATTACTGTTTTATAGCCAAAATAAACTAGTTTTCTACTGTCTTGCCTGGAAAGAAAATTCAGGACATTTAAGGTCAGCCTTTATGCCTATTGCATTGGTCAAGGAGGGTTCCTGAAATTTCCTGCCTGCATTGTGTGACACGGCATCAAGCTGTGCTTAGTCATGGCTAGAGACAGGCTTTGGGCACATCATGTACTGCCTCTCTTCAGCCTCACTACATACATGAATTTGGGAGTGGAACTGGTGAGAGAAGGCTTCTGGTTTGCAACTGCTTGTGTCCCTACACCAAATTGTCAAATATCTTTCTTTCTCTCTTCCCTGACACTGGTATTCACAGCTGTGGATGATAAGAAGCTTGCAAGCCACAAAGCCCAGTCTCCCTGGCTTAATGCTGTGTGCCTCTGTGCCAGAGAGACAATATTTTGGACCTAATAGACATAGAGATATATATAATGGTGAATTCACAGAGGACTGTGCAGAAGGTAACAGAGAAATGAAACAAAGCCTTAGCTCAAAAAAATACCAAAACCCAAACCAAACCAAAACAACCCTCAGACAAAGTAGTGAGGGGTGATGAGAAGAGCTACAGGATGTGCAGACCAACAATCTTTTTCCTTCTGAGAGTCAGCAAATATTATTTAAGAGGAAGTTCATTCACTTTCCTGAAATAGTAAAAGATTTCATAATGAGACAATTAAAACACATAGTTCTGTATTATTCATAAAAATATTAGCAGTCTTTGCCTGGACTTGCCCAGAGATTATGATTTGTATGACAAATACAGTGGTGTAAAATCTCCATTCTTTTCCCAGTATGCAATCAGCTATGCCATTTATAATATGCATGTAAATAGCACTACAAGGTCACAAAGTGCTTTTCATAGTAAAATACATTTTCTATTTCCCACCAATCGAAGAACATAAATACAGTTCAGACAATACATTCCAACATACATTATATCCAATTTTCTAATATAATGGGGCAAGAAGCCAGTTTGCCTTTCTCATAAAGTGCTCAGTATGAGTTGCATTTGACCCATGGCCACAGATCCATAGCTTTGCTTCCTGCCTGGGCTCCTCACATCCTTCCAGCAGGTCTAGCAGGTAACAGCTGCTGCTCCCATATGCCCCCCACTTCTTGTACATTTCTTAATAATGGCCTGACACACCACAGCCATGGACCTGCACTGGTGGGAAACAGCCAAAGACCTCAGTTTTAGCCTTTCCTGGGGACACTGGTATAGAGGTTGCAAGCCTTAATTCTGCTCAGCACAAGTAGTAAAAATACAGCCAGTGGAATGAGAATAAATTTCTTCAACAGACCAGCACAGGAAACATATTTAAGAAAGCAGAATCTCACTCTCTGCCTTAAGGTGAGTATAGATACTCACCTATACCTTACCTCATTTTAGAAGATGATCAACTCACCTATTTTTAGGGTAAACTTATTCATACCCATTAGAACTTAACAGTCCTTTAATCAGGTAACATAACTGGCACAGCCACAGCTGTCCCAAGCATAACTTGAAGCTCCAGTAATTTCTGCATGCTGGAGCTCAGTTATCCTTCAGGTTTTCTAGATAAATTGCTTAGCTTTTTACGGATTACCATGGAAATTTAAAACAAACTACTCCACTCCTCAGGGGGAAATATGTTTCTGCCCTATCTCAACTATTCTCTGAAAACAAAATGAGGAAGAAATTATATTCTAGCCTCAGGAGAAATTTTTACTAAGGTACATCTACAGAAACTAGTTTTGCCTCCTGCTGCTGCTCGCTGTCAATAAATAGTTCAGGGTAATATTCCTGCTCCCAAAATTGTATCAATAGTCTCATTGTTTAGATATCTATAAGCCGGAGACTATTTTTAGTACATCCTGTCAACTGTGAGGGGACAACACTAGCAGGAAGAGGATGCATTAGGCTTTTACATTAACTGGTGATAAAACCTGTGCCCAAGATAGCCTAAGAACTGGGCGGTCGCTTGCTTACATGACTGTGCAGTGTATTATTGATTTGTTTATTCACATTAATTCTTATTTCACATGACACTACAGAACTCATGATCTTACAGACATAGAGCTCAAAGGAAGGGAATCACACTTTGCTAGAAGTACTGGGGAAAGTTTAAAAAACCCCAGCCCATGTTGCCTACAGCAGCGAGTTCAGATGCCAGCAGCCCTGAATTTCTTGCCTGGACAGCCCAGTGAACAACTGCACCTTAACATATAATCCCAACAGAAAACTGATCGTCTGCACAAACCTCATGTACACAGAAAATAACTCATTCTTCTAACTTGCAGTTGGAAATGTTACTATGGTCCAATTTATTATCAGCTACTTGTTGACTTGCATCCAACTGGAAACTCTACTCATATAAGTAAAGGATTGGGCACATGCATTTGTAGCTTGCTATTGCTGTTTTGTACAGTTTGCAGTACTACATAAAAGAAAAAAGCTCTCTTCAGATCAAAACTTGATCTCAGAGGCCATTGCATGTATCAGCCCAAGCCCCAGTCAAGGCCTCAGAGTGAATTTGTAATAACTGACCTTAAATTTGGCTTTCGTTGTACTCTTAAGTATTACTTATATTCCATATTAAATGAAGCCTGATTTCAGCAAGTAATTTTGGTTTAAGCCCCAAAAATGCATGTTACAATTTTAAATTCAAGATATACATTTTATGTTGAAGGCCTTGCTAAAACATGTCATAAATTGAAGTTATATTAAAATACACTTAAAGTCAATAGAACTGGTTTTGAAAAGAATAGCATTGCTTTTCAGAGCTTTGATGGCAATTTTAGTAAATGAGATAATTATTGAAGTGTTAAATAAGGGATTTTTTTTCTTGTGCACATCATTAACACTTTGTAGTGATGGAGCTTGGTAGATGTTTTTGTCTGTAGTCTGTAGAAGTTAACACAGCATCTTTTTAAAAACTGGCATGGACCATATATCCTCAATAGCTGGTGACATTGACAAATGAGCACTTCAGTCTCTGAGCCCATTTTTTCAATAAGTTTAACACAGTAGATTCTGACTCTAAAGAAAAACAAAAAACAAACATACAGAATAAAAACAAACAAAAAATCAAACAAAAACCAAAACAACCCAAACCCAACAACAAGAACAACAAAAAAACCCAAAAAGAAAACCCCCTCAAAAAACCCACTGAACAAATCTGTTGGCATAGATTCATTGTCCAAGCATAGGGGAATGCATAGTACATGACTCATGTAAAAAGTGAAGTACAAGTGAGATTTTAAGTATTATTAGCATTTTTAAACTACAGAATGATAACAATGTGGTCTAGGAAAAACACATGGATAATAACCTACTAACAACATGCCAGTGATACTTTCCAGGTCATGACGGTAGTCCCATGCACATGGAGCGATTGTTGTAAAGGGCAGGTTATTTCTTTCAGTAAAGCCCTTAAACAAAATCTTGAATGGCAGATTGCCAGTGATGCTGTACTGAATGCACTACAAACCAGCAATATCTAACTCAAAAAGGATGTTATTGAAAATGGGAAATTAAGTTTGCCAGGCTTATGTCACTAGTGTTTAAGGCATGACCCACACCATCAAGCTTTTGCTGGCCTAGCTTTGCTATTTGAGAACATGAAAAAAAATATTTCTTGGTACAAAGGTGTAACGTTGGCCAGCCACAGTCTTCCTGTTGGGTTTGCTTCCATCTTTCAGGGAGATGTTTTATTGCATTCTTCTGTAATACTGTGGGTGCAAGCTGCATGTTCTTTGCTGGACCTTGCTATGCAGGAAAAAGCAGGAGCATGTAGACTGTCTTTCATTCACAGGATTTCCAGCCAAAAAATAGAAACACCAGAGGATATTAGCTTTCCTCAGCTCAAACTGCATCTACAGCTGGAGGAGTTACCAGTTATGATTCACCATAGTACACTTTGGGGAAGGCTTGGGGGGAGGAGGGCAAGACTTACAGAGCACAAAACCAGCTGGCAGGAACAGCTGCTGAAACAGTCAAAACAGGTTTTTGCTTTTTCCAGACATCCAGTACTCTGTAAACTTCTGACAAGTTTCTTAGCCTTGTGTTGATTGTTCACTGCAATCCTTTCACATCCTTGGTTTTCTGTCTTGTACTTCACTGTGCCTCCTTTCCACGTCTCTGCCATGTTTCCTCCCTTTCCTTCTCTTTTCAAACATAGTTCCAAGAGAGCCTTCCTCCCTTCTGAAGCACCGCATCTTTTAGTCTGAGTTTTGCTGAACTTATTCTCTCTGCTGTAGCCCCTCACTGCTATCCCCTCATCACATCCCTTACGTAGAAAGTTCACAGGGCATTTTCTATCATATTAATCAAAGCACCTAGCACAGCCAAGTCCCATGGGTGGGTACCAACACAGAGCAGCCACAGTCATAGTAATGGCTCCTTCCTGAGGGGAAAGCCCGCTGCTCCTCCAGTACCTTTGGTTTGGCAAAACATCCCAAAAATAAAAGCATTTGTAATCCCTCACTCCTTCTTTGCATTGCAGCCTCTTCTCAGGAATACTCAAGGCTAAGGGTAAGGACCAAAGGAGTCAGGCTGTGGTGGCTGCTGGCCCCCAGGTAGGGCCAAGCTTGAAATCTGTGAAATAAACTGTCTGGCGTACAGACAAGGTAGGATAGGCAGATGCATGGATGCATGTGTGCAGTGATGTGTGCGTGCACGCCTGTGCACATCCAGGGACTGCAGCAAGATTGCTGATGGCATTTTGGGCCAGAACTGAGGAAAGGAGGCAGAGGGCATGAAGAATCTGCAGATCTGTATGCGTGTCTGCTGAACAAAGAAACTGAAGGTTTGAACTCACCACTGCCCAGTTGTCCATTTGAACTAAAATCTCTCATATATATAGAACATTTAAAGTAGCATGAGATATAATATACTTTTGGAATAAGAGATAATATGTACAGCACCAAAAATGAAGATCTCCATTAGCAATACATAACAATAACCTTTACTTGGCATATAGAACATGTCTCTTAGAGAACCTCCTTGTTAAAAAAAAGAAAAAAAACTCATAGAATAATTTAAAGTCTGCAGCAGAACCCTAGCCTTGAAGGACAAAGGCATATTTCTGTTTGACACTGGATGGATACAGCACCCTGCAACCTTCTCTGCACTGGTTCACTCCTGGAGCATCTTGATGTTACTGGGGATGGAAGGAATAAGATTTGTGGTCTTTTATTACTGTACTATAATCAGTCTAATCTTTTTAAACAGTGAAGTACCTGCTCTGAGAGTGTGAAACAACAAAATTAAACCAAAACCTTGCAGGTACACACAGTAGATTTTACATGCAGGAGAATAAAGAATGGAGTCTGTCTGCAGTATTTTGAAGACAATTAAACAACTGCTTTTACTCCCCACAATTTTCTGCTGCAGTATAAATGCAACTACTAGCTCTTCCTCAACATTAAGCAGCATTTCTGGACAGACAGAACACAAAAAAGTAAACTTAATCCAACGTATCTGACTGCATATATCTTTGAATTTAAAGCTTGAGTAATTAAAAGAGAATGTTTTAGATTTCAAGCTACATTAACAGTGATCCTTACAAATGTTTCTGCCATAAGAGAACTTAATTTTATCAACCTTGCGTCCGTCTGTGTGGATGCTGGCAATGTTAGAATATGATCACAAAATATAGAACTTAATAAGTTACTTATGATAACTTCCTGATGAACTGAAGCTTGAGGTCCTTTGGTGAAACAATTAAAAAGTACAGAGGCCTTTCATTTAATCCTGCAAAGACTTTTGCACATAAGATATAATCTCATCAAAGATGACACATCTTTCCACAAACAGATGAGTACCAGACTTAGCTCTCTGGTGCTTTAAATCCCACAATACTCATAAAGATATGTTTGATTTGTAAAAAATAAGTTAATTGCCAAATAATATTTTTCTAAACAAGCTGGTGAAATTTCAAAAATAAACCATCAAAAAAACCAACCGACTTATTCCTCATTTTGAAACATTATAAAATGTGCTGATTGTTTAATTAAAAAAAAAAAAAAGTCTCTCAAAGCTTTTCTACAAGGGTCTTATTTTTCCTTATTCTTGCTCAAACAAGAAAAATTTCCCTCAAATGAACATGTCTCCTTTCAGGAATAAAAGATAGGATGACGAATGTCTTTAAACATTAAATGGGATATAAGATGGCTATTTTCTGTCACTATATTTTTTTTCCAAATATGTTTCTGAACAAGAAATATGAGTAATTGCAGACTTACACGTAGAATAGAAAGGAAAACAGTATAAAATTGCTTGGCAGTATAAAAACCCCTGTGTAATTATCAGTTCCAAGAAGAGGTCATCAGCAACTAACAGTTTAGCCTGTGCAGATCTGTTGGAAGGATTCTGGGGAAGAGAAAGACGGATTGCATGTATTTGTAGAGATGCTATTTGTGCACAGAAAGAAGCAGCAGAAGGTTTTGAATCCAGCCTTAATTTACATAGATCCCTGGGTGTCCTTCCAAAAACAACCTGAGGCTCCAACCATGAGTGTTTGGCAGATGTAGCAGTGGCAATCAAATATGTTTCTGCTTCCCACCATTTTCTCCATCTCCCTTGAAAATTACTGCCCTTATGTTGGAGGCACCAGAACAGACAGTGCATTTGCCCATTGCTGCCCTAGCTCACAGCCCTGCTTCATCCATGATTCGAGCTAATACATGAAACAACTGCCTGCAGGCTGCTGAGTAGCATTCACCCATTTGCTCCTGCTGCCACTGCTGCAAAGCAGGTAGTCTACCACAGAAGCATTCCATCTTCCACATTTACAGAGGTACTCACAGCAATGCAGGCCTGAGGAGAGCTGCAGAAACTGGTAACTGGGGATATAGATGGGTCCTGATGCATCTACGTAAGCCCATAGCAATGCGTCACAGTCACATCCTACCTGGCTTGAACAGGAAGGGTAAGAGCTGGGTAAGGGCTGCAGTGTGGAGAAGCAGATATGTAAGAGCACTCTTTCTCCTCTAAGCTAGCCTGTTAGACTGCTCTGGGTCAGCAATTTGTGTTAATACATACGAGAACAAAACACACCAAAAAAAAAAAAAATACCATAAGAAATCAAGGCAGGAAGATGTTTTAAATAGCACCTCCCTAAATTTCTCATAGTTTGCCATTCCATTAGATAATGTTTATGTTCTACTTAATATAAAGGCTGACCTCCCATGCCTTCTGCTCTTCCAAAGCAAGCTGCCTAGGAGGAGTTGGCTGTGGTACCCAGAACTGTTCTGCTAACCAGCTTCTGATCAAGGCAGCAGATAATCACCAAGTAAAGAAAGTTTCAAGTCTAGTTTGGTCCCTGTTCTCTGATCATGCTAATCCAGTTCATTACAGATTGCTCCAGGAAACAGAGGGATGTTCTGTCTGCCTCCTTTCGCCCATAAACAGTTTATGCCACAGGTAAATTTCCCCCCCCCATCTCTGTTGTTCATTCTCAAACCTCTTTCTCTCTCCCTCCACATTTCCTCTAGACCCTGCACCATCTGTACAAGCAGGCCTTCTCTTCTACATACTGTTGTGTTTTATTCCTTCTCTGTCTGTGATCTATATTTAGTTGTTTTCCTGTTTATACACCCCTCCAGAGGAGTATTGTTGACTCTGACTAGTCAGGAAGAGAAACAATGTGGTTAGAGCACAAATCCTTTCAGAGGAGCATCTGGGATGAGAAGCTGTGCAGGACTGGTAGGATAGAAAACTTTTTCTTAAGATTAAACTGATACAGAGATCTGAATATAAATCTATACATCCCCTTAATGCATCCTGATCAAAGCCAAAGAATACCTAAGTGGGGAAGAAAAAAAAAGGCAAGGAAACACATGTAAACTTTGACACTGCATTTCTTTTCCCCTGTAAGATAAAACCCTTTGGGTTTTGAAGCCTTACCATATTTGTGTCTCTTTGCTCAAACTACCAGGAACCCCTGAATATTAATTCAGAGTGCATACATGATGAAAGCTTGGGGAAAATGTACTTAAAGACCACTGGGGAGTTCAGTGTTGGTTGGTCCAGAAACAAAGTGGTTTTAGTGTAGGAGTAGTAAGCATAAACCTAGTTCTCAAGAAGCTGGCTGCAGTACAACTGAAATCAGGACAGGTAAGAACACATAAGCTCACCATGGTGGGACAGTAAAGAACTCCAATGCAGTGCCCAGGGAGTGTTTGTCTGGTGGGAGGGATACTTGCACAGCAAATATATAGATCATTTCACATCTTCAAGTTTCTTCCAAAAATAAGGAGCTTGTGAATGGGCTGAGGATGGAAGTATGGAGTGTTTGTGAAATACAACACATATGCACTAACTCCGGGAAAGCTTGATAGTGTGGGTATTCTCTGTAATTAAGACCTACTTATCATTAAGAAATGGAGCCCTTCAGTGGAGAACACAGAAATCTATGATTTGGATCAAAAGAAATGTCTGAATTTGGCTTTGGAGTTTCACCCTTATAATTGCATGGACAATTTTGATTATCATACAGAATGAAAAAATCTGATAGCCCTTAACATTATGCTAGTGAATGCTTCGGCAACTTGGTGAGTTTTGGGTACAAGTCATTCACTTCCCTAGTATCACAACCTATGAAAGGAAAAGCTGAAAGGCTTTGTCAAGCATTGCAGATATTTGAAAAACCAGCAAGGTATGCAAGTGGTGATTTCATAATCAAAATGTGTGCATCACTAGTAGATGGTGCACACTGTGTATTAGAAAAATGTCTGTATAATGTCAAAGACATCTCTCAGTAGTCAGGACTCAATGACTAGCAGATGTTCCCTGGCCAAAGGGGGTCTTCAGCCTTTGGTGCAACACCAGAAGGGAGGACATGTAGTGATAGAACAAGGGATAATGACTTTAAATTGAAAGAGGATAGATTTAGGTAAGATACTAGGAAGAAATTCTTCACTGTGACAGTGGCAAGACTCTAGAACAGTTTGCCCACAGAAGTTATGGATGCCCCATCCCTAGACATGTTCAAAGCCAGACTGGCTGGGGCTTTGACCAACTTGGCCTAGTGGAAGGTGTGTGGCCATGGCAGGGGACTTTTGGAACAAGATGATCTTTAAGGTTCCTTCCAACCCAAGCCATTCTACCATTCTATGGCCCAGGGAAAGGTTACAGGGTGGAAGCTAAGGCAACAAAAGGATCACAAAAGTTTCAAGGAAAGGACATTTGCAGCATGAAATGATCCTCTAAGCTTGTTTGCTTCAGTTAGTGGCAAGAATGGGTGTTTATAAGGTATTTAAGAAGGGAAGGTAAATGGCTCAGTCTACAGGATGGGCTTCAGCAGTGGAACAGAACATACATCTGAAGCAGCTGGTAAAAAGATTATTTCATTAGCAGCACTTTTCAGGGGCAGGAAGAGACTCTTAAAGACCAAAAGGGAAAAGCCTACACATGTGGGGACAGGAGACAATATAGAAAAATGGCTGAGCCGTGAGAAAAAAAGGGAAGGAGCAAGATTAGAAATTTTTCAATCACCCCCTGAAAATCAGTTTAAGAGTTTAAACCTTGAAAGGGAGAAAACATTTTTAAAATAAGTTGCACAATATCAGTTTTGAGGAGCAACTTCCACGAATTTATAAAAAAAAAAAAGGTAACTTCATAGTAATTTCAGTTCAAAAGGAATGTCGGCAGCAAAAATGTGAGCTGCTAATCTGTTTGGTGACCAGCAAAACTAAACAAACCTCTACTCTGAGTCAATGACAGGTTGCGTATGGTATTATGAGATCAAACTCTAATCCTCTTAGCATTTTCTGTGGAAAAACTGCCATACTATATGTATTTACACTGTTACATGCATTATTCATATAAATGGTATACACACACACACACAAGGTACAGTTGTAACTACAACATATTCCTTATAAATTGTATAATTTGAATCCTGTTTGAAAACTGTTCTAATAAGGAGCAAAATACCACCAGGCATTATTTGCTTCTGTTCCCTTTATTGCAAACACAACAGACTGTCTGATAAAAAGATGCATCTAATCTGGTTAGCGTGAAACATTTGTTGTATGTACTCGCACAAGTCCCCTTCTTTCCTGTATGCATTGATGTCTCATTTGTAATTCAGAGGCAAAGTGTAAGAAAGCTGTACAAAACAGGTCAGTTTAAACTCCAGCTTGTGGGGTACAGGGCTTGGCTAAGAAATTTAGCAGCTTCACAGTATCATCACGCAGAAATCTTGCTTTGCTATTTACATATCTTGCAATCACCAGAAAATGTCAAAATCTTGTAGACTGACCCACTTGACTATTCAGCATGCAAATATGAGGCTAAGTAATTTAATACTGTGTGGTTATATGCAACAGAATTCTACAGCAATCATTATAACACGTTATTTCAAGGAGAACACCAGTAAACACCAATATTCTTCCCAGACTTGCTTGCTTCAAATATTCCTGCCTGAGGACTTCTCACTGAACCTCCAAAGCCGCTCTTACCAGACTAAATTTCCACTTGTATCCAGAGAAATTAATTATTCACATCATCAAAACCAGTATCAACTAGATAGATAGGATATTTCAAGCAAACACTGATGTTCTATTATAATTCTGTAAGAAGAATTCTAAAACCTTGTGAGTTATTGTACTATGACAATTTTTCTGATTAATTCTTACTTTGCCAGCATACACTTTCTGCTAACACCTATAGGGTTTTTAAAAATAATTTTACAGATAAATCAGTCATTTGGTGTTAAGTTCTGTGAGCTATTTCTCCTTAAATAATAGTAAAATTCCTCATTTTTCCCCTCATGCCCCTTACAAGGCATTATAAGTACTTCCAAACAAATAACTTTAATATATTTCTACACAAAGATGATTACTGGATTCCAAAGAGAAAAACAGACAGCATTATACTATGTTGCCTGCCCCTTATAGCAAAAGAATCTCAGTAATCATGATAAAATAGCACTAGTAGTTACTTGTTCTGCCTCACCCATTAGATTAGAGTTAGGAATTGCTAAAAGAAAAGAGCTAGCTTATTTCATAGTATGGGAAAAATGATAGTGAAAGGCTCCACTATTATGAAAAATTGTATCATTTTTGAGTACTACAGTATTTCAAAGCCCCAATATTTATACAGGTAAATAGACTAATCCACTTGTTTCCACAGAAAATTCAAATATACTTCTCACCAAAAAAAAAAAAAAATCCTATTTTGCTTCCTGGCATTGAAGTGTAGTAACTGGACTGAAAACAGTGGAGTCATGAATCTATCTCTCTGCCACCATCTCCCTTAGTTTCTTTAGTGGCTAAGGAGTATTCTTCAACTCCTGCTCCCCCTTTTCCTTCATTTTGTTGTAGCAGCGGTGCGTCTTTCTCTAGGCCCATATTTCATTAATCTTACAGAAACATTGTCTTCAAGGACACTATTCTTCTGCCTATATCCGTTGAATTTGCCAGTGCCTTCAAAGCAAACAGCCAGAAAGGGGTGTTGAGAACATGTATAAAGCCTCATTTTTTTTTTAGAAAACTAAGCTAAAAATTACTCCAACTCAACAATTCAGTTTTTCAGTATATTTGCTGAATTCCCCCACAATCCCCTTCAGATGACTGCACAGGACACACAGCACACTGACACATCACTGTTTCAGAAAGCGAAGAAAAAGTGTAAGACTTCAATATTTTGGTTTGCATACAAGAGAACCATTCCCTGATGGGATAACAGAACACCTCATCCATCCACTGCTGACTGGGAAACACAGCTACCTAAGATTCACTTAACTGGTTTTATTTAATGAATATGCCTTGAAGATTTTTTAGTTTAGGAGAAAAAAGCAAGACACTGCCTAAGACCCAGTTAGGCAAGAGTTAAAATTACACTGAGAATAAAGGGAGATTCGTGATTTAACAATCTCAATATATTTTACAGGCCAAGTAAAATATAGAATAGAGTATAGAATATTGTGATTTCAGAACCAGATGTGTGGCCATCCTACACGTTAACCTCCAACACAATCACATTTAGCCTTCTAGGTTCTCAGGCTTGGCTAGGGGACAGCTCTCTTGTACACATTCAGTTATGAAGACACCAGCTTTATGCTAGCCCAAAAGTTCATAATAATTTAAGATGCACTTACTCGTTAAACAGCATTATTTTTGGCGTAGCCCTTGTTGGCAACTTGAGGCCACCACCCAAAAGACAGACAGAAGACAGGGAAGTTTACCTAGAGCAGGTTCCTAATGCATTCTGCTACATCTTGAATTTTGGCAATGAGGAAGGAATACTGGTCTATGAAAAACGATGCCAATCGGGTACTGTGTTAAGTGTCACAACAAAAGCAGTACAAGTTGTCTTCTGATTCAGATCTCATTACAATTCCAGGGAGGAAAAAAAGAGCAATTTAATTTGATTTTCATTTGCTTTGAATTGTATAGGTCTGCACTGGTTTAGGCTTTACAGCATTACAAATTTAAGAGAACCAGTCCTTAACCACAAGAGTAAGGTGGTTTGAATGGAAGATCTTTTTTTTCATAAATGACTAAATTAATGCAGTCTAGTTTGAAATTTGTCACAAAAATCCCAAGCTGAACAACTACACAAGTTTACTCCTTTCAGCAAGTTGAAATGGATGATGACTGAGCAGAAAGCATTCAAAGTCATAAAGCTTTGTGTGACTTCACATGTCTGAAATGACTGGACCAAAATCAGCAGCTCATTTTCATTGAGTTTTTTTGCTCAAGGTTTAAAAGAACAACCAGAGGGTGAAAACACACAGACGAAACAGGAACAAAAGTTGTTATGCAACACAGAATGTTAACACTGATACTTTTATTTCACTATTTTCTAGGATATCACAGATGCCATAGTAACCATGCCTTAAAATCTGAGCAGAGGTTCTGTGAAGATGGTACTATATAAAGCTAAAATCCCAGACAGACATTTGTGCTCGGTTGGAAGCAGAGCTGACTCATAGGCATGAAACCCTCAACAATACACTCGTGAGCCTGTGATGCAAGGGGACTTCCTAGGAGTTTTTGCTGCTGCTCTCCCTGAAGGAGAAATGATCACAAGACATTTGAACTATAGAAAGCCAGAATGCAGAGCCATTTGAAGAGAAATAGGCAAGGACTATAGTATATGAGGTGGGGACATTTCTGAGATACGTAGTAAGTACTGCATTTGGGATTTATTCTGGAGCTATCTGGCCACTGCCCAGCCTTGGAGGTATCTCCTCTTAATCAGCACTTCCTCAAACAAAGCTTTGTTTCCATTGATGACTCCCCAGTAACTGCAGTGAACTGAGGGTGGAAAGTACTAAAACAGAGGCAGTACAAGAAAAGCAAAAACATGTGATTCCCATTGTTTGAGTCTAAAGCATAAAACAAAAAAGCTGAATAAGATGAATGATAGGGTGAGGAAGAAGGAAAAAGCAGGGCTGTTACCTTACAAGGGAAACATCTGAGAAGGCAAGTGGGTTTCAGTAGACACCAGGAGTCAAGAGCCTGGTCCCAAGGGCACAGTTCCCATGAATGTGGAGCTCAGCATTTCCGCAGTCCAGCTGTGGGATTCTACAGCAGTGCACAGCACATTCAAATCTTAAACCTTTATTCACAAAGGGAAAGAAAAGCCTGCAGACAAGAGAAAAGAATCGTATCCCAGGAGGACAAAACAACTTAATTTCTTCTCCTCAGTAACTGGAAAATGGGGAGTTGATGTGCCTCCCTAAAGAGATGATGCAAAATCCTAGACAGCAACAGCGCTCTGATCACCAGAAAGATAAATGAGTGCTTGCAGACCATACTGGTACTCCATGGAGAGAACTCTCTTCTTATTTCATTCTCAGTGACATGAATTTAACACCAGCAGAAGGATTTAAAAAGCTAGGGTAAAAGGGCAAACTTTCTCTTGGCTTTAGTGCATAAATGTTTTGTAAGTCCCCCACTTCCCTGGGAACAGGTTATAATTGCTATGGTTGTGCTTGTGGTTAACAACAGGGAGGAAGAGATGAGCACAAAAGAAGAGGCAAAGAAAAAACCCTGAAGTGATCAATAGAAGAACAAGTTGTCAAGAGCAGAAACAAAGGACGGATTTATTTTTCATAAATAAAGCTCTCCAAAAAGCTCTGGTTTTGAAATGATCCAGACTGTCTGCACTAGAAAAGATTACATTTTTAATTCACTCACTTGACATGTTTCATAAGAAAGATGGAAATATTAAGTCAAAAACTTAAGACTTCCCTTACAAATCCAAGGAAACAACTCCTCCCGTAACATCAAATGTCTGCCTCTTGCAGAATTTCTTTCAATACAAATATTACTTAAATTAATTTTATAGCTTCTTTTATAAGCCTGTTACAGAGGAAGAAAAAGCTTTTAAACCAAGAAAGCAAAAACCTGGTAGTTGGCACCATTCCCATAATTATCTTTGACTAAGCAAACAATGTGATTATAGGTAACTTACACCCTTTCGTAGTGGAATACCCATTTTCAAGAGTAAACTTTGCCCTGATGTGTGGAAAGAATATTTTCAAAAAGGCAATTGGGTTAAAATGTATATATTTTGGCAGATAATCAATATAGGTAGTCTATGCCTTGGAAGTCCTCAGAACTATTAATGGTATTCCATCCCATGTCCCACATGGGTTTTCCCGTCTGAGAAAAATGAAAAATTTGTTTTCTAGAATATAAAATCCGTGTTGCTGAGAGATTTTTAGAAATTCATTTCATACTAGCAGGTAAAAGATGCCATTTTTTTCAGCACATGATCTGTCAGAGGAAAAGTAAATACAGATTGAATTTCTCTGCTGTACAAGAAGGGATGCTATAGGATCAATGGCATTACAGTCATAGGAAGGGAAGAGAAAACTTCTGGATTCTGCCATAATTGTACTGGTGGAGAAGAGATGAATAAATATCATCTACACTTACTTTGCAGATGGAGTAATTCTGCAGTCCACCGTCCTTATCAGCATTGCCAATTGGTTATAATATGATGTGACATTAACTTTTCCACAAAAGTACGAAAAGAAAAAGCAGGTGCACTTGAAGTGTGCTTTCAGTATGGATCTTTCAATTCTGCAAATGCATAAAAACTTGAAATCACAGGGGAAAAAACAAATCTCAACAGATCATGGGAAACTGTTTTATCTCCAGCTCTGGTAACACAGGTGATTTTTATTGTCTGCTATTAGTTTGCAGTTAACATGGTACATGCAACTGTCTTTTTTTCAGACCAGAGAAAATGTCCCCAAAGTGTTCATCCTTATGACATAATGGCTTGAGTTAGCCACCAAACTAAGGATAATGCATATTTTTTAAAGGAGAAAACAAAGTCTCCCCTCAGTCCCACTTAGCTTAATTTGATCCAACTTCTGCTTGACTAGCTTTATGTGTTTTCTGGCTTACAATTGCTAAAACTTTACCATGGAAAAAAAAGGAGGCTTCAATAATGAAAATAAAACAGTTTTATTATTACCTCTGACTGGCAGGCATCATAAACCTGGAAAACTTCACAAGGCTGGAGAGACAGAGGGATTAGTTGATGTCTGCTTCAGTGGGGACTTTCCTGCCTCTGCACTACACAGCATTTATCTTGTGTGCATTCACACAACACACTTTCATCCACTTCTTGAGTGAGCCTAAACATGTGGTCCTTCTTTGTAAGGAGAAGCTGACAGAATGCAAAAGTAAGGGCTAAGACTATCAAAATTTCCTTTCCTCCTTTTATGCCTATTGCACTAGTTGCCACATACAAAGACAGTAACTTCCAAGGGTACGAGAATCTGGAAAACAAGAACAGATAGATCATCTTCTCCATTCTTTCAAATTTAAGCAGTGCAACGCACTTCAAATCAGCCATAAAAAGCCTACATGTGAAAACCGGTCTTATTTTGAAAATGTCTTAGATTAGCTATCTTGATAGTATTGATTTAATGAAACATTAAGGAGTTTTTTGGGGAAGAAAAGTTAGTGATTTTACTTGCCATAAAAAAGCTTAGAGTTTTTACAACATAATTAAATGTAATTAGAAAACTTCTGAAGTATTTACTATTTAACATTTGCACAAAATTAGGACTCAAAAAATTCAAATCTAGTGATATGAAATGGTCTTGAACTGTGTTACAGAAATAATCTACTATAAAGCCCCACTTCCAGTTTATACTTCAGTAATAATTACAATGAATTACCATACAGGAATAAAGTAGATACTGTGCAGACTAGCAGCAGATCCAGCAGGGCTTCAGATATTTAGAGAGATGGCTTTAAATTGAATGCAATCACAATGTTTAATTGCTGTCCCAGGCATTTTCCAGTCACAGAGATTGTATCATACAGGAAAGACTGGCATGGAGATCTGCTGATGCAGAAGTTAAAGACAAAGATATCTGTCAGAGTCATAGAACCTGTCCATTAGTTGCTCTCAGCATGGAAGTGGAGAAAACAAGGTTAAAATGCTGCAGGATTTTCTTTGTTACTCACTAGAAAAAAAAACAACAGAAATTTCTACTAAAAGAAAAAACTTTTCCCCCTCCAACCAAATGTGGTGATGCCAGGTGCACTCCAAAACCTCTCTATCACTCTCCTCCTCAGGTGGACAGTAGAGAGAGAGATGGAAAAAATCCTAATGGGTCAAGATAAAGGTAGTTCAATATAAACAAAAGCAAAGACTGCATGCAAAAGCAAAGAACAACAAGAGATATAATCTCCAATTCCATCAGCAGATTTTGTCCAACCACTTCCTGTGAAGCAAGACTTCGGTATGTGCAGTAGTTGCTCCAGAAGACCAACAGTATTAATAACAAATGCTCCGTCACCTGCTCCTTTCTCTTAACATTTATTCCTGAGCAGATGCCATATGGTATGGAATATCCATTTGGTCAGTTTGGGTCAGCTGTCCTGGCTATGTTCCCTCCCAAGACCTTGCCCATCCCCAGACTACTGGTTTGTGTGGGAATATTGGAGACACAGCCTCGGTGCTGTGTGAGCATTGCGCAGCAGCAATGACTTCTGGGACAATAAGACAAATGCCAAGGGCACATCCTCTTTCTCCAGAGCATTACCACTCCAAGAAAATGCTCAATCCCAAAACACATTCTACAATACACAGATCTTTTCAATCTAAGGGTTTGAACTCTTCCAAACATTTTGAGTGGTTTTTACCACCACCACCTAATTTATGCATTCTTTCTTTATGGCATACAGCATCCTGTGCCATACTGCTAGCTGAAAGTATTACTGGATTCCTTCTCCCCGGAACATGGTAAAGCTTTGAGTCTGGAACACAGATTTGTGTTAATATGTATATGGAGATGTCTAAGGCTCAGTCTTGTAAATACTGATAGAAAAGACTCACAAATTCAGCGCTAAGTTTTCTTTGCAGTTTTTAAGGCCAGCCTCTAATATTCCTCTTTAACAGAAGAAATTCTTTTTATCATGCTTAAATATTATTTCCTTATTTGTAGCAGAAACAGCATCCTGTACTAAATTAGTTTTTAAGCTGAATTTCTACACAAACTTTGAAAAAAGTCTAATCACACCAGTTTTCTCCTTGTTGGGTTGTAGAGAACTTAAAGAAAAGGTACAATATAAAATCCCAGACTATGAACGTATATACATATGCATAAAACATATTCCACA
This sequence comes from Anabacerthia variegaticeps, assembly GCA_035583185.1. Lineage (NCBI taxonomy): Eukaryota > Metazoa > Chordata > Aves > Passeriformes > Furnariidae > Anabacerthia > Anabacerthia variegaticeps. The sequence continues at coordinate 29,723,604 of JAWWEW010000112.1, read as the reverse complement.
TGTTTACACAAAACAAGAAAAAAACCTCTCTTTTCCTGCCCACTATCAAACTCAGCTCACCACTACCTTTTACTCATAATGTATAGCATGAACTGATACAACCCAGCCATCAAATATCCCCAAAGGAGTCCCATTTTGCAGCACCAGGCTGATATTGTCCTACTAGACATCACAAGAGGGTACCACAAAATTGCCTGAGAGTGGCACTTCTGAGAGCAAGCAGGTAGTAGCCTTTGCAAAGTAGCCTTTGCTGCTTAACGACAGAGAAAGGTGAATTTTATAGACACAATCCACACACTCTCTTCCCCTCCTTGCCAAACCTTCAGTTTATTTGCAAGAGTTCTTGAGAAGAGAATTATTTATGGCCCTCTGCCAGTCACAGGTTCAGGTTTGACCCTGCAGGAAAAAAGGCATGACACCCTTTAATTACACCTGAAGTTTACATGAGTTCATGTGCTAAAGTTTAATGAGTTAATTGGCATTTTGCCAATTATTATCATTACTTACCATCTGAAAGCACACTAGTAACCTATATCTTCCCTTCTCGCCTGTGTACTGCTACACAATGGCTAATAATATTATTGCAATATGAGGAAAAGGTTTTCTTCATTAGAAACATCACGATTTTGTCTTCTCTGCTCTAAATGGTTTGCACTTCCAGTATCCTTGAACTCCTGGCTCTCAGCTAGAAGTGAGCTCTAAGTTCCCCTGCATCCCACAGTAAATGCAGCTCTGACACATTTCAAATACAGTACATTTCAAAGTAGTGAGAGACTGCCCAGCTAAAGGATGACTGCTCCCTTTAAAGTCTTGCAAAGCCATGTTGTGGCCACCCCATCATCACCCATGCAACCAGTGAGGGAACATGCATCCCAAACTGCATTCCTGGAAGGCCCTTTCCTGTGTGTGAATTGTAGCTGTTGCGTGAGGACCTTGAATAGATGTATCACTTGCTTCCTTACACGTCCTCAGTCAGAGAGCTATTTTCAAGGCAGATGTCGTGATCCAATCATTCTTTTCCATTTCCTGTGACTTTGTTCTCCAGGAAGCAAAACTGTACACTATAAGAAGAGCTGATGGCATACATAGGGAGCGTGTCCTGTGTGTGGAACTAACTGCTGCTTCTCTGTAATACTTTGAGTCTTAACAGCAATTACTTTTACTGAATCCTTGCTGAACTGGGACAGTAAGTCTTGTTAAGTGAACAAATGAAATGACAACTAAATATTTAGATGAAAAGTATTTGTATTTGAGTAACTGGTAAATCAACATAAGGAGGCTTTTTGTTCTGATTTCTGTCTTCCTTTAGAAATGTTTCCAGTTATCTGTGAAGACACAAATGCAGAAAGCGCACACAAAAGGAGTCCTCTCCTGAGACTGGCAGAAAAATGCATGAATCAAATGCTACTGATAATAGAAATAGGTACAGGAGAGCTAAGCCCTCCTGAGAACAGACTTTTTGTGCCACAGGGTCAGACAAGACATAATATTAT
>JAWWEW010000112.1:29689727-29722011 GCA_035583185.1 Anabacerthia variegaticeps | reverse complement strand
GAAATAGGTACAGGAGAGCTAAGCCCTCCTGAGAACAGACTTTTTGTGCCACAGGGTCAGACAAGACATAATATTATGAGCTAAAACCTAGAATAAAATTATACATTTTCCACTTGCATAAAACTACGTAACTCCACATAGCTGCTAGGTGGGGACTCAGCTGCCCACAGGTTCCAACCAGTCAACCAGGTTCATCTCTTCTTCTCCTGTACACCCCTACACAAATGCTCCAGGCACAGGGAACCTGGCTCACAGACAGGGCACTGGCCTCTCCATTAATTCGTTAGCTCGGGACCATGATCAAACATCTGTTTGCCATATCACTGCGTCACACAAGGTATGCATGTGCATGTCCTATCAGCTGATCAGACAAGGCCCGTCCCACAACCAAAACAAGACCTCTTCTGTGATATGATGATCCCAGGCCTCTGCTCTATGCCCAAACATGCATATACTCTGGCTGTGTGACCAGAGCCTGTGCTTAATTGTGTGATGCGTTTCAGAACAGATTTGATATCAGAGTTCATGGATCAAGTCTGTCAACTCTGGCCTGGATGCCAAATACCATCAGATCAGGGCATTTAGATGGTGGAAATGGAGCATTAAAATGACAATTTGGATTGGTCTTTGACATGGTAGGGCCCTTTGAAATATAAGTGATTTTTACAAGGAACAATCAGCAACCAAAAGAAGGAAGAGATTTTCCCTAACAATGTTGCTGTGACTAGCCCAAGGTCTTGTTCCTGGAAGGCCCTACGTTCAGAAAGGAGGAAAGACATTTTTCCCACTCTACAGCAAAGACTGAGAAAAGGGACCTGAAAATCTTTCAAATGCATACAAATCCTGCTGCAAAGGAAAGGAAACCATCTCTTTCACAGTTACATTTCACAGTTAGACATTAGAAAAACTCTCAGATGCTAAGGATAATGTTGCAAAATATACAACCTATGGAGGTTATGGGCATTTACCACTGGAGGCCTTGAATAGGCGGTTAGAAAAACATCTTTGGTGGAATAGTTTAGATACAGCTGATGCTGCCTAAGAAGGAAGAGAAGGGAGGGCAGATTAAGATTTTTTTGGTGCCTCCCAGCCCGAACTTTCTATGATTTTTCTGTGGACAAGTTACCCCTACATCTACCTGCTTAATTTTCCCTTTCTGTAGATCAGTAGTTAATCTGAGGTTTCTGGAAAGGAGCACATAGGAAGCCTGAGGTGCAAGAGACTTTATTTAGGATAAAGTCAGAAGTAGTTGAGGAATTGGAGAGCAATTTCGTTATTATGAACGTGTAGACATATGAGTATGCTCTCTTACCACCAAAGCTAAAGTAAATAGATAGAATAGTATCAAAGGACCTGAATATTCGTCAAAATTTGCATTTTGCAATGAGAAATGCAAAGGTCTGAACCATCTGCAATGACACAGCAAGTTGTCAAAATGAGCCTGAAAAATGGATTACCTGGTTCCTCAAGTGACCTGTCTCATGGACTACATATTCCCCCTGCTCTTGCTTGCTCTTCCCGCTTTGCCTCCCTTCCCCCCAGCAAACCATGCAAGACTATAAGAATGGCAGCATTTCCTCATAAAAGTCTTGCCTGCAGCTGGGAGAAGTTAGACACTACAATAGAGTCAGTAACTTTTGCTGTAACAAGAACACACAGCACAAAGATGATCATTACCACAGGGAAAAAAAAAAACAAAACCCAAAACCAACAACCAAAACCTAAAGCTGCCTCAGGATTTGCACCTTGCAGAACTGTTCTTGGGCTCTTAATCCCAATTTCCTTTCTTCAACTTGCCTTTTTCTGGCTAACCTTTGACAGAAAGACTCTATTCCTCTACCAAGTGATTAACTATAAAAATAAAAAAAGGAAGACAGAATAAAGGACATATTACTGATAAAGAACAGAATTGTTTTTTATACAGGTGCAGAAGTCACAAGCATTTGCAAGTGAAACATTCCTCCAGCTCACTGTGCAAAAGGAGAAGTCTAGCTCTGCATTTACTGGCAACTTTTCTAAGGCTGCTGCAACTTTAGCTTGTAGGAAATCAGAATCAGAGTCTAAGATGAAAACTGAAAATCTCTCATAATAAAGTATTATAAAGCCAGTGCCAGTCCTTCTGCACTTCTCCTTACCAGTCTGCATAGGCTCGCTTCCATTTCCTGTGTGCCAGTCCTGGAACCAAAGGAGGATCCACACTTGAATTATCCACAGGAGGTCCTGCCTCTCACAACTGACTATGCCGAGACACACCAGGTTCCAAATTAATTTTGAATTAATTTGCAGGAACTCTGCTAGGCTCTAGGCCCCGTACATAGATCAAACAATTTGGATTCATCATTACCAGTAAGATTAAACGAGAATTATAAGAAAAAATTAAAGAGTAAGAATGATGAATTAAAAATACATCAGGAATGCAAAAGACAGATACACCTCCCTGAAGAATAAAAGGCAACGTTTTAATTGGTAATTTAAAACAAACCAAAAAACCCAAACAAACAAAAACCACACACACACACAAAACCCCACTCCCATATCACTGGAATAAACGTAATCAAATACTTTACATACTTAAGTATTTCCTAGCTTCCCCAAATGGCATATTTAACTTTTGATTTATAAATCAAGGGATATTGCTCACTGCCACAAGATGCATTCTGCTGGGTCTCAAAGTCTTTAGCAGATCCACACTGTGCATACTTTCTCCTCATGGTTTCACATTCACGTTCATCAACACTCAGCAAGAGCCATAAACAAAGCCCTTTCTCAGATGCACACATGCAGTTCCCATTGACTTTGCTGAATTTTCAGCTGACTTCAATCAGAACTTTGTGCGTGCAGAAGGGCAAAACTTGGCTCTGCACATTTAATAAAATTACATCACTAGATACCTTATAAATGAAGGACAATGCAGGCCATACTGAAAAATAATATAAACTGAAAACCCAAAACTGTAGCCAAATAAGTTCAAATTTCAGCCAGGTTTTCCCAGAACAATAAAAAGAGTGCACATTTTAGGCAAGATGAAATGAAACGCCTGTAATGTTTCATTTACCAGAGTGTGCTCTTCCTCTTATAGCAGGACAATACATGCAACCCAGCTATCTACATAAGGCAATAATCTTGTTTTTTCAGGTATAGCAATGATATTGGCATATGAAACAATAAAGCAAAGGTCAACTTACAAGCTGTGATTTGCTAAGTCATTTTCTGTATCCGTATCCCTGCTTTGGAAACTATGAAGCTCATTGCAAGTGAATTTGAAGCATATAATACCACAGTAGAAAAAGTAATTAATCATTATAACTAATATTTTTATTTTCTAATATCCTCTAATAGTAGTATTTTAAAGATACTAGGAGTATTGATCTTAAACCCTTCAACCCTCTTTCCCACCTGGCCAAAAGAACACCATAACAAAAATTCCACACAATTTAGGAAAAACCATTCCTTTCCAAATTTTAAATGACATTTTGCAGCACAATTTCTACCAGGCACATTACCTAATGCATACTGAGCAAAGCAATGCCACATGTGTTTTCTCCAAATTTCTTCCCTTTATTTTACTTTTACTCATTACATGATGTAATAAACCATACCTTTTTACTGCATCTTTAAAAATATCTACCTATTAGCATGAAGAATATTCTGACTTCTAAAAATCCAACTACCAACACTCTTCTTTATACTTTCTGTTTGTCTGACAAGCACTTGTTAGTGTACAATTACAAATTTACACACAGAAGTACTCAGGGATGAGAACCACAGAGGGGGCTTGATGTTCATGTTTAGTTTCCCCCCTCTAAGCAGGAGCATCTTTGATGATTTTCACACTGAAACAGCAGAACAGATTTTATGAATCATTTTTTCTTTCTAGTTGGAACAACCCCTATTCCCCATTGCATTATAATACTGAGTCACTTCGCACAACTTGGTCATCACTGGTAAACCAAGGGAGAGCAGGGAAGTGGACAAAATGCTCTGAAGCTACATGTGCAATAGGAAATGTATCAGGCTGCTTCTTGAAACAAATTATATAAAATCGGGGGGAAAAAATCGTTACAATAAAACTCACATAAGGAAAAACTACTTCATAATTACTGAAAAAGTCCAGCAAGTCTAATACTGATGATCAAAGAGATTGCACAGACTTTTCCTTTCTCTCTTGGTTTTTTTTTCTAATGAAACAAGGTTTACCCTGGTACAAATGCTGAGTCGTATTGGTCATCCAGCTAGATTATCCAGCAAGTTAAATAATTAGTGTGGTGGAATCTGTTTCTCCCAAACTATGGCACTTTCAAATGAATAGTTATGAGAACTGGTGGGACTCTGCTCTCAGCAAATCACCTTCCCTCCTAACATCCTATCTTGACACTAGCAGCTTGTGAAAACACTCATTTGTCTCAGAACTCCTTCATGTAACTCCAGGTCTACTTTCTGTTGTCCCTGGTGGAGCACCAGGTTAGAGAATTTACAGTTTGTTACAAAGAATATTTATTCTAGTTTAAAAATTGCAATTCTGGGTATACAAGGAAAGGAACGGTATCCCCACCTCTCCCTTCTGTCCCACAGGGACAGGGTTGGTGCCAGGAGGGAGCTATTAATTTGTTTTAAACGCATGGCATGGCTATTTGATGATGGAAATAAAATTAGGTACCTTAGACGATCATTTCAAATAAAGTTGATTGTAAAGAGTTAAGAAAGAAAATTTTTTAAAAACCCAACCAAACAAAAAAACAAACTCAAAACACACAGGCCAAAAACTCTGCTTTTCTTCATGTCCTGTTAAAGCAATGACACATGAAGAACTTTACATTCAAACAATTACCTGGTGCTTTAAATAGGACACTAAGGGAATAACATTTTAGAATGTATTCACACAGCCTAAGTCTAATCCTACTCCTGGGAATACCAGTGCAAATCAGAGTAACTCCTCAGAGGTCAATTGAAGTACACCAGCACAAAATAAATGTGAGACAGAAGGGAATCAGGCCTCATCTACCTCTATTTTAATGCAGAGGTTGCAGATCATCTGCAATGATAAGGTGAACAACATAAATATAACTGACATCTATTCAATTGATCTCACATCCTGCCGACTATTCAGAGCTCCAAATACAGGGCTGAAGAACAATGGTTCGAGGAAGGGAGACAGAAACCCCGGTTCTAACCCATTCACACATTCCATTTTGCTAATACCTCTGACTTGAACTGCCTTCATCTCCCCACACTGCGAAATCGTTACAGGTTTAATTTGACATTGACCCCCCAGCTCCTGAAGAGCAACATCTCCTGCAACAAAATAAATTAAAACATACCGGGAGAGACGCATAGGAGAGAAGAAAAATGAAAAAAATATGGGCAAACATGAGAACCTATAGAGAAACAAGCAAGAAAATTGCTATCAAACATACCAGGTGTGCATAAAAAGCATTAGCAAATGGGTTAATTATTTGGAAATCTAGCACTAAGAAAGAATGGTATGTGTGCAGGGGAAGACTAAAACGTGATACTATCTCAAAGTATGGTGTCATTTTGCTAATTTAAGTGGCTCTGTAATTATTTCCTACAACTTCATGATGTCCTGAACCAGCTTCCTCCTCCCCTGCAAGGCTGATAAAAGGATCCTTGGCAACACACTAAATATATTATGCAATGTATTGAATACTACGGAGAAGAAGCACTGAATTACACAGAAACAAAGCACATTACGTGCGAGTATCAGCACCTCCAGGGAAAGAGCACCTTTAACTACTTATCACATCAGTAAATGCAGGCATTCTCTTATACCTCTGTTACCTGCACCTATTGGCATTTGCTATGTTTAACAAGGTTAAGGTGAATTTTACCTCAAATCTACTTAGGCTCGAGCTCTTTGACCGAGACTTCTTGCGGAGATAGACTGAGAAGAACCGACGCACTGTGAACTTCTTCATGTTCATGTCCATTGCCCTGTCCCAGCTGCGGCGCGGAGCACGAAGGAGCTGCGGCGCCGGCGGCGAAAGCTAGCGCATCCCGATTGCCCCCTATTTATATCCACAGGCAGGAGATCCTCCGAAGTGTCTCTTTCTGCTCATCAAGGCGCGGCTAGACCTGCGAGAGGTACGCTGCCGGAGCCATGGGAGCCCGGAGCCAGCGGCTCGCTGTCGGGAGCATAAAGGCGTCAGACTCCCTCTCGCTTCCCACTGTTTACATTTCGGTGCGGCGAGCCCAACTCTCTCCGCGCTGCCTCTCCCCCTTGCCTTAGGTCCTACTACACCCAATCAGGCTCTGCTCTGGCTGCACGCAGAATCAGCGCCGGCAGATGACAGCTCCTGCGTCCCAGGCGTAGCAGGTTTGAGACAAATATTAGATGTGTCTATTGCTTTGCACTCCCTCTCCTCTCAGTCAGGCTCTTTCAATTTCCTGCTTTCTGAATCACATGGGGAATAGGCACATGCTGCACTTCTGTTTTTAGCTCAGAATTCAGACGCTGCTATAATTACTGAGGGCTGTGGTGGTCAGATCTGGGAAGGAATCGACTCCCCCGTGAGAGTCGCTCCTGGAAGAAAGCTGAAAGACAGCGTGCCCCCAGTGCGAGAGTAGAGGAGTCTGAACCTCCTTTTATTCTGAGGAGTATGCAAAATAACATCCCCTACCCCGAAACTGAAAAGCTTAACATCCTGTTCACAATATCCCGCCCGCTTTACATTCAAATACCTAACAGTGGCACAGCTCTGAAAATAGAAAGCACAATCTAAACGGTAAGTATTACTATTCTTATTGTACTACAGCAGGGAGCTACAGCCCTTCTAGAAGGTTAAATATGTACATCTATTTACAGGCTGTAATTTTGAGCTGCTCACTATACTGGCAAGCATGCAGGCTTACAGCTGCACCCCCACCTCCCCTCAATGAAATCACATTTTTCAGCTTTTCTTCAAAAACTAATGAATCTCACTGTGATCCAAAGACCAAAGAGCTTTCTCTGCACACAGCTCAGACTCCTTGTCCGTGGCAGCCTTTCCTTCCTGACTGCTAAGGAGCACCCAGACATGCCTTTCTTCTATAACCCCATATGGAAAGAGAATTACTTTGATGACTTGTTAATGACTCAGATAAATAAGCCCAAGGAGAACTTACACCACTGTAGCCTCAGAAGACACTTGGAGGTTAAATGACAATACCACTGCAGTCTATCTGCTCTAAAAGAGAGATGCATTTTGCTTTAATTGCATGTCTGGACTCTACCGTGAACTAACTTGGTTGGTAATGCCTGTCACTACCTGCTTTGTTCACGGGTTCTCTGTCCCACTCTTCTGCATAATGCTCACCATGCTCTATATATACCCAGAAAATTATTTTAAAAAATAAATAAAAATAGTATTTTGGCATTTATGGTTTCATTAAAAAGGAGGTCAGATGGGAAAAGCTACAATTAGTGCTCAGTTCCATAATCTCATACAGTTTGATTTTCCTATGCCTGGACAACTAAGATAACTATTTCACAGTGACAATCTGCTTTTCCCCTTTCTCTTCTCAGCACCTTCTTCTGATCACTTCTCTAATTCAGTTGGTTTGCAACAAAAGGATCATTGGGCATTGCTTTCAAGGTGCTGTCTCAGTGCAAGCCATGTGTGGAGCGGCTGAGGGCACTTGGTCTGTTCAGCCTGGACGAGACTGAGCGGAGACCTCATTGCAGTTACAACTTCCTCGTGAGGAAAAGAGGAGGGGCAGGTACTGATCTCTGTGGTGACCAGTGACAGGACCCAGAGAATGGCCTGAAGTTGTGTCAGGGGAGATTCAGGTTCAATATTAGGGTAAGGTTCTTCACCCAGAGGGTGGCTGGGCACTAGAACAGGCTCTCTAGGGAAGTTGTCACAGCACCAAGCCTGAGAGGGTTCAAGAAGCATTTGAATGATACTCTCAGGCCCATGGTGTGACTCTTGGGGACGGTCCTGTGCAGAGCCAGGAGCTGAACTCAATGATCCTTGTGGGATCCAACTTGGCATGTTTTGCGATGCTGTGATTCTGTGATGTCAAGTCTAAAAGCCCTTTGCCATTACAACTGTGTTGTAAAAATGCTGGAGCAGAGGCAACAGTCTCAGAAAAAACCTCAGGTATCTGTAGGTACACCAAAACACTTTGCAGAAGCAAAACAATAATTAGTTGGTCAATGACAAAATTATTTGCTGATGCAGCCTCTCTAGTTAAGTTTTATGTCTCCTCACAACCTTGCTGCAGTAAAATCCGTGGTGGCACAGAGGCCACGGGCACTCACATCATTACCTGACCTCCTCTCACCTGCCTTGCCACACTGCACAGCTGCTGCTGCTGCTACTTCTTCTGTCCTGCCCTTTGCCTGGCAAAGAGGTGTCCTGACACAGGCTGGACCGGGCTTCACGCTGGCAAAAGCTTTTGGCAGCCTCACACATTCCTACCTGTGTAAGCCACTTGAGCTTTAAATAGCCATCAGACAAGTTCAGGGTAAGTCCCTGAACCCTTCCCATCACAGATACATCCCTGAATACTCACATCTTTATTAATGTCGAGGAGGTGGCAATTGCCCAGCTTTGAATACACAGTTCTGTGTAATAATAAGCAGTATGTGACTGCCTGTTACTATTTAGACTAGTAGATTTATCACAACCTTCCCATCCCATTATGCATGTAGTGATTTCACATACAAGGACGTGCAGTCACCATTAAATGTATCTGCGTCGTAATAAACTGCCAAGAAAATTACACAGCCTGTGACTTAATACCTGTCAGGTATGCTTGTTACATTCAGAATTTTGTTCTTTACCACAAAGATAATTTTTAAAAAAAAAAAATCAGTTACAATGTATCGACAATTTATTGTGACCATCAGAGCAAAAACGAGCCCTGGATGCTAGAAGTTAGACTGTAATATAAAGAGCATGCCCATGCTAGGAAGTAACTCTCTTACATCCCTGCCAAGACACAGGCATGGCAATAAGCACGATCTTCTTGCTTTCTTATTCCCCTTTGAGACAGCTGATTAGCGATTAAATACAGAAAGACAACCAACCACCAGTACCAGGACATTGCTCCTCACCTACTGGGCAGCAGAGCAGCAGAGATATTGCAGTGTGTCTTCCAAATTCAAAAAGCAAACACAACTAAGATGCAAAAATGTACATAAAAAAAGAGCACCAGTACAGAAATAAGACAATATGCATATGCATGTGAAACTAAAGCATGGGGATAGATATAGGAAGAGCAAATTCTACTACAGTTCCATTCACGTGGCATGCTTCAGTATATTGAGCTTAACTTTGCTTTAGAAAAACAAATGAGAAAATATTTCAAATACATTAACTCAAACTTTCAACTAGTAGACAATACCCACTTCTCACAATGACTCCAATAAAAAGGAGCAAGCAAAAAAAAAAAAATTACATTAAATGGGAACATACATCGTTATATTTATAAACATACAACTGTCAGATCAACCTACAATGTGAAAAATTAATTGCATTTAGAGATTCACATTTGTAAATTATTTATCAGCTTTCCTCTGAGCAATTTTAACTGTTGAGAAACTTGATGAAAAAAGGAAATTCATCAAATGCCTCTGTTTAAGACAAGAATGGACAACAAAAATGGTGGAGGGTACATCAGGCACATTGGCATCAATCAGTAATACTCACCTGTATTATGAAATATACTTGTTAAAACTAGAATCATAGTTGCTGTGACACACACAAAAAAGTAAACACAATAGCATGGCTGTCCCTCCTCCCAGTGAGCCTAATAGCAAAACAAAGACTACTTCAACTGGAAAAAGGCATAAAAACACCCAAAAATCAAAAAGCCCGTAGCTGGGATTCAAGACAAATTCTCCAACTGAAATCACTTGAAATTAGATAATACATAGTCTAGGTTGGAATTTTTAACAGATAAATTGAGAATTCCCAAGTAATATCTAATGAAAGCCAAAGGTCCTTTCCTCATGTGTCCACATGGACTGTACAAAGACCAGTAACAGCCTGAAGGACCCAGACTTAGAGAATTAACATGGGACAGTGAAAGAGCCTGCACAGAACCCAAGTAAGAAGGATGACAGTAGCCAATGCCAGATGAGTCATCAATTTCTAAATGACAGAACATGCAAGTCCACGACACCTACCACAAACTGGATGAAATAATTACTGAGAGAAATTTTGTATTACCATATTACACAGGATACCAGGGGCTATGTCCAAATTGAACGTTCTATTTTATTTTTTTATATGAATCAACAATTTATGAGCAAATCCAGAATGATTCTGCTACTTGAGCAAATTTAGCGATTGCTGTAACAATAAAATCTATTAGTTGACAGTATCTTCCTTGCAAATGCAATCAGTGTTACCTGTCCTTCCTCAGTAAGTACATCAGAAAGCCAGAAAAAGACCCAGGGAGAAATAAGAAAGTATCAGAAGCAGAGAAGCCATAGAAAGAATAAATAAGATCAGTAGAATAAGACATGCAGAGAAAGGGAAAATGAGACTCCCACAATAGAGGCCCAAGAGACATTGCTACAGAAAAGGTGAATTACACAGTACCATTTATGCTCTCATTGAGGAAAAGCAGAAGCAAGAGCAGATGTTTCCAAGAGACATCAATCAGCAGAATAAGGAAAAAACACTTTCCCCCAGGTGATTAGATGGAATATGACTCTTTCAGTGATTGCTGTTTCCTCATCTTGAATGCTGGACAAATTGCCATATGGCTTTTGTTTCTTCAATGAGTGAGCTAGTTATTTTTCTGAATGATGTTTCTTTAAATAATATATGATGAGGTTTGCCCAAAGAAATGCTTGGGGTTTCATTTCATTAGACCAGCACACCAGTGTGGGTATGAGGCTTTCCACTGCCATGCATTGTTAAGTGCCTTCTCCTGTTTAGAATGCCACTTACTTCACTGGAGTTTTCCCTCTCAAAAAAATCCCCAAAAGGCTGCCAGCACTGTTGATACAGGCAGTGACATGCCATCTCAGACATTCTCACCAGCAGTGACAAGTGACCAGCAATGCTGGCTGGATGGGGATGTAAGGGAATAGACAGGAAATAAAGTGCTTTTCCTCCCTTCTCTCACCTCCTGGCTGTGTATTATGGGCTTCAGTAATTTTCAGCCTTTTCTGTATATGAAGTATGAGAAGCTTCCAGTGGAGGTGCAGGCTCCTTCAGCCATTTTGCAAATTAAAATCACCGCTCAGAAGGAAGAAGAAAGCAAAGTCATACAACTTGTCTAACTGGATCCAATGAACTGGTAGGACACAGGCTCCTTGGACACAGTCTTCTCTATTCCCAAGAGCAACATAACAGTCCTACAATGCCAGTTTAATCCTGTACTTGTAATCTCAAGGCCTCAGGAGTCTGAGAAAAACCAGAGTACCCCTTGTACCCACATATATGTAATGCCTGTGTTGCTAGAAGCATTATCCATCACACTGGCAATTATATGAATAGTAACTAGTACAAATACAAGTGCAGCAACGACAGGAGAGAATGACTTGCTTTGAAAAGACCTGTTTTGCTTGACATGGTGATATTCCAATTAGTAGATTCCATTCAATGGCTTCAAATGTTCTTAAAAATGGGTATCAAAAAAAGTTCTTTGTAGATTTAGAATTGGTATTTTGCAAGGATGCAAGTAGATTAGATAGAGAGAAAAGTACTGAAGATCTTCCAATAGACTACTTCAGCAGTAAGACAAAAATAATTTACACAGATGGCACTAGGAGGGTGAACCATCTCTGTCACATGCTTGTTCAGAAGAGTCATAGAATAACCTGGCTTGAAAGGGCCTACAAGGATCATTGAGTCAACTCCTGGCCTGGCACAGGACAGCCCCAAGAGTCACACCAGGTGTCATCCAGCTGCTCTTAGAAATCTGTCAGGCTTGGTGCTGTGACCATTTCCCTAAGGAAAGGTTCCATTGCACAACCACCCTCTGGGTGAAGAACCTTCTCCTAATATATAACCTAAAACTCCGCTGATACAGCTTCATGACACTGAGGTCTAAAAATCTACTTTCTTAATCCCTCCTAAGAACCGTCTAGTCACATGATGCTAGTGTTACATTCAGACATATCAAATGAGCTGCACTGTGAGGACATATGGCTTGTTCTTATTTCTGCAAGGAGAACTGGGACTGTTGCAGACATAATAGCTCCAGGACAAGAGAGTAATTTTTGATTGAATTTTCAGCAGATGAGAGACATTTTAACTCTCACAAAAGCAACTTGTGTTAGTGCTTGAACATCAGATGGGCCAGTGGCACAACTGCTGTACTGACTGCTCCCATATGTGCTTTGCTTCTTTCAGACTCACGGCAATGTGCAACAGCATCACTGACCAGACACATGTCAGTTGGCTGTGGACTGCTTCTATGATGGAGATTACATTATCTAGAAATCTGCATGTAAATGTGTCAGCTTCAATTTTCTTTTTTGGATTTTAGTGATGTCACTGAGCATTTTACTTTCTTGGCTGATACTATGTACTGGTCTTGCTAGATTTTGGTGTCTTACAAGTATAAGGCAAAGGACTCAATCTCCTTTATATAACAGAACTTCTACTCCAAACTGCATAAAGGAGATTGCTGAAGATAAAATTCTGCTTTCTTTCCATTGGATAATAAGAAAAAAAAAATCATACTGTTTGCTTACAAATGACTGGGAGTTTTCTGGAAGGAAGGATGCTACTTAGTAACTGAAGTATCAACAGTCTTATCATATGAATATTTATGAATAGCTACTTTGAGTGAACACTATACAATAGAAAATTGGATGGAAGAAATTCATTATGCACAGCATATGTTTACTGTTTATTCAGACTAGCCATGAACAATATTAAAAATAAAGGCATTTGTTAGAAATCTGCTAACAGGCAAATTTATCTTGATAGGCTCTGAAAGATATCATACAGCTAACAGGAGAAACAGTATGTGGAACATTTCCAGAAGCCCCTGATTCTGCTTCTGATAATCATCGACAGAGCAAACTGACACTGCAGTAAACAGAAAAGCCAGACAGCTCTTTGCCATTGAAACCTCAATAAATAGACAAATGTATAATGGGGCTTCCAAACTTTCATTCAGGAAAGTACCAATTTTAGGTTGAATTTTTCAATTCAATTACCAAATATAACTACACACAAAAGGCACAAAAGTTAACTAGATAGACAAAAAGCATCATATTTAATTGAACTGAGTGATCCAAATTAATATTCTTCTTCTATATCTGAAACTATTTTGTATGACCTTGAAGAATCTTAAAACTCTCTGGCTATGTCTAGCTCCAGGGCATGTACAAAATCCAGCACATCCTGGATCCTCAATCAGAATGGGGGCACAGATTGCATTGTTTTTGTCTTATTCTTTCCAACTGGCATCTCACACTCCCAGTGAAGAAAACACAGGTACTTTAGCCAGAAAGGACATAGAGTGCACTCTAGAGAGGTTCCTGATTTTGACAAGAGGGTGTGTAAACTCAGGACCCTAAAGGTTTGCACCTGCACTAAAGTGCAGAGGGAAAACTCTGCTTTACATTGCCTTCCATAAAATTGAGATAGAGCATTCTGTCACTGCATGAGAGTTCTTTCAGAGTAAACACAAAAATTGATATTATGTGTTCACAGCCAAAATTTTAGTTTAAGCCTGGCACGTATTTGCTAGATTTGTTTACAGAAACAGATTAACTGTGAGTAATGTCAAAGAATAAACCAATGGGACATGTAAATTTACCTTGTAGGCATTACATCTGGCAAGACAAATAACATATAGAATATTTTCAAAATACAGTACACAACTAATACTCACTGAAAATTAGCCTTAAGGTTGGATGAACACCTACCCCAAGTCAGACACAACAAAAGTGAGTTTCATGAACAAAAAAATCAGTAGTCATGCTTAAAATCGTTAGCATTAGATTCCTTCTTGTTGGACTTGTATGGCTATTTGGACAAATTTTGAAGGACTGCTTTAAATTACTGCAGTAACCGTACTTAAATCCAGATTACAGGCACTGCTCTCCCTGCCTATTTTTGAAATAGAACCTGAAGAAACACATAGAGAAGAAAATGGTCTAAATTCTGTCCAGCTATACAGGAAGTGCAAAACTGAAAAAAAAAAATCAAACAAAACCATGGAAAATAATTCTAACCTTCAAAAAGCTAGATTCCATTTGATACATATAATCAAATAACAATTTTTCAATTCATCCAGAACAATATAGCCCAACCTCCTACTTTACTGCTAACAAATTAAAATCAGTATTAAAGTCATCCTCCATCCACTTCACATAGTAAAGCTAAAGAAGCTGGCATCACCATTTCACAACATTAGACACTGAGAATGATGTGGGAATGGTACTAGCCAAACTAGTATGTTAGCATTTACTCTCAGGTTTGTGACATCATGAAGCAATAAAACCTGAGTTTTTAGAGTTATGTTGAAAACATCCACATGCCCTGGGCTGCACTCAGGCACATGGTGTGACTCGTGGTTGGTCCTGTGCAGGGCTAAGGGTTGGACTCGATGATCCTTGTGGTTCCTTCCAACTCAGCATATTCTGTGATCGTGTGCAGCACTCAATTGTAGAGCTGTATGTGTAGGCAGCTCACTTGGGATCAGAGCAAAGTGACCTTCATCCAATAGCTGTCCAAAGACACAGAGTTGAACAACAGGTCTCAGCTTACCTCAAGAACTACGTGGGTTCAAGAACTATGTGGGTCCAGAGACAGGCACTAGAGTTCAGTGAAAGGTAGGTAAAGGCAAGAAAGACAAGGCATAAAATTGTCTCTGGTTTAGGACTGATTGTTGTGAACAAGACTGCATTATGATTTGGATATATTCAATATGTTAGATGACCTTTCCCTTATTTAATTTCAGATACATAAAATATCACCTTGTCTTAAATGTAGCGTAACTTCTCTCACCTAAGTCACCAGGCAGCAGGAAGTATGTGAGGTTTTTTCTGCATCACTGAGCCTGCCCACCCTGGAGGTGAGTCTTCCTGGCTGATGCTTTAACAAATATCTGGAAGAAATTTCAACATCTATATGTCTTCCTACTCACCTAACAAGTGTGTGAGATTAGTTATAAAGAGCACATGCAGAACATTCAACATTCAAATGTTTGACTAACCTAATGACAACAAAAAATGGCAACTCATCACATTAAGTCAATTAAAGCCTTTGACTTTTTCCTGTGAACTTTGTATATCTTTTCAAATCCTGAAATAACTCTAAAATTCACATGAGATATATAGAGAAATAAGCAGTGCTGACTACGTATAACACAAAGACATATGAAACAAAAACCTATTTCCCGTATGTGCAGTACTCAATTGGCAGTTTTATCTTTTTCATTAACTAGAGATTAAAATGTACAATTAAATCTATCATAAAGTAAGCTATGCTATTTAATAAAAGTTCAAATAATCATTTGTAAATTCAATATATGGATTAAAATCCTACAGAACTTCTGCTGCCCTCATCAGTGTGTATAAGGAAAAATGTACACTTGTGGTCAAAATGTTATAAAATTCTTCATGAGTGAAACCTGCTAAATAAATACAATGACTGTTCTTCAAAAAAGCCCAAACAAACAACCAAACAGAAACATGCTTTAATATGTCACACAACTCCTAAATTCATTTCTTTACTGGTGATGCTGATCTTTGACTCCAACATTTTTTTGAACCAATGAAAAATCCTGTACGAACCATGTACCTTTGAACAGCAAACTTCTGTTAATATTCCAAAGCAGCCATCTCAAATTCATTAAGCTTGCAGTGTATGGTGATATACGTTCACTGAAACATGGCACCTTTGCCCTAATATGTTACTGGCATCTGATTTTGTATTATGATACCTCCTTTAACACCTGATATGCAATCTTACCATGCAAAATTATGTAGGATAGAACATCTACCAATTAGGAGACCTGTTCTTTTCCTTCAACTCCTGAAGAAAAAAATAGACGTACACCTCAGATATGAGGAACAAATAATGCAATTATTGCACAGACTTGTAACAAGGTTCCCCCTCCCTCTATTACAGACAAATGAGACTCTTTATATCTTCCAAAGAGCTTTTCAAAGGCATCTTGCTCTGGTTGGACTGCATAGGAACTGCAAGCAAGGTCATCAAGGAGAATTTCAAAAAGGCACAGCAAAGCCTTGCTACTGTATGTCTTGGGGAACTGAAAACTGCTTTATTTACCATGATTCTAATATGTTTTTAACATTTACACTATCTCCTTTACTGCCTTCCTTCACTCCAGAGTTCTCTCCTCTTCTTTTACTTCCTGTTCTTCAGATCTTCTCTTCAAATGCATGACTCACTCCTCTTAAGGAAGTTAAAATAACAACCACCCAAAAATCCAGCACTGCCCCCCCCACAAGAACAACCAAAAAAAACCCAAACAAACAACTAAACAACAACGACAAAAACCCCCAAAACAACAAGACCTTGAGCTTGAAGGGAGAAGGATTGCTTTCTGATTATTTTAAGGCACGTCTCTAGACTTCAGAATGTCCAAAAACATGCAAGAAGAAAGATGAGTGAGAAGGAACCAGAAAGAGATATTCAGGGGGCTATACCTGTCATGTAATAACACATAGGCTGGTAGAAGGGTGGAGAGAAATCTTTTTAGCAGCATGACAGAATTTTGAAGTACTATTATGTGTCTCTTAGCACATGTGGCTTTAAAATCTCTTGGCTTCTAGAGTCATGGCAATACATGAGAAACACCAGATTTGAAACATCCAGTTGGTGTATGGTCACTAGTGATGTCCTCCAGTGCTCAGTATTGGGGCCAATCCTGTTTAATATGATCATCTGGATGAGGGAATTGAGTGCACCCTCATGAACTTTTCAAATGACAGCAAGTTGGATGGGAGTGTTAATCTGCTGGAAGGTAGGGAGGCTCTGCAGAGTAATCTGACAGGCTGGATTGATGAGCCAAGGCCAACTGTATGAGGTTGAACAAGGCTAAGTACCATATCCTGCACTTCAGTCACAACAACCCCTGCAGCGCTACAGGCTGGGGGAAGAGATGCTGGACAGAAAAGGAATCTAGGGTTGCTGTTTGACAGCCCGCTAAACACGAGCCAGCAGTGTGCCCAGGTGGCCAAGAAGGACAGTGGCATCCTGGGTTGTATCAGCAATAGTGTGGTCAACAGGATGAGAGCAGTGTCCTGTACTCACACTGGTGAGGTCACACCTTCATCCTGTATTCAGTTTTGGGACCTGCAGTATAAGAAGAACCCTGAGGTGCTGGAGCATGTCCAGAGAAGGGCAACAGAGCTGGAGAAGGGTCTGGAGCACAGGTCTGATGAAGAGTGACTGAGAGAGGTGGGGTAGTTTAGCCTGGAAAACATGAGGCTCAGGGGAGACCTCATTCCTCTTTACAGCCACCTGCAAGGAGGATGCAGTGAGGTGAGGGTCAGCCTCTTCTCCCAGACATCTAGGGATAGAACAATAGCAAATGGCCTCAAGTTCTGCCAGATGAGGTTTAGATTGGATATTAGGAAAAATTTCTTCATGGAAAGGGTTGTCAAGCAGATAAACAGGATACCAGGGAAGCGGTTGAGTAACCACCACTATCAGTATTTAAAAATAATGTGTAAATGTGGCACTTGATTGAGTGGTGGATTTGGCAGTGCTGGGCTGATGATTGGACTTGACGATCTCAGAGGTCTTTTCCAACATAAATGAGTCTATGATTTCACTGAAGAATATGACTGCCCTGGCCCAGTTAAGCTGCTGCAAGATGGGTGCAGCTAGAAGAGATGCTGGGAAACAGGAACTGAAAAAAATTCTTCATAGGAAGGAGGAGTGGAGATACAGCCACGTGCTTCCCACAGGGCTAGACATGGGTTTGAAGGCCACGTGGAGGTTTGTTGTATTTTAGACAAAAAGATCTTGCCTCATTAGAGGAATATGATTAGCCCTGGCATAAGCCCTCACTTGCGGCCTCACTCTGCCATCTCCAGGCCACCATTTCCTTCTTCCTCTCTGTTGGCACAACTATTCACAGAGTCACAGAACAAACCAAAGTGGAGAACTGGTCCACATTAAAATTTGGCCTAAACCCACCCCAGAATACTAATTTTAAACCAGTTTAGTTCCCTGATCTGATTCACTGTAGAAATATCTGTGCCTACTCCATATTTTTTCCCTGTAGTGGGGGCAGGAATGTGTGCTTGTGAGGTGGCTCTGCCTCCTCTGTTGGCAGCAATCGGTTATGCCAACATAAACTATTGGTTTCTCAGATATGAAATGGGCATGCTGCAGCAAACTGGCTCAGCAGAACTGGAATCACTAAGCAGGCCACATCAAACTATCCTTTAGATCATAGTGAAGGTTAAGAAAACAGCTCTAGGTATAGAAAGAATATTTTAAAATGTCTTAAAGCATTTTTCTCTATCATAAAACTTGCAGAAGTGAATAGCCTAAAACCATACAAACCCTGGAATTATTGACTGACATTATATGCTTTCCAAAAAGGTTGATCTACAAAATGTTCTTGGCTTGTTTATAAAGAAAGAGATCCCTGAAGGGGTGAGATAGTAACCTATAGCTGCCCTGCAGAAAGTCAGAAAGCTGTTCAACGGACTCAGAAGTGCCAAGTCCACACACTGGGAAGGCCAAGAAGCCTACTAGAATTGATGGGGCTCCCCTTTAGTGCAGAAGCCAAACCACTGGAATTGTAGTACGGAACTAAAACTGCAAGTTACAGTGGTGTTAACTGGTACCACTTTAATTGATTTTCTGAATACTATTTTCTGGCGTTTGTCTGATCCCATCTTCTGTGGCTGCTAATACTTTTCCTGTCAGGCAATTGCATGTTCTGTTACATCTGTATAACCGCACACACAACTACACACCTCTTAAAAATCTCTGCACACATTTATGCTAGCATATGCAGAACCTGACTCAGTTTAGGTGCCACAAGTCTGAGACATCAGTGTGAATGCGATCAGCATGTTGTTCAAACATTGGATGTGTTTGATGCACATTGCTCAATGAATTTGAGAACCACTATCAAATGCAACTTAGATGTAACCACAGGCATCTAATCAACATACAACTTTCTTGAACTCTTACAAACTTGTTTTAATGCCATCACAAAATCATCATACAGTTATTTAATTTTTCAGTACTTTTTGGTTTCATTGGGAGACTACCTAGAAACTCACACTCCTGTTCTTCAATTTTTCCATTACTATTTCAGATTTGTGGTTCACTGGTGCCTTGTAACTGAGCAGGAAACAAAGCCAGTCTTTCTTGGTGGTAAATTCTACCTGCAACTTTGTTGTATCAAAGCAGGGGAGGGCAAGAAGAAAGAAAAAAAGACAATTGCCCCAAATCAGAAATTATTGTTACTAACCCTTATGCATTCATGATAAGCAATAAATTGTGGCACAGTAATGCCAATCTCTTAACTACGTCCTGGCCTCTCTCTTTAGACATTTGCATTACTCTCTTCTAGACTTTTCGTATTTTCTCTGTGATTATGTATTCAGATAACGTACACAGAACATTAGACACTTCTCATACTACAGGAGCAGTACTGTGTGTTTTCTTTATCCTTCTGCAAGGTCTTCCCAAACCTTTTACCTTTCAAACTGCTGGTGTGCACAGAGCAGATACAGGTACAGTGTTGCTCATAGTTTCTCTGTTCCTATTGTTAAGCACCTACCAGACTTCCCATCAGCAAAATGCCACATATAAAACCAGTAAAGAGGAGAATATGAAATTTATGGAATGCTCCTATGTCCATTTTATTATTTGTAAACATTTTTTGTTTTGTTTTGAGTCATTGTATTACATTAGCATTGTTCTAATTACCTTCATCACTCAAAACACATTTTCTAAACTACTGGCACTTAGCCTCTGAAATCTCAGTTGAAATAATGCTAATAACCTCTGCTCCCCCTTTCCAGTGGAAACAAAACCAATGTCATCTTCATTGCCCCCCCAGCCCAAGTTACCTTCTGTAGCCATGGGAAGATAACAGCAAACAACAATCCCTTTTAGAGACACAAGATGGGAAAAGGAAGAAAAAGTATCTGAAAAAAAAATCACATGTCCCTGAAAAGTGCAAGAAACATTTATGAACAACAGCATGGGGACTTAGCAAATATAGGCTGGAAAATACATGAACAACATATGTGCATATATCTGATTCTACCAAAGGCAGCTACCAAAAGGGTCACACTGGGCATACAGCTCCCTTAATCCTTCAGTGACCATTGCCAAACCAGGTCAGACCCTTTATACTTAGTGGGAAACACTTTCCTCACTAACACTTCCAATAAGTACCCTTTCCACTGTATTATCTCTAAATCAGCAGGCACACAATACTCTATTTTCATATGCATTAAATATTGAGTGTTGAATTTAGAGTCAGCTGGGTTTGAACTTGTCAAATGATCTGAGACAGATGGCTGCTGAAGCCAATAAACACTGACTGTGTAGACAACTTGATATTACCAGCTCAAATTTACTATTTAAAATTTCTAGATGTGGAAAATACATAATTATTTTCCTTTCCTCCCTTGCCTAATATCATATTCAGTAACTTGTATTTTAGGGAGGTCACAAAGCAACACTGAGTGTCTTCCAATCATTGGATTGCCATGTTGCATATCTTTGTTCACAACTGGAAACATAGATGGCTTTTCCTTTCTTCATTGCCTGTAGTTGCCTCTCAAACCTAGCCCATATTCTGATGATACCAGCTGAAAAGGAACAGTGGATCTAAGGCTCATACATAAAGATTTCACAAAAACTCCATGTCAACTCTGATTTCTAGATATTTAAGGGAATCTGCATACTTCTTGGGGAGTTGGGAGGCAAACTTCATGCTCTTATTTTCCAATGGCAACTTTGCTTTTTGGAGTTCTTCAATAGGCAAAACCCACAAACAGCTTTTCCAGAATATTAAAAGTAATTGAGATAATGAAGAGCTAATAGACTTTAGCTTAAAGGGTTGCAAAGAATAGCCTGCCATTATTCAGAAAGCCCTGTAATAGAGCACCTTGTTAATTAGAGATGATTCAGAGATGACTTGCAATAGATTATGGTAGTTCTGAATAGCAATGATATTTTCATATTGAGCTCTTATCTACTCAGGAGTAATGAAGCTTTAATTTTAATTAAAAGAAAGTTCCCTTTTTTTTTTTTTTTTTTAGGCCTCTAGGTCCAAGTACAGAAAATTAGCATCTTTTACTAATTGTCCATATTTATAGTTCCGCACTTTGTGGGTTCCTTTCATAATGTTCCCCATCAGAGGACATCTAAGCACCTGAATAGGAACTGTCAATGAGAAGGCAATACGATCATCACTCCAATTGGAGAAACAGGCAATGAGGTGGGAAACTGTTTGCTCAAGGCCTCTCAGCAAGTCTCTGATAGATAGAGCTATGAACAGAACTGGGTTCATTTTAAATATGGGATTATCCCCTTACATCTCCATGCCTCATCACATAATACCATCTGCTACACTGATGGGCATCCACTGCTTTAGTGATTATCATTACAGTGGTACAGTTTGACATTATAATATCCTATTGCTACTGATGAAGGGGTTCTCAAGATCTATCACCTTTCCCTCTGCCTTTCCCTTAACACCTTCTCTAGCCTTTTCCTGGGGAACCTACAATGAATTAGTCCAAGAAGCAGAGGGAATACTCTAAATACACAAATTTTCTGCTGGTTTAGCTCCTGTGAACTGACCCCTGAGGACCTGGATGAGCCTCAGTACCTGAGCAAAAGGAGACACTGAGAGCAAGCAGGAGCAGGATGGCAGGTCTGTGCCCTTCCAGGACAGCTGCCATGGGGTGGACTATTAATTTTTCAGTTGATACAAGCAATGATACAATACCTCCCCTCTTTAGATAAGAGGGAATGAAAAAGGACAATTTGCATGCAACAATGGCATTAAACCTGAAAGCTCACACAAAATTCCTAGGATTTCTTACCATTAAATAGATTTGCAGGATTCAATATTGTGAATTATTAGGGAAACAGTAATACATTAGCTGATAAAAAACCACAATAAAACCCCCAAATCAAATCACTCTCAATCTCCACATCCAGTAGGGTATGTCAAAACAAAACAAAACCAAAACCAATGAAACAAAGGAAACACACCAAAAAAACCCACCCCCAAAAAATTACTTGCACATTTACATCTTCAATTAAATTAAGCAGAGAGAAAAGAGACTACATATAACAGAAATGCAAATATTTAGCCCTTTTACTTCTCATTTAGGACTCATGGCAAGACATACCAGGAAGTTTTCAATGAATTCAATAGAGGAAAATATATGCAAGCAGTGTTTTGGTCAGAAAGGGATTACTCTTCTGCAAAAACCTGCCTGTATCATTCAGTGTTCTCAGGATCAAGATCTTTTTACAGTCAGCCCTTCAGAGAGAGCACATGTTCCCTATATAAGCATTAAGCACATATTAGGTGCTTGACTAATACACAAATAACGGTGCAAAAATCAATAATTACTACAACTTAATTTGAGAAATCACATTTTGTAAAATATAGAAACAGCTAATCAAAGACAATGAGAAATAGCACAGATAAAGAAATCAGGACCTTTAATTATTTCAAATATAGGAAAACAGTAACAGATTATTTAATAACTACATGCTTGAACAATTTGCATTTCATACAGTTGGTTTCATTGTATGTCTAATAATATGATGTTATATTTAACAGCATGAGCTTATCTTTTTTTCACTCACTAGAATAGTGGTTGATTATGCTTTCAAATGCCTTTTTTTTTCTTATTCATTTATCTGAGTTTTACCAGACTCCAAATTAAAGAAAATCTCTCTTTAACACAAGTTTACAGCCAACCAACTATAATTAAGGGAAAAACGAAAGGATATTTGTTTGAATGTAAGCTGTATCCAGCTTTAAAGTCACACCTAATGCTCAATAAATGGCAAAATCATCACTGTATTTATCACTGAAAGTTTCTTGTAATTTCAACTGAAGAGTTTCCTTTTTCAGCAAGAAGTTTAGGCAGCCAAAAAAACCCATCAAACCTTAAAAATCATCATGTCTTTATGCTCTGCTCCTTAACAAACACTTTTTCCAATGGATACATTTTACATTAAAAACTTGTCTAAGGAACTAATGCTTCAGCTTCATTACAAACCTTTCTCCAAAATTTGTTCCATGTGATAATAAGCTTGCATGTGAGCAAATATGTAGTAGTAAGTATCCTTACATTTAAGTCTATAAAAACTTTGAGTAAAGTAGAGATGGAGTTGCAAAATACTATTTTTCATCCCCCAAATATCTTTATGTGACCAAAAAAAAAAAGACTGAAGAATAATAAATCTACCATGAGAGGTTCACTACACACAAGTATGTCTATTGTTCAATAAGGTACTTAAGATTTCCTATGTCACTGCTTCTGTCAGCTCACACAGGTTTGTCAGGAGATGCTGAAAAAAATGTAACAAATTCCTGATATAATTACCTTTTTCAGAATTATTTTCTTGTCTTTTTAGCAAAGACCTTACTGCTATTGTTTCCACAGAAGTCTCTGGGGTTTTTTGTGAAGGATCCACGATATTAAGGACTCCTCCTTTAACAGAAATTTCTGCCCAGTGATATAGATATGGCAGACACCGAGAATATGCAGCCACGTGTGGCCCAAAAGCAACAGCTGAATGTGCAAAATAGACGTGTCCAAACTAAACAAGGAGGGAATCAAAAAGAATAAAGAAATAAAGAATAAATAAATAATTTCAGCCCACATGACTGTTAAACACATGATTAGAAGATTTACTCATTAAAATATATCAACTTTAGGTATTTTTGGTTTTACACATCTGGCCTGAAAAAACTTAATTAGACCAGTGCCAATGCCATGTTTGCAATTTCAGTGATACTGTTAAGCATTTGCACAATGTCAACAACTTTTCAAAGACGAATTTCCTAAGCGTTGCTGCTTTCCCTTTCCACTAACACTAATTTGCTCTTTAAAGAACTCAGAACGCTACTGAAATCTGTGAGGCTGAATGAATCAAAAGCACACACAAGCAGAATTAGCTGTACATTCTGCACTCTCAGTACACTGCCAGCTGGGCAGAGTTATGCTAAGCAGATAACTCTGTGAACAGTCCACTTGCAATCACAGTCAGCTAGTGCAGCGGAGGGCACTGCTCACTCACTGAACATGAATCAACACACCAGTAAAAGTGGAGCAGGGGAGCAGTAATGTTACTCATCTTTTTTTCTGAATGACAAACATACTAATTTAATGTTATTGTCACAACATGGAAAGCCATGCACATATAGTCCTCTTTCCTCTGCAATCCCCAAAGATCTGCTGCATCCAGAAAGTGAGTAAAAGCAATGTCACTTATGGTTCAGGTTTTCATTGTTCTCGAGTTCAACGAGACTTTCAGTTACAACAATGCTCTAATTCTGTACTGACAGCAGTGTCCTCTAAAAATTCCCTCCACTGGAATGACAATTTCCATTTGTAGCATTTTTGTCCTCTCCCTTATAAAGTACAGAAGTCTGACATACATTAGTCACTGGACTTACCCTTGACAAGTGACCATGAGGGAAGGCATATTCCCAGCTCAGAAACAGGGCACAAATCTGCAGGGTCAGAAAAGCTATGGGGTAAATTATGCTTGTATTCAGAAGTAAGAGACCTCCTAGGAGCCAATGCAGCCAGCAAGTATCTGTTCATGGTTCCAGCTTTCCTACAGTTTTAAGTATCTCTGTGAAAAAATAATCAACACAGATCACAGAAAGCAAATAACAAAAAGATTTCCTCTATGATTTGCACACTTTTCATCAACAGGGTAATTATAAGCAATACAGGCATCTTCAGATATTAGCCTTATTTTATCCTAACAAGGATTAGCACCCACTCAGCAGATCAAACTGATTTCTCCTCCATACCAGCCTTCAGGAACTGCCCAGCAGCTCAGTCACTCAGATCTTCTGCAAGAGAAGCATTCAGAAGAATAGATTTTGTATTAGCCACTGAGAAAGAGCTGCTCTTTATTTTGTTTCAGGCACCTCAGGGAGGAAACAGGACAACAATGGGAAGGATTGCAGAGGGAAGAATTAACTGGACAGGTGGATAACTTCTGGGTCATTAAAATTTGTGCTACTGATTTCTGCTCCAGAATGAAACTGCAGGTTTCAGGTTTCATTTGGGGAAGAAACACCAACCAACCAACCAAAACTACAAGCAGAAATTAAAACAGAAATTACAAAGAGAGAGGAGTAGAAACAAGTTTACAAGAGTGTCACAATATAAACCAAACTTCATAGTATATTAGGCAAGACTGTCTTTCTTTGAAACAACACTTGAGGACTGGTTACTAAGTATCTTTCTTATCTCTTTCCTAGAAAGGAAAACAGCTGTGAATTTTGTTCCGGCAGAATAACACAGACAACCCTGTAATGAAAGAGAGCAAAATGTTCCACATAAATCTTTGCAGGACTGAGTCCTGTAATGCATAATTTGTTTCTAATTCCCTAAACCACTATGCAGGTAACATAGCAGAATTATACACGCATCATCCAAAACGACAACAATGCAATTAATAGAGATGTTCAGAATAAAACAGGGTTAATACTCAGTCCCCTATCACCAGATCTCGCAAATATGTGCTTCCATGCTTGCAAATTTAGGAAGTGATCCTGAATTACACTTACTCCCCTTACACATCAATTTTCATGCAGAAGAAATTTCCATGCAAAGGCAATGAGCTGTGTGATGTTCAGGAAAGCTGGTCTGTAAGTGCCTTCATAAAATTCATTTGCCACAACCATCACAGAATGCTTTTTAGCACTTCCTGATTTTAGCCCCTTCCCTAATCAAAGCTACTTTTTGTGTATTAGCCACGGTTATTCTTCAAGGACAGGTAATATATCTGACAACTCCTACAGCTGAGCAAATTCACACTTCCATCTGAAGTCTCTCTTAATTAAAATAATACAGGGCAGAAAACTGTAATTAATAGAACTGTTACCCCTTAACTAAAAACTCCCTTGACCTGCCCCATCAGCAGAAAGATGCCTAAAAGTGAATAAAACTATAGTTTGCACCAACTTGTACCTTCTCCATATTACCAGAAGGGTGTCAAGAGGCCGATTCAAATGGATGCAGTCCCAGTAATCCAACAGACAAAGACATTTCCCTTTTCTACTTGACTTTTGGAAATAAAAACTGACTCATTTATAACACTTGATCAGTTTTCCTGCTACATTATTAATTCCTAATTATTAATTCAGCTATGACAGAACATTTGGTCCTATGTTGGGCCAAGAAAGGCTGAAGTGCTTAGCTGCCATCTGTGCCTTTGAAAACACCAGTGTCTTTAATCCAGACACTTTTGTACAAATGCATATGAGCACACAACATTTTGAAATGCAATAACTGGTTAACACCAGCAGCAATGGTTTACAATTTTAAAAGAGAATTTGTCTTTGAAAAATTTTAATATCTTCCCTAATTATTCAGAAATCTAATGGAGAATCCTCTCTGAGGAGTCTGGGAGACTGCATAATGTGCTTTTCAAAAGTTTCATTGTATCAAAGAAAGTATCAAAAATGCAACAGAGCCAAAATCTAAGTTATTGATTAGTTGCAGACGTATAACAAAGTAAAGAAATGTGTGGGTACTATGCATCAATAGATTCAAATCTAAAACAGGCACATCATAAAGGTTGAATTTTAATTTTGAACACAACATTTCCGAGGTATCTCCCCTTACTCTGATTATGAAAATTAGTAAAGAATGATAGCATCTCTAAAACACTACAATTATTTTATATATTCATCAAAATGTTTAAAAACCTGTATAAATGAATTCAATATGATTTTATGAGCTCACCCTTCTTTTTTTTTTTTTGATCCCAAGTGACAGATATTGTGACCTTGAAAAAATTATGTGAAATTAAATTCCCACCACTGAATGAGAATTGTCACTTTGGGCTATGTTCTACATTATGCCTACTATTTATCAAAGTGATAAAAACTTATTATAACTTATTTTGCATTTTACTTAAGGGGCTTTTTTTCTTAGTGTTAAGACATCATCATTGTTTCATGGTTATTAAAACTTAAAATAAGGAAATAATCTAATACAGTTGTATTCTAATTTGTATAAGGAATGCATGATCATTTACTCTTATCTTCATCTTAAATGATATATTAGTCACAAATGGTGTTAATATAAGCTGCTAATAACATGCTTTGTATTCTAACAGACTCAGGCAAAACCAAACCAAAGAAAGAAAAATAATACTTTGACCAGCTGTGTGACAATTAGGCTGAGCTCAGACGTTTCAGAGAACACTGTTTTGGGCTAAGGCAAAGCAGAGAAAGCCTTCGTCTCACCAAATCTTTAGTACAAGGTCAACAGCAAGTGGAAAACAAGGAGTTCAGTGGGAAAATGTCTGCATTTGACTCTGCACTTTTACTGATGTTGTAGCGGATGATGAGATATAAAGACAAGAACCCAACAGGGGCACCAATACATGGAAACTTCTCCTCTGTTTTTAAACCCTACTCACAGCTGCCCAGGCTTCTGACAGACACAGCTCCCACCACCAGCCCCTGCTTCCAGGTTCTGTCTTTGGTCACAATAAACTCCAGAAAATTGTGTTGAAGCAGAGACAGCCTCAGTGCACACAATACAATGAACAAAGACTTGGAGCATGCTCCTGCCTTTATCATGACATATATGTATTACCTCAACCTTGAAGAGCAAACTGCACAGCCTAGTCCACACTCTGAAGGGCTACAAGAGCCAAAAATATACAGGGCAAGGCAAAAGTACCACAGTGGCCATGGACCCCTGCAGACCACTGGGTCCCACACGAGCTCTGTTCCCAGACATCAGTTCCAGGCAGGAGGATCTGTCCCTCCTTACCCTGGAAATACCACCACATGTTACTTTAGTACTGTATAGGGCCAAACCAAAATTTAATTTGAGTTGATTTTCTTCCAGAGATGGATAGATTAACCCTCTCTGATGGCAGAAAACAAACTGCTAATGCTCCAGATATATTTAGTTATTTGGAGTCTTGTCATTTAATGACTGAATCAGAGGTGACATGGCTAGGAGAACAGGGAGATCATTAACATCCATCAGTATGTGATATACAATATGCTAACTTCAAATTTGTAATTTTCCCCAACTCATTCATATTTCTTTATATTTCATTTAGCTAATCAAAAGTACAGCAGTTTGCATATTTTGTCAGATTAAAAAATGAAGCAATGAATTAAATTGGCAGTGGCAGCAATGCAGAGACACTGGATGAGGAGGAAGAAGTTTGTGCTGCCTCATACAGAAACAAGGGCTAGAGGTGAAAATAAGTTTCCTGAATGCCAGCACTGGCTGGAAACATCATAACCTTGTAGGGGTGACAGCAGCAGTCTTCTCTGCAAACCAGGAGGCAGAATCTGAAACTGGAGAAACTGTTTCTCTTCTCTTCAATGCAACTTAAAGAGAATAATGCCCTCCTAACTCTAAAACATAAAAGCTTCTACTGAAAATAAACTGTTATTGCAGAACTTGGCTGGGTCAGGCACTGTATATGACCTAATAACTTGAACAAAAAAATCTGCAGATGGTCAAAGTCCAGCCAGCACCCATTACACACCTGGCAGAGCTCCAGGAATATTTCACATGCTCCTGGGAACTCCACAACCTTGTCCATGATAGGACTAGCTACGGTGTGTAACAGTCCCAGGGAATCAGAACTTCTGACATTACTTGTTTTGTGTAATTTCTTCTCTCTATGGGATTCAGCTTGTTCGGCAAACCCAATACAGCCTCAGTACTGGCCAGCTGACCTTACACTTAGTAGGAATATTTTCAATCTGTATGAAGCAGTTCAAGGGCCAAAGACTACAAAGTAACAGTAGACTGTGTAACAGGTAACCAAGATGTATTCTAAAAACACAGTAGTAAATATTATACCAAAACGTAATACCTAGCCAGGAGCTATAGTAAGATCTTTTTAGCTGGTTAAAATGGAAAAAGTGTGATGCTAGCAGACAGCATCTGACATCTTTAAATTTCATTCTGATACATAATCAAATCAGCTCCTGTCCACAGCAAGAGGAGATTTGAGAACAAACTACAATTCAACAATTTTTAGGCCTGTTCATTCCTTATTGTTTCTAATATGATGAAAATAATAACTTAAAACAATATTTGCCACAAGGACTCCGATCTCTCAGTCAAAAACAAACAAACCCAAAACCATACCAAACCAAAAAATCAGTGAAGGAATTAAGTTAAACACATACTGAATTACTATTAAATATATACTGAAAAAGCATTTCAAAATCATCTGTCTGGAGAGTTTCAAGTGACTTCCCTATTGTGTATCATGGCATGAAGTGAATTCTTTGACTCTGTGCTAAATTAAAAAATATAAAAAGCCAGTCTGGAGGTTGCAAACGATGCTGTGCATTACAGCTCAAATGAAGATTTGCCGCTTGGGAAGTGAGAAGAATCGTTTCCTATCTGGGTCACGCAGTGGTTCAGAGCAATCCCCCTATCCACAGCGACCCGCAGATGACTGCACAGCGTGCATTAGAAGAGGCACTAATGGAAGCGGCTGACCCAGCTGAGGATGACAAGAGCTGACTGGTCCAACGCGTTGTAATTGCAATTGGCTGGCAGAGCCCCAGAACAATCTATGGAGCTTAGAAGCAAATGTACAGTGTTGTGACTTAACACAAAAGAAAAAGCAGTGCCTGCATTACAAATACAGAGCTCTCCCTCAGCCAGCTACTTTGCTCATGAAACTGTAAATGAAAACAGGGCCTCATACAGTAAACACACTACTAAATATGTATTATTTATCAAAGTAGGAGCATTTAGAGTAGAATTAAGACTTGCCTTCAAAAATGTGGTTCTAGAGAGCTAAAAAGTGACTTTGGCAAGTGCACTTTTAGGTTTTTGCCACTAAAGAATGATTGCTTTCTCAGACTGAAAAGGATTAAATGAATATTTCTGAACCGTGCTTTTCAATTTTAAGCAGTGCAAAATGGATCTTGCATACCTGGCAGTCTAAATGCATTTAACTATCTTCCCTCTAAATCCTGGTATACATACACAAAAACAATTTATAAATCCACTGTACACACTGAATATGACATTTTAAATAGTTCTTCCTGGGTTTATTTAGAAAATTAATGTTCAAGAATATATACTCTAAATATGGACATGTAAGAACAAGAATAGTAATTTCCAGAACTAAGCACTAAAAAAATTAATAAAGAAAAGGCAGGTTGCAAAAACAGTCAAGCTCCCATTCTCCAGATGATTAAGATTTAGAAAGTTGGCAGCGGTCAGAAATTTTCACAAATTTTCAGGAGAAAATAGGTTTTTTCCAAAGAAACAAAGATAATACAAAAAAATCCCACCCCAAACCAGCGAACCTTTGGTTACTTGGAATCACTCCATCTCATCAAAACATACATTTTCCCACAAGAATATTTGCTACTTATT
This sequence comes from Anabacerthia variegaticeps, assembly GCA_035583185.1. NCBI lineage: Eukaryota > Metazoa > Chordata > Aves > Passeriformes > Furnariidae > Anabacerthia > Anabacerthia variegaticeps. Next base: position 29,691,479 of record JAWWEW010000112.1, on the reverse strand, counting down.
TATGCATCTTTCCATTAAAAAGTAATTCAAATAGTAAACGAAATAATTAAATTTTCTACTATTCATTTAAGTACAAAAGATACCAACTACAAAGTTACGGAACTGAAAACCAAACGGTGTCCTAGAACAATGCAAGACTTTAAAATTATGGACAAGTCATCTTTTTTTCAGGCAGGCTTTTGCTTGAATATAGATGTGCATTTGTGCCTACAAGTTTTATTCTAATAGGAATGTTTAAGATTCATTTATAAACTTCTGTTTGTTTCTGAGTAAAGAAGGAAACCTGTACGAATGGCAAATGGAAATTCACACACTGCAAATATCACCTTGTTGGCTTCCTCTGCCTTTAAACTGACACAGAACAAAACAGAGCTCTCCAGATGCCCCTTTATTCTCTGGCATGTGCTTCTTATAGGTTGGGTCAGTTCAAGGTAATAAGCAGCTCACAGTGGGTGTTGCTATTCTGTTCTAGCCTAGGTGAATAGGAAAAGGATCAGGAATGGCTGAAAAGGAATAGACCACTTGAAGCATTTTCCCCACTTCTCAGAAAAAGGAAGAGACTTTTCTGGGAGCCTATCTATACTGTGGAAAAGAAAACAATACACTTTGAAGTCAAAATTAGAACTCCTTTAACTACTTCTGAAGGTGCATGCTGCATCTTCCCATTTCTGAAGAGAATTTTCTAATCTAAGGGCACCTATCTGTTGAGCACATCATCTGAGAAAGTAAGTACAGGCTTTCCTGAGGCTGCAGCCTTTCCAGCAGACCCTCTGCAACCCTCCTTGCACTGGGAAAAAGCAATAAGAATGCACATGGTGAAAGTCTCCAGGGCACCCAGGTGCAATCTTTAGAGCAGCAAGCTACATCAGAGACCATTGTCAAAGTCACATACACTGCATGTGCTGGTACTGAGGAAAGCTGGACAGGCACCCTAGGAAAGAGGCTAGAGACAGTGGAAGGCCATGTAAGTACAAGATGATTTACAGAGCAGAAGATTGATATTGCTTTCTTGTTGCATTTCTAAAAAAAAAAAAAAAAAAAAACAAAAAAAAAACAAAAAAAAAACCAAAAAAACAAAACATTAAGACAACTCTTCTTTATGTTTGATCTGCAAAACTGTCCAAGAAAAACCCACAGAGCTATGCATTGAGCAGTGTCTCTTCCACAATAATTCTGAAATTACACTCCTGAAAGGAGACAAGAGGAAGGGTCTCTGCTAGTTTGCCTTTTGAAGTTGCTGCTCTTTTCTGTTCATCTTAATTATCTGCTTCAAGCACAGGGCTTGGGTCAGGTCAACCTGTGATGTCACCAGGAACTGGGTGACAGCTGATGCAATTAGGTGAACCCAATCAACACAAAAGGAACAGGGATATGGGTCGTAGTCTTGGCAGATTAATGAATATACATCCCTGCAAGGTCACTTGAGAGAAACTGAACCTCAGCAGTTTGTTGCAATTTTACTGCTGCCCTGCTTTGCTCCAGAGCAGGGAAGTGAAAATATGCAATGCTAGGGGTATAACTGGGTGACTCAATTTGCCAATACCTGGTAATATTTATGCTGTTTAATTAACTTCTCAGAAAATTAAACTAATGTTCATGCCCCATTTAGTAGATGTAGACAGAAACCTAGTGTATCTCTAAAGATTTTCTTAGGACACAGCATGATGCCTCCTAAGACACGGTATTCTTCTAAGCAGGTATCCATCATGATGCTTTCTGGTGCCACCAGTGGCCTAAGATAACACATGAGTT
>JAWWEW010000112.1:29584411-29679853 GCA_035583185.1 Anabacerthia variegaticeps | reverse complement strand
CCTATTTAGCCACCAACGTGCTTGTAGCAAGCGTGGGTAGAGCCCTTGTAAATCTTCATTCGCGAAGCCTAGCCATGTATTTTTTCACACATACATCGGTTTACATTTATCTGTACTCAGTGTCATCTGCCATTGTTGGAAGGTCCTACCACTTTTTCATTATCAGTCCTGTTTATTCTCAGTGACTCAGTACCACTAAATTCATTGTTTTCCTTATCTCTCCTTTCTACATTATTTATAAATAGCACAGGTCCCAGAAGTAACTTCCCTACACCAAAAAAGCTTGCCCTTTAATTCACTGCTTTTACTCATTTTACAAATATTTCTTCCTTAATGAGATCACTACTCCATCTACTAAACTTTATAATGAGCCTCTGATGGACATTCCCAGATTTCAATTTATATTAATCAATCCCCAAGTCCTAAAGACTCTGTTGCTCTTCTCTTATCCATATAATAACCTAAATATGATACTTCCACTACAGAACTTTCACCAAACATACAACTTTAAAGCATAAATCCTCTCAAGGGACAATCTCTAATAATACTGTCTGGAGCATTAGGAGTGATTTGCAAGATTTTCACATCATTTATCCCTAAAGGCATAATTGCATTAGCTTCATATCTTAAGTTCATGCTATTAAATAAGAAAAAAAAAAAAAAATAATCCTGCTTAGTGCAGAAAAAGAAATTAACTAGTGGATGTTAGAATCAACAGTCCACCTAATTTCTCAGTTGTTCCCAATATCTTGTTCCATCAGAGGTTTTTCCTTCTTTTAATCATCAACTAACCATCAATTGAACTGGATTAGCAATTCCATACAGCATGAAAAGGAAGACTGTTATCTGTACAACTGGGATTTAAACTGGCCTGAAACTGGGATATTATTAACCGTATCACATAGCACCTGGAAGTCCTAACCAAGGAGCATGATTTTACTGTGCTTTCTGCTATAGAACACCAGAGAACCAGCTTTGCTGAACTAAACTGGGCCAGGAAGAGTATATCCCCTGTTCAGGATGAGACTCTTCCCAAACTTTACGCTGCCTGGATCTGAGCGTGTGAAATCAGAACAATACCAACAGAACACATGCTTGACTGGAAAAACTGCTGGGTGATGGTGCACATGCGGAGGCATCAGAGAGAGGAGCCACCAAAGAAACGCTGCCTCTCTGGAAATAAACACTGTCAATACAGTGAGCACTTTGGCTGGGACAACTCAGCCACGTGATGGTAACATTTGCCATTCCATTCACCAGATGTGAAGTGTAGGAAGTGCCGCAGATGCCGATACTGTCATAATTTCAATTGGTTTGAGAACATTTCAATTGGCTGTGGTAGGCAATTTATATAGACAAAGCCAAAAGGAAATGCAACTCCCCTCTTTTATATTGGGTTTCTGAATCCAGTTATGAGCAATTTTAACAACCAGAGAAATTCTTAAGTGCACCTTTTTTTTTTTTTTTTTTAAATGTCAACAAGTTCAATCCTAACCTGGCTGAATTATAATGATATTTGCCCACAGATAGAAAGCTTTCATGTGGATTTGATGCTCCAGTTTTTCTCTCAAGGAGAAATTCTTGTAAAATGAGTACCAACTGCATCAAGAGCCAAAGAAAGGCCAAAAGAGACACTGTTCTACTATAGCCATTTGCTAAGCATTTGCATCCACCACATTGTGGATGTAATGAGAAAACATCAAAGCTAAATGGGTTAAGGATTATGTGTTTAGGGCTCTTAATAATAAAAGGAACATTAAGACAGTGAATATGCATGTTGTTCCACTGAATCCCTTCTACATGTGTACTAAATCTGCATGAGACCACCTGAGCAGTCTAAATAAAATCCACACTAAAATATTTACTATAAAATTTTATTTGTTTTCTGTTTTAGTTTGGGGCTTTTTTTTGTTTGGTTGCTTTTTTTTTTTTAATTGGTCATAGTGCCAAGTAAGTGTGTTTCCCTAAACAGTACACAAACACATGGTGTTGCACTGACACATATTTTTGCTAGTAAGCAGAATGAAGGCACAATTTGTTGTAAAAAAACTTTTCACAGACCATGCCAAGACAAACATTTGCAATAACAGCTTTCTTTGCAAAAAAATGAGATGATTTTGCCCTCAAGGTAGCTGAAGGACAAACTGAAAGCCCTCAGTCTTAATTGGATTCTGAGTATTCAAAACTGACCCACATACAGCCCTATCTATACAAAGGCATCCTCACCACAGCTAACAGCAGCTGGGCACTATATGTTTCCAGACTGTCAGAACCAGCAGTTGAGGCTTGTTAGCTCCAGCAGCTGTTTGCAAAATCCAGTGAATTGCTGGCTTAAGCTGATCTATCACTGCAAGTGGCTGCATGAACTTGAGGCCTGTGCGTTGTCACTGCCAATGTGGGTGAATTGCAGTGGCACAGCTTTTGTATTTAAAAAATAAAAATTTAAAAAATTGCAATGCAGCAAGGCTCAGGTGTGATGGAGAGGCACATGTGAAAGGGTCAAACTACTACATTTTCAAGTAGAAACACTGTGCTCCTTTTTACTATTTTTCTCTCAGGCAGTGAACTAGTGGGAGCATTGGTAGGTTGGTGAGTTGAGGTGACAGCAGTTAATTGATTTTCAAAATAGGTCTCTCTCTAAAGTAACTAAGCATCCTTGCATGGACCTTAAAGGTGCTGGAGCAGAAGAATTCTTTGACCTTGCTTTGTCATTAGAACAGAAGTGTTTGTCCTTGCAAATCCTTTGCAGAGAAATTGGATACTCGGTATCAGAGAGGAACAGCAGTTGCCCTAATGTGATATTAAGCATCTTAAATCACTGGCAATGTTGCCAGAAAAAGGAAGGAACTAACTGAGTTTTTTAATGGCATATGAGAACTGCAATATGAACACACACCCTGGCACAACAGTTTAAACTAACATTCAGTTACACAGCATGAACAAAATCTTTCCAGCACACCACTGAAGAAACAGATTCTGTTTCCAAGTGCTTATTAGTTGAATACTTACAGAATTCACTTTATAAAATAGTTGAAACGCATTTAACCACCATCAACACTGAAGTCTATTTACCTTATGACAACAGAGCTGGTACCTCCAAGGTTGTACAGATATTCTTAGTTGAAGTTGCTCTTAATTTGGTTATCGAAATATTTTTCTCACAGAAAACTTTGCAGCTTCCACATGGAAAGTCCACAAGCCTACCCCTATTTTCTTTCAGAAAAATAGAAGGTAATATTTTAATTCATATACAACCTTATCTATAAATTACTTAATTTAAAGGAATTTTTACAATCCTACAGCACATATTTACACACATAAGCAAGAAAATACAGGCTGCAACATTAATGTTTATATAGCTAGAGTGAAAATCAGAGATGAGAATATCAAAAAATTACTTCAGGTTTACAGTTCATAACTGAAAACCTGAAATGTAAAAAATCCACCTTCAAGATTTAGGCATCTTGTGATAACCACAATTATTCCATAATACTGGTAGAAAGGCAGAAAGACTTCCAAATAAAATTATATGAAAAAGGGAGGAATAAGTTTCTAATGTTACTTTAGTAGCAGCAAGGAAAAGAAAGCAAAAGACTAGATGATAAGAATCTAGGAGGGGAAAAGAAAAACAAAAAAAAGATGGCAAAAGGTCTAGAGATATATAGACTGAAAGGGAAAATGAGTCCTAAAAGAGACTAAGCACCCAATAGATGTCTTTTAAGTCAGCACTCCTGTTCAACACACAATCAGAAAAATTCTCAATAAATTTCAAAACCAAAGCAAAAGTAACAATTAAAATATGCTTACACTATCTTTAGCTGATCAAGCTTAAGTGATGGACAAGACTTGGCAATACAGATCTTCTGGCAGTCTGACATTGATTTAAAAACTTCAAAGTGTCAGAAATTACAAAAATAAGTAAATACAACAGGGAAAAATTGCTAAAGAAGAGGCAAATAAACCTTTAGTCATCTCATGCTTTTATGAATAGGGAAAGTAGAAAAGACACCAATGGAACCAAAGAAAGACTCAGACCAGGCATTTCAGATAATGGTAGCATTGTCAGTCTCAACATCTAGCAAAACCCTGTATTATTCTTCACAGCAGGGAGCAAGGGAAATAAAAATCAAGAGCAATTTCCTTCTGCAACCCGTCAAGAAGCAAGCATGTGTCCAGACCAGAACGCACCAAGCAGATTTTAAACCAGCAGTGTCAAGTGGTTTTCATTTTATACAGCTAATGTAAAGTGACAAGCACCATTCACAAAAATATTAGAGATTTTGAAAAAGCTTATGATAGCAATTGTGTTGTCAGAAAGTCCAGTTGTTTGTAATCATAACTGAAATAAGACTGGAATGTGCAATATCCCTGTTACGCATGATTGGGGCGCAACAAAAGTAACTGCAGTAGCAATTGAGAAGTTTCATGGACAAAAGGTACATTTGCGTGATTTTCATTTCCCAAGTGGAAGAAACAGACCAGTTATTAGCAGACACAGCAAAATGTATTGGTCACTTTATTGACATGGAAGCAAAAAACCATGCCTACTAATTATTTCAAGCCAGCTCCACAGCAGACAGAAGAATATCAATAAATTAGTATCATTTTACCTTTTAGGAAGTAGTCTACACAATGATGATGATTAAACTCTCACACATTTCAAATAATAAAAACCAAGGTCAGAAGGAGGCTTCTATAAACTTGCAAAAGCTTATGGAGGGGGATAAAAGAAGCAGAACAAATCAAAATTGATATTAAATACAAAATTTCCAGTCACGTTATTAGATCGGTTCTCCCTGCTAAGTGCAGAGTCATAGAACTCTACAACTGCATTTGACAAAAGATGGACTTACTTTAACAATCCCATGAGAGAACTCCAGAGTCCCTTGAACACAAATACAGTGTCAGGTATCATAGGCTGAGCACATGGACAAAAAAAAGTTAAAGTCTAACAAGGAGGAAGTGACCACAGGTTTTAAGAATGTCAACTGATAACCTGAAGTATGAATGAAAGTGCAAAGGAGAGCTAGAAAAGTAACACAGCATTAAAAGTGCCTCTCCAGTTAATTGGCATAACATTATGGGTCCATGACAGTGGAGAATATGTTTGATCTCCTGACTGGCTCAAAGGTGCAAAAGTAGAAACAACTTGCATCCACAACTTCAAAACATCTCAAATGAAGGCACTGACACACAGGCATCAGACAGCTCAGAGTTACAGTGAAAATAATAGTTTACCTTACCACTGAACATCAATTTACCCACTGTAGAGGATCTAGGCATTGCTTTAGTGCTTTCTCTTATTGAAAATCAGATAGACCAGTTAAGTCAAACAAGAATTCTTCAGTAATGTTTGTCCCTGAATGCCAGAAAGAAGTCTACTGCCAAGAAGTACTAAGGGGCTGTTGCAGAAGGAACCATTTCTATTGTAGTCAGAAAACTGCCACAGTCAGGTCTGGCACAGCATCACAGGTTTGCTTAGGTGAGAGAAACAGAGCATATTCTGGGTGCCAGGCAACACAATGGAATTTTCTCTAAAAAAAAAAAAAAAAAAAAAAGAAAAAGAAATGAGGAGACTATGGGGCCAATAGAGTTTGCAGTTAAGGACAGCAACCACTTTCATTTGCAGATTTAATACACCATACATTATGATGGAAACTTAAATCAGGCTCAGTGTATTCATGCCCTCACAAAATTATGGAGCCAAACTACTTGCAGACAACAGGTAATAGAAAAGATGAGCTTTATAGACACATTCAGCAATGTAAAGTATTGGACTGCTAAAGTGCAATTTCACATGAGTAGGATTATATAACCTACTAAATTCCCAAGCCAGTAATTAACTGCAGGAGCACTTATCCTCTTATTCTATAAGGTACCACTGACTGTTTCACTGTGCAAGCAGCATGCTTTTAGAGAGGTCAAAAAGACTTCTGTGAGGCTGTTTTCTGTCAAAGTACTGTAAGGAGTTAATATATTTTGGAACTCTGGTTGTTAATAGGTGTGTTGCACACAGTCCCAGTCTATTTTGGAGAGGAGCTCTTCATTCATTCCAAAGAGAAAATACAGTCAAGAATTTGGGCAGCACAAGCTACTCCACAACGTCTCGCCACTACTCTTCATTGATCCATCCCGGTGGGCAGAGAACAGCTGGAAGGGAACAGCCTGCACCAGGATTGTCTGAGACCTGTCTGCAGAGAATGCCAGCAGGCTTGCAGGCAGACACCACGTACTGTGCAAGAAGGAAGCTTGTCACATCCTATGAAAGGCAAGATAGGTTGCAACATTTCCTAGCTATTTGAGTTTTGTTTTCCCAAAGGAACTGCTGTTATGTATGCAGAATCTACTATAAACACAGTGCTATTGCTTTTCCATAACTCCTATGTCAGGAGAAAGAAAACCATGCAAACACTAGAAATCAAGATACAAACACAGGCCAAGGCAAACATCATGCTTCCCATTGTCTACTTTTCCTATCAGCAAGAGAAGTGACTTTTATTATGTGTTATTGTATATCATAATATTAACAAATCAATGATTTCAGGGGTCATTAGTGATGCCTTTTTTTTTTTAAGCTCTTGAATTTCTCATGCCATTACCTTCAAAAGAGCTATGCAAGAAGAAGTTCTTTTGCTGCAAAAAAATTTACTGATCTTTTTTTCTCTTGTTCTTCACCCAGAGAAACCCAAACCATCTAAAAATTCCTATGGAAATCTAGACAAGCTTTCTCTGAAACAATCCACAACCTAACCAGTCACAGCCTCACTGGAAATCTGATATGCAATACTTCAAATCCCAGCACAGGCTAAGTCATATCAGGAACGAGTGGATCTCCTGCAGACTAGGTGAGTGCACTAATTACTAGCTTCTCTGCTATTCTCAGGTGAGCTGCTCTCAATTATTCTACTGGAGTAACCTCATCTTCTATAACTAATTACACATTCACAGGGCTAACTAGGCTGTTTTTCTAAGCCCACTGGTTATAGGACTCATCTGAAGTTGTGAAAGATCCAGATTCAATTAGTATTTTAATTACTTACATAAAGCAGAACTGTTTTCACAAGAGAGACTGAAATCGTAACATCCCAAAAATTGCCTCAAGGTTAAGACATTCATATAGGACACAAGTGACAATTTCAAGTTCTCAACCTGAACTACATTCAGAGGACTTAAACATGTGACATTGTGTGTGTGTGCTCTGCCAGGGTAGATGCTCTAATCTGGTTGCCAGAAACTTCCTCCACTGAGTAGTGATAAATTCAGATGTCCAGAGACTCTCCTAGATGGAGACATAACTATAAAAATATACATACAGATATAGACATGTGTGTGTATATGCATGAGCAGTAGCATTCCCTAAATTCTTTTTCACTGTGGAATGAAGAAAAAGAAGAATATTCTTTTAAATTGATATAATAGAAGTATCAAATATCCCAGTAGTGTGCCCGATAATTATTTCGGGCACAAAAGTCTCATCTACAGTGGGTATTTTTTAACTCAGATTATATAGGCCATGAAGCCATTCTTTCTGTAAGATAATGGAAGAGGAATCTGGAATCCTATTCCTTCAGATCCTTGGTTTCTCAATAAAGAGTCAGTGTGTGGAAATGTATATTAATTTAAAATATATGCATATATATAAAGTATGCCCATGAGTATTAAGTTAATATATGCACATTATATACAGTGTTCTCAACCCGCAAAAGTGTTACACTGCAAGGTTATTCACAGCTTATATGACTCGCTCCACATATAGCGTATACATATAGTTCAAGGTACCCTAGTTTATGACAACCTTACTAGATGAAATAACTGTAACTTAGCAACTTTTTAGCCTGCAAATTTTCAGAATGTGAATCTGATTCAATTTGCTGTTAATATTTTGAAATATTCTCTTAGGAAAATAAGAATCAAACATTTTGTTTCCAGACCTTTGTACTTCAAAAAATTGATATTTAAAACATAATTTTCATTGTAGATGTCTTATACGAACATTCCTGATGGCTTAAGTGTTCTGGGGACAGAAACAATTACTGAAGCTTTGGAACTTCCCTAGAGGATGGAAACAGCATTTGGCAACATCAGTAATTTCTCAGAGGGGAATTACTTGGACATCTTGTGTTGATTTAATCAGTTCTGTGGAACTCAACATTTTCAGTTCCAACCTTCTTTAACAAAGTTGCCACTCAATGGCATGTATAGCTGCCTCTGTTCCTAACGAATCTATAAATGGAAGTGGCATTGGTACTCATGACTCATATACGTTGGCAGCACTGTGTGGGCAATTCAGCACAGCATGTTCCCATCCCAAGACTGATCTACCTGGCTGGAGCCTGTTTTCCCTTCAGTTCATCTCCTTCTCCATAAAATTAATATTTGCACTCTGCTTCATAGCAAAATAAATAAATTAAATTAAAAGAATTCAAATAACGTGGATTTGATATACACAGATTATCAATACTTTATCTTTATTACACTTGTAGAACTTCAGTAATCAAGAATGTTTCCCTGACTCAGAGTCCATGAAGTTTTACAAGTTATCTTGTGTGGTCATGACTTTGCTGTATCTGATAGCCATAATACAAATTCAGAAACTACTTGTCTGATCCTTTAAACAGCTCAAAGTTTTGCCCATTCCTCCAGCAGTATTTTTCAAATACAATTTTAATAAATTAAAAAAAATAAATATTGTAGAATTTTAGGTCCTCCATTTCATGTCTGGTTTTCCACTTCATCCTCTTTTTTTTCCTAAGAACACATCAAGCAAGTAACTTCATCAATATTTTTGCTATTCTGCATTACCTGTCCCTTATTCAGTGGCAAGAAATCCTGGACAGGTGAGGCTCATTCAAGAAGGTAAGATAGCTGCTATGAATTGCTTTTATGTGGTGTGCATTTTTAATTGTCTATGTGAGTAGTTTCTCATTCTGCAGTTGAAGCTACAGGTGTTCATATTTATCCCAGAATAAGAAGAAAAAGAAACAATGAATATTACTTGAAATATTCCTGAAACATTCCTGAAATACTGGAATTGTGGTGAGCAGTTCTCAGACTTCTGTGAGGTCCCTCCTTTCTCTCAAATCCTCCCAGCAGTCAGAGAGCAATGCCCATTCTTAACTCTGTTCTTCTGTTGTTACAGACTTGCTGCCATTTGCAATCAAACTAGTTCTGCACAGCTCTTCAGCGCTCACTCCTACATCCCTGTGAAGGACCACAACACAAACAGTTTTACTTGAACATCAGCAGAACCTTTGCAAAAGACTCTTTTGGGGAGGCAGTTGTGAAAACCTCTGCAATGAAAACTCTCAAATACAGTGTGCCAATCAAAACGTCTACTCCCTGGCACACCGACGCAGACAAGTGGGTGAGTACAGAGGAGATATCTGAGACTGATTTTGAACAAAGTGAGCAGACACCACCCACCTTGAAGAGCATAATGATGAACAGGGACTCCACACTGCCTCCATTTTGGGGATTTTGGTTAAAGAATTAAGATATACTCAAATAAGTAACCTAATCTAGTTGAAATTTGCTAGTTTAAAAATCAGTTGGAAAGACTAACTCAAAACGTGAGCAATAAATCAGTATTTTTCTGTAGTATAGGAAAAGCCTAACAAGAATAGTGAAAAGAACACAAACCCACATTGTGCTATTGAAGACTGCTGAGATGCAATACCAAAAACAAGGGACAAAAATATCTTCCTTGCAGAAGAACTGAAGAACCGAAGTTCATTGTGAGTAAAAGCACCGAATCCAGTAGGCAGCTCACTCCATCCACTTCTACAGATCTGATGTGTGCAAGGAGGTGGCTTTGGTTGTCAGAGTAAGTTGAGACAGATAAGTTGGCGGACGACAGGCTAAATGGTATATTCAGAACACACTGTGTGTGAAGGACTGCCAAAGGTGTTAGATCCTTCTACTTAACACTTTCTCAGCCTTTCTGGAAACCTTGTTTCCTCTTGTACCAACAGTTGCCAAATTATGCTCTCCCTTCTCCTTTCTATGTTCATCAAATCCACAGAAAGACTGCATGAAGAAACAAAAAACAAGTATTTGTGCCAAAAAGGAAGAATGACCACTAACTAGTGCCGCCTTTAAAGAGAGGAAAAATAGGTTAATGGTTGGAATAAGACTTTCAGGGTGTAGAAAGTCCTTGCTCTTTCATTATTGATTTGTAAACATGGACTGCTTTATGCTGACCAACTGCAAAAAATTGCCTTTGCTCACACACACACTCCAGCTTCCAAGGACAGCTTATCTCATATCTTTCTTTATACTGAAGCCTTCCAGTAAAAGGCTGAATAGGAGCAAAAAAAAAAAAAAAAAGGAAGGCAAGAAATATCTCTTAGCCCCAGTCTAAACTGCGATAAAGATTTCCATCCGCAGTACAACAATATTTGCCTCAAGAAAGTAGTTTATTCAGCTGCTCAGGAAAAAGGCTCAACTACTTTCTGAAAATGCATTTTCCTAATGACACTGGTGAGTCAGAAATGGCACATGCCATAGAGGCACTGAATGATTGAAGAGATTCTGTTGGGGGTGTGCTCTAATTTTGAACTGGCAATCAAAAATAAATACCTAGGAAGAGGTCTCCTCCAGCTTTGCAGATTAATCTGAATAAAACTAGGCTGTATCTATGGGCAGGACCCAAGTCTTTTCCTCAGAAAGCCTAAATTCAACTTGCTGTTCTGCCCCAAACTCCCTTGTAAACCATCACAAAGTCACTTGCATATGCCTGTGTGGGCTCATTCCAACAGCTTACATTCTTCACCCCACAGATCTTAATGAAACAAACCACTGCAAATCTTTGTAAATCACAAGAAAAGGAACCGCAGTCCTAATGGTTCACCCAATGAGGGCTTGACTGTGACATCACTGCTAGGAGTAGTTTAGCTTTTATGCAGATTACGTGTTTAATTCAGCCAAGAGAATCACGATTTTTTTGTACCACTAGTCTTCAAAGCTGAATAAAGCATAAAAATCATCATGGGAAGAGGTCTGATGTGATTTGAAGTAAAATACAACAGATACTGCAAACAGCATGGCATAAGCATGCTATCAGCTTGTGTCCCATCTCCATGTTAAAAGCTTAGCACAGCACAGCATACAACAGTGATCACTCACCAGACTCATACTGTAAAGGTATGCTGTTAAAGAGGGCCTCAAAGTGTCTCCATTGTGTATTACGTAAGCTGACATATATTATTCATGAGTCATCTCTGCCATACCTCTAGGCTGATTTTTTTGTGGGTTTCTGTTTTCTTTTTTTTCTTAAATATAGTTCCTATATTGCTCTGTTTCTCAGACAAAATATACAAATAAAATAGTTAGAGAAGAAAATGCTGAATGAAACATGGTGTATGCTAAAAACATCAATGAGCAGGTCTTCTGCTGTTAGAAGACAGGGCTATGGCACTGTTTAGTATTAGGAATGATGCTTCCTCTATGTGAGCTTATGTCAGCTCCTTTTAATTTTAGCAAACACTGCCAGAGGAAGTTTCCCTCCAAACAGTCATCTTTCTGCCACAGGAATTCTGTAGGAAAGTTTTAATTGAAACAGTTCAGCCCATTTATGACTTTTTTCTAGAATACTTTCATTTCTATATCTATGTCATAGTTTCCCTACCTTCAAGCTGCAAAACAGCCCCATTTACCTCATAACTGTGTTTTTGCTAAAACATCCTAACTGTACAGTATATAAAAACACCTGAAAGAAATTAATAGCATAGACTTTAGAGCAGATAACACTAACGTGTAGTATGTTCAACCCTTCAACCGTGTGTTGAAGGAGGATGAAAAAACAACATACACCAATTAACTGAGCACTCCAAATTCTGTTCAATGAATGAGTCACTTCCAAAGAAAGTGTTTATGTGACTCTGTAATTAAATGCAATATCAGACCACATAGTCACAAGTATTCAAAAAAATCACAAGTTTGTCTTTTTAACCCTAACCTTTTGAATGTTTTGGCTTAGAACAATAAAATCACTTCCTCCTGGTGCTGTTTTGTAATTCAAATGGAATTTGACAACATTTTAATTTTTTTTTTTTTTCATTTCTGAGTTCATTTGAAGTTAATCTCACTGCAGTTTGAAAGCCAGAGCAAAATAACTATTTTTCTAAACACATTTTGCTGGGACCATTTAATTTTGGAGACAATTTTCCTGGTTATTATTTTCATAAGGTGAATTGTTCCAGCGTAGGTTCAAGGCTGTGACTCCTACTTATCTGGACTTCTCAAGAAGCCAGGTTTTACTTGATCCTTGCTCTGCATCAAGTCCCTCTGCATCCAAGTACTTTTGACAAATATTTCTGCATGTCTGTTTCTCCACTGTAGGTCAAAAGAGAATGTTAAAATCTCTACATTCATGCACAAGCAGAATATTTGTTTTCTGGTGAAATCCACTGCAAAAACCTGTCTGTCTGTGCAGACAACTGCCAGCTACTATGATGGAGAGGTGGTTATGGCATGAACAAACTCCCTTTACACACTTGCTTTATCCCTTTATCATTTAATTAAATCACCAATAATTGAGTTTTGTAAACCAAGATGAACAAAAATTACTATGAAAGGCCAAAGTCAAAAGACACTGAAGATGTATTTCACCAACTGGGAGTCTGGCAACTAAAGTCTACAAATCCTTTCTTACTACAGCAGAGTTCTGCAAAGAAATATGCTACAGATGGCTTCTGGCTGCCTGCCAAAGCCTCTGTCAGTCTGACATATGTACAGCAAGACAACTGCTGACTCAAGTGTCAACATAACATACCCATGATCTTTCAAGTCACTCTTAAGCAGCAGAATTATTGGCCCGACAGTTCATTTTACATACAAAAAGTAAAATGAAACCCAGGAAATACATAGGGTAAGTAAACTCAGATCAACAGAAGATAAGGGTTCCTCGGAGGAGCTCTTAGTGGGATGAAACTGCCTTTTTTCCCCCTGTACTCTCCTCAAAAAGCAAACAACCTTCTTTCTGAGATGAGGGGTTTACTGAGCATTACCTAGATGTGCTGCACTGACTGTAACTCAGGTGGGCATTTCAAACAACACCAAGACATTGCAGGAGCTTCCCTCACCACAACTGCTCTACACTTCACAGGAACCAACCTCAAGATGCTGTAAACACAATTAACTGGTTAATGTCTCACGACTTTACACACTTAAAAGGAACAAAATATACTATGATGTTGCAAATTGAATTCATAAAAAGTATTTTTACTGCATCCTTTTAATTCATATCTGGATTAGTGACTACTACTTTAAGATAACAATTAATGTTCCAAGATCTTAAAATCCAGAAAAAAAATCATTCTTTGTTTTTACCAGATACACTGATCACTCCCAAAGGTTTGATGGCATTTTCATCATTCTGAAGGATGCTGCACAGCTTAGTTATGGCTTTTGAAGCCCTTTGCCTTCAAAGAAATCATATAAAGCCTACTTATAATTAGAACAAATACCACAAGACAAAGAAATAGAATAAAAAGCAGAAGACAAAACCTAAAATCCAGATTAGATTACAACTCAAGATAATTGTAAAAGAAAATATAAATACATATGACATACCAGTTCTGTGGGAATTTGTTTTGTGTTGATCTAGAAAGATTACAACAAACTAAAATTTAGAAGCCAATTTAAATTCATGTTTAAGTCTACCAACTTCAAAGGAGTTGCATTAGGATAAGATTTGTCTCAGAACATTAACTGAAGCATTCAAAGATTGAGATTGCTTAGAAATTTAAAAAGGCATGTGAATGTAATTCAAATTGAATAATTTCAAATTCTTACTCTGTAAGACTTTCTGGAGAATAGGGAAAACACTATGGGTTTCATTCTGCTGCCTCTGAAACAATTTTATTCTACATGAAGTTTCACTTGTAGAAACACTACTATTCCTTATTTCTCCTTATGTAAGCAAAATCAGAATCAGGCTTCAAGTTTCTTGTCATCTGGTCTGAGACCTCCAAATCAGCAGCCTATTGTTCCCTGGAAAAATTGAAATGCGGTAAAAGGCCACTGGCATGCTAACTTGTGAACTGAAACAGACTGCAGTGACAAAGCTGAACTGAAACTAACGATAGGTAATGAGGCATTGTTACTCCCATCTTAGATGGCTTTGCTTCATCAAATAGTTGCACAGTCAGGACTGATGTTTATTCAGTGCTTTGGAAAAACTACACTTCCTTCAGCTATTGAAGCCGAGAAACAACTGAATATCTTTTCCCCATAGAAGATGCACTAAGTTACACTTCAGCTTGTAAAATCAGATGAATTAAACCCCAGTGATAATGTTATAAAACTCCTCACTTAAACCCACAAGATATACTTATTTCTGTATTCTTCAATTATTCACTTACAGTACAGCATATTGCTAAATGGCAATAATCAGTAAAAGTTTTTAATTAAAAATCACAGTATTTTCCTGTTGATAGCTTTTAAATGATAACTATATATGCTAAGGTAATGTGTGTCTAAATTCCACCAAGATACAACAGGTTGCACAAATCTTTAAAGACAGCTACATTTCTTATCTTCTTTACAGGGAAAAATAAAACACTGCATAACAAGCTGTATAACATGTTTTCCTGGAAAGCACTTCAGTCGCCTACTCTCAGTCACGGTAATCACAACTGACTTGTACACTCCTCAGCACTAATTTTTCAGGTCGCTGTAGCTACCCTCATTTTCTCTTCTGCATATGAAAAAGATGATGTGAGTACATTCACTCAGTCTTTATGGGTAAGGTCTTCTTTATCACCCTTAGAGCACACAAGTAGAAAAGGACTTGAATTCTCACAAATGGAAATACTATTTCAAGAGCAGCTTGTTTCCTAGAGTTAAGATCTGTCTTCCCTGTTGCTTGATTTGAAAGGAAACAAATAGCACTAACTATAGCAAACCCTCCTTCAAGGAGAGTAGCTTGCCCCTTCAGCCAAGCCCATTCATTCTATGATCTCCAGTTTAAGCTACAATTTTACTAGCCCAATTGTGTAAAGTGAAAGATGCCACACCAACACCTCCATCCCAACAGAATACAGGCAAGGATTTATCAGGCAGGGAGAACTCCTTTGCCATTAAGATTACACAGCAGGTGCACATCAGGCTAAAAGGCAAGGCAGCAGCTATTCATCCAGACTGCTTGTCCTTGCCACCATCCACAACCAGCTGGTGGCAGCATCTAGCCCCGGCACTACGTGATTATTATATGATTTATCTTGTAAAAGCATCTCAAAGGCAAAAGGAACAGATGTGTCAAAGATATAAATAGAATTATACTGAGGGAAACAAGTTATTCCCCTGAAGGAAAAAAAACCTTTATGGGTTGAGGGGAAAAAAAAAAAAAGATATTTTCTAAAACTTATCATCTCTTTCTGCTGTCAAATTCATGCTGTATCATACACAGCACAGGTATACTGTCAGGACTTAAAAGAAAATGATGAATGTAAGAAGCCACACAGTTAAACTGCAGTTTGTTTCCTAGAGTGAAGATCTGCCTCCCCTGTTGCTTGATTTGAAAGGAAACAAATAGCACAAACTATAGCACTTACTGGGATGTAATTGCGTAAGTTTATAGGCATCACTTACAGAACTGTTGTCAATGCTTACTTTCAAATTTTCCTAGCTTAATTTCATCTGCATTTTCCTTTCTTACCCTTCCATGAAAAAGCTGAGGTGCACTTTCTTTCTTTCCCATATGCTAGAAAGAAGCCTGACACAAAATCACACAAGCATTATTTCTATAATTAGTTATTAAAGGGGTTAATTTAAAGGTTTTTAACTAAGGACTAAAAATGCTTGAAAAAACAGTTATTATAGAACTAGGAGTAAAAGTCACTGCTTACAATAATGCCTATAAACACAGATGGTTAACACATTAATACTTTTATTAATAATAAAGCATTGACTAAGTATTTATAGCCATCAAAAGTACCATTAACAGATTTCAAAGTAAGCTGAGACATCAGGCCAGAGCTAATGTAGGAAAACTGAAATGCTGTTCAAAGCATATTGTTTTCCTACTCATTCCAGTATCTCAGACTAAAGTGTATTTAATGGGCATAAAAAATGAATGAAAAGCCATATTACTTTCTCGGTGAAGACATTTCATCAGGTAAATTAAGAAAAGCAAAGAAAAGGATGTTGGGTGTAAGTGTTCTATTTCTTGCTAGTCCTTATAAATCTACAGTAAATCTGAAGAGAGGGCACTCATCTTTTGCTGAGACATGTGATCACAAATGCAGAACTGGACACCCTCGAAGTTTTCTAGCACAAGTAGTTTGCCTGCAATTCTTGAAATCATTTTGATTTTTGAAGACAAAGTTTTAGTAGCAATTAGAATAATATACTATGGTAATAGATGCTCTAGAAGAAGTCATACCAACAGCCTAACTAAATCCATCTAAATAGAAGCATCCCATAGTTCCTACAAAGAGATTGTTGTATTTGTTCTTGTATTGCACAGTATTGGCTATACACCCAAATTTCATTCATTGGTGAAACTGTTGTACATTTCATATGCTCTATTCAATCACAATATCACAAGATCTTTTCATAAATCTTTGACATGCACATTTAACACTCTACAACATTAAAAACCTTTGTACCTGACAAGCATTTGAAAAGGGAGATGTTCATTGCATCTTACTCCTGAATTATTTCTAATCAGTTACACACAGGTATCTTCATCCTGCAGAGACCTTTCAGCAAAGAACTGTGTTTGCCGAGAAAAAGAGGACACTATAATATAATTCTTAGGGACTGGGTCAGCAAAAGGACAGCTGGATGTGAAATGCACCTTCTCCCCTACACCTAACCCACTTATTTCAGTCCCAAGCAAGAGAAGTAGTGCTCCTACCCATTCAGTCATTATAATTTAATTTAAAAAAAATGGAAAAAAAAAGCCAATGAAACTGATATCCTTGTTCTTTTTCTGTGATTCACAATATGGTATTGGTCAAGCTACCTATACTATCTTTTGGAAGGTGAAAAGTGTAATTTTTCAAGCCTAGACAAACAAGTAGCAGTGCACCACAACTGCATTTCTCACTCTGGTGTCTAAGTACCACAAGAGCACAATGATGCTTAAATACACTTACACATATAAAGCATTCAAAAATTCTTAGGTGACAAAAGCAAGGAAAGTGCTAAGATGAGCTATTATAAAAAGGCAATAGAAACATACTGCAAGAATCCAGTTCCCTCAGTAGGTAACTACCTTTATTTATATACACAGGGATAAATCCAAAAATCAGTGCAAAACTTGGGCTTTCTCTTATGAACTTGTAAGTGACCAGACAGATAGGAAGGGGCAGGGCAGCTGCAGACCTGCTTTGTTCCTTGCACCCAAATCTCTCCATGGCTTGTTCCAGAACTTGGCATGCACCACATGTGGTACCAGCTTGTAAAAAGGTGCCTTGAGGTGACCCTTCCTAGAGACAAAAGAGGCAATACTCAACACAGAGGATAATTTTGGCATAAGCAAAGGGAAAAGTGACAGCAAAAACAAAGAGGGAACTGGGCCAAAGTATAGACATCCAAATACCCACTTGGGCACCAGTTCCACAGCATAAGCCACAGGCAGTGGCACACAGCTCATACAGAAAGGCTGGCCACAAATCCTTACAAATCTTATAAAGAAACAAACAAAACAACCTCTTATAAAGTTTTTTTTCTTGCAAAGAGAATACAGTACAGGGAATATTTTACTTCTTTAAGTACAGTGACTCAGTTACCTGGGTACTCAGCCTTTGCTCTCAGACAAAACTAATGTAGCAACTTCTGCTCTCAGTCACACTAGCATATAATTCTGGAATAAATAAAAACTTTCAGTGGAGTTATGATTCACAGTAGCGTGAATGAAAGCAAAATCTTACATTTTGTTAAGACTAAGATTAAGGTCTTTGAATGAACATGGATCTCTGTACCAGTGACAAGTCCCAAAATTCTGATTTTTTTTTCCCCATGTGTTTAAATCAAGTAACTGCAAATCTTTTTGTGCTGCTTAGACAAAGTCATGCCAAAAGTAACAGTGACAGGAATTTTACGTGTTGACAGGCTCAAAACTCTTCCACATCCTCACCCTTTGTTCTGTAACACTAGATTTATTTCAAATATTCTCAAGAAAAGAATGAAGAAAAAGAAGCTACACAATATCACTCAACTGCCCCCAATATGTCTGGAAAGGACCCAGCTCTACTCAACAAGAGAAATGCCAACAATAGCCAGAACTCTGAACAATTTTATAAACTTCCCAACATTAGAGGAGGGCTGAACCCTGACATTCTCTACTTCTTTATATAAATAGAACAACTCTGCACTTTCTCTCTAGTCTTGGTAGGATATATTAAATTTGCTCTCCCTACCATAGCAGGAAGAACAGCATTAAGCTCAGGCTTTAAGGAGCCTGTATTCAATTCCCTCTCAGTCATCAGCTCTCTGTGCAACACTGAGAAGCCACCATTTGCCTGTGCCGTACTGGCCTCTAAAACTTGGGTAACATGCACCCTTTTGAGATAAGGATGGGATACCTGCCTAAGAAACAAGTGATTGAAGCATTTAAAATAAGACAAACACATATAGCCTAATTCCACAATTGTCACAGACATTTTATGAAGCAATTTTCTTGTTCTCTAAATACAAAATATTTTTTGAAAGGTTTAGAGGGAAAGTGGAGAATACCTAAACAGGACAGGCAAAATGTTTAATATTAGCTGAAGCTATTCCCTTAAGCCTTTATTAATTTATTCTTTCAATAAATTCGTACATATCACAGGTAAAGCTAAAAACTTTACAGCAAATGACGCATCTTTTCTTCCCACATGTAGAAGCACCTTCCTCAAAACTACAGAAATGTATCTCTTGGCAAGCACAGGTATGTGATTTTTGCCAGTGAGCTGCTTATTGCAAGCACTGTAAAAGATGCAGCATCAAAAATTAAGCTTATTACAGTCTTAAAATGTGTCACATTTATGACTTGCTGTATAAATTACCAAATTAAAATTGCATGCAAATATATCTTAGTAGAGAATTGTAAATGATTTTTAAAGGATCAAAAGTACTACAGGCAGCATTGCTCTGCACATCCCTAGTTCAGTGGTATTACTCATGCAACAACAGGCACTAAATACTCTGTGTAATTCTTATTTTGGCAATGCTTTTTAACAGCATATTCCATCCATAGTGTCCTGCGTAATGAGTGGGATAGATAAATAACAGCTGTTGTATAAATCATCCAAAAGAAAGAAATTACTAACTACTGAAACTTCTGCCAGTACAGCAGCAACAGGTAGCACAAGAAGCCTCTCTTCATTTAATTTTTGCTGAAACAGGGCAGGCAGGAAAGTGTCCCCTGCACATACACCTTCACCAGTTCAGAGAGGTCAGCAAGAGCCACACAGCCCTCAGCAGCTCCTTAGCTTCTTCTTTCATTTAAAAAGGTGCCTTTAAAATAAACTTTAAAAAAAAAGTGTAAAAATTGAAATTTTACAAATGTTTCTTCATTCTTTGCTTTATGATTTTTCTTTTAATTTTCCAGCTAGAAATTATGCCTTTTTCAGGCCTGATGGAGTGTTTTCTAAAGGCTGTAATTCTCTGCAGTGGGAGAGTCCATTTCTAGGGACAGGTTTTCAAAGACAGATGCTCTGTACCAACAGTGGGGGCACAGAAACACTTTATCAAGAAAACACCAGGTTGTATTTGCCAGTGATATCTTCAAAATATCTAATATAGTTGTGGGATGGTGGATAGGGTTAAATCTAGAGGAGATTCAGAATTCTAGGGTAAAAAGCAGCTGCAACTCCCTGGACAGACTGAGGCTGACATGCTCCCCAACACAACGATAAACATCTGCTCAGAGAAACCGAACAGTGTGTGGAACAAAGTGGAGACCACGTGGCCTCCCTCCATTCAAATCCCAGCAGAACTGGGGAAAATGGTGGTACGGAGACCATACAGTACCTGTCTGCCAAGACAGAATGCTGAGCCCCCCCAAAAGGGTAGTTGAGGGACCCTCCAACCTTGTAAATCTGTTGGTGAAGGGTCTCATTATGAGATGCTGATAGACTGTTGGACACCAGGGTCTCGACTTTCCAGGGGAACCAACAGACAAAAATCTAAACTCCCACCTTTCAGGCAACAATAGTAATTGATCCCACAGATTCTGGTCCAGTCTTGGGACAAATGAGATTAGGTGTTCTCTTTTTATTTCCTCTTTTCCTTCTTAAGAAAATAAGAAACATCAAGCAACAAAATCCCCAACCAAAGTAAAACCCAAAACCAAAATACTGTTCTAGGCCAGCAAAAAGGCACAGGGTCTAAGTGGAGGCATGTCCCCCAAGGTTCAAACTGGTCCCAGTTTTGTTTAACTTATTCACCAAGGACTTAGATGAAGAGTGAGATGCCTCCTCAGCAAGTTTGCAGATGACACAAAGCTGGTGGGAGTGGCTGATACCCCAGAGGGCTGTGCAGCCCCTTCAGAAGGACCTTGACAGGTTGGAGAGATCAGTAGAGAAGAACAATCTGAACCTCAAAAAGGGCAAATGCAGAGTCCTGCACCTGGGAAGGAATAACCCCATGCACCAGGTACAGGCTGGAAGGCAGTTCTGCCGAGAAGGACCCTGAGATCCCCATGGACAATGAGCTGTCCATGATCTAGCAGAGAGCCTTTGTGGCCAAGAAGGCCAATGGTATCCTAGAGTGCATTAGGAAGATCACCACCAGCAGGTCAAGGGAAATGATCCTGCCCAACTACCTAGCCTGGTAATGCCACACCTGGAGTAGCCTATCCAGTTCTGGGTTCCTCAGCAAGACACATGGAGCAGGTCCAGCAGAGGGCTACAGAGATGATTGAGGGACTGGAGCATCTGTGTTACAAGGACAGGCTGAGGGAGCTGTGTCTGTTCCGTTTCAAGAAGAGACAACTGAGAGGGGACCCCACCAGTGTCTATAAGTATCTGAAGGGAGAGTGCTAAGAGGATGAAGCCAGGATCTTCTCAGTGGTGCCAACCAATTGGACAAAAAGCAACAGGCAGAAACTGATGCACAGGAAGTTCCACCTGAATATGAGGAAGAACTTTTTACTGTGCAGATGACTGAGCACCAGAACAGACTGCCCAGAGAGGGTGAGGAGTTTCCCTTGCTGGAGATCTTTAAGAACCATCTGTATGCAATCCTGTGTAATGTGCTCTAGGATGACCCTGCCTGAGCAGGGAAGTTGGACCAGATGACCCACTGTGGTGCCTTCCAAACTTACCCATCCTGTGACCCTGTAAGAGCTGTCTGTCCTTTTCTCTCATCAGACTTGAGGGAGCACAGGGGGAGAATTATATATTAGGAAGACTTAACCCAGAGCAGGGTGAGAGTTATATTTCCCATCTGACTCTGTCCTGATTCAAGGAACCAAACAACCACCACTAGCACACCTACAGCTTTTGCCCCTCTGCCAAGTCCCCTGGTTTGCATGTCATCAAATGCACCTGATCTGTCATCCACACCTCCAAAAACACTTCCTTACCTCAACCCAAAGAGTTTTCTTTGCAAAATGTTTGTGTGAAAAGCTTTGGTTCTGAGAAGTAAACATTTTTCACTTAAAAAAAAACCCAAAAATAGAAATATTTCCCTTGCCACAAACATTGAAATCCACAACAAACAACTCCAATAAAAACTGTTATTCTAAAACGCAATAATAAATGTCAACTATGCTTTAAGCACCATGAGTCATGCCTTTTATCAACATTTAACAATTTTATTTAAATCTTATTTGCATTTTTTTGTTGCTGGGAATATATTTCCTTTTTTACTCAGTACTTTATAGATCATTCCTTAAGCAATTAAATAATTCACACAGCACAGCTCAATAATGTCCAAAGTTCAAATAAAGAAAAAAGTAATTTCCACTCTGTTATTGTCAGAAACAAACAAATAGAGGAGCCACTCTAACAGGGTTTCAAAGACCTATAAAATCATTGTACAGAACATCGCAACACCCTTCTGAAGCAGATCTGCATGTGCTCATAAGTAAGCTAAAGTCTTAAACAGCCCAGATCCATAGCTAAAAACAGTTATTACTCTCCAAAGCAAAGTCCTGATCTGTTTCACTACTGAACATCATCTGCACATGATGAAGAGCTTGATTACATTTGATTAGGTATTTAAGAAAAGCTGGGAGGTCAATCAGTTTAGGATTAAATGTTTTCAAGGTGCTTAATAATTACTAGTTGAGAAAAAAAATATTCTCAGGTCACGACAAACACATCTCAGTTAATGAAAAAGTTCAGGAGAACATTTAGAAAATGGGCACAAAATACAAGTGGACAGAGGGTACTAGGGA
Organism: Anabacerthia variegaticeps; assembly: GCA_035583185.1. Classification (NCBI taxonomy): domain Eukaryota; kingdom Metazoa; phylum Chordata; class Aves; order Passeriformes; family Furnariidae; genus Anabacerthia; species Anabacerthia variegaticeps. Next base: position 29,657,520 of record JAWWEW010000112.1, on the reverse strand, counting down.
CAACCAATTACATGACTAGTCACCACTGCAAATAAAAAACTACACAACTCAGGAAGATGTTCAAAAAGCAAATTCAAAACCTCATACACTTTTTCCTGCTGCTGCTCTGCAGTGACAACTGTACTTCTGCGAATGAGTCTGATCCAGGTCTAGCGTCCACGTGACTAGTAGAATGTAGAGAAGTTACAGAAGGTATGAAAGAACAGCTAAAGAACATCCTAAGAGCCATTGTCTTCCTTTTTGATAAGCTCAATAGAATGAGTTCTTTAAAAGGTATCATAACTATAAGAACTTTAGATCCTCCAATATACTTGTACCCTAACTGAGGAAGATACACAGCAGAAGCCAAAGTCCACCACTTTCATATATCTAAAAAGTCAAAAAAAGTTTTTGACGAGGAGTTACTGGACAGTGGAACAAACTGCTAAGAGATATAAGGAACATGTGTGCCCCTTGAAGTCTTTAGGTGAAACCGTGTTGCATTCTGGACATTCTCTTGTAAGTACAATTGCAGGCTCTATCCAGGATAACCCAGGGAGAACCAAATGACCAGGAGGATACACGGTGCAATAGTTGATTCCAGGTTCATACTCTGTAAATATGTGAAGCAGGAAGAAGCAGAATAACTTAAAGAGACAGTTATCAGAATATGTCACATCACAAAAAGTATAATTTGGGACAACTTGCTGTGTGCCTGTCACCAGTGACAATCGTGGAATTCAATAGAATGACGTAGGTTTTCGGCTCCTTATTTGTGATGTACTTACTGTTCCTGGCACTTTATATGGTTTTCAGAGACATTTAGTGGTGAAACAATATACTGCAACTCAACATTCCTTAAAAAACTGAGAGTGTAATCATGTCAGGTATCTCTTAGCATAGTGAACATGACATAAACAAAGGACTAAGAAAAAAATCTGTCCCTTTTTTACTAACACGAGATTTTGTTCAGCAACACCCTGATGTTCGAAAAAATATTTTAGAAGAGAAGTATCTCTCCCACAAGTAAAGATATGCATTTGTTGAACTGTTGCAAAATAAGAATTTGTTATCAATTGCTTTAAAACAATGTAGACTGACAGCAGCATTTAAAAACTGCAATCCAATATTATGTTGTGCCAGAATTTTACTGACAATGACAGCTACCCTATTTGCAATAACACTACTTCATATTACTGACTCAATCAGAAAAAGAGGTCTCTGTCCCAGAACTACTTGCTAGCATTCAACTTGGACACTTAACAGCACTGTTAGGAGGAAGCAATTGACCCTGTGCTTGCAACAGTCCCTGCACCTCGCAGGGATATGAGAAAGCCCCATCCAGCTCCCCACGGACGGCCACTCATGCCTCCCTTCCTGTGCCTTCAGCCTGCTCAGCTGTGCAACACGAAAGGGAGGCTTGGCTCCCAGAATTCACAAGACTCACTCAAAACCAACCAAATCCTCTAAAATTAGTAGTGAGCTCTTCTTACTTGTCTTCCAGCTTTTCAGGCTACACTGCACCCAATTCACACTTTCCAGGCTTTTTCTAGAAGGGCAAATAGATATTTTATTTTAAAAAAAGACAAATGAAGGCCATATTTCTAATTCTTGCTGCTGAGTTTTTAAAGATAATGCTATACAACTCAACACTCATCAATAAGTACTACGGTAATTCCTGTTTCTGTCTCAAAACTCTGAGTAGTTGAGTAGTACGAGTTTGTGAGGTCTGAACATCTGCCCAGTAAACCTGGATAAGGTAAGATGCAGAACAATGGTTCCTAGCACTAATAAGCAAACATCACTCCACTTATAATCACCATTTTGCTAACACCATTACTGTTACACATGTATCTGACAGGAGTGCCACTTCAATAAAATAAAGGAAATTAACTCATTCCTTGGCTTGCAATACCAAAATCACAAATAAAACTTTAGAGAGAAGGAAGAAACTACAGGGAGAAAATACACTGATTCACATGGCAGATAACAGCAACAAGGTGATTTGTTTCTGGTTTAGACTCTATTGAGAGATTTCAAAAATGCAGATACACCCGCCTAGAGTAATACCTGCTTCAGTGTGTCCACTGAGACAAAATGTTGACAACTGCAGAAAATGAACTGATGGCAGCACTGATAATCAGACAAATAACACAAGTCACAGTTCTCCTGACTATTGTACCTCGAGGAGATCTAATTCTGCAGGTATGTAAACTCAGAAGGAACAGATGAGTTTTGTTTGTGAATACAAAATAAACACTGGCAAATCATATACTGCATTTCTAAGCTTGCCTGTGTGATACATAACAGTCTTAATACTGACTACTTTGGTGGGTACACAGGCTTTAGCACCACATTTCATAGAAATAAACTGGAAGAAAATCATTAATTTAAGACTTTTAAAGCTTTTTTTCTGGTCTGGGAACCTGAATCAGTCCACACAGAAGTCTGGCAAGTACTAAAACCAAAGAGATTATGGGAGCACTCTGACAGGGCAGCAAGGAATGAGACCACCTCACATATACGAAATTGCTGCAGGAATAGGGTGGAAAGATTTATGTATTGTTTTCTGAAGGAAACTCCTTACTTGTGCTGACAGATTGCTTAATTTTGCCTAAACAATTCAGAGAGGGATACACAAAACGATCTGAAAAACTTCTGGTACAGCACAGTCTGCTGACCAACAGATTAGATTCACAATGGTTAAGGAGAACAGGTGATGGAAGCAGATGACTTCTTTCTTTCTACAGCATCCTTAGACAGAAACATGGGGTTTTTTAAATCACTTCCCTGAAATAGAGTATCAAACAACATATGGCATAAAAGTCAATTACTTCTGATTCAAACTAGCAAATTGTGCCAAGATAATTCCACAGAGCAATACTAGTCTGAAAGCAGTTATTACAAAGCAAATAGAAGGATTACAGTCAAAGCGAAAAGGGATTAATTTCTAGTTATCTTGCAGCAGATAATACCGAACCAAAATTAATAATGGATACAATTTTACAACCAAGAAGAACTCCCCCTTGAGGGCCATGGGATACAGAGAGCCAAGATTCCAAACACAGCTGTTACAGCAAACAAACATAAACAAGTCTGCATAACAGTTACTGTTTAAAATAGGAGATTGTAGTCTTCTTGTGTGGGTGCATATCTGTCACAGAAACAGAAGTCTCATGCCATTTTGAATTAGAACAAAGCCAAATCAAACTGAAGAAAAGGTCGGGGTGGGAGGAGGGTAGGCAGGGAGAGAAAGAACTTTGCTGCCCTTCAGGGTAGAGTCAACTCTAAAGAACAGATCACCACAGCACACACTGCACAGAAGCCATGCCTAACAGCAATGAACTTATATTGCCACAGCAGCAACCTTAATGAAAAGCTATTCAAAAAGGCTGCATTAGTTATGTCTCCCTCAGGCTTGTGTTTAAAAACTACCTCAGTGAAGCAGCCACATGGGATTATCAAATATGATGCTGGCATAAAAGCAAGAGGACATCCTGGGTCAAACTAACTAGGCCAGCATCTGCCTCATAGGTGATCATACACCCTGCTTTGGGAACCCACATAACAAACAGGACAAGTACACAAAGATTTCTCTCTCTGCCCTTCTTCCTGCAGCCTCTCTAGAACCTCTCAGCTTCTAAAAACAAGTGTTCAATCGACTGCCCAAAGCAGCAGAAGCAATGGCATACAGTGATTTACTGAGGGCTAAGCATTCTTATTGGTGCACTTGCACACATTCACTTCAGGGACAGAATGTGTCACAAAAGACATACACAGCTCTCCTGGTGGAGAACTTAGTGAAACCTGAAATCTTTCAACACAAGGTGTGTGCACAGATGTCAAAATTAAGCGGCCTGTGAAGAGGGAAGCTGTAAAAAGCAACAATGAGAGTAGATACAACAGTGTTTAAGAGCTGTTGAGTCACGAACTTTAGTAGGTGTTGGGCCATTGCTGCATCTCTGCCTTTGAAACTTCACATTCATAAAAGACCGTTCGTCATCACAGGTGTGTATCATTACTGCCACTCATAGTTCAAAAGAATTATCACCACCAATGGAAAAATGGATCCAATTACTCAACTTTATCAGATTTGCATTTCATAAATTTCAAATAAAAATTGCTAGCAAGTGAGAAATACATCACACTAAAATAAATAACCATACCAAAACTTTTAAAGAACAAGAAAAGAGAGGCTTTATTATCCTTAAGTTAACATAGACATTCTTTAGCTTTTTCGGGTAGATCAGCCAATACAAAATTATTGTAGTGGGTATTAGTTAAGACTTCTTGACAGTTCTGACTCATAGTTATGATCTGAAAGCTGAGGAAAAAAAACCTCACAAGGAAATATATTAGGACAAACCGGGTTTTAAATGGGAAATTAACCAAATATTAACTGCAAACAGGGAAAAAAAATGCTTTTTATTGACAACATTTATTCTGTTCCACTTCTTTGTTTGCTTTTCCACAGTGCTATCAGCACCATAATACTCAAACTTTCACATATTTCTAAAGCAACATGAAAAGAAATGACTACTGACATTTGATTTGGGAGTTAAGTCAACTCCCTCTGAAAGTTGGAGAGTGACATCCATAAAAGAGACTGAAGTTCCCATTGTAGCCAAGATCTTTCTTCATATACTGTTCAAATATAATGAAAGGAGAGTTTTTAAAATTAATTTACAAGCTACATTTAAGCTTTCTACATAATACAATATGGGAGAGAAGGGCACACCATCATGGTTTGGTTTCGATTTTTTGCTTGGTTTTCATACCAATTTCAAATTGTTTTTAACAGTTTCAGCTGTGCATCTTGTGTGTGGTAGAAAGTGCTCCTGGATAAGGCAGTCCCACTCTTGGTGTAAGCACAGGATGTTAAGTAGCAGAGCATACCAAGGCATTAAGAGTATGAAGCAAAATCTTACAGGGAGAAACTATCACTGATTCTTCACATAATCATTATGACAATAAATGAAAAGTACATACGATAAAAAAATAGTTCATCCAAAACCCTGAAAAGTCCTTCTTTCCTACTAAGAAATACAGTGCTCAGGACTTATATGCCAAAATGATAAAACCATAAGTTCAACTACACCAGGATAATGTAGCAGTTCCAGCATTCAGTTTTACAGGAGACAATCTGCATCCCTATCCACAACCAGCCTTCCCCCTGTTAAAGCTCGAGCTCCTCAGTCTCTATTTTTTTAGTTTCCATGCAAAGTTTCATTTGGCCCATAGGAAATCAACATTCTGTAAGATTATTACATCTCAACTGCAGAAGAAGCAGCAACTGACAACCAATTACTTTCAAGCAGGTTGGAAAGTTTTAACATACGCTGCTTCTGGGCTCACTCCTCTGACCTGACAAGTAAGGGAGGAGAAAGGTGAAAAAACTCAATGCAATTCATCTTTTTAGAAACCTGATTTGGATTTTAGTCCATATTAATTTGTCAGACATTTGTTTCAAGACTTTAAGCTTGGAAACAGAACAGTAATTTTTTTCTTCAATGCCTAGAGCGTTTGGCAAAGCAAAATCCCAGTCCTCTCTGAGGCTATCAGATGAGCCTCTACACATCCCATATCCTTCCTACTTGTTTGTGCAGTCTCTACCCTGTCCAAAGAGGATCAAACTACAGCCTAATCAGAAAATACTGGCCTGCATTGAGGTTGTCAGGTCCAAGAGGTAGAAGGCAGAACAGAATAAATAACTTGCACTCTGGATGAAAGCAAATGCATGACTGCAAGCTGTCATGCAAAAGGTGTACTCAAGCCCTGCAGAGTACCACAGAAGTGACAAATACTTTTATCTGATCATGCCCTCTGAACCCCATAGGTCTTTTTTAGGTTTTTCATGTTTTTAGGCTTTAGATATTCTCACGTTTGTGGATAGTACTGAACAAAGTCCCTCTGACAATACACAAATTACAGTACTCTTCATACACCTTCCCCCTCACCGCCCACCCCCCCAACAAAGACACTATATTGCAGTCCTGAAAACATCAGTTACTTCAATAAGCGAAGCATGTAAAAGCAACATTCTGATGGCCTGCTGTATAAATTCAAATAACAATGCTCAAGCAGCCTTCAAAAAATAAAACATTATCTTTGTTCAACTGTGCTTTCCTAAAAAAGTCTGAAGTTGTTGCATAATTAAAATGTTCCATGAAATCATTCAAAAAAAGCATTGCCACACAAATCATTTACCCAGTTAATACTCTATCCTCCTACTTATTTCCCCTCTTACAAATTTGCTGACACATTCAATAGATATACCCTAGTTATAAAGGACATTATGCAGGCAATATGCATGAAAAAATTGTTTTCACTAAGAGAGGATAAAGACTGGATAAAGGTTTATGATTAAGAAAGTCTATAGGCAAAATTAATTTTATCAAAATGGTAATATATTTAAACAGAGAAAGAAAAGCTCCACTTCATGATGCAGTAATAAAACTGATATAGTGTAACTGAAGAACAAAAAAATAACAGTGAAATGCTGAAGTCCAAAGAACATATTAAGTGTATTATACGAGCTGCGGGTACCACAACAAGGTTGATAACACATGTATTTTAGTGGAAGCTTAAAATACACTTATCCCCAACCAAACATTACGCTGTTTCAAGGAAATATATATAATCCTCACCACCCACCCCCTCCCAGAATACCCATACAGTTCAGAACAGTAATTAAGAAAATTATCTAAGATATAGTCTTACAAAAAAACTGTGACTTTCAAACTGTGGCAAATTTCCAAGGAGAAAAGAGGGGATATAAACACAACCTGACTGCAATTTTCTCTATTTTCCCTTACAACCTTTAGGTTTCAATGAAGTTAAAATACGTCTTTCTGTGACATTATGTAATCCTTATTTTAGGAGTTGTATCAAGAAATTATTCTCGGATGACAGAATGGCAATTTTTATTTGGTATTTTAAATGATTAAAAAATACAGAAGAACAGCTCCAAAATCAGTGGTGATGGATAACAAATCTATATTCTATAATCTATCATATATTCTATGGTAATAGAAGAAAGTTAGTTCAAATCAACCAATCAATTCATGAATGAATGAACTACATCTCAGCACTTGTCAGTATAACTTTTTCCACTCCTCAGGGAAAAACTACTTCTTCTAGCAACTGAACAGTTAAGTGAACCAATGTAGCACATTTCAAAAACATGAGCTAGAAGAAAGCATTTATATTGTCCCTTCATAGCTATTTGAAAGGTTTAGTTAGCACAGAGCGATAGGCTAAAATGTACAAGGTAGAAGATGAAATCATAGCAGAAAAAGTCTCTGTGAATGTCCCACCACATACTCTGCTGTCAGAGATTGATAAAAATCCTGAAAAAAGAGCATGGAAAACAAATACAAATACAACAGTCAGACGTGGAAGCTGTCATTTCCCAAAAGCAATGCACCAGGCTTCAAAGCACTTTTTCCTTGCAAAGTTAGAGTACAGCAATACCAGAAATGAGAGCTTGCTCTATAAATGAAGAAAATTACAGGGGGAGGAAAAAAAAAAAAAAAGGAAAACCATACAAAGCTCTCAACTAGTACTCAGTCCTGTAACAGTAGCAAAAGAAAGGTTCTGCTGGAATTTGTCTCATCACCTTGCAGGGCTTGGCTTTGCTATGGTAAGTGAGATCAAGGCCTTGATGCTTGGAAGTAGAATTAAGCAGCTTAAGAATTTCCACAAAATTCAATACCAGAAAAAAAAGCAAAAAAAATTTCTACAACTTACACTTTCCATTTGCTGGCTACTAACTCTAACAGTCTACCTAAGCAATACTTTCAGCTCCTCATAGTTGCAGTATTAGGCATTTTTCTCCATAAATAACATCTTTTACACAAGTGAATCTTACAGCATACTTCAATCAAATTTTATTCACTGTACATTCTCTCTCTGATGGCCCAGATCCCCAGATGCAGAACATCAGTGTCACTCTCTTGATTCTCAAGATTGACTGTGAAGATTTTAAGTATGTGAACATTTTCACTCCAGCTGCTGTGCTGCAATTTCTAAAGTGGAAAATTACAGCATGTTCAGCCATCTCCTGAGCTACTCACATCAGTAACTCAGAAATTTACTTCAAAATGAGCCCATAAAGAGAATTCAGGGAATAAACAAGTCAATTCACATCATTATGTGCATGAACAATCTAGACATCAATACACATGCTCCACTTTGCACAATACAAATCAGCTACAAAGAAAAGGAAACCAAGGCATACAAGTTATGATGGGACAATTCTACCCAGGTTAGTCTGTAGGAAAAAAGCTGTTATCTCACTTTTAAAAAAGGTAGAGATGCCCTAATTACAATATAATATTAATTCACCGATATTAGAAAACATCCATTCATCTGCTCCCATTGCTTCGCCTGAAATACTGTTTTATTTAAGAGCAGCAATGATGTTATGAAGCAAATCCTCCCATCATCCACAAAAATTCACGTTGGTTTGGATCACCTCACAATTTTGGTGCATGTATAGCATATTCCTTCACAGGAAACTACACTGTAATCTTTTCTCTAGCCATAAACAAAACATTTTTCAATCCCATAGGGGAGCATAAGCATTTGAACAAGTGTCTGGTCATTTGGAGTACATCGAAGCTACTGATTTCCCTTAATACTTGTCTTGAATTGTATAAAAGGGATATAAAACCAAAAGAGTCACCACTGCAAAGCAGTTTGAAAACAGTTTCTTTCAAAGACTTAGCTGTAATAACCTATTATTAACACTACCTGAGAAAGTGCCTAGAAACTATTCAGGTAGGAGGGCAGTGTCTTTTACAATTGTATCTGATATTAAGCCAAAACTAAGAGCTGGTAAATAGTGCAACAACTATAAGACCATTTTTCATGGATGTCCTCTTAAGCTAATATGAATTAGGTCTCCATGAGCTCATTTTATCTGCTATCTGTAATAGCCAATTAGATTCCTGGAAGTTTACTCAGCAAATATTTAATGTTATCGGTCATCATTACGCAGATCAAACAGTTACATTAACCTTGTACATCAGGTCAGCACTTACTTGGAAAGCTTGTCATCAGCTCTAATTGTTAATACCTCAAACCCTTACCAAGGTCTCTATACATCACAGACCCAGGGCCAGGAAGTTAATGACACGTATTATCTGCATTCTCAACCACACAATGGAGAGTGAAGTATAGTAATGGAAAGGGATGGAAGAAGACAGTGTTCTAATAAGTGAAATTAAGGGTGAAACTGACAATGGGAGAATCAGAGAAGCTATTTAAGTATGTCAGAACTACCACTGCTGAGATCTATAAAATATTATACATATATGAACCTCAAATGAAAAAGAAAATCGGCAAGTTAGAGGAAGTGGGTGAAGAAGTAATCTTCAGAATAGATTGAAAATGCTGTGATCATGTGTTTGGAGACATTCTGAACCTCTATTTTACCAGCAGCTATTCCTCTGATCATGAATATCTAAATTCATAGGAATAGCTGGCTATAATTTTTCTGCTTCTAGGGGTCATATCCAGTAATAGTATTTCTGTAGGCCCTTTTGCATTTTTCATATGCACTGCATTTTACCATCCAGTTTTTTAAGTCCTTCACCCTGCCTCACCATTTAAGGTCTAAAGTGATCATGGGAGAGTGGCAGAAATTCTTCCACTAAAAATGAAGTTTAATAATTTAATAAAATAAAGTAAGAAAAGCTAAGCCCTTTCCACTGTCTTTCTTCCATATCATGCTACTTGCTTTTGATATTTTTTTTTTGTTCACACTGTCATACATCAGTAGGTGCCCAAAAATGGCTTATCTCAAAATGAATAATGAAACTTGAATCTTTTTGTGAACAAAAAAATATGGACTGCCTTTGTTATAAATAAAAGAAAAAGCAGTTTGGAGAGCCACCAGACAGAAATAACTGATACACATGTAGGTGCAAGAAGCATGTTCATTCTTAATTTTTCAAAGATGAAACAACAGACTTAACAGCTTCTCTGCACTAAATCCTGCAAACCTATGCAATGTGATTTCTTCTCTACATACTTCCACTGCTATAGAACTCAGTCATTTATTAGAAAGAAGATCTTAAATCACTAGTTTCACATAAAAATGTGACCAAACTCTCCGACTGTGAGAAGCGTGTACTATGTAACCATTTTTCCCCATAGTACTGAACTCCAGCACCACAGGAAAACAGAATCAAAAACCCTTCACCACTGCTAATCAAAACTTGGAGCAAGGCTAGTTGCTTGCCAGGCAAATATCAAGCACCACATACAGAAGAGGAAAATCAGAAACTAAGCAAGACTTAGCAAGTTAATATTACTCTTTTGATAAGACTAAATAAACTAGTGCTTTAGGATTTGGTTTTTTTATTCTTCATTTGTACATTTGATTTAAGCTCTCTTGACAAGTCTAGAAAGGGCATTGATTAATAGCCATGGCCTTTTCTGATAGATTAGCTTCTGCCAGAAAAAAAAAGCCCTTGAATCAGGTTATTTGGTAACCTGCATGAGTCACTGCAAATTATTCACAGATACAAGAATAATCCCCTTTATTTATAATTGCTGCTTTCAACTTTTGTAATAAGGTATCTAATTGAGATTGATACCATATTTAGATAGCAATTTCTTTCATCTGAATAAAAGCCTTTATCTTTAAGCACAAGGTTTATTTTCATCTAGAGTAATATAATAAAGATTAAACAATCAAAGGTCCAGAATGAGACCATGAGAAAAACAGTGAAGGGAAAAGACCAACTAAATAAAAAATAAATTAAAAAAAAAGAAAACCTAAGCAAGACTTTCATAAGTTCCCATCGCCACTTGTCAGGGTTGTTGTGAATAACGCTGCATCAATTTCTTTTAGTATTAATGCTGGGGGGGTTTTTTCTCCCCCTCCCTAAATCCAGCTCAACCATCCAATGCCTACTCTCACTGTTGATGAGGCAGTCAGGTGGATTTAATAGCACACCATCTGTCTGTCTGAACAAGTTGCAGTGGCAGTGCTGCTAAAGCTTAGAAGTGGTTTACACATAGATCAGTGCTGCACAGAGTAAATAAAAGCTTATGAGGCTAAACTGTAAAAACAAACAGAAAAAATAATAATGTGCCAATTTTCAATTAAATTGCATACCTTAAAAAGCATGTACTATTTTAACTGTAAGGACACTTTGCCTATATCTACACCCTTTCATTTCTCAGTGTCATAGATTCAAGACTGCTCTGAAGTACATCCCCATCTCTTAAAACACAACACTATTCAACCTAGACTGGTGAAGGAAGAATGATGGTCACGTAACAAGAAAGAACAACGTATCTAGGCATAACCAAGATATCTTCTAATTCCTTGCTCTAAGCTGAGGGTTGGGATTTTTCACCTTGTTTGTTTTGAGAAAGACTTGTAAGTGGCAGAGTTGGAAAAGGGAATGAAAGGAATGAGAGGAAACTATGTTAGGTCAAGTGGTCCTTTGACCAGGCAGAACACTCAATCTCCGGTAGGTTTGGTAAAAACTGAATAAAGAGCCTCAACACATAAATTTTAAAGAGAGATGATGCACATGCAGGTGCTCATTTGCTTTTTTCACCAGCAACTCAGGAACTTCCCTATTTTCAATGTCTCCAGTCTTGATTAAACACAACCTAAACAAACCCTGCGTCTTCAAATTTGGAAAAACATGTTTGTTTTCTTTGCGCTATCAAATGCAAGATCCTTGAAGAAAACTAAAGCAGAGGACAAAAGGAAAGAGGACAATAGGGGCACTTCTAAATTTGAAGACGCTCTTATTTTGGTCAAAGAGTAAAACAATTATATGCAATGCAGTTTCTTAAAAGTATTAGTGGACTACAAGCAATGCTGCAAAGCTGAACACATCATGCTTGTGACTACACATACCGATTTTGGTGCCATCCTGAGGGATTATCCACAATCACATAGATTAGTGAGGGCTTAAAAGGAATTAACAAATTTTATATGTTTTTGTACTCATCCTTCATTCAATTCAGTTAATGTGAAACATTATCCCATTGCTGACCTCCAAGTAACTGCCTACCAGGATAGGTCATTTTCAGTTTACATTTCAGTTATTTGCAAAGGTGTATAAACTTTCAGTAGTGACAAAAGGTCAAAATCTGCTTTATTTTGAGAGTCTTCTCAGGCAAACTCAGTTATTTTACCACACATTAAATTACTATAACAGTTAACACAAAATACATTTCTTACTAAAATTATGTGTTATTTCAAATTTTGTCCAACAGTTCATAGTCTCTTGAAGACTATTTAATTCATCTCAAGCACTCTTCCCACATCTATAACATAATTTATCTTGACTTATAAGACATAGAGCATCTTTTATTTTCCCCTTCATATGCCTTTCACAGAGAACATAAGAGGAAAATTAAAAAAGTAACTCATCTGTAAACACGGGTTCTCAAATCGGCTTGTAGGAATCCAAACTGAAGTTCTTAATTAAAAATATACTTATATAGATCCTTACACAGTGACGCAGGTTGGGAGATCTTGTAAAGCAATAATAAGCAAAAGCATTAGCTTCCCTTCTCTGTTTGTATCCTGCCTGGTCATCTACCCCTGAGAAAGCAAAACACCTAGTCAGAACTCTACAAGAATGGCCACCATCTGAGACAGCTCCTTCCTGCAGCTTACAGATGCTCCCTTCTACCTTCCTTTTCATTTCTCCAAAAATAAACACCCATTTCTAGTCACCTATCCCATCCTGAGTCACTCTGCTTTCTTTCCCCAGCTCAGTCCTCTGAAGACTATTGCTGAGGTCTTTCCTTCCCCTCCACCTCTGCCCCATTACCATGTCTTTTTGAATGGACACCTGGTGTCAGTCACCTGTGTCTCTGATATTGCTTCTGCCTTGTTTTCAGTCTTCTCCTACCCCTCCTCTTCCACTCTACCAGCCTTAAAATGAATTCGTAGAAATTCTAGCTGTTTCTGTGAAAAGCACTGATGCCCAGCAAGCCCGAGTGGGGAGGCTTCTCCCTCTCTCTTGGCAAGCATGCAAGGGATGCATTAGCCAGGTTTGAGGAGTCCAGTTTGTTCAGCTGCATCAGGCTGCAGTGCCCCAGGCTGCCGTGGAAACAACAGACAAAACTAGGACTTGAGCATATTTTATTCAGCAGACTGTTAGTGTTTGGCACCTTTTCTGTCCATGAGGCTGGTTGCTAATACAGCCTTACTAGTTCCATAGTTGTTTGAGGGGAACATCTGTTATGCTCTTTCAACTTCCCTACTAAACATCAGCACCAAACTGCAGAGCAGCTTTGATATTCTCATACACACAAACACATACACAGAGTGTACCAAGAAACTACTCTTCATTACTGCTAATACCAAATAAGCAGTTGGATCAGATGTTAACACAAAAACAAGAGACTACTTTTCCCCCCAGCACACCAGAAACAGCATGTTGCTTCAGACCCGGGAACTCCATTTACCTGGATCAGAAAGTGAAACCAGCATGCTGGAGTCTAACAAGGGAGCTGGTAAAATGCTCCTGACAGGCTGCTGCTGCCAAGTCACATGAGGAACTTGTGCAAAGTTTTCACCAGGGGCTATGACTATACATTTGCTTCTTACCTTTCTCCATGGCAGCTCTAAGTTGAGGTTTTATTGTGACTGACTCTATATTCTCATGCAAAAAGCTTATCTGAAAACACTGATGTTCAACAACTTTGACATATTTTCACATTTTATTTCCCTAACATCACAGTTATGCTAAATTTTGATCACTAGTAAAGGAAAAACTTTAAATTTTGAACGCTAATCAGGAAATAATGAAAATTCTTCACTTTCCATTTCTTCCTTACAAATTTGTGTGCATAACAGAGTGCAGAGGAAAATCTGGAAATGTTTTACTAATTTAACTATAGTTTTTGTTCTAGGTCCACCAGTACAGATGGGTGTTATTCAATTCGAGAACAAGCTTCTCAGCCAAGCAAAGAAAATAAAGTACCAAAAGAGTCTTAACCTCTTGACTTTCTTTTAAAGTATGCAACTACACAACCTTAATAACCTTTGCCTTACACTCTCTGTCCTATATTAAAAATGGTTGGAGTTGGAAGGCACCTCTGGAAACCATCTAGTCCACCCTCTTTGCTAAGGCAGGTTCACCCAGAGCAGGCCGCACAGGATCACATCCAGGTGGGTTTTGAATATCTCCAGAGGAGACTCCATGACTTCTCTAAGCAGCCTGTTCTAGTGTTCCATCACCCTTAACAGTAAAGAAGTTTTTCCCCATACTCTGCACTTGCATTTTATTTTTGTGCCCATATTGTCACCTCTTCCACTGCAACTTGCCAAAGAGTAAATGCTAAGCTTTTTAATGCAGAGACTTGTCAAGCATTAGCTGCACTTGATATGGACCAGTAATTATCATCAGATTTTTAGTGGAACATTCATACATGAGGACTGAGACACACACCTGTATTAGCAAATCAACTTTATCATCTCAACAATTGACTATTTGCCTCCTCAGAAGCCTTCAGTAGTCGGAGGACAATGACAGGAAGTACTCTGCTTAGCAGCTAGGGAAAATCATAGGTTCTGGTAGCTCGGATGTACTTAAATGGGCAAACACAACAGCAAAACCATCTGTAGAGCTTCTCATTGAGTCAAGCGGTTGTTTTCTGCACCTGAATTTGTCTTTCTCACTGCAATCAGATACTAAGTTGGAGAGCTTAGCTGCAACTTTTAATAGGAAAAGGTGATTTTAAAAAATACTTTTTTGATAACAAGTTATATGTGCTAAAGCAGAGGGCTATTCAAGGCAAAGACTAAAACAGAGAAAACAACTCCTTAGGTTTATCACTTTTTTCTGCAATTTCTTGTTAAACAACAGGTTTCTCACTACCATCTTCAGCTTTTTTATAGCGGTTCCGTGTCACGTAATGAATAATGCAGTCTATTATCACCCCAAAAACTGAAATATTGAAGTGATAGCTTCTGACAACATCTGAGGCACATGAAAATCACTTGACTTCCAGGGAAAATAAAGGAACTTACAAAGTACATTAAGGGATTTTTTTGCTTTTTTTTTGGATTGTGGGATTTCTTTGCTTGTTTTGGTTTGGATTTTTTTGCGTATATTTGTTTTGTTGTGTCCAACCTTCACTTCCCACCCATCATCCCCACCTCATGTTTTCTTCATATATGGAGGGGAAGGTTGTTTTCATAAATAGCTATTATTCCTCCACTGCACTTGAGTTGCTAGTTCCTTCCCAAATAAATGAAGATGTTTACAGTTCCATCCTAGAAGGTAATTCAGACAAATCAATACTAGAGGTTGAATCCTCAGTTCAACATACTCACAGTCTTGCTTATGGATACATACATAGGTACACAAGGCCATGACATTGCACAGCTCCTCAAACTGATATGCACTTATACTTTTTTAAGGCTTTCATTAATAGCTCATTTTACTCCAACCAGCCACGTACATTCTATTGTCTTCTCTTAAACAAAAAACAACTGATATTCCCTGAAGCAATAAGCACAAAAACATTTTTAGACATTTCTAGTCAGGTACCTTTTTGTTTACAATAGTTGTTAGTCTTGTACTAAGATTACTTTGTCTACCACCACTCTGAAGTGAGACATAATGGATGCCTTCTCTTGTTAAGAAGCTGTTCTCTGGGGAGGAGGCAACCAAAAAAAAAAGAAACAAAACAAAAAAAAACCCACAAAAACAAAAAGGGCACACAGGGCTGCAAGATCTCCTTCCCTTTCAGAGCTCAACAACACATTCCATGTTCCGCTCCAGCCTCCAGACAAAATTTAAATACGCATTTATTTTCCTTTTTATTAAAAAGCTTAAGGTAACATCATTGTCTGTAGCAATTGCCTTGGTCATTTCAGTCTGTGTAAATGCACCTTGGCTTTCCAGACTTACAGGTTGCTGATATTTGAGCAAGCAACTAGGAAGGGGGTTTTTTTTCATTATATTTTTTAAAACGGGGCTCTTTTCTCCTTCCTTTAGGAAGGAGGAAAACAGTACAAATATCAAGAAGGGAGGATAGGAAGGGAACAAGAGCTTACCAACATCCAGTTGCGTGAGCTTATACAAGGGATTTATTTTGAAAATCTAGATTCCATTCACATTGTGGTAGCTTGAATGAGTGACAAAAATATGTTTGTATATATATATAATATAGAGAACATAAAACAGAATTTTAAACCAGACAAGAATAACTTTCATAGAGAAGACTTTCTTTATAAAAGTCTATCACTTGGCTTGTAGAATCTCATTTCAAACACTACCAAACAATGGATTAAGACCAGAAGAGAAACGAATACTTAGAAAAAACACATGTGAAGATGTCTGTAGGGTGTTTTTATGGCAGTTTTTCAGAAGTGAGAAGTGTAGCGCAAAACAGCAGAGAGCAGAAAAAATCATCCAGCACAGGAAAAAAAAAACAAAAAACAACCAACCATCACACATCAAGGCAAGTACAAATTCTAAATAAGGATGTAAGTAAAAAGACACAGTAAAGTCCATTGATTTTTCCTTTGTTACTTAACTACAACAGTCAGAAAATGGGGGAAGAAAAATCACATTGTATAATTTTATGGCTCCTGCTAGTTTACTTCTCTGAAAGCAGGGCTGAGGAATATCTTAGTCCTGATATCTGTGAGTAAGGTAAGAGACTGCAATATAAAATTTTATTGCAAAAAAAAAAAGAAAGTTAACCACAGTTCAAGCTAAAGACATGTATTGTAGTTCTTTGATAACATTTACACATATATTGGATTCTAGTATTGTAATGTAGAAAATATTGCTAATCCATTTTAAGACTGATTTACTTTTAAGACATAATAAGATTCGTTTTTCCTCCAACACTGCCTACTTCCCTTTAAGTTTCAAAGATTATGTAAACATCCCTGATTTCAATATAGTAATAAAGTAAAAACCATCATTATAAACTTGTCTCCTAATCTTAATGCGCATCCCAGCCCACAGACTTTTCACAGATCTTTTTGAGCATGATCTGATGTCTACTTGAAAGGGGCTTCACTGTTTGCTCTTGGAACAGCACAAGTCAGCAGAGCTGAAGGGAAATAGTCTCCTGTGGAAAAGAATTTCATTTCTATTTGGCCAGAAAGCTATTTTTGTTTTAAGGACATGTCAAGGTGCACTGACCTCACTCTAGTCAAGGGCTGAAACTGGGTAATTAAAACAATTTATTAAAAGGGGGTCATCCATCATTAACAAAATATGTGGTCTATGCTGCAAATCCTATTTAACTATCATCACAAAATCATATCAGAAAGGGTGCATCCTGGATTAGAGCTAATAACAGTCTTATATTTGTTTCACACTGTCCGTCCCAGCCTTGCCCTTTGGTGACTGTTTGTCTGACTCAGGTCTTCCTAAGGTACTGTTTGCACTTGGGCCAAAGACCAATCCCGTTCCATACAGAGCATCACTGGAGATCTAATGTGGATGTCACAGCCATATCTTATCATTCCTCACCTCTGCAGGCATCTTTTGTAAACTAGTCCAGTCTTGTAAATACAGCACACAGTACTTTTTCAGAAAGTAACTCCTGGTTTATATGCTAAGTAACAAATGCACCATCAATTTTCATGGTTTTTGATGTAACATTTTTCTGCTTGGTACAGGGAAACCTGTTAGAGACTAAACACCCATTAGGGAGCTTGAAATGAAGATGTCTCAGAAGTACATTTTTAGGTTAAATTAGGCAGTGTTGAGCTGATACAACTGCTAGTAAGAAATAGGTAAGTTATTTTAACTCTACAACTACACAACTAGAGTGTGAATTTATTAATCTCTAGAAAACATGGTGTATTTGCTTATATTCTGTCTAAAACTTACCCAGTTTGGTAGCCTGCATTAAGCTTAAGACAGGTAATTAAAACCACAGGCAAAGAGAGTTATGCCTGCATGATAAGTGGAAATATACAGGAACCTGCTTTCATTGCCTGACTCATACCTTCCTTTATATAGTAGCACAGAAGTCATTGAAAAGAGATTCATGCCAAGATTTCTGCTTTTATTTCCTGAGAGTCTGAAAACTGAATACTTGCATGTTTCTCCCTTCTAAAAATAACTTCTGAAGGTCAGCAGTGACTGCAGAAAAGATGCTACATCAACCTGGAAAACTTAAAAAAAAAGAAAAAAGGTGGAACATGTCAGAGCTAATACATACTGGTTCCAGTATGGCAAGGAAAAAATACAGCTGCTTGTGTAAAAACATATATGGAATATACTGGGTGCAAGCACTTGATACCCATGTTCAAGGGGACCAGAAGACCACCCTAATTTAAGCAAAAAAGACAAAGACAGACCACACTGGCAAAAGAGGAAGAAAAAGTAACTTGGCCTGAATGACATTCAGAATATTGAAACAGCTAATAACAGGAAGGATGACTTGTGCTGCAGCAGAAGGCGCACAGCGTGTGTGCTTTGCTGTTAGCAACAGGGCTGAATCTTGGATACAGACAAAACAAATGGAAAAAGCAATGCAAAGAATTCAGGGATGATGTCAGAAGACAGGAGACAACCTGAACATTTGCAAATGAAGAAGCTAAAGTCCCACTTAAGTGAAGAAAAGGGAGTTCCGTTCTTCAGAAGTGCATCCTTTGGGTATAATGCAAGGAGAAGGTGCAATAGACTTGACAGAAAAATCTCCATGCTCAGCTACTACTTTTCCCTTAAGGGGAAACAAATGAAAACATTGGTAGTTTGAGGTGCCTTAGATTCAGCCTGGGAGTAACATTTCTTCTTAAGGCAAAATCAGAGAACCAATTTTTCCAAAATAGTTTACATCTTAAGACAAGGAAAAAGGAGTCAAGTTCCACCTCTGTTTGTAGTAAGGTCTCAGCACTGAAAGATTGAAAGAGAAAGTTGTTTAGACTTTGATAAAAATATTTTGACAAAACAGGAATCATACAAAATCTGTGTTTGCTGCACATCAAAAGAGTAATTCCAGCAACAGCAACACATGCAAGAGTGAACCTTAGGACATACAGAGGGCCTGATTTGAATGCATGTAGAAGAATGCTGCTTACATTGTGTTTCCACGTTTTACCTAGGGAAGATGCCTGAAAAAGAAAATTGAGAAGGGGAAAGCTTCAAAACAACAAGAACTACTCTTTAACAGTTCTGATCATATACTGTATTTCATTAAAGCGCAACCACCACAAGCTAGAAGTTAACAATGTCATGGCCCAGGATGCAGAAACATCCAACCAAACTAGAACAAAACTAACAATGGCATCAAATATTGTCACTTGCAGCCCACTATCCTAATCCTCGCCTTTCCTGTGGCTTTCCATAAGCATTATTACCAGGAAAAAAACAAACAAACAAACTTCATATTGCTTTATTGCAAGACCAGAAATTATTCTACTGTTTATATATTTCAAAGGTTCTGGGAGAGCCCAAAGGCACCAATGGTATTTAAGGCTCTGAGCCTTCAGGCACATTGCTAACTATTAGACATAACTCCTGCTGAAATTTCCAACAGTAGCTACACTGGAATAGCAATTTGGTACAAGTAGCCATCCTGCTGCACCACAACTACAAGTAGTATTTAAATGTATTTAAATACATATAAAAATCCCTGCAGGATTTTATTTTTGAATTTCTGTATGTTCACATTGTTTTCCTCCACACTTTAAGCTTACATCTAGTTACATGTACACTTACATCTAGTAAGTTTCTAGTTATGCTGCAAGATGAGTACATTTGAGTATCTTGAGGCAGTTAAGGTGCCTCTTCTTCCCTCCTCAGTCTGCCCCAGTTTATCCAACAAGCCCTGTGAATATCAGTATAGATTATAGTACAAATTCAGGTTAATTTCTTATGGATGTACAGAAGCAGGTATAACCAAAGAAATAGTTAAAGAAATACATGAACATTAAGAACAGAAAGAAAAAAGTTGAAGCCTCCATACTAATTGTTCTGTGGCTTGTACAGTCTGCTCGGGGCAACAGGTGGAGGCTAAAGCATTGAAGTGCTCACTAAGTTCTATCAAGTACCATCACACTCATAAAGGACTTTCTGGTATTCCAGTAAAAGGAACTGGAAAGGATCTGAGCTGTTAAGTCATAGCCAGTGACAAGTCCAGTACTGCAGCCCTGAAGCTTTTGTGTAATAAAACTCATAATCTACAACCACCATTGCATTAGCACAGATACTGTAATCCTAAATCTTTAAAAAAAAAAAATAGCAGAGGATGCAGAAAAAGTAAAGGGCTCAAAGACAATTCAGAACATTTATGCTGTCCTGGCATTAATAAACCTGTAAGTTTCATTTACTGAACTATGCCATTAGAAGTTCATTGCTTTCTAAAACTGCAGAACATTTGCTAAAAACCACAAAGATAAAGAAAGATATCAAGTATAATAGACAAAACTTTGAAAAAAGTATGTCAGAAAGACAGGAAATAGAACAGCAATAAATTGAAAAGAAAAAAGCACTATAATAACTGCTTTTCAAGATACCTGCGAAGGAAATAGTGGTTCTGGAAAGAAATCAGCTTGCTTACACAAGATATTCATAGTTGTTTCTGAAGCTGATAACTCCTTCTTCCATCTAAAACACACCATGAGCTTTGCAGTTCAAAAGAGCTCACAAGAGCTTTTCTGTCTAAGAATTACAACAGCACATGAAGTGTTTACAGGTACATTCCCTGACAGACAAATTTCCATGCAGGGGAAAGTACCAGTTTAGAGTCACTGAGCATCCAACCATTTGGGAGAATGCTGTGATTTTCAGAACAAGAAACTGATATTTACCATCACAAGCTCTAGTTAAAACAAAGGATTTAGCATACTACCTGTGCAGAAAATAAGAACTGACTAATGGCAAGACTATGAAGAGAATGCTGCCATAACTCATGAAGAAACGTGCACTCCCCTGAATGCATGAGCACATCTAGGTTAAAAAATGTCCCAAAAAGTTAAACCCTCTCCCCCAAAACCACACAACCCCCCCTCCCAATGAAAAAAAAAAAAAGAAATCATCATCATTGAACCAAAAAACTGTATTTTCCTTGAAAATCACAGACTTAGGAGTTTATATATTTCAAGTATCTTTCATACAAACATCACTTTCTGCCTCAGACCCTACAGGAACGTAGATCTCTCAGTCATTTGAACACAACTTTTCTACTATGAGTTTCCAAGCTGTAATACACATTGCTTTTCTAAAAGGCAGTACAAATGCAATGTACACATTAAGCTCACTTAACAGGCTACAGAAAAAAAAGATTAAGTGCAGGATAAACGGGAGGGAGGAAAGTACATCAATTATTTCATGCTGACTTTTTTTCAGGACAAAGGTGTTGAGCTACTAACTCTTTGCAGACAAATTCCACTCCCCTGTGTGACATTTCCATGGCAAGCACAGAAGCCCTGCAGAATACAGTGGTGACTCCAGTCTGAGTCAGTTTCCTGAATACCAAGCCTGAATATTCCCTGAGGCTCCTTCACCACACTCCTTTTAGATGCCTCATCACCAGTCCCCACCAGTTCTCAGTGAAGTGTTTTGGAAGTGGACAACATAGCACTACTATGCAAAGAGAGAATTCAGGGGTACATAAAAAGCTAGGCCAAGTTACAGGAACAGAAATCCTTTAAAGCATATGGAATGATATCACTTCTGGCCCTGGTATCTGTGGAAGCTACAAAGGAGGACAACCCTTTATGACACAGGGCTACTCTAAAAGTGCTATGATAGGTACAGGATTAGGCTCAAGGCACTGCAGACAAAATATACCATCTATGCCAAATTCTGTTCAGCATCTTCTGCAACAAACTAGGTCTCCAGCATTATATAGCCCATCAGTTAAAGTGTGGGGCAAAAGCTGCAAGAGCTGACCTGAATATCGCTACAGTTAAGAGTCATTAACAGAAACAAGACAATTAAAAAAAAAGCTTCTCTTTACAAAAAAGCCATATCACAAAAATCTTAAAAAAATACAGAAAGATATGGAGAAATTAAACTTTATATGACAGCATGTCAGCTGTTTGTTCCAGAGACACAACCTATGAGTATGATACAGCTGCACTTGACAAGTGCACTGTGGCATGGACTCAAAGAAATTACATTTTCCCATTTTTCTAACACACCAAAATCAAGTCAACTTGGAGGAAGGACAATTCTCATGCAACACTCTCCTGAACTCTATACTCTCATCTGATACCACACACAGGTATTTGGAAGATCCTTTCAGAAGGCAAGTACAGCCCCCGCCAGATTCTGGTATTTTCTTATACTGTGTAGCTAAGCAGACAGAGGCAGCAGCCCTTTTCAGCCTGCCAATTCCTCACCTCTTGCACATTTCTCTTACTTGAGATTCCAAGGATATTCATAGCAGTAAAAAAACCCAGCATTGATTTTGCTTGTAAAAAACAAATACACATCCATCTTCCTGTACCTTTGCAGTAAAAGTTAACTAGTCAGTGCCCTTGGGGGTGTGCAGCAGGCACCATAACACAGCCAGGAGTCACCACTCAGGGAGCTCCTTTCTGAAACTCAGGAGATATCTGTTATTTAAAGGGTTTATGCCACTCTAGCATTTGCCTCAACACGCAGAGTACAGGGACATGTTTGTAGCCCTAAGGTATCTCCCACATGCCAATGGCAAGATCCTGAAGCACAAAGCACCTGCACTTGCCTCCAGCCAAAATGAAGAGGTGTTTGAGGTGAGGACTTTGATGAACTAACAGTGAATTAGTCATACAACCTGTTTAAAAGACACTGCACAACGTCAAGCATATTAATAAAGGAGAGAGAAATGTGCAAGAAAACAAGGGAGAGAGAAAGGTACGATATACCATATATCTCCACCTCAACTTTAACTGTTGACTGCACACTTCAAGAAATTCCTGTACAGTACAAAAACCTGCAAAATACTAGAAAGACACATGTAAGAGAAGCTGTACATTTTCTGCACACTCAGCACCAGGCCTTGAGGCAGTAGTTATAGCAACTAGTCTTCAGAGATCTTACTACAGTTCTGTGCTCCAGGGAAGATGTCACCCTTTGCAGGAAAGATCTGGGAAGAACACTTCATATTATTCTGACACACTTCTACATAAGACAAAAGTTAGCATATGTGACACTACACACAATTGTCTTCTGTTGGTTTTCTTTTGTTTAATCCTACAATGGTGTTTTCAGGTAGTTTTCCTCTTTACCTACCAATTGCTATATCATGCGTAGGAAATGAAAAGCCTACACAACTCCACCCAGGCTGCACTGACGCACATTCACTATGTACAAATTCTCAAATTGTGCTTGATTTTCATTTGCTATCCAGTTACACAACCCATGGACAGCAGTAGTTTTCCCACTGGCATAGTAGCGGGGTGTGTAAGTAGACATTTTTGAGTTGTGCCCACAGAGTTGGGCACGGCATTGCTCAAGATACTCAGCCTAGGGGAAGGATAAAGGGGTGAAGACAGTGCCGAAGAGCTGAATTGCATTCTCCCTCAGTACTGTGGATCCTGCATCACCTCCTGCTGAATTTACCAACACATCCCCATCATAGAATTATGCTTTAGTTACTTCTATTTCTACCAGATCACGTCTATTTAGACTGAAGTTTTCCATGCCAGAAGACTGCCTCAGGCTCAACTCTTTTGCAAACTTTCAAACTTGACTAGTTCAGCTATTTTTGAGAAGAAGGTTAGCTCAAAAAGCAAACTTTTCCTCACTTCCCTCAAATAAAGCACTCCTTTGCAACACTGACACCAATATAAAGGGCAGAAATTTGTACAGGTCTTGTTGCATGAAGAAAGAACAGAAGAGAAGTGTAAAGATTAGCTTCCATAGTCATTTTAAAAGTGATCATCAAGCAATTTAAATTCACAAGTCTTTTATATTCAATCTCAATATTCCTTTTATAGAGGGATACAACATGCAAAAGCATTGTGCAGCGTTTTATACATGACTGAAGGCCAGTATAAACATTATTTGTCTTTATATTTGTTCCATATATGTATATTATGATACACAACTATAGCCATGCTAAACTCAGAATTGTATTGCTTTCCTTTTAAAACTCATCTTGACTTGAAGTTCCTTCTTTTATGAGCAGTCTGCTTTGTTCTGTATTGACACCAAGAACTGAACACAGTACCTAAGCTACAAGAATTACATACTCAAAAGCATACTTGTCTTCTTAATGTCTTGGGAAGTTTAGGAGACTTGTATGCTTTAGAAAGCTTCCGCTGCAATCTTTCAAAATGAACTACCAGCAAAACACACAGTTGTGTCTTCTGCCACTCAGTGCAGTAACAACATGGCAGCCAAAAACCTCCAAGAGCTTTAATTCCTGCCAGTGTCACACAGACAAGTCCAAGGCTCATTTTCTGAAGGTGCACTAGGCAAGTTTTTAAAGGACCAGGAACGTCAACCCTCACAAAGAGTGAGAGGACTAGATTGCTCATGCTTGCAACTTTTCCTTTTAAGTCCAGCCTGAAATAATGTCTAGTTTTTTCTTCTTTCCTCTCTCCAGAAAACAGCTGCTCTAAGAATTGTTTGACAGTCATTCTCTGTATGCACTTGCTTGAAGTGATCATGCCTAACACTACCTGTTCTGGGAATTGAGGACCTAGATTATTTTAAATAATTACATACTTTCTAGAGTGCGACTTACAGCAAGGCTCCTTGTAAAACCATCTATGGACTTGCAGTTAATATTTCATGTTCAACAGATGAGTTATTCCTTAACACCCATTTACAGCTGGAAGATAAATACAGCATTGGGCTCAGCTCTAGACATAAGCAAGGCACATGGTTGCCTAGAGAAACAGGTCAATGTATATGGCAAAATGGCAAAACAGCTTTCTCCTCTGCCCAATCCTGCCTATACCACAGCCCCAAAGAGAGGCAGATGGATGTTGCTATAAAACACAGGGTAGGGGTCAGAGGGCATCAGCTGGCCCCATGTATGCAGAAGTGATGAACTGAGCTCTCTCCAACCTTCCCTATACCTCAAGTCCTCCAGCAATAACACAAGGCTGGTTTTGCAGAGCTCTGCTCTTGACCTGGTGTCCCAGCTCCAACCTGTTCTCCCCCTTACCATGTGTGGAAGATGTCTTTGCAGCCTGAGCCAAGGAGGCCAGCTCCAGCTGACAACTGAGGCAACCTGTACCTTCTCTGGAGCAGACATAGGAAAAACCCTACACACACCCCTATTAGTGGGTGATTTAGAAAACCCGGCATAAGAGAAACCCCACATACTCATTTGAAAGAGCTGCCTAAGTTAACTCTCTTGCTTTCCACATTCTCCAAAGCATTTGGAAAGAACTACCCCCATCTTTCTCTAACATTGTCCCAGTCATGACAGAAGCCAGACTATTTGCCAGATCACACCTCAACACACTGTCGTCATGTAGTAATATGCCAGTCAGTTAAACACCACCGAAATTCCCCACACTCCCAAGAGCTCACCTTCTACTAACCAATGTCATCACCAAGGACAGGAACTGTGACACCGAGTATTACAGGAGGTGTGCATGGCAGAGGAAGGTGATTATTTGAAAACCCTTCCATTATGAAGGGTTCCAAACCCCCACCCAAACCAGAAAGGCAGTACCACCAAGACAGAGCAGTGCTTGAACTCAAGCTGACTAGCTCCTTGAGAACACAATAGACAAGCATGCATATGATAAAAAGCTAATTTTATAGACACATACAAAATACATTGTTTTAAATAAAATATGAACAAACATCAGAAACAATCACAAAATACCTTGCCCATGTATATGACTCTCCCATGTGCAAATGTACAGAAAGACATCTAAGAGGTCCGCACTGTCAGATTCCTTTGGTGCTAGGTATCTTTTCATTCTGCTCTCCTTTGCATCAGTGACTCAGTCACATATTCCTTAAGGACAGAAACTTCTACTGGTGGCAACGGTGAAAAGGCACAGACATTTATCACAAGGTATAAGAGAGCAATATTCTGCCAATACTGCAGTCATTACCAAATTGTTTTTCACAATGCTGAAAAAAATTAGAAAATCCTCCCTTTTAATGCTACAAAGAACATATGCATTTCCATAAATCACACAAACAGCATTTGCAGTATCAGTTCCCTGTAAAAGAGCACCTCAGCCAAAGTCTTAATTGTTTTGCTTAGGTGCTTTTCTTATTGGGAGAGATTACATCTTGCTCTTAGACAATGAAACTATAAATTACTCATTTTTAATAAAATGTATTTTTCTCTGCCAGGATGCCATTCAAATCAACATGTTTTTCACTAGCTTTTCATTTTCATGCAGACTCAATTACAGGATTATAGTTTACTACAAGCAATTATTGTCAGATCCATTCCTTTCTTACAGATCATTTTTTAAAGCATACTAATGCTATACAATGTTGTAGTACTACAGAAGGAACCCTCCTCTGTCTTTATTTTTCCAGGCAAAGAAACTGAGTAGCACAGAGAAATGTACATGGAAGGACACACACACATGTTAAGCAGCTGTCATTTTTTTGGAAGGACAACAGTCCTTCCAAGGTTCAGTAGGCAACAGTTGTCAAATGTACTCTTATCAACTAATTTTTACTTGTCTTGAAAAAAAAGTTATCTTAGGAACCACTGTGTGATTTTGGGTGCTTGAAACACAACAAGTTGATTTTCAGTCACTCTCCAGGGCCAAGTCATGTTTTCAACACAGCTCAACTCTGCAACCACCTTTCATGTACACACAAAGAGTCATTCACTTGTCTAAGAGCTGCCAGTGCCTACACAAATAGTATGCTGAGTAACATCTGATAAGGTGTTTGACTGCTGCTTCAGCACATAATATTGAAAAAGCTCTGAAGGAGATGTTTACTGTAATAATCAAATTTGATGTCATTCTTCATTAGATACTCTTTCCCCAGAAAATACAGGGCCATGCTAAGGTCTGATCTACTTACATTAAGAAATTTGCCAATTTGTAGCATACTTTTGTATGCAAAATTACAAGCATGTTCTTTCAGCTACTTAATCACACCAATACCTAAACATATTCATGCAGGCTAGCCATCAGGTAAACCATAGGAAAGTTATATCCACAAAAGAAAGAAGAGAGCTATGCAACCTTCTCGAAACTCGCTTCAAGAAGATATTGCTGTGACAGGTGCCACATAAAAGAAGAAACCATTAGCTGAACTCTGTATTTATCACGGTAAAACCCCTCAGAGAATATCTATTAGCTCTTCCCAGCCACCACTCAGACATAGTTCACCTAATTCACCTTCCAGCTACTAGAGATTTTCTTTCTTTTTTTTTTCTTTTTATTTTTAACCACAACCCTGCCTGCTTGTATGCAGCAGTCATTAAAGAGGAAAGAAAACAAAATTCTCAACACTAACTAGCTATGGTATAATTAGGCAATCTAGGATGACATAGGTTATTGATGTTTGTGGCTCAAATCAAAGCAGAAAACCAGTTGGAGTCAAGTTTCTGTCCTAATATGTTCACCCACTCACTCAAGTGGGTGAACACATAGCACAGGGCAGGATCTAGCCATTTGTTTTGCAGTGCCTCCCTTTCTCAGCATGCAGAAAAAGGCCTCTACAAACTAAAACTCCACATAACTCTTAGAAGGGTTACAGATGTTTTCCCCAATTTTGTTTTACACATTACCACAAATAAAAACATAACTTGTTGAAAATACTCCCTCCACCTCCAGAGAAATAACAGGAACCATCAACACAGGTGAGTACATGAATGATATTTGATATCTGTTTGGCACAACACAGACAGATCTTTTTGAGAGAAAAAGTTTATATGGGACTCCCAAGACTATCAGTGACCTACTGCTATTTTCACCTTAACTTACACTCAACACCACCTTGGTTATACCCACCTTCATTTTGCCACTTCAAACTAGCTCAATTAAATCAATTTCCAACAACAACATTAAAATCTAATCCAGCATAATTATTCTTTCTCTTGCACTTTAATCCATGTTAATCAATTGGGTGCTTTCAGTCCTATATTCAAGAGTATAATACAAAACCCACAGTTAATATAACCCAGTAGAATTATGACCATTTGATCAGATATTGCCAGCACTAAGGAGCACATACACTAGTAAAGGGGAGAACTCTTTTCAATCAGTGTAAGAAACCCTAAAATGATGGTTCAACAGCACTATTGTGATGTCAACATTTAAATACTGAAAATTTACTCCAAAGAGGCATAAACAACCATCTGCATCTGTGAATGCTCCAAAAAAGTCAGTGAACTAAGTGTCAGATCCTACTTGCACTGAAATGCAATTGCCTTTTCTTGTACCCTTTTAAAACTGTTTTAATTAGTATACAACCAAGTCAAATATTTTGTTTTGAAACAGCATGCTGCTGGTATCAGTACGAAATCTCATATGTGAAATTATACAGCACGGTGAAAATGAAAAATTCCAACTGACTACAAATGCCAATACCTTGCATGAAAATTTAGATGCTCTACAGAATAAATGGACTGCACTTCTGAGCAACCACTAATAAACTGTGTGTATGAGTAGCCAAAATGAGAAGGAGGGGGAGGGGGGGAAACTCCAACAGTACATGTTTTCATAATCTATGGGAAAAATGTTTATGTTATCAAAAGATGATCGACAGATAATGTAAATATTAAAAAATACTATTTGAGATAGCTAATTACCACAGCACTCAATACCTGGCTAGGTATAGTGCTTAACAGTAACATATGGTCTAGGGGTAGTTTTAAACCCAGCTTAAACTCCAGCAGTTTTAAACAGAGTTCTACCTGAAAGAATATGCATGTTTTCTCTTAGATATTTCCATATCTTTAGTAAGTTCTGTGGATATATTTGAAGACAGAGTACAAATAAACAGCCTACATGTCACATACACACATTTTAATATCAACTGTTTTTAAATGAGCACCAGTCAATGAGCAGTATTCTCTCTTGTATGCTGCAAAAACTTAGCACTAAATTGCTTGACAGATTCGGAATATACAGTGCCACTGAGTCAAGGAGCAATGTTAAAAGGCAGCATAACACAACAGGGTGACAGAACCTGTAAACTATCTGTTATCAAAGTAACTGCTGTAGCATGCTGCTCGAGTCCAGTGTCTTTTCACTGTGTTCCAGACCACAAGCCAAGAACAACATTACATTGAGAGAACAGTTCCAGGCATCTTAGTGCAAAGAAATCACAAGGCTGACAGCACAAAAACAATGCAATTGTCAAACGTGGTCATCAACTTAATTAAAGCAAGCAAAGCAAGCAAGCAAAGAAACAAAAGCATTTTACCTTTTTAAGGAAAAATTTCTGCAGTTTCTTGTGAGGCAGCTTTATCATCTTTTTTTCAGCATCCAGGATACAGGTCAGGCATTGCAAGTACTTGAGCCATTCTGCAGGGGTTTGACACCTCTTGCCTTCTCTATTAACTCACTGCAGCCAGCTTAGCTCAATGCGTCACAGGACACCAGCCCAGCCCCGTAACAGATTAAAAGGCAAGAGCAAGGCTGGATCTCTTCTTTGACTCAAATGAGGAAGCTATATAATACAGACACTCTAGCTCCAGACAGAGCCTTCAGCTGTGTTGTCAGCACAAGGAGGAAGATAACAGGTCTGCATTGCTCCCTAAAAAAATGCCTTCAAAGTTATAAAAAGCACTTACAGAGGGGCAAGATATTCCAGGAGAATGAAAGAGGCACCAAAATGCTCACTATCTCAATGATTCTCTCAAACCCCATGCTACAGAAGAAACTCCCTCAACGTCCAGGACTCTGAACACTACCCAGCACTGCCTGCTGAGTGCAGCTTGTCACTGCGCACCTTTAATTAAACACATTGTATGCGATTCAGTCAAGCACAGGAAAGAGCCTGTCACTTACATTCTCTTCAAATAATTTGGAGACTTATTTCCTCTGAAGAGTTTTTAAGGAAAAAAACTCCACAAAGAAAGAGATTGCACACAAACATGTTATATACAGATACAGATGGAGGTATTTATAGAACATGCCAATGCTGAGTTTGATTCAATGCCATAGGAACCAAGGATGAAGGGCATTGCTGCCTTCCCTTTGCAAATCTGCAACTAAAGGTCAGCTCCAGATTTGGAAGGAGGGGGCTCAGCAGCACACCAGTGATGCTGCATCTCCTGGGCCACCAGTATCCTTAAACAGCAAGTGCTATAGGACAATCTGATCTGAAACACTGTTCACTCCCAATTATGCCAATGGGATAATCCCTGTGTTTAAGAATCAAACACATGCTGAAACAGCTAGTTTAATCAGTTTAAAAATCACTTAATGATCAAGCAACCTCTCTGATCAGTACTATAATGCTTAAAGAGTCAGCATGTGTAAGGATACACAGAAATGTATTATGAGAGAAATTTCTTCCAAACACTGTCAGTTCCTCAGAAATCTTCATGTCTTGTTCTTATACTATAAATATTATTTCATACAAGTTTAGAATCCCTAATAGTCCATTTCTACCTGTATCATGTTTCTGCCATTTGCATTATTTCCTTACCACAAGAGCTATGTTTGTTCCTCTGCCCTCTTTTTCTCCCATTTTTCAGGGACCTAAGTACCACAAACACTATCAAACATCACCGCAAATTTCCGCTCCTACACGTGCTTCACCTCCAGCAAGTTAATCCAACAGCTGAAGGTAAGCAGTAGTAGACCCAGTAAAAGCATTTAGAAGATTATTCTAGCCATCAGGTGTTCAGACTGATGAGAGAGAATTGCAAACTAGTTTTCTAAGAAGCAACCTGCACCAGGAGGTTATCATCAAAACACCATGAAGATGATTCCAAATCCCATTTCAAGAAAAGGTTCCAAAAGTGGCAAGTGGGGACACAAGCAGTGAGACAAAGGCTGATTCTTTAGTGTGTTATATGCTTGAAGCCTTTGGATTCAATTTTGATAAAAATTAAAAAACAAACATTTCTTTGAAAGATCTCACTGTGTACTCTGTAAGGTGGAGAAAAATCCAAGATACCTGTAAAAACAGGACAGTGGAAACACCATAAAACCCACGTGAATGCATGTAGCAGAAACAGAAATTGCAGCCCTAGTATCTTTGTCAATAGTTTATGCTACTAAAGGTCAAGCTTGGTTTTGAAACTTGGAGCTTCTCAAGTTATACAGTTTAGAAAAAACCTTGCAATTTCAGGGTATGCATTACCAAGAAGCATATTACTTTAGAAACTAACAATTCTTATTCCAGATAACCAGTATCATAATTTTTTATTATCTGAACTTCTGTCTAGAAGATTTCCAGAATCAAACAGCATTGACTTATAATTTCATTTTCCATATTGTGTTTGGCTGCATTTTTATTTCTCCACTCACATCCACAAAAGTCACAAGGTTTTCCTCTACATCAACAAATTAAAATACTTTGAAGAGATCTTAAAAAAATTCAAAATACTTAATTCCTTTGAGACAACACAAAATCATCCCAGACTGTATATTCACCTAGTGCTTTAAAGTGTAGCTCAAGATAAACAATTAAATTTAAGCTGAAAGTATCATAAAGACTCTTTTATGCCTTTTAATATCTAAAGAGGTTTTGGAAGCCAGCTGCATTACAGCAAAGGTAAAAGGTAGATTTTTAGCCATAATTCTGAATTCCTACAGTTTTGTTGGTTTGGTTTTATTTTAATCAAGAAAAACATTGAGGACTGAGGACATACCTTAACATTATTTTTAGATATTTATGCGTGCCTGAATACATTCTGAATTCTGTCATGGTTACTATGGTAGATAATTGCTTTTTGTTAAATGTGACAGTGAACAGACCTAACACAGTCTCTGCTTATTCACAATCTTTTCAGCTAAATGCAACATTTAACAAACAAGTCCTCCAAA
Organism: Anabacerthia variegaticeps; assembly: GCA_035583185.1. Taxonomy (NCBI): domain Eukaryota; kingdom Metazoa; phylum Chordata; class Aves; order Passeriformes; family Furnariidae; genus Anabacerthia; species Anabacerthia variegaticeps. The sequence goes on along the minus strand of JAWWEW010000112.1, from coordinate 29,625,695 downwards.
TGTCATGTGCATAACACCTTTACTTCCAGACACGGCTATCTGCCCTTTTCAAGTCTGCGCACTGTTACAAGCCTTTGCTTGGGCAAGTTAAAGGAAAGATGCGTCATTCATTGATGAATACTCACCTCATCTTTCTGACCTAACCAATAGAAGGAACACCTTTTTAATTTTTATTTATGAATACACAGTTCTTAGCAGGCCTGTTCCCATCTAATACTAACTCTCATCGGCAAGACAGCATTAGCATCCCAAGAGAAGCTAGCCATAACTAAATTCTGCAAGACTGAAGGAGTAAAGCATTCTGTGGCTATATTTAGCTCTGCATGTATGGCATATGTACAGTATCTTATACTGAAGAAAAATATAGCTCAGATTTTTCTTTTGGTATAGTGTTACTCTTCACTGGAACCGATATTAAAAAGTTCCATACAGAGGTAGCTGATATTACAGGCATCTTTTTCTACACCTATTTAAGTTAACGTTCTACTTTCCTTAGTAACAAAAATCTGAAAAGATAAAACATTTTCCTGCTTTTAGCTTATGGACATAAAAAGGAAGAGTGAGACAAAGCACAGTTTGAAAAAACAACATTAAACTATTTTACCAGCAGTTATAACTAAATGCTAGCCCCTGTAACTGACAGGTTTCTATTTTACCCTCTCATTTACAATTGCACAAACTTACAAAATGCCAATAGAATTGCTTAATACAAGCCAGTTTCTTCCCTGCAAAAGTTGGTCAATAAATCAGTTAATATTGGATCGAATCCAGCCATACTTGTCTGTGCTTAGAAATGAGACTCTAAAAAATGTCTGTATGTGATTCTGGACATGAGAAAAGGTTTAAGATTAGCAGCTTCTAACACAAGACTCCCAGTAACCCTAATGCTGCACATCTATACTGGGAACATACTTTCCAGCCCTGATTGTCAGAGGGAAGGTCTACCAGTTTTGCTGTCAATCAAAAGCTTCCCATGCAATGTGCAGAAGCCCAGTTTCCAATACAAGGTCTTTTGAGTAAGGAGAATTTTCCACTAAGCCTGGACACTGGACTGAGTAACACAGGTTGTTGCTTTAGGACTCAAATACTGTTTCCTACAGCCCTCCCAGCAAACCCATAGCAAGGGCAGCACAGCAGATTCTGACACACATTCTGCCCTTGGGATCCAAAGCTCTTTACTGGTGCTGCTATTGATCTGTGTACTCAAAAACCAAAACTGTTTAAACTCTCTGGGGCTACACAGCAAAGGACTGACTGCTCTCTTACAGATCATTAGTAACTCAGATCAAGAAATTTCCAATATGACAACACGTTTTCAGGCTCTTTTTTTTTTTTCAACCATTCTTTAAAAAAAAAAAAAGGCAAGCATATTTGATCAGGAAGTCTGGATGCAGAAAAACTTTTTTTTCCCTCTCACTTCTCAAAAGACTAGAAAACTTTCTTTTCTGTCCTGACATACCAATTCCAGCTCCTCAAGAGCCACCATGAGGGATAAACAAGGAAGCAGACCACAAGGGATACTGTTTTCTGGATAATACTGAATACATGGTAGCAAGTCAAGAGCATTGACCTTGGAAAACAGAACTCTACTCCCTTTCCAAAACAACCCGTGCCAAAATCCACAATTTGGGCTTGGAAGTGCCAGAAGCAATTGGATGTGACTTTCCCCTCTTGTTCTAATTAACAAATATCACTGCCTGGCAGGTCCTGCTCAAGCTTTTAAAACAACTATTGCATAAACCCCTTCCCCCTTCCACCTTTCCAAACACCTAACACAAAGGCAATTTCCTGGGGGACTGATACCAAGGACTACTGCAATAAAAGCAAGGAACTAAGTTTCACCACAGAACCTGCCTTGTCTACTGGCTGGCCCCTAAGACCCAAGTTACCCTTTGAGATTCTCTCAATGAATAAGTGACTGTGTCACCTTTATACCAGAAACAAAACCAAAAAAAAGTCCTCTGCAACTAAAAACAGGAAAAAAAAAAGAAACATGGCTACATCACAGCTGGAAAAGTTCTAGATGTAGAAGTAACATAATGGGAAAGGAGAACAACTTTTTAAGAAGAAAGGTATATTTTATTTCTTCTTGAAACTTAGTATATCACAAAGCTTAGGCAGTCTTATGGCCAAATTTTTTAAGGGATTTGTTTCAAGTTCTGCTGTGAATTCTGACACTATGATCAAGGTTTGATCAAGACTTACCCTCACAAAGGTGTAATAAAGAGAAGAAAGAGAAAACAGTTCCGTGTAGTTTCTCTAAATCTGTATTATAAATGCAAGCCACCCTGATTTCTATTTACAAACTTTTTTAAGCAGCATCAGTACACAACAGCTATTAAAAGATATTTAGCTTAGTCATTTGTAAACTTTTCCAACAGTCAAGATTTTTTTTTAGGGCTATTTCACACAAACTCACAATTTTCCACACTCTTCCCCTCACACCCCCCACCACAGAAAAATCAAATTATCCTCAAAAGGTACATTATGATTCATGGTCCTGCTGAGATTTTGGTCTGCTTTTAACGAAGCTCAAGGTATTTAGAACTCTATACTGTGCATACTGGTTACAAAACTCACATTAGTTAAAACATGAGACAACACTATCTTATTTCTAGTATAGTCAAGGCCTGTACTCAAGTTTGGAAGAAAACAAGGAGGGGTACTTCTATGTACATGACAACACAGGTGACAGGATTAAGGAGCATAGGGAAGGAAAAAAACCACATCCATAAAACTTCCCTGTCCCGCTGTATACAGGTCTCTGGCCACTTCTCACAGTCTTCCTACAACATCCCATATATACTACTAGAAACAACCCTTGCTGGAGGCAGAAGAAGGGAACGGAAGCTATGAACAGAGCAATACAACAAAAGGCTGCAGGCTCTAAATTAATCCTTAATGCCATGCTTCTCTACACATTCATTATCTGATTTCTAAAAGCCACACATGTTTGAAGATGATCATAAGGTGATTCCCAATCACATTTTTCTCTTCACTTTCTATTGCATTGATCAGTGAAAACAACTAAAGGAATTTACAAGTTCTGAGAATATTCTCAGTATATTCTAATACTTGCTCTTAAATCATAAACATCACTACATGCTCTGTAGTGATCAAATACCTCTACTGATGAGGTAAGGTTTGTAACACTACACCAGAATTACTTACATTTGGAAAGCAAATCCAGAGCTCTAAATAAACACTGTTCTTATTAAAGAGCTCTTTAGTAGAAAGGCCATTTTAGACATACATGTAAGAAAAAAGTTTAAAATTGCCTCTTAAATTACTTGATTTTCACATCTCCACACAAAAACAAAACCACACAAACCAAAAGAACCATCTGTGCCACCTGTTAAAGAGGTTTAATATTCCATCTCCTCATATACACTTCTCTACATTGCTGTAATAATTTTCCACCAACCCTTTGGTCTCAATAACTATGTTTCTTTATTCTTTTTCAAAGGTGAAATGACTGGAACTGAACACAGGGTTCCAACTGAGAAAAATGAGCACAGCGGCATAGGTCTGCTCACAGAACCTTTTCCCTTTCTCCTGCCTACAGCACCTCCTGTACACTTCACAAACAGCAAGTGGATTGATGCTCTAAAGTCTGTGTTCTGCACCTCCCACAGTACACACAGTGGCACAATAGTTGGCACAACAATGCCATACCTGCATACTGTTAGCATTTTGAAAGACTTCTAGAAATAGCTATACACTACTGACTATCAAAAAAAAACCAAAAACCCACACAAACTTTCTCTTCACCTTTGATGCTTTTAGCAACATGCAAGGTCTTTGCTCATAGATTTAAAAAAATCCATCTTCCCAATGTCTGTTATCATCTCATGTAAGGCAGTACAATTATACTCTTTGTTATAATTCCAGTAATTTCTGCAGTTGATCATCACCTACGGTAAAGCAAACTCTGCCAAATAAAAAGTCACCTGAAAACAATGTGCTAGGGGATTAATGCTTGGAAAATGCCCAGCTTCTCACAGGTGTTTCATTTTTCAGGTGTGGCAGGGGACCCAGAATTTTAAAAGCAACAAGGCAGCAAAAACAGTCACTACTGGATGATTCTAAAGTTCTATTTGCAACATAAACCAAAACAGTCAGGAAAAGAGCAACAAAGTAAGCTGCAGCTTGATTTAGGCAACTACAAGATCCATTTAATCAAGGGTTAGTTAATGCAGGACTGTATTTTCACTGAACAGCAAAATAAAATAAAAAAAACAACAACAAAAAAAACACAAATAAAAAAAAACCTCCGAAAACCTTCTGCTAAATGTGATCTATTTTCAGACACTAAATTTATACAGAATTTTGCATTGCATTTCCCTTCCAAAATTTCTGTATGGAAAATACACAAAGAGCTACCTTTAGGACTTAGCAAAATTGATCTGTAATGCAAGAGAGCAGTCCAACAACTGCCTCTCCAATGCTTAGCTGCAAAATAAAGGAATATGAAAACAGGATTTTGAAATTTACAGATTAACAGCAAACTTGCATTAAGTTTGGATGGAGGAAACTAGAGAACCATCTGTACATTGTGTAGCTAGCCAAGCTGTACGATGATTAGCAGAAACTTCATAGTTCTGACTCATAAATGGCAAATTATGTGTTTGGGCTGAAACCACTCAACTTCAACAAAAAGAAATATAAGTTTCCAATAGCTCAATGAAAACACCACCACAACCTAAAGGAAAATGTCATGCCAGAACAGTACAAACAAGGGGTTAAAGGCAAAAAGATTGCATACTTTAATAGGTAACGATGAACTAGAGAAGGTTTGATCTCAAGAAACAGAAAATCCACATGGGAGACCTGTGCTTTTGAGAGCTTGTGAAACCATTTCCAAACTGTACAGTCCCTCCATTCACAGATGTACCAGTTAATTTAATATAGAGAATACTTAGAGCTGATTCGGGCTGAAAGATAAAAAATTCTGGCAGAATCTTTGCAATTTAGTGAACTAAAATTAGAAAACAAAACCCAAACCCTATGTTCATCTAATATAACAATTCCTGTCTAACATTAGCCATGAACTTTCATCCACTTGTGCCTATCTGAAGCCAAATAACTGGGGTTTGGCTAAAGCCTTTTTTTCTGGAAAGGAATTCAGTTCTGACTTGAAAGCTTCAAGAGAAGGATAAGCTCACTTCCCAGCTTCTAAAAACTCACTTCCCACACTCCTAAAAATCTGCCAGTGGTTTCTAGCTTTGTTCTCAGCTACCAGGTCTGGGGAGGAGGCACAGGCTTCAGCTTTCAGTACAACTTCTCATAGCAGCACAGCGATTGCCAGCATTTCCCTATTACTGGCAAGTATGATTCACTTAAGTACACACATCACTGTCAGGTCAGCTCTTACCATTAAAAAAAAAAAAAAAATAGTATTCAAAGAAACAAAAAGAAAACTCCACCCTAAAAATGACTAAAGAGCTACTCAGGTCCTCACATAATGATTGGTTCTCAATTGATAAAAACCCTTTTCCCAAACAAGACAGACCTCTACTGTTGGAAAAAGTTACTGCAAGCTTAACAAGTTTACTCATTACCCCAGAATAACTTCACTGGTCTTGTTATAGGTTACAGACATACATGGCAAATCAAGCCTCTTGCTGCAGCACAGCGGCATCTGAGGTGGGTTGTTGGCAGAGACACAGGAGAGGAGGTAAGAAGTCCCTCCCTCCTAATGCATTTCTTCCGAAGGGGCCAATCTCATGGAAATAAACGTGCTCAGAACCTTATAAGAAGCCACCCTTTGTGGCACTGCTGCTGCTCCTTAAAATAGGGAATTGCTGAAACTAAAAAAATTGAAAAGTTAAAATGAATGCATATATCATAAATATCAAAATGCCTCATTGCAGCCAGGCTTTAGATTGACCTGAACTGTGCTCTATGACAGTGGGACTACTATGTGTCAGCCAGTCACACAGAGCATCCCAAGTACCAAACCCTGTCCTAAGTTGAACTGACAGCTGCACACAGGTTACCTAGTGCCAGCCTTCCTGTCAGATCCCTATGTTGCATCACAGTTACTGCAGTCTGCAACATGACAGTGACAACGTGACAATGTTCCAAACATTGGAGTTAACAATGCGGTTATTTCTTTGGTTAAGAAACAACCAGCACCCACCTTGCACCTTCCATTGAAACATCAGGCTATGATAAAAGAAACATAGAATCAATCCTTTCTCAGTCTTTAAAGCTAGAGAGTGAAAAACAGGCTAAAATTCTGATTCTTAAAATAATTTATGTTGGAAGCAACCACTAGAGGTCATCTAGACCAACCATATGCTTAAAGAAGCCAGTCCAAAGTTAGATTTTACTCCGACTCTGCAGCAGAAATGAGATAATTATGGGCTGGGGTATATATTTCAGGGCAGAATTTGGAGGAAAGGAGAGCTATTTCTTTTAATATTTGGCTGGACTATGGCTATGCAGAGAATTGAAACATAATTTTGCTACAATAAAGTAAATAATTTTAGTTAAGATACTTCACCTCTATGATGAAACTCAGTGTTACCATCTGCAACAGACTTACACTTCATCCCGTTTGTTAGGGTACAAGAACACAAGACACAAAATAAGTTTAAAACATTAATATAAAAAAAAATTATCTGGAAGCTTTGCAAAACCTTAAATTCAAAGCTAGAAATACTTAGCTACCATGGATAAGTTCCACCCCGCTTTTTTCCTTTGTTTCAACTCTCCAAGATCTTTCAAGAGGATAAGTAACTCAAGAGTTACCACTATTTAAAAGGCACAGTATTGCATTAGTCTCAGATGTACAAGCATCATTTTCAATGCCCTAAGTATGACTGTAACAAGACAGACGTGTTCCTACACTTCTACAGTTCTATCTGTAGAAAATATGGTGAATGACTGTCTTATATAATGTAGACTTGTGTCTTTGATGGACTACATCAGCCAGCTGCAGAAAAAAGGTATCACAAGTAATAAGGGGCCACGTTTTACAGCTCCCATGGTTGTTCATTACAGCAGCAGCTCTGCTAGCTGCTAGAAAGATGAGCAAGGAAACCAATGAGCTGTTTGATGTCTAAACCGAAAACTTATAAATCAAAGCCTTTGTGATATCCAAAGCTTAAAGTAAGTTTTACTGAGCTTTGCAGGAACTTCATCAGCCGAATGTTCAGTTCTACCGAACCCGCACTAGATGTCAGTCCTGCCCCAGTGCAACAGGGTTCAGCTAGTACAGGCACACACAGGGAACAGGTATTCCCGAAGCACTGCGTTTTCACCCTACACTATTAAGGATCACACTTGACTAGCACTTAGCGAACAAGAATAAGAACTAGTTCTGTTTCGTAGACAAAAAGTAAAAAAACGACATATTTTGGTCTTAAAGTGTGTTCTCTGTCAAAAGTGAGCCAGTTTTGTAACTAGATCAAAGAAAAGTTAAAAAACAGATTAACATGCAGCTGCAATAGGTGCAATCCGGTTTCTTCAGGGAAATAAAGAAACTAACAAACTTTGGCACTTTTGGGGGGGACAAAAAATTTCCCAGAAAGAAAGGCAAGTCAAAGTTGCTCTACAAGAAGCGGAACTAAGAGAACCTGTTACTCAACAGATCTATGATGATTGTTTCTTGGACTTCTTTCCTTCTCTTGCCTTTTTGGACAGAGACATAACACACAATTCCTAGACTGCACAGAATAGTACATATTGACTCGTGGGCAAGTTACAGTTCTGCTTTTTAATCCCTTTGTAGGGTACTGCTTTGAGCCTCCCATCTCTGCTCATTTATCAACATTCACAAAATCCTTGAGAAGAGAGGTCTACTCCTGCCTACTCCTCTTTCAAGCCTAACTAAAGCTGGCTATAGTAGTCATCCTATTGGGATGTCTTATCTGTGTGTATATGTTGCTTCCTTAGGAACAGCCCCAAGATCTAATAGAGTCAATCAACCTTGATATCCCTCAGCAAGACTGCTGCAAAATTGCTTGCTTACAGGTCATGCAGTCTCAGGGCACAGCAGTTTTCAGTACTATTCTTTAAAATGAGACTTATCTTTGTCCCCATGGCAACAGACTGCAGGCATGTCCACACCACAGTTAAGAGAAGTGACTGTGGTTTATTTGCTTGCTTCCGTCTTCAGTTCAAGAAAATATAGCAATATATCTTAAATAGTACGAGTTAGGGTCTTCAGAAACTGAGGACACACTCATTAGCTAAAGCTCATGCTGTCATCACATCACTCCCAATACTGAACCTTTCTATCCCACAACTGCAGAAATATCATAACCAGCTGCAGAGCAGCACCTGGTGAGACATGTACATCATATTATCTGAAATTATTTCAGTGTGCATTTTACAAGACTAATCCATTCAAATAAAAGACACTGAGTGTACATTGTGTGCCTGAGTCATTTCCACCCATCAATCTGCCCCTTTCCCCCTCCAAAAAAACCAAACCACACCCCAGTCAGTTAAGATGTTCGCAACTAATATAAACAGGACAGAAGAGGCAACACTTCCCATACCACAGATGAAGGTGGCCAACAGGCTTTTTGCTTCAGTTGACTCTTACCTATGGATGTTTCCAGGTATCATGTTAAGCTAAAAAGGTCACTGACCTGAATATGTCTGAATGAGGCTAATATTCAGAAACCTTAAATAAATACCTGCTTTCCTTAAGCCAAAGTCACATCAATCCATCCCAAAGTAAGTCTGGTAGACCAGTGAAATCCTATGTTGTGCCGCAGCAATACATGATGAAAATTATTTAATCCAATTTCTCCCACAAGCACCAAACCTCCACAGTTTAGGTTACTTTCATATTTAAGACGACTTATTCTTCAAATTAGTAAGAAGGCCAGAGTGGGTGGAGGGGAAGGAAAAAACACCCAGACAAATTAAGGTATCAAAACACCCTTGTATACAGCTGACCATCTTCAGTCACTGGATATTTCTGCTAATTCACACAAGCTGAACTGCATCACAGCAGCTAAGGGCAGTCAGCCTCTTCAAGACACTCACCCTGGCAGTGAGTTATGCCCATTCCATGCCTTCAAGCACTAAGGGAAGTTGATCCTGGTCTCCCATATCTGCTTTGCTGTAAGAATTAGAAAAGTCACAGAGCAAGCTCTTTTGCTTCTACTTTACAGATTTAGTCCTGTATTTATGGTGTCATAGATGAAGTCAAAATGTTTCAGAAAGAAGGAGAAATAGTTAGGTTACTCATTTCAGTCTTGAAGATGTCATTTTGTTATAATAACTTGTCATATGCAACATGCAGATACATTTCCATGCCCAGACAAGCAGTTATCTCACTCACCATAAACATCCAAACTTTACTTTTTCCTAGCGTCATAAGGACAATACTCTTACAACAAGGTGAAAAAGGTTATTGTTCTTCAAATCTACATGTAAAACCTTAGGCCCCAAGGCAAGCCTTCTTTCTTCACAGAGAAGAAGCTATCTCTCCCCTAATAAATCAAAGTGCACATGCAGTATTCTGTTATAAGTTTCATCAGAAAAATCTGCTATTCAGGCCCAGAAACAACACCTAGACCAGACACTTACGGGCTAAAGTGTTTAGCTGTCAATGAGATCATAAGCAAGGAGACTTCTGTACAAAAAAACTATACACACCCAACTGCCATAAGCATACATATTCCAGTACTTCATATTACCTTCAAACTACAGAGTCATGAAGTCAGGTGAATATCCAGTTTTCATTATATATTCTGAAAACATTTATCTTGTTTAGTTGTAAAAAGCCTAACAGGGAGCCAAAAAAAAACCCCAACACCAAAAAACAACAGTATTTTATTACATAATCTTACTTTTCCTTTACAGAGTGAAAGTGAGTTGTAACAACGCAAGTTAGTGATCCTAAATTCAAATGATCAGCAGTATATGTGGACATTTCAAGATGTCAAAGTATAACTGCAGAAGAAATAAGAGCTAAAAGAAACAGCACAGGAAGAGGTACCCCAATTTTTCTAAGGCATCTCCAGATATTCTGGCAGGAAATGAAAAGCGCAAAACCTCAGGGGGTTTCTCTGTCCACTGTGATAGAGAGACGAAGCCCAAGTCATCTCTGTCAGCTGCAGACAGAAATTCAAACAATCATCCTGCAGCTGCCATAGGGGAGGCATCCAGCACCTGTACTCTCTGCTGAAGAAGACTTGCAGGTGCTCCTCATCCTCCAAGGTATTTTATTACTATGAAAGAGACACCCTAATCCAAGTTACAATTCCTCTTCAGAATCTCACAAGCCATTACTTCCAGACAGCAAGAGAAAAGAGACCTATTCTGTTCCTCCTGCTGTCAGCATCTGCCTTCTACAGAACTCACTGTGTCATGAAATGTTTCCCCCAGCTGGCAGGCAGGGACACTGAGGTCCTTCATCTTTTAAAAGCAGTTCTTCCAACTGTTCATGCAGGTTCCATTTACATTAGTTAAAGAGCAAAAAACAGGCACAAAGAGCAAGCTAGACAAAAGTGTATCTTAATAATCCATTTCTCTCCCAGGACCTCATCTCATCCCAGCTGTACAGCTGAGAAACTGTACATTTTCTCAGTGGGAATGCTCAAGCTAGCCTCCTTATATACATTGGAAGCATCTGGTCCATACACGCGCTTTTCTTGCTGGACTGACATGTAAACAACTGCATAGCCAGCTTTATAGCAATAAAACTGACATCTAAGACCTTCAACAAGAGCAAGGATTACTGCGCCAGGCATAAGTTATCAAATTTAAGAGGAGACTCTGGAGATTGGCATAGGACAACAAGCTTTGCCCCTTAATGTCTACAGCAAGAAGTTAGGTTGGCTAGCCTAGAAGCACCTTTAGCTGACATTCAAAATTGAGTCATAAGAAAAGCTAGTGGAAAAGGCAGCTCACAAGTGTTTGCTGTTGCTCAAGTGTTCACAGTGTTGTTTAAGTGTTCACACAAGTGTTCACAGTTGTTTAAGTCTCCAGATGGCAACATTTGTTTTGGCCATTTGTTGTCTGTAACTAAGCTTGCAATGCACTTTTCAAGGCCACCAGGGTACTAACTGAAACAGTTAAGGAGTTGTAATGCCTTGAAGGCAAAGACTTACAGTAATATTTAAAGAACAGGTACCACATACAGGATGCAACAGAAAAAGGAAAAAACCTCACACAAACAAAACTCACACACAATAGCATAAAAAGAACATGGAAAGCATTTCTGGTTTTTAACCCTTCAACCCATTCTGCAACAGCCAGGAGATCTTTAACTCCATGCACAGTGGGTGGGAGTTAAGAGTCAGACAGTTCAAAAGAACATATCCTGTGCCTATGTCCTTACACCACTTTGCAAGAACCACCACAGTCCCAGCACCAAACCTGGCAAACTGACGAAGTCACCATTTCAAACTTGTAGCAAGCACTTTCCATAGGTCTAGATATTCCAGAAAGTGAACTCTGGTTCAAAGATAAAACATTTCATGGGCAAAGGAAGCAATGAGTTGCCACACCAAGCCACTCCATACCTGTAATCACAGTCCAATGTACAAATAATTAGCATCTACACTACTGGAAAAGTTAAAGATTGGAAACCCAGGTTTTTCCCTACAGTATACTGCCAGTCTAAAAGTTTTGGAACTAAATGCCTATTTCAGGTTTATCAAAGAAGGTTGGTCAAATTTTCTCTCAAAGCTGATAGAGAAACTCAGTAGAACTGTTAAAAAAAAAAAGGCTAGTAGGACTGGGTGAAAACAAGAATAAAGAAGAATAATTTTGTACTGGTCTAATCAGTCACAACAGTGAATCATTGAGTTAGGAGATAAACAGTTATTCTATGCAGAAGCTGAACTTAAAATTTCTCCCAATTCAGACATTCTAGATAGTTTTTCATTCTTTGCTACGGTTACAGCTTAAAATATTGAGATACTTAAAGCTACGTTTAGAAGTGAGTTTACTGCAGAACTATAGAGTTAGAGAAGTGAAAATGAGGATGCAGGTGTAACAATATTAGAGACTTCTGGCTGATTATCTAGTGTGCATGAGAACTGCTTACCTGTCTGAAAGGAAGATCAGTTTTCAAATTCCTGTTTCAAACCCATGGAATTCACAGTGTTCCAGGGACAGGAACTGGATTCTGCCTAGCTTCATCAATAGGATTGTATAAGCCTCACTTAAACAACAAAGCCTCTAGGGTTTTCAAATGTTATAGTGAGTACAAAGCAATCAAAAGCACATTCTTCATCTGCACACTGTGTGATACATACACCTATTACTCTTTTTAAATTTTTAAATATTCTTTTTACAGATACTTCAAGGCTGACAGTATGTACACCAAACACCCCACCACCTGCCCAAAGTCAATTATTTATTCAAAGCTGACTCTGAGAGCCAAAAAGGTGTGCTAGTCTGACAGCTACAAGCAGCATGATAAACCATATTTCAGGAAAATGACTCAGTAAGTTCAAAGTGTTTTACACATTTAATTAAGCCTTACGCTAACTCCAGTTGGCAAGCAGGAGTATGAATCATGAAAGCTAGATCATAGGAGCAAACTCAAAGGAACACAAACTCAACTGCTTACTCTTGGTGCTGAATAATTACTGCAGCAGGGACCCAGGAAGAAACATTCTGCTTCATAAGCAGCATAATATGGATAGGAAGCAAAGGGTAGGGAGCCAAGCAGTGCCATGACTTGAAGCACTATGCTATACTAATAACCAGTCCTAGCTGAGGCATTGCCATCCTGCCATTGTTTATCCTCACTGTGTTGTTAACTGACACTGCAACACTCATCTACTGCTCTTCCCCTTTAGTGTCTTCTACAAAGCTCTTCTTCAAAGAGTGGATGGAACATCAAGGACAAAGGCTACCAGAACAAGGTAATGGTAATGATGTTATTAGCACAACTTTTGTGCCATCATTGTGCACACCACTGCATTTACTCAGTGGTTACCATGCTGTTACTTTACGTACTACACACTGCAGTATCCTGACCTTCTTTATTTAAGAAGAAATATACCCTAAGTTGCAATACTGAGTCAAATTACAAGTAAAAGAGATCAAACTTGTACAACACAGTCCTGATGCTAAAATAAAAAATATTATGCAAATATACATATATTATCTTGTTGTCCATGGGTTGGCCATTCCCACTGCTGATAAGATTTAGCTAAACTAAAAAAGAACACCAAGAAGAGAGCTCTAACATCTGAGGTTCCTCAAGACCATAGGAAACCATACAACAGACTTGTAGTTCAAAAAGGATTCACAGAGCATCCATAACACGTTGCACTCTAAATCACCTCCCACCATGCCCTAGAAAAAAAATAGCACATGAAAAAACACACACACCACTAGGTTGCCACAAGAAAACACAGGTCAAGTACAGTCATTGTCCTTCACACTCTCTTACAAACTCAAACTCCAGAAGCAGCTTACAATAAATTAAGTTCCTACACACATCACTATTAGTGTACCTGCTCTATCCTCAATGTGCTGACACACAGGATGACCAGTTTTCCCTGTTAGACAAGGAGACCTTGAGTTCAGGGGTACTATCAAACACCAAAAGATGCAACCTGAAATACTGCCACTTTCTATTTGCACCCATGCTCAAGTTATAAGGCTAGCATGGTAAAAGGTAACATTCACATCTCTTGTAGGGTAGAGCACTAAATTTCTCACACTGTTTTTATTTCTTTTCCATTGCACTGCAAGTGAGACTGCTATCACAAAGGATGGATCACCAAAGGGATGGAAATGACGAGAAGTCTACAACATAGCCCTGCATCCGTCTTCCCAAAGTAACAACCAAGTGGTGTTCAGCAAAGAGGCAAGGAGCTCTACATGCTCTGTCCTTAGCCAGCAAGTCTCCTGTACTACTGCACGTGAGCAAAAATTGTCAGAACTTAATAGCATCAGAGAATGAAGTGCATTGCCACTAGAGATGAGAAGTCACTTTTTGGGTTTTTTGTGGTTTGGGGGATTTTTGGGGCAAACTGTGCCTCAGAAATTCAAGTCAGGCTACTGACAACACCAGCCTCTACATTGCTTATATGGTGTCCAAACACAGCTCTGGCATCTTGTGTGTCAGATTCTACCACTCAGCTGGTACTACAGCTCCATTTCACACAGCTGGCCTGAAGACAGAATTGCAACACTCTTCCCCTACCAGCACAGTACAGACAACAGCTTCATTTACTTCAGAGACCAGTATTTTTTTAGCTACTGGATGACAACCTCCAAAGCAAGGCTTTTCTACTTCTCTCTCAAAGTACACACCATAAACACAACCTTCACCTATAGTCAGGATCTATCACTATCATTTCAAGCAGAACAAAGTTGTACAACTAAGAGCATACATTCTGAGAACAAAGGTACAAGAAGATTAGAGGTTCCCATTACAGCAGTAGACAGGGCCTTCACAAACATGCTCGAAGTTGCTTCCTTTGTTAATTTGAAACCATTACAAAACATCCTACCAGATCCAGTTACCGTCCTCCCCTAGTCAAAGAGCACTAGTGTTAAACCTCTTGCTCAAAAGAAAGGCATTTGTGGCAGATGCTACACTGACTTTCAAGACATGTACCACTAATGCATTTGAAGCTTGAGGTGGACACACCTACTCTGTAGAAGCAAATATTAATCCTTCAGCCGTTCCCACACTATTAATCTGGAAACTCCAAACTCCTCAGTGCAGCTACCAGGACTGAGCTATCAGACAGCAAAACTCTTCATGCAACCCTAACACAAGCCTGATTTAAACCAATAAATAAGGGAAAGGCTGTCACCTTTGCCACACCTTTTCATTCACCTTTACATACACCATGAGATCTTGTATGAGATAGGCATCAAGCCTGGGTATCAAGGCATATTTATTTGGCATTGTGCTTTAATGCTTAACTACTTGTTGGATACTGGGTTCAGATGTTTATAGGATTTAATTGTCTTTTATAGAAGTAAAACCACACACCGCAAACTGCCAAATACTAATTCAGATCTACAATCTATGTTAATAGCCCAATCACTCAACAAGACTGTCACCCACAGAAACATACCAATACCTGTAATAAGATTGCTTCTCATGCACCATTTCCAGAAGAAATCTCTGTGAAACTAGAGGCATGCTCTGGCATCTCAGGGCTACTTTGCCCTCCCCAAAGCATGATAAAACCATATGCCAGGCTAGGAAAATGGACACCAGGAAATTGAAAAGGATAAAGCAACCAGACATAGAAATAAACCTAGAAAACAACCACAGTCTCCTGCCTTGACAGATCTTATGGCTCAATTCTTTGGGACAGATGTGCCCTGTGCATCTAATCTACAGCAACCCTACCAAATTTCAAGAAAACAGGTAATCATTCCATTTTCTCCTAAAAGTTCACAGCATTATATGTATCAGGCTTAGGTATTCAGATTTGTCATTACCCTCTCTAACCATTTGGTCACTAACAGTGCAAGAGATCATTTAGGCATCTGTGGAGAACCTAGACAGTTGTTTAAGAAGGAACTCCCAAGAACAGCTGTGTGAATCAAGCACAGAAACTAGCACACAGCCCTGATGGAATAGGACCCTGACCTTGCTTGGCACCCAGGGACAAGGAACCAAGGCTACTTCTTGACAAGCAGGACAGACCAAAGGATGTTGCCCCAGAAAAACTTCCCTCTGGATAAAGTTCATCTCCACATCTGCAATCAGCTTCTCTGCCATGCTGCTGCAGGACAGGCTGCAGACAGACATCACCTCTGAGGCCTGTTGTGTCAGGTGCAGTCAGGAATACTGCAGTTAGGAGGCTGGGAATTACTAAGCATCACCTTGCTCTAGCTCTGATTTTAGCAACAGAAGTTGGCCCTCCTTCTACTGTTACTCTTTTCCTTCTAAGGAGCCTCCCAAAATGACCTGAAAGGAGATGAAGAGACCAAGTATTTCAAAGACTATTTAACTAAAATCATAAATATGTATGTATATATCTGTAATACACACCCCTCTGATCGTTCCCTCCCTATTCAGCTGGGCAGAGTGCTCAGAGTATCTTTTGAGACCATTGCTCCAGCATTTTAAGCTCAGCATCTTTAGCCACCAGGGCTAGTCTGTAACACAACCCTCAGGCACACTATGGGATGTGAAAATTCACAGGTACACTTCTGTGTAACTCAGAAACAGTTTTCAGATGACAGACACTGAGAGAAGACTCACAGACATAACCAAAACACTACATACACAATTTTATTCTGTTGTATCAGCTTCCTTTATAGGAAGGATGACTCACAACCCTTAGTTTTCTTTAAAAATAGATTAATAAAGCAAATCATGTTAAAAGCTGATGTAACATACTGCACAAAAAGTCTCTCTCAAAACTGTTTATCATAGTAAAAGACTTTTTACAGGAAAATGCAGGAGATGATACAAACTAAACATGCATTATTAACAGCACAAACTAGGAAGCAATCCATTCAAATAACAGTCTCATGTACAAATTTTAACAATACTATATTGTTCATTGTTCTGTTTTGGAATGTTTTTTCCCATAAGAAGTATTACCCCACAAGTGAAAATTGAGAACTGCACTAAAAATATAAAGTTTCAAATTAGTAAATGTTGAGGACCTCTCAGCTCCCAGTTACTGGAGAACTGTGGTTGCTACAGTGTACAAGAGGATCAGACTACTGATCCAAATAACTAAATAAGAATAAATATGCCTAAACAACACACTGAAAACTCAGAGCACCACAAATAACAGAATACATTAGTGAAAGGGATAGACTGTACCTCAATCATCCATCAAATATGTGAATGCCAGTTAGTACACACTATGCTTTCTCTTTTTCTTTTGAATTTTGTTCTCAAAAAGAATTCTAGACCACACTTAACAAATCTAATACTCACTCTAATTACTGACTTCACATGAACACATCCATTAAAAAGGGGAGAAAACAGCTACAAAATAAAGACAAAAATAACAATCAGGAAATCCACATTCACTTTCAAGGAGACAGGTCCGAGCAGGGGCAGAATTTGTCATTTACTAAGCTCCTTGGACTCAATTATATGAAGTCAAAACTTGAGGTTTTAACTTCATATAATTACAAATTGGTCATTTGATCATGATACCTAAACTTCAAGAAACTTAGATATGCCAGAAATTCTACAGAGATGCTGGATCAAAGTTTGGAACAGCTGGGAACCCGCAGTTAGCGTCACAGAGAATACTGTACAAATACTCACCCGCAACCCTAGAGATCAGATTTTTATATTCACCTGCACACTTCTCTGATGTTGATGCAACCCTCTGTCTTCCATAGAGATGGCATACAACATGACTTTTCTGTCCACCTAGCAGAAAAAACTCGTCAAATGAGACAACGCATCGGGTAGTTTTAAAGCACCCAGATGCTTAAGAGGTAATTTGCCATCTTCCTTGACTTCTCAGATGTATTCAGACCAGCAACAAAACCCACACTGCATATTTCACACATCACTTGTAAATTTCTTTGTGAAATCCTGAGAGCAATAAACATGCACAGTTACTGACCACATACTCTATAAACAGAACTACTGCAAGTTTAGCTCATTGGTTAAAATGCAGCCAGACTAATTTATTACCAAAAGCTCCCTTTGTAGTTAAAAGGGAAAACTACTAAAGTATTGAATAAAATAAATTACACCCTGAAACACATAACTGCCTAGAAACAGAAGCCTAATATTATCTACAAAACAACATAATTATTCTGTGTCTAACCATGCCCATTTGAGAATATATTTTTTTTAATTATTATTTAGAGCTACATTCTGCTTTCTTCCAAAGATTTGAGGAAAAAGCAATCAGAGGAAGACTTTCTTCCAAAACAACAGTGCTCATCTTGCTGCTTTGTCACATCACTTTTCCTATGGTGAAAGGTTTTTATAAACCTTGGAAGCAGCAGGAAAGGGGAAAAGATGATTCAAAGAAAGAACTCTCATTTCAACATAAAACACTATGTTCTTACGATAGAACAAACTATAGAGGGAGCAAGAAAATTAGAGTAATCTAGAGGGGAAAAAAGGAAAACAACTGCCTTACAGCTCATTGTACTTAAGAAAAATGGATTTCCTCACCCTAGAATTGTTACCATCTATGTATAAATTGTAGCTTGTTCCCATTTTTAAAAAAAAACACAGCTCTCTAGGAGGCATCATACTGATCACAGAAACAATTGACTCTCAACTAGAGGGACTGCCAAATGACTCATCTCTCATGATGACATAACTCAGAACCAGCACACTCTTGGACACCAACTACCATTGTGGTACAAGATCATTTTCACGAGGGAATGGTTTTTCCCAGATGAACTTTAATCTCTCTTAAGTAATAACTCCTGTTCAAAATCAAGCAGCCAAATTCCATGAAACATATTCCTTCTTTCATATACTGTCAGAACTTATTTTTCCCACTCAGCATGAGATTTGCTCAGTAGTGACTGCTGCAGTGCAGTCTACAAAGTTTATTTTAAAAGCTTCCAAAGACAATATATTTGCTGTGCATCCAAGAGCCTGCCTGACTGATTAAATCAGAGCTGGTCATTTCAGTGTCCACATAAGAAAAAAGATGGTTGGTCAGCCTTTTAGTCTGTGGCCAAACATTGCAAACTTAAAAATCCAACACACAACCAAAAACCACACCAACAAAACATACACCCGCCATGCATTGTCCCTGAACTCTGCAGGCTGCATCACCCCACTATGTCAGTGCTTCTTGAAGTATCAGGAACAGAGGTGAAATCACCACCAGAACAAAGTCCTGATTCAACAGATGTTCAAGAAGATCGGGCCAATACATGTAAAAGTTGCACTTCAGCGGCAGTGAGTATCAGCTATTCTCAGGTAAAGGACACTCTGCCACTATAAACATCAGTGACCTTCTCTACCACCTAAAACGCCATCACTTCCTCATTTAGGATCCTAATAGATAGAAAAAATGAGTTATTTTTGGTTATTAAAAACTAAGATTTCTGAGAAACGAAATCTGTCACCTTTCAGACATGGAAAGAATGGTTTCAATGCAGGTTGCCACTCACAATAGATATCAGCATTTAGCAACAGCTGCAGAAAGTCAGAGGGGCTGAGAAGTCTTGAGAAAGGTTCACAGACTTTTTCAGAAGTTTTTTTAAATGCTGTTATCTTGTCTCTAATGCATCTTCCTTAACAGCACCCTGTGTGAAAGCAGTAATTGAAAAAAGTAATAAAGACTGAAATAAAAATAGCTAAAACACAAAGTTTATCTTTAACGATATCCCCTTCATGTTAAACATTAAAGTTCAAATGCAGTAATTCTTTCAGTTTATGCAATAATTTTTTCTACACGCTGCTTAGCCCAAAAAATTAGAAGTTTTCTATGTCTCTATTTGCTGTATGAAATGTACAAGGCAGAGGAGAAGAAAAAATACCAAAGAAACAAAAATTATCAAGTTTTCTCTTTATACTGATACCTCCCTTATATCTGTCGTAATTCAGTTGATGGGGGCAGTGACAGCAAGAAGTCAACTTCTATAAAGAATGAGAAGTAACAAAATCCTATTCCTCTGAGAGTAGCACAGCTGTTGCCCTGTCAGCTTCCGCCTCCAGTGCTGGGATTCTGAACACAGGCTCTGGGGTGCAGGAGGAAGAGAAGACACTTCATTCACTCATTCCATGACCACAGCTGTCCCCCTCTCATATTTTACTCACACTAATCAGTGATGGAATAACTCTTCATCTCCATCAAGGAAACACATTTTTACACATTATTTTTCATGAAGTTAAATGGAAAACAGTATTCTGTTGGTTGCTTCATCAATTCCATTCCAAAACAAATTGCAGTTACTTTAAAGAAGTGCTAGAAGATAGGCACCACAGATTAATTCCCAAAATACTTTGGAGAAAAAAACAGCTTCTAAAAAGCAATTTACAAAGTTATTGCCTACCAAATCCTTCCTTAGAGCTAAGTACTTTTATTTTTTATGCTTTGGATTTTTAATGGAAAGGTTTAAGTGAAACATCTTATATTGCCTACACCACATGCTCAAAGAATTTGTATATCACCAGTGTAATTTTGTAAGAATCTATGCAAGGCTGTAGTTTTCTGGTAATAAGAGCTTGCATTTGAGCTCACTCAGTATATACTTCTATAGAGAAAAACAAGTAATCTCAGACAGGTTTGTAGGCACCTCTATTTTAGAAAGGTGTCTCACAATAGCTGAACTTACAGCTACCTACACATCATAATGCATTAGTTGATAGAGAAACAATTTTTCATTACTTGAACCATTTTCCTTACACATTTCCTTAATTCTGGGTGTTTGGGGGTATTTTTGAGGGGAAAAAAACCCCCAACATATTAAGTAAATATGTTGCTGTCATCTAGCAAGCTGAACTAGGCTTCCCTCCTCAAGAGCTTTTACATCATATTAGAAAATTACACTTCTCTTGTGCCATACCACATACTCAATTGACAATAACCTTACTATCTGTTTTCCCCAGAAAGGATAAGATGCTTGTATTGCCTAAGTTTTTTAACAGAATACAGATTTTTATGTGTGTATGTATACATGTAAACAGATCGAAGTCACCAAGAAACTTCAATCATTATCTTTAATAACCTCCTGTCCCAGGAGAAGCTTATATTCTCTGATCACTTCCAACAACTAAAATACACAACTCACAGAGCAGCAGAAAATTAAAGTTGCTCTGTTTGAAGGGCCCCCAGTACACATACTAACATGTGATCTGCAAGATCAATCACTGAGACCTAGGGGTTTTTTTTTTCCCCTGCACTATGCAGTCAATTATGATTACTACTAAAGATCATCCCAAACATATATTTAGCTTTCTAATGGACTGAACAGTCCCTACCAGGGGTATTCAGACCTTTAATTGAAGTGGGAGACAAGGAAAAGTGCATGGGATACTACTGAAAAAAAACCCACCTCTCCAAATTTGCAACAAAAGCAACACTTCATGGCAAACAAGCACATCCTGACCTCCCTTAAGTCCAATGCTATTTTTTTGGCAAGAGAAATAAAGTGATCTACCAGCAATTCTAGTATTTGCATGCACCAGTTTAGCTGTTTTGACATAATCCTACTGAAGATCACAAAAACCAGCCTGGAAAAAAATCCCCATTGTCTCAGTAGTTGAACACAACTCCATCGCCTTTGAAAGGGGCTGTTACTGGCAGTTCAACATTACAACAGCATAGATTGCCTCCATGCTGGGGTAGGTACCCACTACAGACAACCTGACCAGGGAGAAGCAGAAGCCTTCTTCAGGCAGCAGGAAGAAGCCTTATGTACACAGGCCATAATCCTCAAAGAATCCACTTTTTACACTCTGGTATCTTCTGAAATGCAAAAGCAATCCAAGAGATTTCTACACTGATGAATGCACTTCCTGACACAAGTGATCAACAAGCCATTGAGACAAGTTGTTCTGCTGGTCCTGATCCCTACAAAAAAGAAAGAATTGGTCAAGACTGAAGTTCAAGGGAAGTTTTCATTGCAGTTACCAGGAAAAGGAGAAACAAGATCCTGAGACAAAAGAACAAAGCAAAAGCCAAGATCACAATCTTCGACTTCAGCAGAGCAGATCTTGTTCCTTTAGGCATCTGCTTGGACGAATCCCATTGTAGATGATCCTGGAAGGAAGAGGGGTCTAGGAGAACTGGATAATTTTCAAGGATCACCTCATCCAAGCTCACAATTTGGCCACCCTGATCAACAGAAAATCATGCAAAGGCAGACAAAGGCTCCTTGTTCATCCATGCAGGCATCTGACAAAACTCAGACATGAAAGAAGTATATATAAATGGAGGAAACAGAGGTGTCCAGTAGGAACATGGAGACTATTAAGCATGTAGTGTTGGTGTCAGGAAAGACAAAGCCCATGCACAATCAAACCCAGTGACAGACACAGAGTAACAAGAAGAGCTGCTATAAGTATATTAGTTGCAAAAGAAATAGCTTTGGTACTTCTGCTGAGTAGGGAAGGGCAGATGGTGACAAAAGATGTAAGGCCAAGGTACCCAGTGCTTTCTTGCCTTGATTTTTACTGGTAATATGGGGCCTTTAGGACTCTCAAGCCCCTGAAAGAGGTGAGAAAGAAAGATCTGGCCTTGGTGGAGGAGAGTCAGAGAGGATTTAAACAAACTGGATGTCATTCCCTCAAAAAACAAAACAAAAAAAACAACCAAACAAAAAAAAAAACCAAACACACCCACCAAAAAAACACAACATTCTGAGGAAGCTGAAATTGTTGCCCCCAAAGAAGACAATGCAGGGGACAGAGAAGGAATTGAAAGTGTATCTTATTAACATGTAGAAATACCTGGGGGAAGTAAAGAAGACAGAGCCAGACTCTTCACAATGGTATTATGGTATTCAGTGAGACAACAAGAGGCAGTGGACACAAAACAAAGCACAGGTAATTTTATTTAAACGTGACAAATTTTTTTTTGCTCCTGGTGTGAGCAAACACTGGAACAGGGTCCTAGAGAGCCTGTGGAGTCCATTCAAAGCAGGTAAGGTCAGACTAGAGGATCTCCAGAGGCACCTTCCAACAGCAGCTTTCTATGTTTCTATGCGAAATTACTGCATTGATAGCAATAGCACTAGAGCAAATATAAAGTTTCCACTGATATGCAGGTTTTGTGCTTTCCTCACTATGATTATTCAACATAGTTTTAATTTCCTAAATGGTATCACTCACATGAGCTGCTACCACCATTATTTGTACAAACTTGATCTTCCACTGAGGATCCAGTAAATTCACATCTTCTACGGACAGTGACAGAGCCTGCAATGTATGCTTGCCAGGAGACTATACACAGAACATCCACCTTTGCTTACTCCAATTTTATTATTCACATTTGCACCAGTGTATGTAGTATCAGCAGAAGTTACATGTGTCTTTGGAAACTATACAAGAGTTAATAGTGAGCCTAGGTCCTTCCGTTTTCAGTTTTGCCACACAATTCTGTTTGCATATCCTCATTTCCACTGCGTATCTCCTCTGCTTTCCCAGGAGCCCCATGCAAGGTTTGAATTAGAGCACACAAATTCCCTTGAAAGGGTAAAACTGCTCAACACAATATTACAAGCTAGCTTCTGAATGCTATAATTTCAAAGTACTGTGGGCTGCATTGCACATATACTCATTATTTTAGGAAGCCGTGACAAGGCATTTTGCCACCAACTGCACCTTCAAAAAGGTTTAGATCAACACTTTGACATTAGACCACAAGGCACATCACCCTTAACGATGCTGGGGCCTCTAAGAAACACAGGTCATCAAACTTATCCTTCTCTATCAAGAAAAGGCCAGTTTGCAAAAAACAACTACTTAAAGAGAAAACTGCATCCCACAAGTCTAAGCAAGAACCGCTGCAGGAGTTTGAAATCCTCTTGAGGAAATTTTTCATCCACTAACCTGTCTGCCTTTGTGGCCGGACAAACTGGGTTCACAGATTTGGGATGCTCCCATTCCTAGGAAAAAATCCTGTTGATAGCAACCCTGAGTAATATAGGTGACAATTCTAGAACAGAGCTGACACACAACAGTTTAGGGCCAGGGTGTGCCTCAGAAACACTTGTATCAAACAATCCCATTAATTTATGCCTCCAAAAAAAGTAAAGAACTTGTCCATCAACAGTAAGATCGGATCTCAGGAAAAAAATGCAAAGTGCAGTTTTTATAATGCATTTTACCACCATCTCATTTGTCCATACTTTACACAGGATAAGAGAAAGCTGAAGGCCAACATAGCCTAAAGCAGGTCATTTACAAGAACATCCTTTAAGCAGATGTGAACCTTTGCATTACACGAGTTAAATTCACTCCTTAAATCATGCTTCAGTGTCTCAAAAAAATAAAAAGATTGCTTTGGGGTTGGGCACAGTACAGCTATCAATCACTAGAACTGTTCTTTCTTGCAGTATCACTATAATAGGACACAACCTTCATCAAAATGAAAAAGACTTACAGACTAAGTCAGTAAAAGGCTGAAATAGCCTGACAGCAGCAGAGTAAGGGGAAGTCAGATTTTCCTGTTGTACTTTTCTTTAGTAGTCTAACGAAGACACATGAAAAGTTAAATGAAGGGTGAGGGTACTTCTACATTGGATAGGGATATTCCACTGTCAATAATTTGTTATTGGTCACTGTGTACATGTTTTATAACAAACAAGCACGGCAGGCTTTTTAATCAGATATGCTTGCACTTGTCATACAGGCACTGCAATCATGTTGCTCAGTAGTAACCAGAAAGAAATAGTGTTACAGATATCAAACTGCAAATTGTAATACATCAGAAAGTGAGAACACAGGACTAGGGTTTCTTTACAAGTAGGTATTACATGCCCTTTTTTCTGTCAAATTTCAAGTATCAGAATTGTAAGAAGCAAACCTAATGAAAATTCACTTACTTTCATAGGCTTAAGTTTAACTGGAAAAGGAAGGCTATCTTCTTTAGTCCTCCTAAACTACATAAACCAGAAATTCGATCTTCAGGTATATCCTCAAAAATTGATGAGCCAAGTTACTTGCATTTAATTTCATCCCCAAGCTTTTTGAAGAGCAATTTAGTGATTTTGCTCAAGAAACAGAAAAGGAGGGGGGAAATTGCATTTGGAAGTTGCATTCACTTCAGAGATCAAAACTAAGACTTATTCCTCTTTTCTATCATCAGGGGGTTCTATTATGCTAAAGGCATAGCTATAAAGTAACTAAAACACGTCCTTGCACTGCAAAACAAATATCAAAGGTAAGTTTTGTATTTCCAGGAATAAGAGGTACTGGAAAGTTATCTTCAAAATGTGGCTTCTTACGCAAGCATCTTTGCAGACTCCCTTCAGTCTTAAAGGGATTCAGTCTTCTTCACTTTTGACATCAGCAGATGACTAATGATCTTTCAAGCACATCTTGTTTTATTCTACACAAACCAGCAATACCTTACAGTAACACCTGGGGCCACTGGCAGTTTCACAATCAACCTTTGCCCTCAATTAATCATAATAGTCAATGTTGACTTGTTCTCACCTGCTTTGGATCTTCATATCACCTTCTATCACTTCTCTTCGGCATTTAAACACTGAGGTAAGACTTACCTTTTCCTGTAGGTTTGGGTTTGTTTGGGGTTTTTAATTAGCACAGTAGTACAATGCTACAGCAATATAAACAATAGATTAACTTCATGCAAAGTACTAGCTCAGTCTTGCTTTGGTGAAGAGCCAGCTTGGTGGACAAAAAGTAACGACTTCTATTTAATAGTCTTTGGAATTAATTTGTCAGGCACAATTTACAATACACAAATATTGTTAATATGACAGCTAGTCTTTGAGGTCATTACAAAATCATCTCTGCAGAAAAACCATATGCCTCAAGAAGTTATGTGCTCTTTCTTGGAAAAAGTGCACAGACAATACCTGTAAAATAAAATTCCCTAACCTCTGCTTCAACATTTATCTCCACTTGACCTTGTAGTAAGAGACCAAAAATGGATTGGCTTCACATCTTCACAGTTAGAAGCATGTGGAGAAACAGTGTCAGAGACACTGTTTCCACGAAGGCAGAAAAAGATATTATTATAATTTCTTAACATGTGTGATCCATGAATAAGCAGATTTACCTCTTTTACAGGTTCTTCATCCGGGGCAGCATCTTCCACCACAGTCTAGTGAACAGAGAGGAGAAAAGAGAGGAAAAGTCATATAAATATGTTTTCAAGAAAGGCAATTCTAAGCCAAGATCTTGCACAACAAAAGTCAGTTTACTATCAGGCAGTTAAGTCACTTTCAGTTTATAGTACTACAGCAGGCATGTTCAATTCTTCACACTTAGGACAGGTAAATTAACCATTGAATCCAAGGAGATCTGCTTTCAGCAAGATATATAAAATGCTAAGAGGAGAAAGCAAGAGCACACTGGCACTATTACAAGTGCTGAGGAATAGTTACAGACACATTTGCCATAGAATGAATAAAGACCAAAACAGGATTATTCAGGAAAAAAACTAGGGAACTGGAACAGCATTTCTTGCTGAGAAGAAAGAATATATGTGTACACAGGACAAAATTTTCTAAACTCTCAATTTCCAATTCGATATTGTGCTCAGCTGAAATCTATTAAGTGACGAACCCTTTGGAAAATAGGTAGAAAGATGACATAGAGCTTGATCACACAGTCCTTCCTTAGCAAAAATATTCCCAAGGCTGTAATTCACTATCCCATCCATCCAGCTTGAGTGAGATCAATAACTTTGCCTACTCACAAAGAAAATCTAGACCCAGCAAATTTCCCAATTTTCTTGCTTACTTGTCAAACACAACTAATGACCTCCTGAGTCAACAGGTGAAGGAAGCAGGATTTCACTGTAATCTTCCCTTATACAAACATAATATTGAATATGCCCTCAATGCACTCTTCCTTATCAAGTGATTGATTTACTATAAAAGCTGTCTTTAATATCTGCAAGTCATTCACCTGAGTCATGCACAGGCACTCATAAATGCATCTGTTTTAAAAGGCTTTTTGGCATTAAGGAAGGGAAGAAGAAAGAGGTCCATCTGCATCAAAGAATTAAACTGTCTCCCTTCTTGTCTACTAACTGTGAAAAGCTCTCGTGAAAAAGAACAACTTGCAGACAATCATGAAAACATTTTATCCCACACAGACTCAGAGACCATGACAGCTCCTCTGAATCAGTCCAACCACTAGTGTTTAAGCTGCATTCAGCTCATTAAAGAGTAAATGTTTCTATTGCTTGAAAGCATCTTCATGGAGAATAGCCCACAAAAAATGAAATTAATTTCTATGTACCTTTACTCGATTTGAACAAATGGTACTTTAGGAATTCTATCTACAGTATGATCTAAAATGGTTCTAAATTATAGCATGTCTTTAATGTGCTTAGAGAGAGCAATAAATAGAGCTAATAAATGGTGCTTTATCTGTTGTTCTCATCTAAACCGCAGGAGTTTATGCCTGCAATTCCTTAACCCTCTAACATTTTGTAAGTGAAATCTCTGCAAGAGTAATAGAGCCGTGTATCTCTTTCAAGCAGGAAACAAACAAACAAAAAGCGCCAACATAACCTACAAACCCAAATCTCTGATTAACTAGCATTGCAGTGGATCAGTCACAATTGGTAAGGAGATCCACATAGTTTCTTCTGGAAGAAAGATCTAAATAGTCCAAAAAAGAGGAGACAATATAAAGATGTTCCTAGCAACGTACGCTAAGCTTTAACGCAGGACTTACCCTACGAGCTAGGGAAGTTTTTCCCAGAAATTGACAGCAGAAAGCACAATCTGAGCAATGACTGAAGTGCTTTCTGTCTGGGCCAGAAACAAAAACACTGGGCACACACAAAAACTCATTTTAGGAATAAGAGAAGGAAGAAGAAAGAGAGCAAGCATATATAAGCACTTTGAATACTGCAGTCAGTGGAAAGGCAGACTTGGAGGGGAGCACAATTTCTACAATGTTCAGCAGAAAAGTGTTCACCATAAGTATAGTTATACAGGTCTTTGCATTGTCAAAGTGATTTAACAAGGTGTCAGGTGACTTTGGAAACAAAATCAGGAATGATACACTGTTTTTCCCAGCTATAATCTGTTTATTAGTACTCAGATTCTCTTCATCACACAAAGGGGAACAAGCATCAGCATTCAGAAGTGAATTACATGATTTACATATCTGCATGCCCCTCACAACTTACTCTTCACCCAGAGACTCCAGAGTAAGCTGTGCTGTGATAATACTTTACAGTATCACTTCTGCTGTATTGTTCACATGAATAAGCTAACACCTTGCATGAAACCTTTTTGACAGTTCAGCAACTCCTTTTTTGAGACAAGTGCTTTGTGTTCCCCATAACCTGGCTGGTTGAGTTACACTCCCCCCTGTCCCTCTCACCAAACCCCTTTTACAGTACTCTTCAATCAAAGAAAAGGGTGGGGTGTTAAACACAAACCTCACACACCTTGCAAGTTTCACTCATCTATTTCTACCAGCTGTTACAAACGTGCATCCTGTGTTGCAAAGAATTTACCTGAAATGCTTTGTTTTTCTTGCACTACTCAAGAGACCCAGAAATACTCAAGAATCCACTTGTCCCATTACTGTACAAAAATGATAGAATAAACTGAGATGGAAGCTACCCACGAGGATCACTGAGTCCAGCTCCTGTCTCTGCACAGGACAACTCCAAGAATCACACCATATCCCTGAGAGACCTGCCAATACACTTCCTGAACTTGAATGATACCTTTCTTAACACAGGGTAATCTTAAATTGCAGGTAATAAAAACGCTAGCGAGTACATAGAACACAGCAGCCAGGTAGCTATCACAGCACTGGGTTTTTAGTATAATCCTGAAAGCAGAGTCTTGTGCTTAGAGGTAACAGGCAAAAGGGTAATCAGAACCCAAGTGAGGTCTACGGACTTATGCAAGCCTCAAACCGCAGATCACAGGCTCACATTTAAACACGAAGTATGCGTCCGACCCAGCCCGCTTTGCGGGTTTCCATCTGTTTTACACGCTCTTTCCTTCTCAGCCGCCCCAGTCCCCCCGGGGCAGGTCCCGACCCGAGCCCGGTGCCGGGCGGGAGGACGGGACGGGACAAGACACCGGCACCGCCCGGGCTGCGCGGCCGCCGAGGCATCGGGCACCGCTTGTGGGGCAACAGGTCCCCGAGCCTCTCCTCGCTCCCCGCTCTCAGCAGGGAGCGGGCAGGGCGAGGGATTCTCATCACACCCCATTTCGCGAGGTTTGGGACAGCACCGAGGCGGCTCCGCGGCGGGAAAGGGGGTCCGGCAGCAGCGGTGATGCCGCACGCCTTGCCCAGCCGCTACCGCTCACCTCCGTCTCCATGGGCTCCACCTCTATCCCTTTCCATAGCTCCAGCAAGTGGGCGATCGGCATGCTGGGTGATGCTTTCCAGAGGACGGGATCAAGCAGAAGCAGCAGCGCGCGTCGGCCGTCGATGCAAGCGGACGAGGAGAGAGGAAGGTGTCAGCAGTCGACGGGACACCCTGCGGAGCCCGGCCCGGGACCCTCCGCCCACCCGCTCGGCAATATGGCTCCCCGCCTGCCCGCCGCTCCCCAGGGCAGCCCGCGGGCGGGGCGCGGCCGCTCCGCAGGCGCGGAGGCAGGACAAGGCAGCGGCTGCCGCTCCGCAGCTGGAGAGGGGTCCCTGCCGCCCCGTCCCGTCCCTCTCGGCCGCCGCCGCCGCCTTGGCTCGCTTTGAAGCCAGCGGGAAAGTTGAGACCGAGGATGCTGCGGCGGCGGCGGGCGCTGCCATGGCAACGGCAGCGCATCCCCCCCTTTCGCCCGCACCGCCCGCCTGAACCCCCCGAGGAACACGGGGTGGGTGCCCGGAGGGGACAAGGGCACCGCGGCTGGATGGGGGCTGGAGGAGGCAGGAGGAAAATTGGGCAGTTTTTATCCACAATTCAGAACGCTGGCGTTTTGACAGAAAGCGCAGCTACCAGAAGGCTATCTGAGGTTTACCAAGCCCGATATTATTCCAGTCTTAAAAAGTATTATCTTACTTATCACCTCCTTTATTATTTTATCTCTGAACTATGAAGCCTGTAGTAAAGTCTGTCTATTCAGATGCCATTTCCTCCTCCTGCTCTCACAGCCTACTACAACCTTACTATACAACAAGTATGACACATTGCACCACGTGTCCAGCAGCAGAGACAACCATTTATGCAGATGTCGGTTTGAATTCTCAGATTGAGGTCAAAAAATGCGTGTTAACTTGTTCAGGCAACTTTATTGTAATGGTCCAAAAGGCTTTTCTGTTAAATGTCCCTGCTCTTCAAAGAGCCATTTTGGAACAAATAGTCAATACACAAAGTGCATTTTTCTTCTATTCCATGTTCAAAAAGCCACAGTTTATTTCCATAAGCAGTGCTGTACAAATTCAGAACAAGTCTTAGTGAACAATGAAAATTCTTCTGCCAGTCTACAAAGGAACATTCAAGCACTGTTCCTCTTCCAGTCCCATCTCAGCTCCCCCAAACTCTTATTTAACATGAATAAGCTGCTCTGTAAGTCCAAGTGCCAAACAGGCTTAGGAGAATCAAATTCACTAACCATAATAAAAGAGAGGGAAGAATCAGACCTTAACTAGAGCCACAAATAGAAGCGTACATTCAGATACTGCTGCAAGAACTCAGTCTTTTAATTCTATGTTAGACTATGAACACTTTCCTTGACATCTGTGACAATACTGAAGTA
Organism: Anabacerthia variegaticeps; assembly: GCA_035583185.1. Classification (NCBI taxonomy): domain Eukaryota; kingdom Metazoa; phylum Chordata; class Aves; order Passeriformes; family Furnariidae; genus Anabacerthia; species Anabacerthia variegaticeps. Next base: position 29,595,467 of record JAWWEW010000112.1, on the reverse strand, counting down.
ACAACTCCTAACACCAATTATGCAGCTTCATCTGCTTTGCAGATTGAGCAATTAAATATCTCGATTAGTGCTTTTACTCATGGCTCACCAAAAAAGTGTAGTGGGAGTGACATCAATCACATAACAGGCACGTAACTGAACTCAGAAGCTACAGTACCTGGATGTTATATACTCCCTGGCACTTGTATTCTGTCCTTGATTCTTTACCTGCAACAGACTGAGACACAGCTACTACCTTCAACTTGAGGTACAGGCTCTCTGAAACAGCCTCAGAGTGCCAACAGCAGTGAGGACAGAGCCAGGACCAAGTGCAGCAAATTCAGTGCACAAATCACACTCTTTGACAAAACCCAGAGACCTTTATGAAATAGGCACATGGTCACAAAGACACAGGCAGATTGCAGATGATTATATCACATCTCATCTTGATTTTTAGATCTGTTTAGATCTGATTTACAGGACTGTATTTAAGTCTTTGAGATACAAATCTTGGATGCCCCCGGCTGAGAGCAAGAGCAAAGTGTCTGTGACAGCAGGGAACTGGGGAAGTGTGACTTGTCAAGATAATCCTAAGGGAAGCAAATCCAAGGTTTGGGATCATTGCACCTGCAGTCAAGTTAAAAATACATGTATGCAGATCTAATGTTTTTACACCTTTTCCAAGAACTTCACTTAATTCTTGAGACACACAGTTATCATGCTCATGCTTCCTTAAGTATTAATCTATTACCAAACTGGAATATCAAAAGATACCAGTATAATTCCAGGTCTGTTTGGTCAGTCTAGATACACATAAATTTAAAACAGAAAATCTAGTCATGAGATCTTTATTGCTTTAGCGTATATACCTCTGTTACAAATGTGTATTTCCTGCAGTAAACTCACTGCACTCTTTCAGCACCAAGATATGAATTGTGTCCAAATAAGATTGTCAAGTTCATTAAACTAACCAAAACACACATTTCATATTCTGTTTAACCCTACCTAGAGAAAAGCATAAATTTTCAACCTCAGCTCAAAAGAAATACTGTAGGGTTTGCTAATACCCTATCCACCCCCCCCCTCACCTTTATTTTGCTGCATTTGCTCAAAAGTAATCCCACTGAACTCTCAAAAATTATCTTTGCCTAGAGATTTTGCAAGAACAGCGTCTCCATTAGTAAGGATACTTGATTTGCTTCATGATTTGAGTACTCTGCCATAATCTATATTTGTGAGAAAAAGCATCTTTATACGTCCACAAGCTTGAGATTCCTCAGTATTTGGCAAACTAAGCTACTCATAATAGAAGCAGGCATATTTGTTGTAATTAAGCAAAATTGAAACAAAAGACGCTAGAAATAATTGTGTCACTGCAAAGTGACCAGCCATTTTCATTACAGTAACATCTAATGGACAACCAGGACTGACATTCTTTTTTATGAAGAGAGTAGCAGAAAAAGCCATGCTTCACAGTCCCCCCTACAAGCCACTTAAAGATAGTGCATCAGAAAAAGACTGAATATCACAAAATCAGAAATAGTCCACTTCTAAAAACACATTAGGAGTGGAATAAGAAAATGAGGGAAAGGGAGGATGGCAGGCATCAGAGTGAAAAAACACACAAGGGAGCAAACAGAAGTTGAAAGCAATTGGTCTCTGAGGAACACACAAGAATTCTAGCAAGAAGTCGCTACAGATTTTTTTTCCCCTAAGAAAAGATTAGTTCACCACTTTCACAATTTAGCAGAAGTAATATTAGCAGGTATGTTAACTAGGCCAAGAATTGCAAGAAGATTAGCTCAGCTTGCATCAAGAATATAATAGCATTTTTATCTACTGTGTAACAAAGCACTGGTCTACTTACATGGTGATTTTTAATCCATATTCACTTGTCTCCTGAGCAATAGCTAATGGCTGTAATGGTTGTTGCCAGATACAGAGTAGGGGATTAGACACATCAATATTCTGCTGAGTTGTAGTGACTCTTACTCTAGCAGGAGATACCCAGGTACAGAAGAAAATTTAAGAACGTTGTACATAGATTACATTTTAAAATATTTTAATTACTTACACATTCACTGCTTTGTGAAAAAGGAAAATACTATTCCCCCATTTGGTGCACAAAAGGGAAGAGGCACAAAGAAATACTATTTTCTGTCAGTAGCTCAACACATTTAAAGGTTCATGACTTGACTGTTCAGTTTAATGTAATCACCTCATGCTGAAACTCATGCATTCACCTGCACACACATCTTCACTCAAAGCTTCAGCTAGATAACTTTCTGCTCGGACAATGGCCAAAAGGTGTACTACTGACACAAAAGTCAGCAAAAAATCCTCTGTCCTTGAAGGGCATTCCCAAGGTCCCAACTCCTCATTTTAATGCCTCTTGCTGATTGCTGCACTGCAAACATGACCTATTATTAGGCCACACTGCCAGACCAGTACCATCTATTCAACTTCACACCCCACCTCTTCCATTTTCTAAATTTCAATCAAGTCTTCATTCAAGTGAAGCCTCCTTCCCTGCACATAACTTTTTGGAACAAGGCTGACACTTACTTGTCTGTTCAGCTGCAGCACTACACAAAAAAAACCCTTAAGCTTCATATGTAGCATCACCCAGGCAAACAAGAGTTACACAGAACAGTTCCTTAAATGATGGAATCCCCCAGGTACCAGCATTGAGAAGAGATCAGGTCTCTGAAGTACCAATAGCATTGCTGAAAGGGGGAGGATAAAAAACCTGCTAGCAGCAAAGTAGTAACACTCACTTGTCCCTTCCAGATGCTGCAGTAGAGAGCATCTATTCATTTGAGTGCATCATCTATTGGATGCCATTTTTGGCTGCTAAAGGACTCCTGGAAAGCCTTGAATGCTCAAGTACAAAAGGCTCAACCACTGATCATCCCTTAACTTCCAAAGTAATTAGACTACACAATCTATGTTGAACTTCCCCCAAGAGTTACTTAAGAGAAGAACAAAATAAGATCAGGGCATTAGCAACATTTCCTGCAGACTACTTCACCTTCCTAAGGGCCAAAAAAGGAATTTCTTTGGTCCTTGCCAATGGCTCCAGCTGCATACTGCAACCAAAGATGATGAGCCTCCTGGGGCAGAAAGAACTCTTCCCTGTGGCATCTAACACACAGATTTCACACAAGCAGCCACCTTTTAACCTCTCTATTCTGTTGAATATTTGTACCTATAGAATAAGCATGTGCATATTGTCCTCTACAACATACAGGCAGAATTGGGAGGAACATATTAATTTAGGGTCGAAAAGAACTCTGAGATCAAGTCCAACCTTTGACTGAATGCCAGCTTGTCAAGTAGACCATGACACTAAGTGATATGTCCAGTCTTTTCTTAAAAACCTCCAGGGACAATGACTCCACTACCTCCCTGGGCAGTCCATTCTCATGTTTAATCACCCTTTCTGTGAAGAAATTACTCTTAATGTCCAAAACACAGAAAAACCTAGGCACACTAAAAGAACACTTCAAAATACATCAGTTGACAGTAAAGGGTTGGTATAAACAGAAGGAAACCACCATAGAAATCGTGCTGATAGAGACCCTTCAGCTAAAGGATTGTTAACCCTGTGATGAAGAAAACACTGATGGCAACACACAGTGGCAGAAGACAACACATACACAAAATCTCAACAGCAAGTGAAGAGGTTTGAGCACATCTCAGACCACCATCATCCCATGTAGGTCCATCAACAGCCTCTCTAATTTACCATAAAATGCAGCTTTATGGCAGAGAAATAGAAAGCATGATCATAGTCCTATACTAGCCTCAATCTGTCACTGCACTATCCCAAATATGGGAGAAACATGCTGTGCATGACTAGCCTCCTGTAATTTGTGCAATCAAGCTTATATTAGATGGATGAAATCTGTAGTGAATGGATACATGTCAAATGCTAGAAGTAACTAGCAAAAGTAGGGCAAGTTTTAAACTGCACCAGATCCATGCATCATTCATGAAGGGAAGTCTAAGTTGCCTATACTTCTTTGGTTTTATACTAAAGTTTATACCAAAAGCTGCTTTTCCTGATTGAAAGCAAGTAAACAAAATAATCCCCCACACTACTTTTTCTCCATGAGAGCAGATGTTGAAATGCTTTACACTCAATCCTAAAATGACTACATTTCCTCAGCAGAAGATCTCTTTGTTCAGTGCCTCAGCATTAACTACTTCAAGCTCAGCATTTGAATGTTTTGCCACCACTTGTGCAGAATCTGGAGAGAGGCACGATCCAATACCTACACACTGGTAATTGTGCCAGGAACACAGGAAATGCTGCTTACTCCAATAATAGAGGTGTCCCTAATGCTGCTAAAATAATTTACTTAGTTTAGCTTTGTGAACTACATGCCTGAAAAATACAAGAGGAAACAGTGGCAGATAAGGCATTCGGTATGAAAGTAGTGTACATCTGTCTCTTGCAAACCTCATAACATTATCAAATCAAAATAGTGTCTGTTGAGTCCTCTGAAATACAAAATGCTCAAAGCTATAGAGAAGGTTGCCTTAATTCTTAACTTTTGTGATGCTCTGGTTTCACCATTTGTATTTAATGAGAAGGTCTAGACTGACCATTAAAATCAATATGCTTAGAAAGCAACAATAGTAATTGGACTCCTTCAGTTTAAAAGGTGCAGCAGACAGCTATTACAAGCCAGCCTGATGTCTCTACAGAACAGAGATGAAGGCTATTAGGAGCTATAGAAAAACAAACTTTTCACATTTGTTAGTTATCTGCATTAAGGCTGCAGGTACTTGGCATATCCTACATGAACCAGCTCCTAATATCACTGAATAGTTAAATTCAGGAAGAATTTACTTGGAAAACAGAAAACCTAGTTCAGATATGTGCAGTAGACTAACTTTCTTCAGTACAGCCCTTGACCTAGCTGATGTCTACAAAGGGCTAACTGGGTACCAAAACAGGGGCCCCACTGTGTTCCTTCACTGAGCCATTAGTGTGGTTGAGGCACAATGTTGGTTTCATAGCTGGTGTGCCTTGGGGCTGATGAGCCAGCGCAGAAGACTGAAGGCAGCACCAAGTGGCATCACATCAGCCAAGCTCTACAATCCACTTGTGTGCCACCTACACTAAACCAGGTGGTGACTGGTTTTTCCACAAGCCATTTAAATACCCTCATCATGTTTGCACTGCAAGCCTGCACAGCTAGAAAGCCTGAGCTGATTTGCTGCCAGTTTGCCCAGTATCCAAAGCTTGTTAGTCTTCTTGCCATGCAAGACATTAGCCATTTGCAGAGTTCAGCTGCCAAACACAGGGTAGCCTTCCCTGCTACATCCTGTACCTAATAAAAAATGATGGGACCATTGTGGCAAAGATGCTGACTCTCAAAAGTGTTCAGTCAATCTCTTACACAATTCCCTGCAGGGATATTGCCCATTAAAACAGTAATTCTGCATTACACGCTGGTAAATGCCAATTACAGCTGTTCAATAAATATTAGCTGTAGCAAAAGCTTTCCTGCTACACCAGGCTACAGTCAATTTTGTGACTTCAAATTTTCATCTCACAAGCAAGAAGAGGCTGCTTTCCCCAAAATATACTATATAGCTCTTCAAGGAGCACTCACACTGCACTACAGCAGAAATACTAAGGACACACTCCCATCTCTGCCCTATTCCTACTGCAGCAGCAGCACCTTGGCTGAACAAAGAGGCTTCCATTTGCCTGCTGCATGCAGCCACTTGTCACAGGTTGGAGAGCTCAACACAACAGCTCCAGTCAGGCTGGATCAAGGCTTCTCAGCAGCTGCAGCACAGTTTGAACATCTACTGCAGCCAAAATGAGTGGATGAGAAGGGAAGAGGACAGTCACACTGCCCTCAGTTCAGTCAGGAAAATTAATTCGAAGGCAATGAAGCAATTCAAGTGGTGGGGGAGAATGTTTGAGCCTTCACTTACCCTGCCTACCACACTCACTGCATTCAGAGACACCACCACTCCAAAACACCCTCCTTTCCTCCCCAAGGACTAAGAAAAGACTCAGCCTTGTCCCCTCAATGCTATAGCCCTAGGACTCATGGCAAGGCCCCTGGGGCACAAGGGAGGGAGATAGTAGCCACAACCTATGCCCTCCAACTGCTTAAACACTTCCTAAGAGAAGAAAGAACAGCTTTGCTACCTCAATCAGACCATGGAAAAAGGATCAATTTTGGGTAGAAACACCAAGAGGATAATAAGTAACAAGGCTATATCTCACTACACTGGATGCAGCTGCACTGAAACGTGGTAAGAGCACCTGTCTTACTCCAGCATACACAGAGGGAATTGTCCCCAGGAAATAAACTTAAGTCTTCATACTTTCACTGATAGAACAGGCTACTTTGACACAGGTCAATGTTTCTGTCAGTAGTTATATTTAGCAGTACAAGCAAATCAATCTAATGACATAATAAGGTTATTATTTCAGATCTAGAACAACATTATTCTGGTGACAGAATGCTCAGGAAATTTAAAAAATAATTACAACTAAAAATTTACTTCCTTAATTTTCTTTCTGTAATGTAGACTAATCAACATTGTGATAGCAGAGAAGGTAAGATTGCCTAGAAGTATACATATAGAAGACTGTAAGCAATACTTCAAGCATAAATCAACAACAGTAACATTAATGTGACGTACGATTACACATCAAGTAATAGAAAACCTTACAGTAACTTACATAATGACTGTGACACAGACACTTTAGGTGACTGAGGACCAAAGCACTAGTTCACTCGAGGGCATATTAAGTTAGATCCTGCTAAAAATGCACTCTGCTTAAACACATCAGATAACAGAATTTTAACATTCCTGAAAGATTTATTTTTCAATCAACCTTAGCGAAAAAAATCAAAGCATCAAGAAAATGAACTTTCTAAATTACACTTATATAGAGCATGTTATATTCCCTAACTACCCACTTTCCTTTCAGTATGTCTACTCAGACAAAAGATATTCATCAAACCTGTACACAACACATGAGTTTTCAGCAATTAGAACAATATTTGGAAAAACAGTGCAGAAACAAAACACATCCATTGAAGAGATTCACAGAGAACCCTTCTGTCAAAGCCACACCCAGCCACACCCTTGAAGAGAGGAAAGGACTAGAACATCAGAAGGTTTTGCTTACAATTTATTTTGGAGGTTTGTGCATGCTGCTTGATTTTCACTCAGTAAATCATGATCTCGCCCACTAAGAACAGGAGTGAATGCAGCACTAACTGAAGCCATAGTGACATACTTCAGATTCATAAATTCCTCTTCAAGGGATCTAAACAACAGTCTAGAAAATAATAAAGTCTATTCAATGTAAATAGCACCAATCCTCTAGTATTATAGGAGCTTGGCAGCATTAAGTGTCCTCAGTTTCAAAGGGAGTTATTACCACTCCAACAGAACAAACATTGAAATCAATGAAGACCACAGAAAGCATGCACACAAAACAAATAGGAAATCAAGAATTTCTAATCCCAAACCAAATATGCAGTATGATTTATTCTCCTTCAATCAGTTTTCAGTTGTCTTTTTAAAGATGCCCTTAGCTTGAAGGCAAGAAAGCAAGAGCTACTAAACTCTGCAGGTGTTATATATCCCCTTCTGGTAAAAAATGAAGAAACCCAAACTCAAAAATGAGTGAATCTCTCCAGTGTTTTGAATTTTAACCAGACTAAAGTAACACTTTTTGTAGGTTTAGGGGTTGTTTTTTCCAGTGTGTTATATGCTGCATTTCCATTACTTTTTCCAAATGAATACCACAGTAGAAGCCTATTTTTGCAGACAAGTGCATGATATGACTGAGATACAGACTTGAACATCTGAGCTCAAAAAACAGGCAATGCTTGAAGGTGATAGATGCCCAGCCTGGATCTGTCAACTGTGCAATTCCAGGAAGAACTCCCTCTCATCACCAGAGTTGCTATTAGCAAAGGCAAAGACAGAGGGGAGAGCTAAGGGCAGAAAGCTGTGGACTAGAGCTAAAATCCTGTCATACTGTGAGATTGAACAGAAAGCCAGGCTACACAGCACAGCTGTATACCACCCCCACATAAAACACATTTCATATTTCTTCAGGGAAAAAAGGCCCCAAAAAGGAGCTTCATGGGCAAGTTCAAATTATGCTGCACAAAGGACCAAACCATTTACCACTTCCAGTACCCACTAGCAGGGAGATATCAGCTGCAACATAGTGACTATTTCCAAAATAGACATTAGAGGTCAAGCGAGTACTTCCACAGCAATATCACCAAGAAGAGTTACATGCCCAAATGAGAATTACTGCCTACTGGTGGGACAGAAACACACAAGGCTGGGTTGGGGTGCCCACAGGTTATGCCTGTTATGCCACACAGCCAAGCTCCCACCCCACAAAGTATAGCAAGAGGGTCCAGACAAAAACAGAAAGCCAGCTCCTACAGTGCATACACTTTCCACAATGTTTGCTGCTCTTTCAGAATAAGTCAGGCTAGTAACACATACCTTCCTGCCTCTAGGTGCTCTTCTTCCCTCTCCTGAGCTGTAGGGAAACGATGCCACTCAAAACCACTTTTTCACCTTCTCAGACAAAGGTGCAGCAGTCCTGCAGCCCAAGGAGGCCACATGGACGATGTACTTCCACATCCACTATCCAAACAGTGTCTATTCCCCAGAGCACTGCAATACCACTCCAAACTGGAGCAACACAAACCACAAAAGAAGCCATAGCCAGAACAGCAGGCCTACCCTGCACTAATTTATAGCCCCTCTTTCATGTAACGAGGGCCACCTGCTCCTGGGCTTTAGAGGACAATAGCAGTACTCTTGGTATTACTGTTGGGAACATTTTGCAGGAATATTTTTCTGACAAGGCTTCAGTAGTTCTTGCCCTTGACCTCTTGTTGTGGGTCACACCCTCCCTTTAAGCAAGGGCAGAGAGCATTTGTAAGGGAGGAAACACAGAGTGCAGACAGCCATGTATTCTCATACCTGACCCATGCGGCTGTCAGTCAGATGTGCCCTAGCTGACTGCTATTTTGATTCACATCCTTATGGAATTGTAGCAACTTACAGTGGTTGTTTTGCTGCTAGCAAGAATTATTGAGAGAAAGAGGGTACAATAGAATAAATCCCAGCTAGCAAAACAACCTGATGTTGTAAGATATGGATTCCCTGGGGCTTTTTTATCATTTGTTTGCTATCTTTCCACCTAGAGATTTTGAAAATCTCTGGAGCAAGTATAATATAACATTTGTTCCAAAATTAATATTTTTCTTGACTCTATGTAAAATTAAGCCTGCAGTAGAATTTTATATTTTGATTATATTTGATGTCCCTTTACAAATTATGATTTCTGTGTTCTGTTTTGGGAACCATTATGTCCTTAACTTGCATTTGTATTTCTCAAAAAAAATTTAATGCACAATTTGTGAAGGAAGGCATGGAAAGCAAAAGCTTGCCAAACTTGGTGTATGAGTACTGATCAATAAAAGCTTAATTTATTATAAAAAAAAAAATGCAGTTGTTCTGCAAGGATAGCAGAATTTTTTATCATAAGTTACCTTTAAATCAACTTCAAAAAAGGTTTCTAGGTCTCATGCACAGGTGACCAAATGGGCCTGACCACCAGCTCACCAAAGGCTTAACTAAACAAGGCAAAAAACAGACCAAAGTGGTAGCACTTCTGTAGCAGTACTCAGCCAGAGAACATGGATGGCCACCAGAGGCAAACCACAGCTCCTAGCTTTGTGCAAATGAGACACAATTTCCTTGCAAAGAGCAGAATTCTTCAAGAGCAGTCATGCTCCTAGAATTCAAAACAAAGCTCCCTTGGCCTCATTAGAGCCTTTCAAACAGACACACGTGGTATGTAGCAGGCTTTGAGCTGCTGTTACACACTAGACTTGCAATTTGCTTTTCAAGCTTTAGCAAATTTTTATAAAACTAAGGTCATGGAGAAAAGAACAAAAACAAAAGATTCAAGTTTAGCTGGATTGCAGAGTCTCCCAGTTAATTCAAAACTGGAACAGAGTGGTAAAATTCTCTCACAGGGTTTTCATCTATCCTCAATAAGCAGTAAAACAAAATACAAGGCCTAATTCCTCCCTCGTTTCCCAACTTCATTTAACATATCCATGCTCATGTTTATTCTCTCAAAGGTCTAGTATTTCCCCACTCTTTAGCTTCATTATGCCTATCTGGGTCTTCAGGGTTCAATTAACTCCTACACAGACTGATTGCCTTCAGCTGATATTCTGAGGCTAAAGTTGGGAATTAACTCTAAACGTTCAGCTGCTCATTTAACCTGGACCATCCTATAAATGCCACTGGCAAGGACTTTAGGGCCTTTATAATGCTGACAAAAGTCCTTATCACAGGAACTCCATCAACTCTTTTCCTCTGGGAGTATCAACCTGGCTTTCTCCAGCAGCAGACTGTGCTGATCTCTTTGGCACCCAGCCTTTGACTGTGAGCTCCAACTTTCTGCTCCTACAGGCTACACACACTGAACTGGCATCTTAAAGGCCATCACCCCAACCTGCTCTCACCCTCATGCTTCTCAGGTGGCTGCCTAGTACCTCCTGTAGCAAGTGCACAACACCAAAACCAGGGAGCCCATTGCTGTGGAAGTTTTCAATAGGATGAATTGAATCTCTTTCTGTCCTTTCAACTATAAAGCATTTTTAAGTTTTCTGGAGTATCAAGGTCAGTGAAGAGAAATGGGACTCTAAACTATTTGCATTGCAGAATGACATCCCTTGTAAGATTAAAAAGAAACAAACTAATAAACATGCAAGAAGACAGAAAAAGTGTTTTCACCTATAACTAAATAATTACAAAAAAATGAGAATCCAGATTAGCTGACATGTACCTCTTACTGTATCTACAGAGCTTACTGTGCTGGTTTAAGGGTAAACCAGCAGGAGAAATGGACCCACCACAAGAGAGATTATAAGTCAGAGTTACAATTTAATGAAAAATATTAAAATAAATATACTGACACAAAGAGAAAACTGCTTTCCACTCACCAAAACCCAGCAGTATAACCCAGTGTCCCAGGGCA
>JAWWEW010000112.1:29572868-29584311 GCA_035583185.1 Anabacerthia variegaticeps | reverse complement strand
GGGGGCGGGGCCGGGGGACGGCCCCGGGGCCGGGGCCGGGGCAGGGGCAGACCCCGGCCCCGCCCGCCCGTCCCGCCCGCCCCGGCGCTCACCTGGGCGGCGGCGGCACCCCTGCCCGGGCCCCCCGCGGCGGGCTCCGGAGCCGCGGGCCGTGCCGGGCGCTCCGCGGGGAGCGGGGCGGGAGCACGAGCAGGAGCGGGAGCAGGAGCGGGAGCGGCGGAGCGGCGGGCGGCGCGGAACTGCTGCAGGCGCCGCTCCACGGCGGCCGACATGGCCCGGGCGCGCCTGCGCAGGGAGCGGGGCGGGGGAGGCGGGCCCGGCGGAGGCACGAGGGGCGGGGCGGGGCCGGAGCGGGGCCGGGCTACCCAGGGCGCCGCCTGGGCTACCCAGGGCGCCGCCGGGCAGCCAGGAGCGCCCACGCCTCTCCTGGCCGGCCGGGTTGGGTGGCAGAGCCCGCCGACTGGCGCCGCGGGAAAGGTCTAGTTCACCAGAGCCCTCCTCTTGTGTTTTGATTTCACAGACTCAGTTAGGTCGGACAGGACCTCGAGTCCAACCTGTGGCCAAGCCACCACCGTGTCAACCAGGCCATGGCACTAAGTGCCACATCCAGCCTTTCCTTAAGCGCCTCCAGGGATGGTGACTCCGCCACCTCCCTGGGCAGCCCATTCCAATGTCTAATCACCCTTTCTGTGGATAAATTCCTTCTAATGCCCAACCTGAACCTCCCCCGGTGCAGCTTGAGGCTGTGCCCTCTTGTCCTGTCACTTGTTACCTGGGAGAAGATGCTGCCCCGGACCTGGCTACAGCCCCCTCCCAGGGAGGTGTGGGGTGACAAGGCCACCCTGAGCCTCCTCTTCTCCAGGGTGAACAACCGTAGTGACTGATGCTGGCAGCAGAATTAAGAGGAGAATAAACCATGGGGTGACCAAAGCCTGGGGAAAGTGAACGAGGCGGTCACAGCTGGGCTGACCAGCGACATTTGAGTTGGTTTTAGAAGAATGTTGGGCAGCCTGGGCAAGGGCAGCGTGGAGGAGGAGGAGGAAAAGGAGGAGGAGGAAGACGCCAAGGAGGAGGGCACCACAGTGGACACAGCTGCTCACCATGGGGTGTGAGGAATCAGGGCTGCAGAGAAAACCATGTGCTGGGCTCCCTCCAACACATGCCCACGGGCCTTGCCAGCATCCATCTCGCCCTCTCTTTAAATAAAAAGATTGGGAAAACCAGCTCGATCACATCATGTTTCAGCTATCAGCACTGCCAAGAAATAAAAATTTATTTACAGGGTCTGTGTCTTAGCCTCAGGAGTAAAATAGTCATCACTCTGCAGCAGTAATAGTCAGCAATGAGACATCATTTCATCCTGCAGTGCTGTTTCCAGTTACTTATAGCCTTCTCAGAAGTGACCTTTGAGGCTGAATGTCTCATGCATGTGTCAGCTCAGAAGTGATTATGAGAAGTCTAATAAAAATCAATTTGGGTGTTCTTAAGTTATCTTAATGTGGAAAAAATTGTGTTTTTTCCCAGCTAAATAATTTTTCAAATGCCTATTTTGTGCTCAGTTACAAAATTATTTTCTTCTAACCTTCTGACTTTGCAGAAAGTGCCACAACGGATGACATTTTTCTCTTTATTTGTGGAAATTTGATTTTGAAATAACGGTCAAAAATGTTTCAGGATAGCCTGCACAGGACATTATTCTCTTTTATTTTGGTTTTTGGTTGGTTTTTTTTTTTCCCTTGTGTTCTACTGTTTATTGAAGCAGCTCCTAGTTCTTTACACATCATTAGTCAAACTAATAGTTACACCTGAGCTTAACACCACCTTTGCAAGCTGCACCCAGTGATTCCCATGCTGACAGATTTGGCTCCAAATTTATTTGGTTTACTATGTATTTGCTATTATGCATCCAAATAGCTATTTTATGGCTGTGTTGGGCTACATATATTGCCATGTATTGTTAGGAAACATAAAATAGTGCCATGAATCGTGCCTTTGAGGCCTAATAGCGCTCCAGGACCGTCATCTGTAAATGAGTGTTACACTGCAGACAAATAACTAAACAAATTTGTAGCCATAAAGTCTTAAGTTCCTTCCATATATCTTGTTTTAAACAAACAGCTTAATTGAACAGACGGGTTTGTTTGTTTGTTTGTTTAACAAACCATATGGACAATTTGTTCCCTGCTCCAGTGCCTGCAAAGGTCCTTGGCAGTTCACCAAGCCTAATCTTTAGATCCTCAGCCTGTGGCTGGGAGGGCAGAGGAGACACAGAGAGTCTGAAGAACACTTCTGTGGCACTCGAATCACTTCATGCCTTTTTCACTATTTATGAGAAAAACAAATTTAATATAGTGATTTTGTAGGTGTGATACTATGGCCCAAGGCTTTCTCCCCTTTGGTGCAGCCAATGGTTAATCAAAAGTGTTGGCTGCTATTGATGGATCTCTAGAGCTGCATTCTTGATAAGGGAAATCCTGGAACGGCCCATCAACTTTTAGGCAGCAGAGTTAAGATCAATTTTAAAACACAGAATTTCTTTTTAATGTGTTTCATACTAAATCATGATACAAAGAAGCTCACAAGCCTATTTCTCTCTGCCAAGAAGAAAACCTTTGTTCTTTAGAAATTTCCACTTCAGCAATTTTGAAACCTTTTCCTTTATCCCAGCTCTCAACTTTTCATTATATATTAGTATTTATGATATGGAAGAATCTGCATTCTGCTCTTAGCCAATTATCACCAGCTTAGGGGACTAAGGTTCCAAGCCATTAGGAACTTTGTCTATGGCCCTCTATCATCAAGTGAACTGAAGGAGGTGAAATGACTGCTGAAAGATTTGACAAAACAAGAAGGCTGTCAAAGCCATGCCAAAGTGCAGTCGATTTTATGTTTTTGGGCTGGTGACTGCAGAGTTTTTCTCAATTGGTTTTCAAGGATCTCCAATCCTTCATGCCTTCTGAGGAAGAAAGAGAACTGAAAATTGATTAGATGAAGTATTTTTATATTACAGGTGACATTAGAAATATTTGTGGCAAAATACCAACCCAGCTGAGTTAACCTTAGCATTGATGGCACCATTCAGATCCTGTGGCACCCTTCACATGTACCACATCAGCCGCCTGTCACCATGACTTGGTGTCATCTGCCTCTTTATTCAATAGTACAGGCTCGGGTGGTTCAGAGTGTTGTTGCTTACTTCCTATACAGCTGCAGATATCTGTTTGTGTATGCCAGATTTTTCAGTAATCAAGTCACATTAATTTTCTTGATGGATTAATCTAATTCATTGTCAGGAGCTCTCTCCTTCGTGAGATAAGCGTTCACTCTTGCACTGACTTGCTAAGTGCCATAAATGCAGACAGAAGGGCAACCCATTATTAATATAACGACCTGGCTTAATTAGTTCAATGGAGCTGAGGGAGCATTAGCTCTAGTTGTTGAGGTCTTGCAGAACATGTATAAAATAGATTGAAGTGCACAGACTCATATTTGTCTAATTCCATAGAGGGCTTCCTGCATATCCATTTACTAATCAGTTCTAAACTACAGACAAGAGTGGCTTCCTTTGTAAAAAATTGTCATTAATTTTCCTTCATAAAATAGCAGCATCAGGGTACCTCGCCCTGAGACATAAAGAATTTTTTTTTCTGTCTTTTTATTGAACAAGTTTGGGTTCTGAATTGCAAATGTTCATGTCCGTGTGGTTTTGAAATGTGTACGTTTGAATATTTAGCAGTGTGTGCTAAAAGTGTCTGAGATACTAGCACTTATGTTCCTGCTTTATATAGTGAAATGCTCTGTATTTAAACACATTTAAAATTGGACAAAGCAGAGTTATTAATGTTTCTGTCACAACTCTGAAATGTTACTTATCATTTCATGGGAAATTTCCTTTTGAGGAAAAGAGGAGAGTGAAAATGCCTCACTAGTGCAATGCCAGCTGTAAATGTCAGGTATTTAGTGAAATCATTGTAACAGAGAATCATTGTAATAGATGAGCTATTTTATTGCATGTAGAAGGTAACACCCATTGAGCACTCTAGATAGGATGGTTTTGCTGTATTCATAACTTTCCAAAGTTATTCCAAAGTTGAGGTTTTGAAAACAGTTCTAAAACTTTAGAATTTGAGAATATTGCCTTTTGATTTTTATCATATAGCTAGTGTGGGAAAAGAGGCATTTGCCACTTGGCATTCCTTATAACTGAAGTGAAAGGAAACCTGGTTTGTCTCTCCTGTCTGTCAGTGTTATGTTTGGTTTAATCAATCTACTCTTCTCAAAACTTTTTTTGGAAAAAAAAGGTTCTTAAATTAATTATCAAAGTACTTTTGTGAAAGTACTTTTCTAGAAATACAGAAGGCTCTTTGGGCTTGGAGTGATTATTTTTATTCTAGATTTGTATAGCACTTAACCACAACATTCTGTAACTCGATGCTAGAATAACATTTCCCCAGACAGAAAAATGAAGTAAAGAGAATGTCAGAGAAGATCTTATAACCAATTGTAGATCTGAGTTTTGGTTCCACATCTATTTCCTTTAAATCCACTGGAGTTTAAAATATAGAAAATTCTATATGCTAGAAGTTGCATAAAGAGTCAGGAAGACAGAATTGGATGACATTACCCCCTTACACACATACACACTCAGCCATCAGAAGTCTTTCATTAAGAGCTTTAATGCTCACATTGGCTGCCAGTTTTATACAGCCACTCCTACAAAAACATAAAAAGCATCACAACATTGACTGCTTTCATTTTCAGAGGAGCAGAATGCCTGAAAAGGTGTTGCAGCAACACCTTCAAGCCTCTGCCCTATATGATAGGGCAAATTGTCATCCAGAAACACTGAACTATCATCACAAGTGGCAGTGTGCATTCCAGCCAGCTGGTTGGAACCTCAGGCTCTTGCTGATAAATATATTTTTCCTATAAATGGTTCATATGAGTGTGACTTCATCTGCACTTCTGAGTTTGATATATCAGGCATAAGGGCTTGGTGCTATTTCTTAATTCCCACAAATTATTCAGCAGACTGCAAGATGAAGGAGGGAAACATCATAGCATTCCTATTTCTCCTTTGCTCTACAAGAAAGAAATGAATCTGCCTAAAACAAAACAGTTGAATATGTATATCTTCACATAATCCACAGTACAGAAGTCCAAACTATTACTTCTGGCAAGCTGTTGATTGTATGAAAACATTATCTGTTTACTCTTTTTGGCAAATTCTCTTCATCATCATCATCACCTTTTAGCCTCACCACCTATGTTAGATTTTGGAATATTTATGATGGAATATTAGTATGATGGAATATTTCACCAGAAGTGAAACTGCTCAGTCAGATCACAGCTAAAGTTTAGGAGTAAAGCCTTCCCTAATACTTTCAAAAATAGGGATAATCTAGGCAGTCCATCAAGAGAATGGGCCTTTCAGCATGGCCTGGGAAAACTCTTTTTCAAATTGGTATTTAAATATATGATATACCAAGTACTTTATTCCAAACTCTGCTACAGAATAGTACAAATTGTCATGGCAACAGAAGTTTTGAGCTCTAAGCTGCCTTTAGTAATACACAAAGGTCATGTAGGGGCCCACCAGTGAAAGTTAGTGGATGGCACACAAAAATAAGAAACAGGTACACCAGTAATAAACTTGATCCCTACATTCATCTTTCAGCTGTGGAAGGAATTTTTATGGTTTTGTGGACCCTGGGAGGAAGGCAGGAGCAGAAAGATTTATATTCCACCAATTCAATGAGTCAAGGCTGGGGCATCATCAGAATCAGTTGTGAAAAATCTAGTGTTCCATAGGGAAATGGTCAAGTTGTGATACATCATACAAAGTGGGGACATCACCAAAAGTACAAAGTTCCCTAAGCAGTCATTCATTTTCTAATGGAAGTGATGATTATTTTTAATGCTCTGAGTTCAATCCAGAGCTATCAGATATCTCAACTATGTACCAGAGCAATTTACCGCCCCCAGGGATGAGTGATCTGAGAATCACAAATTAATTTTATAGAAAATATTACATGAGAGTGCTCTGCTCGGTTAATATGACAGCAATTCTGTAGACACACATGGAAGCACCCAAGAAAGCTTTCTGAACAAAGAGTGTCTAATCCCCAGGGCAAAGATTGTGTGCATGGCTGTCCAAGTCCCTCACCCATGTTAAGGTGACTGTACCTTCTCTATTTATCTTGCATCTAATAGCTGTCATTTTGGATCGAGTCACAGTACAGACCGCAACTGATCTGTGTGTAAGGGTCTAATTAAATTTCAGTCCTGCTCTAGGTACATACTATTTTGGATCTTAACCCCCAAATGATGACTTTTAATTCCTTAAGAAAATACCGACAAATTTATCTTCATGATTGTAAAGAAAACACAGGAACCCAAGAGGATACAACCAGAGTAAAAGGTGCAATAGTGGCACAGAACTCTTTAGTAATCAGAGTTCCTTGCTTTTTAAGCTAAATTTCATAGTTCACAGGCAGAGTATTTTTCATGCCAATATTTGTTTTAATGAATGGAATAAAGATCTGGAAGAAAAATGTATATAAAGCAGAATGAGAAAAGAGGAGCATGATACTAGAAAGCCTTGAATGCACAAAAGGGTTGCAGAAAGACAGCCTTTGCTAACTGCTGAGAGCTAGTAAAAGGCAACTTGACCTACTGAAACAGATAAATAATTCTTTGATTTAAACACAGTACTGACCCTGACTTCCAAAAAAATCTGTTCAGTACTCCATAAACCAATACATAATGCAGAAGCTTACCTCTGACGTCCTCCAAAAATGGAAAATCCTGTCTTCCACTAGCTACCGCTTTGTCTTCAAGTTATTTCCATGGCTTGGGTCTGACTGTGAGCCCAGAAAAAACACTCATCAAACACCACATCAAGTAGAGACTCGGCAGAGCCTCCTCTTGTTAGAGATCAAGATACAATATCTCAGATTTAAAGCCAGTAAGGTGGGGCTAGATGAATACATAGGTAGGAGAGAAGAATGAGGGAATTTTGTGAGAATAACAGAGGTGAGCCCAGAGTGGGTCTGACAAAAAACAGAGGCCAAACCAGATCCTCAGTTTTCCTGAAGTGATAAGACCTTGTGATGTGAAAACCTGAAACCAGTGGGAACTTTGCCAGGACTACACTGGGGTTGGGATTACATCTCCTGATGGACTGAATTGAACTCATACCTTGCTATCATCTGCTTGGTGAGACCTGTGGGCCTCATACAAAATAACTTCACATTACTTCCCTTAAAAATAAACTGACACAACCGCAAAATCTTTGCAATTTCTTTTTTACCATGACAAATCTAGTCAATTTGTTCTATTTATTACACTGCAAGAATTCTCCACAGATCTTGTACCTTATGATTTTAAAATAACATAAATTACACGAGGAGGACAATTTAGACCTAAACAAGATTATCTCTATATATTGGATCATAAAGACAATCTGGAATGGGGCTGAATCTCTAAATTTATGACAAGTAAAGTTCAGATCTCGGTCTGGCTGGTTCTAGTGAAATAAAATAATATGAAAGGTTCATCCTGCCTCTGGTGGGTTTAGAAACCATGGGCTGTGTTCTGGCATTTTTGTGCTGATCCTGAGGGATGCAGCATTGCAGCAAGTTCAGCATGTTACCTCCTGCCAGGGTTCCCTCTTCAGTCATACTTGACCAGAGTCAAGTATTTGACTTGACTGGGACCTCATAGGCCATGGTTTGAGCAAAGAAGCTATGAAAGGAAGGGAGGGAAAAAAAAGTCCATGAAAACCATGCTTTGTATGTACTGGTTAAGTAGATATTTCAGATGGCAGAAAAGACAGAGGACAATTTCTAGATCATTTGTTTATCTTAGAGGGCAGGAAAGGATGCAACAGGTTCTTTTGTCAAGTCTTCCAAAGAGTGACTAAGTGGATGTTGTAGATAGGACATTGCAAACATTTAGCAATATTATCCTTCATTTCTGTTTGAAATGTC
Organism: Anabacerthia variegaticeps; assembly: GCA_035583185.1. Classification (NCBI taxonomy): domain Eukaryota; kingdom Metazoa; phylum Chordata; class Aves; order Passeriformes; family Furnariidae; genus Anabacerthia; species Anabacerthia variegaticeps. The sequence goes on along the minus strand of JAWWEW010000112.1, from coordinate 29,576,320 downwards.
CAGTAAGGACAACAATATGTAACAGACAAATTATGAAATCATGAGGGAGAAATATTTACAAAGTCTGACATTTATGTTTCTAGAGAAAACATAAACAGACAACAACAAAATTCTCTACATTTTAGTTTTGTACAACCAAAGTGCTTGTGGTACAGCTGTCATATTTTGAAGCTGAATTCTGGCATTAAATACATACAAGTATATATTTTCTTCCTACATTCGTGGTCTCTAACTCTCCTCTGGAAAAATTCCACTGAATTTCAAGATTTGTTGGAGATTTTTTTAAGATTCTTGAGAGTAGGAACACAAAAGGTAAGCAAGCTGTGGATTCTCTTTTGACACTGTGAGCCGAAGGAGAAATGATAGCACCCTCTGCTGTCATTTTAGATGATTACCTTAAAGATTCCTCTTAATGTTATTAGTTTTATCTTGCTTGGAAAAAAAAGCTGGCAATCTTTTGTTCGTAGTTTTTATTTCATGTTAGGAAGAAGACTGTGTCAGCCTTGTGATTTATTTTTTTTGTTTGTTTGTTTTGTTTCTCCTCTCCTCTCCTCTCCTCTCCTCTCCTGTAATTCATACAGCTAACATGAGGAAGCTGCACAATACTGGCTGAGATTACATCTCCCTTTTCCCTGCTGCAGACACAGGCAATTCTGACACTGGAGGGATTTAATCCTGAGTTAGGGATTGAAGTATAATTTGCACTGTATTAGATGAGTATATAGTCCCTCTGTATCTGGTTCCTCCTTCCCTTCGGTGATGGACATATGTTTGAGGTTCTGGGATATGTAAGTTCTAAAATAAATGTAAAATCACAGAGACTTTATGTATTTATGGAAGTGGACTTACTTGCTGTATTCATGACCTGATAGATCTGAAGTTGTGTTTAATTCCCTCACATGCATGAACAGAGTGAAATATATTTGATTTATAGTATTGTGATTTACACAAAAGCATCTGTGTCTGCAAACTGCGGGATACGGGAAATGGAGCTCTGGATCAAGTCTTCCTGTATATTGTAATGCCTGTCTCATTAACTGGATTTCAGAGTTCAATTTTAGGTTTTCCAACTACCACTATTTCTTTCTAGAGGAAATTTAGTATTTTGCCTTTGTGGTTTTTTTTAAAGCTCAATGTTAACATTTTAAATTGAAGTGCTAGAAAATATTCTTCTGTATTCATTAAAAGTAGTTGTTCTGCTGGCAGTGGCTTTAAAACATTGGGTAGTAGTACTCATTCATGTTCTTGAACAAAAGTGATTTCAGGAGAAAAATGCAAAATGAATATTGATAATGTACGTGAAATAATAGAATTTTCACTGAGAGAATAAACACATAATTATCCCAGCATTGCTTTTGCTTCATGTTGTTGCACAGATTTGTTAGCATGCAGTAAAACAATAAAACCAGCAGGGAATCAACAGGGCAGAACTGAGCAGGTTCTCAGCATCAGGTGGTAAATAAAAGTCACTAGAGCTGCATATCATACATTAGCAAGTGTCTGGTGGGTACTGGACTAAGTCTCATAGTTCAGTACCTATGTTTATTTCTGGGGAAAATTCCTGGGACATTGACCAAAATGGTATCTACTCTACAGTTGTATTTACTATGCAGCTGCCATATATCCAGACCTATCACGATTTGTGTCTGTCTTTACTTGCCCTTTTAGCACCTCAGCCTCACTTCACAAGTGAGTTGATTACCTTTCCTGTTGTTCTGTGTTTTCTTTTTCTCCAGTCTTGGCTGATTGCAGGAAAATGAAATCAATGTTTGCCAGTCAGAGCCTTGGTCCTCCCATCCCCTCCTCAGCATTGAGGAGGGCTGTAAGACTTCCAAGGCCACTTCCATCTAACAATGTTTAGGTACTTAATTATAACTTTCTGTTACTGCCTCATTGTACTTGCAATTTTGGTGTATACATCAAGCCTAAGATAAAAATATTCTCTCCTTTTATAGATGGTAACCTCTTTAGACCAAAGCCACCTTTCAAAGCATATAAATCAAGTTTCTTGATACACGGTTTTGTGATCTTCAGACAAGTTGCTGTGGTATTTTCCTATTACTGACTAACATCTCTTGATGAAACCCAGTACAGGGTTAGAAGACTGCTGTGGTCTTTTCTTCAATATAAACAGTGCAGGGGGCCATGTGGGATCTCGGGCAGTTTTACAGTGTGTGTTGCCCCTAAACAGGCAAGGACAAGCAAGTATCCAACATCAAGGGGCACCAAATGAAGGTGCTGTAGCACCATGGCAGGCAGATCTCAGATGAGGGAATGGCACAGCTCTGTCTTGGGCCTGTTTAAACTGCAGCATGGACTAAGAGTGAGACCAGCAGGGTCAGGGCCCAGGAAAAGCAAATTGAAATCAGGGGAAATTTCTCTACACAGTTCTGCACGTTCTTTCCCTGTTCCTGACATACCCCTCTCTGCAAGTCTGTTTTCTCACACCTGTTTATGTCCACTAGGTGGTAGTAAAAAGGCGATTTTGGGAGAGGAAGCGTTTGCAGGGCTTCTCTTCGTCCTGGTGGCTGTACCCTTCTTCTCGGGTATCTGCAGGGCACATCTGGAGTCAGGCTGCTGCTGGTGGTGGACAGATGGGGGAAAACCTTGAGGAGCTTCAGTTGTGTAGACCCTAAGCTATGAGCTTGCTAAAGAGTACCTGCTTCTCGAACTTCAGCAAAATGTAAGGAAGGCAAGTTGCTGCAAATGTTTTGCTTTTTCAGAACAACAAAATAGTAAACAGGGAGTTGTTGAGGATTTTCTCCTTGCAAGCACATGCAAAATCTCCAAAGGAATGTTCTGTTGCATTGCCGTCCCCCACACACGTTGTTATATGCATGGATGTTACCATGTTCATCTCAATTCATCAGGATTTGCTGCATACAATAAGGCCATCCCTAAGTAAAGTGCTAGAGGTCAAAGAGGGGAGCAAAGCAAGGGCAGTTCATGTCATGTTGATGACATTATTCTTTCATTTAAAATTACCTACCATTAATAAATTAACTAAACTATCAGTTTGGATGAATATTAAGGTAAAAGCCTGAAGTCACAAACATGGATATCCTTCTGCTCAACACCTGTAACACAGCTAGCACCAGAGCATAGTAAAAACACATGAAGCTTCTGATCTTGTAGAAGTTTCACTTTTCTGTATAGGACCAAATTCAGTATTTTTTAAATGAAAGATGAGATTATTTTTTTGGCTAAAAAAAAAAAAAAAAGGCAAAAGAAATTCCACAAAATAATTAGATTGTTTACATGGAGAAGGGAAGGGGCAAAAGAAATTCCACAAAATAATTAGATCATTTACATGGAGAAGGGAGGGGGCAAAAGAAATTCCACAAAATAATTAGATTGTTTACATGGAGAAGGGAAGGGGCAAAAGAAATTCCACAAAATAATTAGATCATTTACATGGAGAAGGGAGGGGGCAAAAGAAATTCCACAAAATA
>JAWWEW010000112.1:29547321-29572768 GCA_035583185.1 Anabacerthia variegaticeps | reverse complement strand
AGGGAGAGGGAGAGGGAGAGGGAGAGGGAAAGGGAAAGGGAAAGGGAAAGGGAAAGGGAAAGGGAAAGGGAAAGGGAAAAGGAAAGGGAAAGGGAAGAAACCAAGACAAATGCAAGCCTTTATTTCAATGGACAGCTTAACCAGAGACTGTGACCTCTACGTTACTTCTACTGGGTCACCTCATGGGACACAGTGATGCAGTCTGTGTCTACCCAGCCTCTGCTTCTTTGCAGGTCTCTTTTGGCATGTTAATCTGAATTACCACACTACAGGAAACATCTTCTGCTGAAACATTCTTGCAATACATTTGGCTAACAAAAAAAGCGTCATTTATTTGGAAAATTGCTCCAGGAACTCCTGATCATCTTTGTTCAATGGAGCAGCAGGGCCGTGATTCCAGAGTTAAAAAAGCAAGCTCAGCAAACTTCCTGACCTCTTGTGCCCATAAAGCTTCCCTGTTACTGGTGGAGCCTAATAGAAAGGGTGACAGAACAACTGTATAGTCATTTGGTACCAACCAAGAAGCACTGGGAAAGATGCAGTTTGTTTCTGTTCTCCAGCTCCTCAACATTTAAGCTGCGACAGTTCAGATTTCTCTGGAGAAATCCTCACCAGACTACAATTTAATTCAGTTCTTATTGCTCTACAAGAGAAAAGCAAAACAAGGAAAGGGGGGTGGGGGAGGGAAACAACAAAAGAAACAGAACAGAACTATAACTCTTTATTAAAAGTGAATTGATTGAAGAACAAAAAATTCAGAAAATGTCCCATGTCAAACAGGATCAGTTATATTAGTTTTTCATTCCTGCAGGCTTGATTCAGAGGCAAGGTAATCAATAATCCACATATTTTCATGATCTGAACAACATCCTCGAAGAAATACTTTCACAAGGATAAAATGTTCAGCAATTTCTTTGGTATATTATAAAGAAAGCCTTTCTTGAATGTCAGACAGTCCTCTACTTCTGCTTTTCTTTTTGCCACTATCTTTTTTTTCCCCCAAAACAATATTGAAAACAAAACAAAACAGAAGAAAACAAAACAAAAGCCATGGTTTATTTGACCATTGCTTAATTTCATATCCTTTTCACAGGACAAGTTTACATTGGAACCCAGTCCCTGTGGCACTTCCATTTCCTCATATAAATTGTTACTTGTCATAGTTCCTGCATTTAAATTATAACTCAGCCTTGCTTCATTTTTAGATTTCACTGTAAAAAGAATGCCTTAAATCAAGGTGAATACATTTCTGTTACTATGGTGGACTTCACAAAAGCTTTTCCTGATGTCAGAGCTTTTCCAGCCTCTTGACAAATACCATTGCTTTTGTAGATGCTTTTTCCCACTAACAGGATATGTAGCCTTTCACCTCTAAGATGCTGTTTTGAATCCTGCCCTTCTCTATTGCCAAACAAGTGTCAAAGAGCAGCAAGTTAGATTGCAAGACTTGAAGGATCATGATCTAATTTCCAGGGAAAAGATATTCAGAAGGCATAGAAGGAGTCCATTCAGCCATGCTCACCTAAGAGTTAATACTCAAAAACTAACATTAGACCAGCTCAGTTATGAAATAAAGTGGACATTTTCAGTAAGTTATGCAATTAAGTATCTTACAGATTTAGCAGACTTCAGGGTCAGGGAGAGGGTATCCAGTGACCAGAAGCTTGTGCTGTACATGTACATGCTAATGGAATCTTTGATACCTTTACTTTACCTCCTGCCAGCAAAAAGGGTGTAGTGACCACAGCATCTCCTACTCATTTAGTGACTGCCTCTGTGCTGATGCCTCCCAGTGCTTTCTCCAAACCAGGGTTGGCATACAAGCAGGAAAAAACAAGTTCCCTTTTTGCTTGGCTGAACCTTACATATCCCATGGTTAAACAGAGTATTCTGTTACCATGTTCTTCATGGATGATGGTCCAGGAGCAGCAGTAGCAATAAATGGTCTTGCCTGTTCAGTTTCATTAACCTTAGATTTTTGTGACTATGAGCTTTGCAACCTCAAGTGTCATCTTATTTTCTGCTGCCAGATGCATGAGTTAATCATGCAGAGTTTTATTTATAAATGTAATATCACGTTGTTTATTTGAGCCCGAGAGCTCTTGGATAAGGACAGAACCTGGACAAATGGGGGGTTGCTGGGTCTGAGCATGAAATTCAGCATTTTCTGAACACACTCTGCTGCATTAGTAAGAGTAAGTAAACATCCTAAAGAAAGGAGAGACATAAGGAGAAGATGCAGAAGCAGAACTAAAATTAAATCCAAGGGCTTTATACACACACACAGACGTGCATGCACAGAGTCATATAAAATAAAATTAAATAAACCAAAACCAACAAGCAAACAAACAAAACTGAAACCCACAAACCCCACAAACAAACAACACCTCCCTCCCCCAAACTCATATACACCATGCATGATTCATGGACACAGGGAAGAAAGGGTTGCCCTGACCAATAGATTGGGATAATACAGCTATTGCAGATGGCTCTTGCCAGTCCTCCTGTTGTTGCTTCCCATCTTTGCCTTTTTGGGGGAGTAAGGGAGGATGCCAGCTGCCCTGGGGCCTCTCTGCTGAGCCATTATATTCTTCTGTCAGTTGCAGTGGGAGGATGTAGTGTTCAGGAATCTTCCATTTTTTGATCTACAAAACAGTCTTTTTGGTTCTGGCAGGTTTCTCCCTTTTCTTCCCGGTGCATGCTGAGGTGAAGAAACTGATCTGTTTCCCAGCACTTTCTAGCACATCCTTGAACAACTTCCCTGGCTTAAGCAGTCTCTAACAGACCTTTTGTCCCTGACATTATTTATAAATGTCCTACTTTGACTTCACAATCTTCAGCCTTTTTTGTCACATCTTTTGTTGCCTTCCTGGCATTCCTGATTTTTTTTGACCCTTTTCCGGCATTTTGCTATTTCTTTGGCTGTGTGATGTTGTGTTGATTCTGCTGATTTATATTTTTTACTGCCTCTTTATCTATTCCACACCCCAACCTTGAGATAACTGACCATTTTTTGCTCACCAGGTACTTCTGACTTAGTAAGAAATTTTTTGAAGTCCCTAAAAGTTACTTATCTTTCCCACTCCAAGCCTATGTGATTCTGTTCAATACTCAGTGAAGTCCATAACCCTCCGTCAAAAGGTCAATGAAAGTCACGTTTGTGCATATCAGGACAGCATTTGGCAACCAAAGGTTAAGTTTTATCATGTGTTACTTTGCAAAACCTTAAAAACAGCAATATAAAAAGAAGTGAAGATTTTCCCCACTCCACACTTCTCGCTAAAGCAGAGATGTTTATTACCTTAATGATGCAGGTTTTGTCTTGTATCTGCTGTTCCAAGAGCTCCAGATAAGTGTTTCTGGGGGGATTAGGGCATGTGAAGTCAGTGAGTGTTTTTCTGGCACTCTCAGGGCCCCGACTTCAAGCATTCACCTATCTGCAAACCTGAGTCCGGTTGTTTTTCAAATATTTGGAAGGTAAGTAAACCAGTATGCATTTGGATAGATACCTGCATATAATCATTCAGTCACAGAGCTGGATCAAGTGCTTCAACCCCTTGTTCCGGATTCTAGCAACAGCTTGCTGTGGAATACTGGAAACACAAAAGGTTGCTACACTAACACAAAGATCTGAAATTGAAAGATTCTATAAAAACACACAGAAGATTATTTAGTACCCTGTTATCCTAAGTGATACTGGACTTCATGCAGGGAATGGATTTAATACAAAACATGAGCCTGAATGTCCTCAGTAGACAAGGAGGACTTTCATTGAAGAGAGACAAAGAAATCTTGAAATTCATCTGCAGGTGAAGTTATTTGATCTTCCTTATTTTTTTGTTACTACTGCATTAGATAAATTCTTCACTGTAAGCAACATAACATTCGTGGGTTTCCTCTTTAATCTAAAACAAACAAACAAGTAGGTGGCTTGCCTGAGTTGTTCAGGAAGTTAAATTATATGTCATAATTATGAGTACAATAGCAGCTCCAGTGTTTTTCAGCCCTGGATGCCATTTTATGTAACTGAGCACCAGTTGCAGCAAGTAATCCAGGTCAAGAGTGTGGATAAATAAACCTTAACAGTTTGTTAGAAAATGTTATAAAATCAATGGCAAGGACCTGAGGCTGCTGTTTCTTACTCTATGTCTGGTGACTGCCTGAAGACAAACCTTTGTTTTTATGCTCCGAGCCCTGGGAAAAAAGTTTGCAATACTTTTTATATTACTTTACCTGCAGATGTACTTTATTGAGGTCACATATTAAATTTTCATCAAAATTCTGCACGGGAGTTTGCATTCCTCTTTGTACAACACCAACAACTCCACAGCTGCTTGCTTACTGGTGACAGTCAAAGGCTAAGCAACTCAAATAAAAGATTTCGTGTTTTGTTCACTTTCTCTCCTGTTACAATTTGTCTATTGAAAATTGCCAGTATTGAAACATGAAATGCATTGAAACAAATGGAAAAATTAAAACTGGTGTAAGGATACAGTCACAGCAATGTCTGTAAGTATAGCCTGCAAGGGAATGGTCTAGTCTCCCCACAAAAGAAACACAAAAGAGTTTGTAATTGCCAGGGTGTGCATATACATACTTGTTTCTTCCTATCTAACTTTTAGTAAATGTTTTTAACAAATTATGCCACTGAAGAAGAATACAGATTCATTTAAAACAATTCACAGGGCTTGTTTTTGGTTATAAAGTATTTTAAAAGAATTATCATAAATTATTAGGTTTTGCAAGGCCATGATGATGCTTTTTTACATTACGTGATAGCAAGTTAGTAGGTCCTGTTTGCAATTATTGCATTTCATATGTTTAGTGAGTTCTGTAGAATTCCTTTAACAGACTCATTAAAATTCAGACTTTGTTAATGAAAACCTTTTAATCTGAAAATAGAAGTGTAATGGATTTTGACATAGTGTCGCGCCTGCAGTAATAGCAAACAATGTGGGAATGTACAGAAACCCGGATGAAGTTGCTCTTATCTCCCCCTACCTACGGTTTATATTTAGAAACAAAAAATCATGATCATGGCCATTGTTGTAATTCTGCATGTTTGAACATGTGCTCAAAGATCAAGTTTACCTAAAAGAAGAAGTCAGCCTGAGGTCAAACATTCCTCTTGCAGGGAACTGGAAACACCAAGAACTTTGGACTCTGTGAGTTTGAGTTTCTGCTGTATGGCTTGGTGTGCCACCTCTATGGCATGGGAGTAGGAAAGAAGGCAAGAATGACATGAGGGTTTCACTGGTGGCTCCTGCTGGTCTGAAGCAGAGAGGAGAGGCAAAGAAGAGGGTTTGGAAGTCTTTTTTTTCTGAGTCCTGCTTTGAGGTGTCCAGGTGAGAAGGGTAGATGAACAGGGGCAAGAATTGTCCCTATTTTAATCACAGTCCCTCCTTTCCTAGAGGTCCATGCAGCCTTGATTGATCATTCTTCTAACCTATCCTTCTTCTGACTGAGATGTCTTATCCCTCAAGTCCCCGTACTTCAGTGACCTACTAAAAGTTCAAATTATCTGTGTTCTTCTCCATTTGTCCTCATCATCCCCTTTCCTTCCAGCTTTCCTCCAATCCCAAATCCCTTTGCACCACTCCTGTTTCAAATACCCCATTTCCCCTTTTCTCAAATGTCCCAAAAGTCAACCACAGTGCCCTCTACCTCTCCCATTCAAGAGAATCTCCTCATTAAACCCTCTCCTGTTTCAAATTCTTAGTTCTGACCCCACAACCCACTCTGGAGCCTCATACCACCATCTTCTCATTCCTCCCCTCATCCTCAATTCTCTGTTCTGCTCCCGAATTCACTTCCAGCTCACCCTCCCACCATATACACACTCCCCCCTATCTGCAACTCTTTTTCCACCTTGCCTCAGATCACCAAATCTGTTGTGGCTTTTTAGTTCTACCTGCTCAGCTTTGGTGATATTCCCATTTGCCATACTCTTTCCCTGTAGCTGGGTGGTCAGCCAAAGTCTGCCTCTTCCTTGGCTGTCCTTGCAGGATAAAAGCAAAGAGTCAGAGCTCCTCCCTTTTCCAGGATTTCAAAAATTCAGATGTCAGTTACCAGATGTCAATAAGAACAAAACAGTTTTCAAAATAAAGTAGCAATGTGAGGAAAAGGATGTTAGATAGTCATATTTATCAGTTAAAGTCTCTGCAGTCCAGGTATCTGTCCAGAAGAAGGGTACTTTCCTAGAGGAAGAAGTAGAGCAGAAAACATTAGCCAGCTCAGCATTCCCCAAAGCAAATTCCTGGAAAGGTAGAAGGGGTCGGAGCAGTATGTCTCCCATTTTCTTCAAGTCGGCATTACACTTGTGTTCTCTGAGACATCTGGAGAAGCACAGCCCATGCTGTCCTATGCTCATCACATCTGAGCTCCATCTCTGAAGAGAAAGAAATGGGGCCCTGGTCCTCAAAACCCTTGGAAACAGAGTGAGGCAAGCCATGGGGGACCTAACTGAACCAACAGGGAAAATTTCTGGTTTGGATTTTGAGAAGTTTGCAACACAGGCCATAAAAATTTCCCCAGAGCTATGTATGAACAACTTCACTGCAGCAGCCTAGTGCTAGTTGTAGGATATTATAATGGCAACTGGAGAATTCTTTCATGTGTATTGTTGCAAAATGGTACTGAGCAATATTTGAGTATATTCTTGAACATTCTTTCACACTGAAAGTGACTAATCCTGTGCAGATTTAGCCAAACTTTCTCAGAATACCAGGCAGTGCCTAGGAGCAAAGCAGTTGGACCATTGCACTAAATATCATGTAGCTGTTAACAAGAACACCTGGCGCAGGAAAGAAATTAAAAAATAATTAAAAAAATTCCCTTCTCCTTGAGGAGAATTTCTTGAAAACATAAAATTCTTTCCTTTGATAACAAAGGGTCTCTTAATTTAAGAAGGGACATTTCTCCTGAAAACAGGCATCCAGATTGTGAAGAAGAAACCAAACAGCCAAAAGATCAATATATTGTAAAGAGCACTACACTACAAGCTTATATGTTTACAGCAAATGGAACATATTTGAATGCTCCAGATTCTTTCTCATAGTTGTCACTTGCACAGACACTACCCTCCTCCTTATTGTACGTGAGATTTGTAAATCCTTCTCCTGGCGTTATTGAAATATTCATTTTAAAACAGCAACCAATATTTCCTTACATACCAAGAAAAACAGGATTTTTAACATCTTAAGCCTTCCCCAGAGATAGCAGGATTCCCTTGGTTTCTGTGTTACTCCACAGAGTTGCATGTTATGCCAGTGTGATGGAGGGGCATCTCTGTTTTTTTCCACTAACTTCACAGTGAGGAGCTCTTTGTCCACAGACTCCTACAACAAGGCTTCTTGTTTCCTGACTTTGCTCATCATTCATTCCAGAATCCACCAGGTAGGACAGTTTTGTACAGGGTGGGGAAAAAATGTAATTGCATTTGCCCAGACTTCTATGGCAAACAGCAGGCTTGAAAGGAGGAAGCATGGCAGGTTAAGGCTAGTTGGGTCTCCATCAACTTTGGTCCTACTTCAGGAACCCATTTCTTTCTACCAGTCAAAAGCTTCTGATCCTTATCTGCTCACCTCTCCATTTAGTCTCTGGTTTTCCTCTGCCATCAAGATCTGTGTGTGGGCTGCTTCTTGTGAAGGACAGATGTTCAGGTCAGCAGCCAACCTTCTGCAATCGGGACACTGCTCCTCTGCCCAGCTGAGACTCAGAAACAACTGGGGGCCTTCTACCCTTGGTGCTTGGCTCCTCTTGCCCCAGGTTCATCTCCTATCACACAGTGCCACGTTGGCCTGCCAAGTATTCCACTTAGGTAACGCTTGGCATTTCCAGCCCCAGGGCCTCAGGACTGACGCAATTTCCAAAATTATTTTTTAAAAAGCCACAAATATTTTGAATTCCTAGCAACTGAGAAACCCCAAAAGCAAGAAAGCAGCATTCTTCTGCCAGGAAGGGCTGCAATGGGGAGCAGAATGGTGGATTGAGCACTGTTTCATTTTTCTATTCCCTCCTCTTCTTTGAAAACTTTCTGGTAATGCAAGGTCAAGGGCAAGGGGAGGAAAAAAAAGAGGCAAAAACTGGGTGGGGGAAAATAAATTTTGGAATCCTTTTTACAGGGGTAGAAGTGGAAAAAATCACATGAAGCAATGGTGGTACCTCTCTCTTCCCTAGCTTTCAACCTCCATAAAAGCAATGTATTAATACAGGTGAGAGAGGGATGCTATTCTTTTTTCCCCTTCTTCCTTCATTAAAAATAAATAAACAGAGGCATAGTTAATGGTTAATGCTCCTGAGTTCATGGAACAAACAGTTCTCTTTTCCCATCTTGCTTGTAGTTTAATTATGAACTTAGGCTGCCTTCAGGCTACAAAGGGCAAGAACGCAGGAAATACATATATCCAGAAATGCAGCCAGCATTTGATGTCTCTGAGCTAAAATTAAATAAAATAATAAAATTCGAGTGGAGAATAAAAGCAATATGCAAACCATGGGGCTTAGAGTCAAATGGAGAAAAAGCAAAAAACCAGGTCTGAGAAAGCTGAGCAACTAGCAACATGGAGAACTTCCAAATTCAGCAGCAATGCTAGAAAGCTGTTCCTGTCAAGGTAGTTAGTAAATGATCTTCAAAGTAGTCACAGATTAAAAAATAAATGAACAAACTCTGGCTGCTATAAGTGTGCCCTCTAGGTTTGCCAGCACTGAACAAGCAAGGTAGGAGAAGAAAAATCAAGACCCCAGGGTCTGGAATCAGAACAATGACTGAGAAATCCAGAAACCGTAGATGCAGGCAAGCCAGAGAATGGGAAGCATCCACACAGACTTCCAAAATACACAGGTAGCTTCAGGATTGCCTTGGAGTATATGATGCTCTGAAACACTGAACACAGAAGATCAGTATTTGTCCTTCAGGAAGTTGAAAACAGAGCTGAAGGACCACATTGGATAAGGATGCTCAGTCTGATACTCAGCAGTGCCACAGGTATTCACTGGGCGACTTCCCAGACAGAGGCAGCAGGCTTCAATTCCTGATGCTTCAGGAAGGAGAAGAGGGCTTTCAGGCATATTCTATGTTGGAAGAGCACAGTGCATACAGATGCCTGCCAGAAGGGGAAGAAGGATTTGGAGCTTTAGCACAAATAAACCAACTAGCCCTAAAAATGTTTTTTTTTCAAGTGTGATCCACATTTTTGTGCAGCTCAAAGCGAGTCAGTACTACTCTTTTAGCATCACAGAAAAACACATGAGATCAAGGAATTGATCTAAAGTTCACTAAGCATCATGAATTGGGCTTGCCTCTGGATACAACAAAATATGGATGGATATTGTATTTATAAGGAACAGGAGACACACACAAGCTAACTGACTTCACCGAGCATATAAGGTCATTATTATTTGAAAAAGCCATAAGACATGATGACTGGCATAGGTATGCTCAAAATTAATGATGCAAAATTAATAATTACAAGTACCTGATCTGAAAAGCAAATCTAACTTTTCAAAAGTCATGTAAGTAGGTAGTCAGGACAGTTTCTAGGAGAAACTCCAGGGAATGTCTCCCGTAGTTTAGCACTAAAAGAATAGTGCACCCCAACATCAGACACATCAAGAGATGAACAGGATGTAGATTCTGAAGACACAGCACATAGATACTGCAGAATGTGAAAATATGTAGCTGATGCAGATTAAAAGATACTGTAATTTTAACCAGTGTGTTGTAGAACTCAGAGAGCTGTCTTCCTGATTGGTGCCTTTCCCTGTATCATCTAGTGAAATCACCAGCATATGAGCTTTCTAAAACAGCTGAGGAGTAGGTGAATGCTATAGGAAGGACACTGTTTTGAAAGGCAAAAACAATAAGCAACCAACCACCCCAAAAACCCAAAAGAAAAAAAAAAATCCAAATAGATGCTTTTCACTTTTACCTCTTTAATATATAATGATGATAATTAAATTTAAACATTCGCATGCAGATTACAGGCAGTAATATTTACACATATATCCAAAAATTTAGCTATCTTGATGTCAAAAGAATCCTTAAGAGAAAAAAAAAAGCAACTTGTGGAACAACACCTCATGGTTATATATGGTTATATATATGTTATATATGTTATATATATATATGTTATATGTTATATGTTATATATATGTTGATATACATTTAAAATTAAAATTGAAGAGGGAAATAAAAAAGCCTCTAGTGATGTTGAAAGATTACCCTTTCTTATTTGAATAACCATAGACTTGGAAACAGAAGCCAGAGTGGATTATTCAAACCCAAATGGACGTCTATATTTTAGAAAAGAAGAACTTTTCTTAGATACTATTGTGAAACAAGATGGAGATAATACTTAATCTTTCTTTAGGTTTTGGAACCATTAGCACAGGTAATCAATCAGATCACGAGTGGGATGAATTAATTTTGGAAAAAAAGAGAAGCATAACAGTGTATTAATGCATGGTCCCTGGACAGCATATCGTTAATCTAATGATACAGCTGTTATGTTAGAAATTGCAGTGCCCTATTAAACAAAATCAATAATTACAGTCGTTTCCCTAGATGACTAGTGAGATTGTCACAAAAATTGTTATGATTTACGTACATTTTGGTTTGGTTTTTTTTTCACTAGACTACCAACCTCTTCTCTATGAACGATCTGACCACTAGTTGGCATTGTTACTTCACTCAAATAAATAGCCTTTAAAAGAGGTGTTTAGCTACAAGTCCGGACCTCTACATTTTTGGGCTCTAAGTTTCATTTTGCAACATCTGGAAATAGGGACGAGGGAAAAAAAGAGAAGCAAGTAATATATGACTGGTAAATTATTTCCCCCTCCCCAGCTGATGTATCTCTTTCAGCAAGTTTTTAGTTCTGCCTTGAGTTCTGAAGGAGAGAATGAAGCAATATAAAGTGTATTCATGGGTGGAAGAAACCCAAACCAAACCATAGCCATAGTCATGTGTACTTAAGTGGTACAGTTCAGGCTGTGAGTGTAGACCCAGTAATATGAAAACTTAAATAACAGAAAAAAACCCCATTGAATGCAAACATGAAATACAAGAACCTTCTACCCCATGAACTGCTCTTGTGTTACACCAGTGATATTAGTGGTGCCTTGTGCTCTGTTCTACCACCTCTGAGCTGCTGGTAATAAAGCAAGTGACAGCTTTTCTGCACGGAGATTCTGTCATTGATAAATCATATCAATGAGAGAATATATAAATAAAAGGAAGGTTTTTTCCTCATCTTCCCAGAAACAGGAGGGTGATACCTTTCTGAGTTGGAGTGCAAAGAGGCCAAAGAGGCCTTAAGGGCAGAACCTGCATGTGCTGCTCAACCCCTAGTCCATTTACTCTGAGGCTGCTTTAGCACACACAGGGGGGGATGTGGAATTCCTCCTGGCTGTGCTACCCATAGCTCTGTCATACAAGGCAAGGGAGCACCTCTGAGGTTCAGCAACACAAGTTGGTTCTGTAGGTCCCTGCAGACAGGCAAGTAGAAATGAGAATAGGTTGTCTCTCTCTGTCCCGTCAGTGGGAGGAGGGGGGATTTTCAACTTTTGGAGTCTAACTTCGAGGGCTGGTATTGAAACAGTTAATGGTTTGCTTTAACTGTAAATGAAACTTCCTTTCAAAGAAACGTAACATTACAGTTACATAGAAGTAAGCTTTCAAAAATACCCAGTTCTCAAAGGAAAATGAACACAACCAGAAAGAGCTGCTTTAGAACAATAAGAAAGATGTAATCTCTTCAATACTGCAAATCCCGGCTCATATACAAACCACAGACTGACACTGCTAGCGCATTAAATACAGTGAGTCACAGTAAGGTTCTCAAATTAAATCCTCGTCTACACTACTGACACACTTTAGGGCCTTAGGTATGTCTCCTCAACAGGCCTGAACTCTAAAATACACGTAACACTTACCCAGCATTAGAGAAATTTATTCATTAGCAACGGCAAAGTGCTAGGTAAATGTTTACAACAATTAACAACAAGTAGGATGTTTTTGTCACCAAAAAAAACACCCAACCCCAAACAAAACAGAATTAAAGCAGCACCAGCACAAACAGTGGAAAGTAAAAGCAAAAACTTCCTTCAATTCTAGTGAGTGTATGAAAGCCAAAACAACAACAAAAAGCAAGTCAATCAACCAGAGTGCAGTTGTGAGTAACTTGAGTAGCTTGACATCAACTCTTTCAGGACACACAGCAGGGCTGATAGGTAAGAAAAGTTAAACAGATTTTGCAACTGCTTTGCATATAGGGCTTTCTAAAGTCTCATGATAGAAAGCAGCCGATCCCACAATATCCAAGATATCCCTTGTTTATCTAGTTT
The DNA here is from genome assembly GCA_035583185.1 of Anabacerthia variegaticeps. Lineage (NCBI taxonomy): Eukaryota > Metazoa > Chordata > Aves > Passeriformes > Furnariidae > Anabacerthia > Anabacerthia variegaticeps. The sequence goes on along the minus strand of JAWWEW010000112.1, from coordinate 29,560,423 downwards.
TAATTAAATTAAACCACTCACAAGATTATGCTATGCCACAAGGCAATCCATGGATGATCACAGAAGCTATAGCAAACCATCCCCAAATTTTCCATGATCAAATATCTTAGCAACTGTTTTCTTTTGAAGAAGCTGTATGTTAGAAGCTCTTGATGGGTTGGAGTGAGCAGATGTGATGCTGCTTCAGACACCCATGTATGCAGCCTAATCTCCCTCCTCTTAGTGAGAAGCAACTGAAGTATGCGTGATGGCTCCTAGTTTATAACACAAACTGGAGTCTGATATCCAATTGTGCTCACTATCAAAATCTATATAAATGCCGTCCACTTTATTTAGCACTAAAAGCTTCCATCCTTTGAAGATAAACAGGTTAACAAGCCTTAAAATCATTAATGAAGTAAGGCTTGAGGGATATCTTTCTGAGCAGCATAAACATTGGCTCAGCTAACATCTCATGCCATCAACGAAGAAAGATCACTAGCAGACCCAGGCCAAGATGCTGTGGGAAATAAGTGGAAGGCAATAACAGCTGGAAATATTTGGCACATACAATAAAGTTTTGAAACCCTTTGGATACTGAGTTTCCAAGCCTTTCTTTTTTTTTTTTTTTTCCTAACCACAAAATATTTCATTAGCACTTGTGTGAGAAACAAAAATCAGCAGCATCCAGGTGTGGTATGACATTGTTACTTTCCATGAGATGATACAAACGTCCCTCTCCTTCCTTCCTCTCCCACTCCAATTATCTGTTTGTGCAGAATGTTATATGTCCTGTAGAAATACGTATCTGTATACATTATAACTAGAAATCTTCTTTTCTCAGGGAACTTTGCTTTTCATTTCCCAATGATTTCCAAATATGACAGGCAGCTTTAGCCACATTTGACAGATGGATTGAGGAGGTCCCAAATTCCTGCAGTGCTGTAGGAGATTTGCATGGTAATAGACGATACCAGTGAATTTCCCTGTGAAGGGAAAGGCTGCAGCAGGCAATCAGCAGCTCCCTGCTGAGTTGGGTCAGGCAGGACACTGCTCGAAACTCGGCATGGCGCACACCTCCCTTTGCCCATGCAGAGGCTAGAGGAAGATGAGAGTGAGTATCCAGAGGGCAGAAAGGCAGGAAACAGTGAAAGAGAAAAAGCCTACTGGTGGAGGCCTCAGAAAAGATGCAATTTTTAAATCTGGAGACATTTATAATTTTTTTTCCCTGTATTTTATTTTTACTGGCAGAAAGTTTGGATGGAGGACTCAAGATGTGGGGGAATTATATTTCTGCAGCTCAGAAGAAAAATAGTTTCTTCCTACAGCAGTGTTTCCTAACTATTTAGACATCTTACTCAATCAGAGAGAACCTGCTTATCCACTGGTCAATGTGATGGGGATAAGAAAAGTAAGGACTTCAATAGTCAGGTACTGTGGTAGAGGAGTCCCAGTCACTGCATGGACCTGGCTGTGCTCACTCCACAAATGTAAACAGGAAAGATTATTCCTGTCCTAAAACAAAAAAAAAAAAAACCAAAAACATAAATATTTTTCCCATCTGCCCTCCAATAGTGAAACCCAAACTAACCACCCTCTTTAATGGTGATTATAGCCTTGCTGGATTCTGTGCACAATAACAATGGTTTGAGTTTGTTAAAGGTCACAAGGAAAATTACAGCAACAAGACCTTGTAGCTGGCAGTGTGTTTTTATTCCTCAGCTCAAAGCATGCACTGTATCTGGCTCTACAGCAAGTGCTTTTAAACAGCTACCTACAGAAATAAAAAAGGAATTAATTATACACTACTGAGCAAAATAAACTGATAGATAAGGGTATGACTGCTACTCTCTGAAATTTCATTGCTATTTCACCTGAGCAAAAGCCATGAGAGAAAAAAGTATGTAGCGCTGCTCCTTGGCTGTGCAACCTAAGGAGGAAGATCTCTTCCACTGTCATTTCTGTTACATACGGAGCTCTGCCACAACACAGAGGCACAAGGAATATTTAAGGAATACAGGGAGTGCTTCTCTCCTGTGGTAATTTTTTTAATGCACCGGAAAGGAGGAATAGCAGGCAAAATAAATTTAGATTCAGTCAGCACAGCAGGACAAGTACTCAGTTGTACTCCAGACCTTTGCTTGAGTAAACAGCAATGTGTCTATTGAAATGTTCAAAACAAAAAAAAGTATTGAGTCTTTAAAGACACAAACTGTCTGTATAAGCAGAGGCTGGGGGAACACTACTTGGTTACTAACACCTTTTGAGGGAAAAAGAAATCAGCAGCTCTCTCTTCAGCAGGAATGGAGAACTCAGATATAGGTCCCACAACAAGGCTTCCTGCAGTCCCAGGAAACCATGCAACAGATGTCCTCGTGCCCACTTGCCACACAATACCTGCCCGATATTGATAACCAAATATGGACCTAAGAAACAGCTCAGACAAAACAGCTGTAGACAGAAGACAACAAAAGATAGAGTGAAGGCACTGCCGCTGTGCTAGATCCCTGCAATGAGCAAGAAAACTGTTAAACAAAGCTTGTTAAATAGTTGAGAGGGACAAATCTCTGCTGATTCCTACAAGAAAGGGGCAGAAGCCTTAGCACAGGATTATAAAAAAATAAATACAGAGCAAGCAGTGATCTGGTTTCCTTTTGAACCTAACAGATACACATGGATTCTTATCTTCAGGAATTCTCCAAATTAGTTACACAATCCCTTCCATTGGTCTTATCATGCTCAATCTCCTAACAATTTAAACTCCTCGGTCCTTCCTGTCCTATTTAGAACTTCTCTCTATGAGTGTTCGGGAGCATTTCAGTTTCCGGCCTAAACTAACTAGATAATAAGCACTTGATCTGGGATTAATATTATCCTTTTATATAAGACTTTTCCCTCCCTGATACATAATCCTCCAATCCATTTACAAATAATTGTCCTATTCCCTTATAAGCATCTGCCAACCAGGCTAGAGAAATCAAGGTATTTTATCTCTTTGTAGGGAATAACAGGGAAATGTTTAATCCATCTTATTCTTCTAACCAACGTACTAATCCTCATCAGTACCCATTTGAATTCACATTAAGCTTTGTTAAATCTGGGTGATCTCAACAATACATAAAACTTTATCATTGTCACATACAATGGCTTGGATAACTCTACAAAACCACCTTGCTTAGCGTGCCCTAGAAGTACATTATGCATTTTACTTCTGCTTCACACTGATTGCTTGTAGACACCCAGAAATTTGTTTAACCATCATATTTTTCTCTTTCTTTCTTCTATGTTTGTATTTGCTTCAAAGACCCCATACCAAGTACAAGCCAGACAGCTCACTTCAGAGATGGCTGCTGTGCTGCTTCTGCTGCACTGCAGGGCTTGTGGCACATGGTGTGTTCTGTGCCACTTTCTTAAGTCAAGTGGCAGGATTAGCACACTAGGCAAATGGATTATTGTGCAAGATTTAGGTTTTGCAGAAACATAACACTCCCCTGCAATAAGGGATTAACTTTCTCAGTATTCTAACATCAACAGATACTTGTAGTAGCATGTAAATTGAGAAGCAAAAATTCATGTAGTTTTGCATGCAAAATAACGAGCAAGGAATAACTTTTGCATTCAGATAATTGAGATCCCCCCCTGCAGTACTGCATCCAGTAGTGGAACTCTTGGCATAGGAAAGACATGTTGTTGGACTGAGTCCAGAGCAGGACCATGGAGATAATCAGAGGGATGGAGCACCTGAAGAGCAAGAGAACCAGTAACACTGGATGCCGTAGCAATTTATAGAAATGTGAAAGCCAAACTCTATGGACATTTTCAGAAAAGAAGTATGCAACTGCCAAACACAACACAAGTGAATGACAATTCACAAGTGAATGACCTAGCAACAGCAAAGAACTCATTGTATTGAAAACTGGCCTTCCACCACAAAGCTCACAGCCATGACTAACACTACAGATGTAAGAATGAGATTAATTGCACAATTTTTTTTTAAATTGTAGAATACCTGAGATGGAAGTTATGTTATTCCTGTAAAACAGTTTAATTAGTCAAATGCCTTCAAACACACTCACACGCTCACAGTGGTCTCAAGGAAAAGCAGAAATTTTTGGCCTTCAGCAGGTCAAGCACATATCAAAGAATTATTAAGTAACATTACCTTAGAGTCATGAAGAGCCAGAGCTAAGATTTTAGTTTCTTCTTAAATTTGAATTATGGTCTGCTTCTAGATAGTGTGGCATCACAGGGGAAAGTAGTAAAATAGGATTGCTTTTGAGTGAACTCAGACACGCATCTCTCTGTGACCCACAGACAAGTGACTGTGAGTAGCTCTCTGCTATAGCTTTGTCACAAGTTGGTTTGGTTATGGCACAGACTGTACTCCTACCAATCCAGGAACTCAGGAGAGCAGGATGTCTTCTTGGACATCTGGCTCATGAGAGGAGTGTACTTCAAATGCACGCTACTACCTGTCCTGTTAATTAGCTGAAGAGAAGGCTCTTATGCTACCCTGCCCCTACACAAACTTTATACCAACTACTCATTTCCTCTCTTTCTGACATTTGCTTTTATTTACAAATTGCATAAACAAAGCACCTCTGAGCACTCAAGGAAGCACTTCCTTTGCTCATGATGAGAAGCCTCCTTCCAGCTGAGCCCTGAGAGCTCCTTCTCTCTCTTGGCTTCATGCTTCATATAAATCTGTGAGATGTTTATGCACACTGTCCTTGGCTGCTGCTCTCCCAGACCCACACTTCCATAGGAAGATCATCTCCATCTTTGGATTTTATTTGGCTCCTCGTAAACTGCCTACACAGCTCACAAAGTCATTGAGATTTCTATGAGGCCTACACTTCAACCAGCAATGATTGTTATTTTATCTATGCCAGAAAAGAGACAACTTTCTTACACTTTTTGTGAAAGTTTCAGCAAACTCTTCTGGCACTGCTTTTTCCACAGACTCTGTACACACCCTCCCCCAGGGCACAGACATTTCTGATGATTGACTATAAGACAAGGCAGAGGACTATCCCTTTTTCACCTTTTGCCACTGCTATGGTTATTTTCTGTACAGGAGTCAGAGGGACAGTCTTGGTCATGGGCCTGAATCTAGAGCCAAGGCAAGCTCTGTGTTCCCTTTCCTGTGAAAAAGGAACATCTGGCCTTGCACCAGGCACCAGAACTACTAAGAGCAATGGAGTTAGGCAGAGCTGAATTAATCCTCTCCCAGGCCCCCCACCCCCTCACTGAAAACCTCGGGAAAGCTCAAATCCAAACTTGATCTCTAGATACAATATGTGTTAAGGCCACAAAGTGCAAGCTTGCAACCAAAGGTGCTTTGAATACAAAACAGATTTCCCAGATGGGAATTTCCTTCATTATTATTTTTAATTTCCATTTCCTAACATTCAAATTCCAAAGAATACATCCAAGCATACTCAGCTTTGAAGAAAGCAGCTAAGCAAGGACTAAACTAAGAAAGAACACTTGGCCTTCTACAACATGGCCATCACACTAACTCCTCTGAGAGCTGGTCTTTTGAATCCAAACATAGTTTGTTTTTTTAAAGTCACTAGCGATTACCAGAGGAAGAAAATAATTGTTGGGAAAAGCCTGGTTAATTCACTGACCAACATAATGTTTAACTCCATTCCAGGCTTTCTGCGGCATGATACACTGCAAGATGATGGCGTGCTGTACTCTGAGGGTCAGCTTCAAGAGCCAGGAAAAAAACAGTCACCCAGAACTTGAGTTCACGTGAAAAGCACAGTTAGTTTTTGGAACGGAATGGCTGGGGGGCACACAGCATTAGGTTAGAACTCTGGCAATATAAAAATATTTACTTTTATGTATAAACTAATTCTATGGACAAGTTTAAATAAAAAAATATCTCTTCAGGGTGTTCTGTGGGCTTCAGCACCAAAAACCCCCCAGCTTTTTAGAGCAGAATTTTTAAAAGAAATCTAGTCAAGAGACCCTAAAAATATGCAGATAAAACCCTTGACTATCGCAGCATGTTGTTTTCTTTCTTTCATTACCACTAAACATCATGTAGGAAAAAATGGAAAGAGAAAACCTCTTTTAGAACCCTTCCAGACCAAGCTGTATGAATCCCAGATCTTCTTGTAAGCCAAGGTTGCTCCAGCTGAAAACTTTTTACAATCTGCAGTGGGATCAAACAGGTATAACAAAGGGGCAATGGCCAATATAATGCAAGCTTAAATGTAATTTGAGGTTTTGCCAGCGAAAGCTGTTATTTTCTGAACGAACAAACACATCAGCATCACCCACTTCATCTATAATCCTTCTTTACTAGAGAGGGAGGTATAAGTAATGGAACTAAGTGTGTTGACAGCATTGCTAATGCCCAGGAAAATAGGTGATGCTCTTCTAAACCCACAAATGCAGTAAGAAACCCCATAACCTTTGACAAATGCAAAAATGTTACATGAAAACAAAAACTCAGCTGTTCTCTGAACATTTCACCACAGTAAAATGTGCTTATAAGCAGAAAACTTGATCTGTAGTCAGAAGATGTTATAATCTTTTCAGTAGCTGGATGCTTCTTCAATCCCAGTGCTACATTTAATTGAATTTACTGACCCTGTTTTACAAAATGGTCATAGGGAGCCAAAAGTGGTTCTTATCCACCCTCTGTGCCTCTGCTAGCATAACAGTGATTGCTGCTTTATTAGATATTACAAAATACGTTGGTAAGAAGAAGCCCTCTTGCTCCACAAGAAAGAAAAGAAGGAAAACACAGGTGAATTTGCCTTGAAATAGTATTAGGGAGGAAAAAATATTTCCTCCTCTTTTCAGTGTTTCTAGTTGTTGTAATTTTATTATGGTGCAGTTTATTTTAAATATTAAAAAATGCCATTCCCATGGTGAAGTGAAACTGAAATCCTGAAAAGTTCCTCTGATCTTGGCCCATCAGTGAAAGCAGTTTGAAATGTCTGCTTCTACTAAATGTTTTGTTTGGGTAACTTCCACTAGGGATTAAGTCCTAATGCTTTATTTCCATTAGAATGTCCTTTGAACAGGATTTTATAAAAGCTTAAATGAAATGAGAAAACAACTTGTCCATAGCAGTGTTTCTTCAGGACTTTATTAGCCTGGGATTGAATGAACTGTATTGTATCAGCTGACAATCAGTAAACAAAAGTCTGGGTAATTACTTTTTTTTCAGTTCAGTGACCGTTTCACAGCAACTCCAGCAAGGAAGCTTTGTAAGCAAGTGTGTGATCCATTCACTGAGAGGCAGTCAGAAAAGGGCACATTTGCTTGCTGATAGGTATACAGCACCTCAGAATACAGTCAGCTGAAAAGAAATGTAGCAGATTTTGCAGTCTGTGGCCCAAGTTTTGTTCTCGTTTAGACAGGCTGGTACCCAGGTCACATCATTTCACTGAGTTTAAAAGCAAAACTAAACTTTAAGTTGGATCAAAAAAAGCACTGTCTGGGTCTCTGAAACCAGCAGAGAATCAAAAGGCATTTAAAAAGCATTCTTTCATAAGAAAATCCTCCTCCTTTAGCAATTCATTTTATGGATTAATAAATTTAAAAAAATAATGAAACTGACTGTAGGCAAGTGTGAGAGAACATCACTCTCTTTATCCCATATACTTTAAGTCATAATTCAATCTCTAGCTGTGAAGGATTGGTATAAATCATGACATACGAAGTGCATTACCTCTCCAAACTTTTGTTCATATTATTTACTATGCCTCTTCTGGTATCACTTTTTCTTTCCCCAGCGGTCTATAAAGAAGTACAAAAATATTTCTGTGGTCACAGTGGGCCTTAAGAAAGTCCTTATACAGAGCATTTCCCTGCAGGATGCTCCAGCTGTTTTTCACCATGTGAGTGTGACAACCAAAGCAGTAACCTCTAAAAGAGGGAATAGTGTCAGGAGAAATATGTTGCTGGAGTATATGTGCTTTCTGACAGCAATGAAGATGTTAATCATGACAGCACCAGAGTGTATGACTCCATGGTTACAGCCCTGAAAATTTGTCCTACAATAAAAATGTCTCTGTATTTCTTCTTACATTTCTAGCAGGGGAAAAGCTACTCCCCTGATTTGCAGTAAATTACAGTTCCAGGCAAAAACTTCACCAGAAGAGAAACATTTCTGACCATCCACTTTTATCTATACACAAGATACAATCAGTTTCTGTTGCAGAAAGTCTTCAGCACATTCAGTTATATTTTCATCCAAGGTTAACTAATATCCTTCACCCTGCCCTGCCACAAAACCTGGACTTGCTCTGGAGCTGCAGTGTTGCTCTGGAACATGATGGTGATTTTCCACTATCCCTACAACACACAGTCCTTGATGTTTCTCAGGTGTCTTGGCAGTCCATTTCTCCACAATGCACCACATCTAAAACTCTGCCCTCCTCAGAGAAAGTCACATCTGAAAACAAATCCTACCTGTTTGCTTAATTTGTTTCAAGAAAATTAGTTTATAATAAGTTACTAAAATAGCACCCCTTCCCTCACTAGTATTACTTTTCTTTCATATTCATCTGAAACCTTCTCAAAAATCACTTCTCTTTGCTTTTGGTTACATGTGGGAGGCAAAAAGAAAGTATTTTATAGAACATGATAAAACAAAAGAGGGGCAACTGTTGTTAAGCAGAAGATCTCACCATATAGCTTCCTCCTCCCCATGCTTGCCTTTCTTTTCCCCCACCAGCCTTTAGCAGCCTCCAGAAATGCAACTTGCTCTTAAGAAAGCAAACCAAACCCCCTTCATTTCAGTTCTTTTTCCCCATCCCATCCTTACACCATTATCGCTTTCCAGCCCCATTTCCTTCTCTCCTCCAGCACAGCTTCCCTGCTGGACCATATAATGTTACTACCCTAGCTACACTCTTTCTTGCCATCTTCCTGATCATAGGCAAAGATGGAATAAGTTAACTCAAGTGTCAACCTAAAGACTGTCCTCACAGCATGACCTGCAGGTACACAGGTGGCTTTGGTTATCATTGCCTTCTACCTGTACTGTTTATGTTATTGCCAAGCACCTGCAAAACAGCATCCAGCAGTTCCTGAGGGAGCTGGCTGTGCAGCGCGCTGATGCCAACAACTGAACCCTGTTCAGAGACATACCAGCCTTGGTTTCCTAAGAATCCTTCTATCTTCCAAAAACCAACATGTGGCATCTCCTCTGGACAAGGGCAAGAGCTTTACCTAGAGCTTATTTAAATTTCAAATCCATTCCATTTCCTGTTTTACTTTATTTGTCTTCATCAGGCACAGTCAGGTTCGGAGGGAGACTTCTTGCTGTGACTCTCATGCAGGGAAAATGTTTGCCAAAACCAGAATTCAGCAGTTCTGTTGGAATCTGTCTGGCAAGGGTTTTCGTCATCCTTGCAGAGGTCTTGTATCCTCGCACAGTTTTTTTCCCCCTGATATTCCCAAATCTGCCTTAAACATTGGTAGACTTTGTTTGAACACCCAGATGTGGCTTCTCTAACTATCTGGTAAGGCCTCAGGAGCTAGTGAGGAAGACACCTGACTAGCATCCTCACATGGTTGCTTTTTTTTAATTTGACTGAGTGACTACAGAATCTGAGTTTATCAGGATATGTCCACAATCAAAACCATTTTGACTGTTCTGAGTTCAGAGCCACAATTTTAAGACATGGTTTATTTGTTTATTAAACAGCATTATGATGTCCTGGGAAACTTTTTAAGTTGCTTATATGCTATGAAGTGACATCACTGAAATGAAACAGCGGGTCACAGTGTCACAGCTGGAAACCTTGAATCCATCATAACAGGATCTTCAAGTTTCCAATTCAAAAGCTCTAGAGTGCTCAAGTATTTCTTCCCCCTAAGGGTATTAGCTTAGGATTCTGCCTTCCATGGATCATTGAATAGGAATTGGTACTAAGCTACTGATAGGGTATCTCTGGAAAATCTAGCTGTGAGAATGCTGTGTATGGAAAAGTGAAGTGTCAGAAGCTGTGGTGCAGTCCTGTTTCAGCCCTGAAGGGAGAGTTACATGGCTGTGTTGTCATACCATGAGGTCCCTACAAGCTTCAGAACTGTATGAAATACAGCTGAACAGTCCAAGTTTGAGAACAGATAAACACAGGCTTAGGTGAGGGAATGCATTTATGATACATGCATTAATTGTGCATGACAGAGCAGGAGCCAAACAAGAGAAGACAATCTATGTGAAAAAAGTGTTCTTCAATGCAGACAATGTGCACAAAGGCATGGAAGAAGTCCCTTATCAAGCACCATCTTATATTCAGCTTTTTCCTGTTTGACCAGCAGAGTTCAATGTTCTTGCATCTCTATGAGGTTACAGACAACAAATGTGGTAGAAGAATAACGCTGACATAATTTGGGTAGGCCTAAGGACTCAAGCCTTCAGATTTATCTGATGGTAGGTAAACTTGAAAACAATGTAGGCAATTTCTACAAATGTTTCTGTATGAAGTCATCTGCAGGGAAGGAAGTTTAGACTGACTAGCATCAGTTGTCTAAATAGTCTCTTTTCTAGTGAGAGTGCTAATGGGGCCATATTTCTGTTAATAGATCTACTGAAAAACTAGCATCTAGCTCATGTGGAAACACAAATCCAGCAGGATTTTTATGTCCACTCCCTGAAGGTGAAGAATTCCACATTTTCTCACCAATGACAAAACATTGTTTTTCCCCCAAGCCTTTTAGTGACTACAGTTCACTTCTGAGATTAATATTTTCTTGAAACTCACTAAAGTATATCTGTAGAGGAAAAAAAAATTAGTCATAAGCTTTACCAACCAACCAAACCAAACAAAAAAAAAAAAAAAAAGAAAAATCTTCCAAAGATATACAGAATTTCCAGCACGGCTTAATGGCCTGGCTAGGATTAATCAGCCCAATAAGAAAGGTTATTAACCATTTTTAAACCACAAAAAACTGCCTGAGGAGTTTCAATATGATCTGGAGGAAGTAAAGTTAAGTAGTGAGTATTCTTGCCCTAACATATAAAATACAAATGATTATTTCTTAAAGATAAAAACCACATGAATATTTATTTTAGTGCCTGGAAAACTAGGAGTTACCTGATACAATATCAAGTAAGTCTGATAGAGTCATCTATCCATTTTCAGTAGCCTCTCGTAATTTTTTTAGCCTGAGACGTTATGTCCCAGTAAATCAAAGAGGGGGAGATGGTGGAAATTGAAGGCATTCCTTCAAAGAAGGACAAGAAGCCTGAAGTAGCAAGGTGGCTCACCTGAGAAATTTTGAACTGAGGGGAAGAATGAAGTCAGATTATGACAACATTAGTGACTGAGACAGAAAACTGATCTCTCCTCTTGCCTGTCTATATCTGAAACACTGGCACACAGACTTGATATGGACCATCAGAAAATTTTGCCTATAAAAGACTCCAGAAGGAAAACCAATTAAACACTCCATTTCTCACTACATAAAGATAAAATTAATGAACAAAGATTAATATGCTTCCTGAAAAATGGGGAAGATATTTTCTTCAAGAACTGCACAACATTCTACCCCTCTAAAAGCTATTAAGAGAATATCAAATAAAATCTCTTCCCAGCATTTCATGCTCTTTCATATAACACATTTTAAGAGAAACAAACAAGTTCTTTGGGACAGTGATGAGCCTCTGAACAGTCCTTCTTTTCATCAGGATCCAAACTAGGTTTGAAAAGCTGCTTGAGACATGCCTAACTATTTCTGTTCCACAGCAACACGGTCATGGAAAGTTTTCCATGTACCACAGCAAGGCCACAGAGCAAACAGTTTATCACTAGAGTGTCTGAGCTTGAATGATAAAAAACAAACAGAGAGTAATATATGGCAAAACCTTGAAAGCGGTATTTTGGACTCTAATTACCTGGTCAGAAGCTCTTTTGAATATGTTGTGTGAGCTAATAAATTTCTTGTTAGAGAACAAGAACAAGTCTACTTTTTCTGGACTCTAATCTTGGGTTTATAGCAGATTGTTATCAGTGCTTTTTCCTCCTGGAATTTTGTTTCTCTGCACAGATTTAAAAGAATAGGCCTTTTTCTCTTCTTTCGAGGCAGTAGCATGTAATATAGCTGCTCCTACTTTTTGCCCATATTTGGGGTGAATGGCAACTGGCTTAATTTTCGCTTATGCTTTGGTTTCCCTTGGCTTTCCAGCAAGAAGAGCCTGCAGAAAGCCTCCCACTAAGCTGGCATTGAGGCTCTACAGTATTTTCCCCTTTCTTATTCTTCTGTGAAGATTTTAGTGGGGAGCCATTAGGCACATGCCCTGTATCTTTGGGAGCTGGTGGAAGGAAGCGCAGAGTAATTCACAGGCAGAAGGTGATGGGGCTTCCTGTGGTTCAGAGATGTTCCTGATGGGTCTGGCAGGCAGCTGTGTTCAGGAGCAGATGGGCAAGTTCAAGTTCAGTGGTTCTTGCTGTGCCATGTCTCACAGCTGAGGACCTGCAAAGCCTACAGTTGCCCACTGGTGCACCTTTACTGGGCAGCAGATGCCACAGAACCAATGTGAGAACATTACTGATGAGCTGTGGCGTGGCTGCTCCAAAGACATAATGATTTAAAAATAAGAATATGAATTATGAGGATCAGAACATGGGGTTTCTCTAATTTTTACACTAACCCAGAGGAAATCACAGAAAGCAAAGTTGACTTGCCCCACTTGGTTATCCACTGTAAAGACATATCGAGTCTAGAGTACCACAGATTTGGAAGCAACCTCTGAAGGTCATCGAGTCCAACCTCACTGCAGTGGCCAGGGACATCTAGATCAGGTTGCTCAGAGCCCCAACCAGCCTGACCTTGAATGTTTCCAGGGATGTGGCATCTACCACCTCTCTCAGAAACCTGTTCCAGTGTTTTACCACCCTCACTGCAAAAAACTTTCTCAAAAATTCTTTTTGTTTGACTTCTGTAAAAATCCAATGGCCTCGTGTCTTTATGTATCTCATTAAAGTCTGCTCATGTCTTTCCCTTTTTTTCTTATGTACACCAATCTCTGTGAAATACCAAGGGAAGGTCCCCTTGACCGTTCTGTGATCACGTGTGCTGGTTTAAAAGCAAACTAGCAGGAGAAATGGACCTACCACGAGAGATATTGTAAGTCAGAATTACAGTT
>JAWWEW010000112.1:29459959-29547221 GCA_035583185.1 Anabacerthia variegaticeps | reverse complement strand
AATAGATGGGGGTAGAATACACAGCTTTAATCACTCCCACACAGTGATAACTGGTCCCACCTACTGAACTAGGACATCACGTTATTATAAATGTAAGATTTCTTCAAAAGAACAGATGTGCCAAACTAGCCCAAGGATGCTGAGCTGAATGGAAAGTACACACTGATCAAATATTACTATTGCTGATGGGGAGGGAGCTGAGAGGTGGCATTTCCATGACATTTTGTTCTTTTAAAGCCAAGAACTGTTCTATAACCTTTGGAAGTGCCTTGAAATTGTTAATCTCACACCAGAAGTAAATTGAGAGATTTGAAAAAGGCGTGATGACTTATTCTAAGTCCATGGTATCACCCATAAATAACAGTTAGCAGTGAATATTATTAATAAATAAATCCTCATGATGACTATGAGAAAAAACTGTTCCTAACAAAAGAATTTACAGCTTAAGAGCAGGGTGACATAGCAACTCCGTAGAAGGTTATCTTGCTCTGTCTTGTAATAGGCAAATGTGCTTAGCTGAAAGTTTATTTTAAAAACCATACTCATATTCCAAAAATCAGCTAAGAATAGTAGTCTACAAATATGAAGTGTTTCCATATCATCCGTTAGCCAGAGCTCCCAGAAAAATACTTTGTAAGAATCAGGGAATTAAAACATTTTTACCACTTCTATCCTGCACAGGGTCATTTCTCACCATCCATTGAAAGTTGCTAATAGAGATGTGGCCTGAGGTACAGACTGGTTGGACTTCAACAGGAAGCAAGCAGGACCAAGAAATGCCGTGTTCAAGGAGGAAACAGTGAAAAGACTCAAAATACAGCTGAAATGTTCAGAAAAAGAGATGAAAATAATTTCAGCTGCTGATTTTTCTGGCAGAAGTCCAATTTGTCTCTTTTAAAAATGGATGCATAGTCTTCTGAAGCAGCTGCCTTCACCATCTGGGATGCGTAGACATATACATATACCTTATTTATCAGGCATCACAAAATACTCCAATTCTGAATAGCTCTTCTCTCTTGGAAAAGTGCAAGAGCATTACCTGTCCAACATTTATTAATATTTTGTCTAATATAATTTGAGAATGTACCAAGTCATTTTAAAAAGTAACAAGAACCGTCATAAGGAGAACTCAGTGCATTTGGTAAATGGTCTTGTTGCTTCTACTAATGGAAAAGATCTGTTGTGGAGGAGGGGGATAAAGGCCAAAAAATCCCACCCAAATCAAAACAAACAAACAAAAAAAATCCACACCCCCCCCAAAGCCTCTCCAAAAAAAAAGACAATCCCCACAAGACCATAAAACCAAAATGAAATTTAAAAATTCATTCACCTGCAGCCTGTGGAAATTACAGGTAATTTAAACTATGGTTAGGTTTGTGATATATGCAGATTTCACTTATCTTCTTATAGCTTGTTTTATTCTCAAGCTGCATTTTATTACCACATGTATTGCATAGTTGTTACCACCCAGAAAATCAAGTAAGGATTATTGGAATGACTTTATACAGCTGTTTTGCTCTACAATCCTGTGCTTCCATGCCTCTGCAGAGATGTGCAGTTTATCACAGTGGGCAAAATAATTTTAAACTTGCTGCTAATGAAATGCAAATCCTACACTGTGAATTCCCTTGATCCAAGTCCCTCAAAAAATAGAGAATTACAAAAAATTGCTTTCATCTTGCAGAATCAGAGAAAGTAATGAGACAGCTACAAGAGAAAGATATTCAATCACAACTTAATTGCAGATGCTGCATGATTCTCACAGCAGTCCAGCCCACCTGCATCTGGTCAACATCCCATTGTTTTAGAAAAACTTGTGGCAGTCCATGCACCTCTCACTAGAGCCCCATCAAATTCCAGTAAAAGTAAAAACAAACAAACAAATGACCTTCCCTCAGAGAGATACACTGAAATATTTCTCCCACATTAACCTAACATCACAACACAGAGCATCCATTTGCCTTCAACGTTTTCCAAACAAGTCTGTACATTCATCCAAGTTCATGCATATAATATTTAGTCATTTTCACTAACATCTGATTTAAATGTGATATTAACTTCTGGAGACTTCTTTAAAATGCAGACTAGAAAATCTCTTTTTCTGTCATTTAGTGGTTGCTCTGTTTAAAGAATCTTCCCTCTGGGAATTTGCTGTGGTCAGAAGACTTCATCGTAAATGCACTGTACTACATTTGCTGTAAAAAACAAAAAGTCAGTGCCTTCTCCATTTCCTATTCAAGAATTATGGTCTATGATGTTTTAATTAATCTCCTCTTAGCTTGGCAATTTCAGAAGTAATTTGAACATACTTTCAGTGCTTTATCACCACAACTTAAAGCTGTGATCATTGGTACAGGGGCCTGTTTGCTCATTGCATATTCCTAGGTGGGTTCATGTCTGAATGCATCATACACCAGCTCAATTTCTTCCTAAAGATAGTTCCGTAACACATAGATATTTAAAATTTTGAAATAGCATGAAAGGACCAGAGACTGCACTACCCTCATCATAAGATCTTGGAATGTCCAAGTCAAAAAAAGGCAACTCGAGATGTACAATGAAATAAAAGCCAGTTGTTCGAAACTAATGACAAGACAGCTCTGATGTTTTCAAAGGATGATTTAAAGAAAAATTTACAGTGGCAACGAGGATGTAAGAATGCCCAGCACAGGCAAAGCTCAAGAAAATATGAGACTGATAATTCAGTGTTTCAGATAAGGGTGAGAAAAAAACCAAAAAAATGTAATGCAACTCTACAGTCTGGTAACAGAATTTCTGAAGGGCTAGATGAAGTCTTTCACTTTTTTAGTCTCCCAAGAATCAGAAGTATTTGGCAGATGCTTGAAACAGGAAACAAATAAGTTTTGTTTGAGGCCTCAAACATTACTTATAAAAATATCAGCTCATAGTAATCTACCACGAAAACCTTTTACTATCACATCTGTAAAATATATATTTTAGGACACAGCTTTAGAATTTCAGAGTTGCCTGAACCATCTACATCTCTGTCTCTCATATATATATATATATATTTGTGTATGTGTGTATGTAGGAGTATATGTATCCATAAAGCAATTTGTTTGCCTTTAAAATAAGTTTCTCATAAGTCAAAACACTCTCCTCATTGCACTAAATTGTTTGGTTTAAACCTTGATCTCTAGGGCACTGATAGACAGTATTTTTGTGGGTTTGGGAAAGCTGAAAATATTTGAACTTTAAAAATCCCATAGTGCAGAAAAACAATGTTTCGGCAATCAAAAACCTGGCTTGTTCTCTGAGCATGATTCACTGTAGCTAAGCCCCCAAAGAAGCTGTACTAGTGGGTGATCACCAGTAGTAGTATATTCTAGAAAGAGTGAAAACAAACCCTGAAATAGGTGCTGTTTAAGACAAATTGTGCACAGGTACCGTTCACAGACAGGCAAGCCAGCATTGCACCATAGTTCAGTTGCAGACTAGGTTTCCTCCTGGCAAACAGGAGCTTTTCCATCAGATGTTCTCGGCCAAAGCGGCAAAAACTGAATTGGAGCCTGATATAAAAAGTTGTCTGTCTTTGGCTGAGTTAAATCCCTTCTGGGGACCCCATCCTGAGAGCACCCTGCCCTATTTGCTCCCACTGGCTGTGGAGGGAATGGCAGACCCCTTCTGTGAGGGGTTTCACAGCCAGCTGTGAGATGAGGCTTCCCACATAACATTTACCACCTTTACCAGTCACTGACCAGGGAGGCATTTTTGGCAGCAGTTTTGCTCACCATATCAGGATTGGCTAATCAAATGCTCAGCATTGGAATGAATCCCAGCTCCCTACCTCCTTTTGGCCCAGACTCAGTGCAGCTCAGTGCAACCTCAGCAACAGTGATTCATATACAGCAGTGCAAGACCATAGCACCTGAAGCTTCTTACTGTAAACTATATCCCAAGAAACACGCTACACACAATTATTAGCCATATAAGGAACAACCCTGGCACTGATCTGATGTTCTCGTTTAAGTCTCCCTCACCTCATGCTGCTGAAGCACAGCTTCTGCCTGTACAGACTCACCCAGACTTTTGGGTTGCACAACCCTGTGTCTGAAAGCGGGAGTAGATGAACTCAGTAACTTAATGACCAATTCTACAATATACAATCTACAACAAAATAAAACAATAGAGCTAGCCCTCACATCTGTGCTTAGTTCTCAGCTCTGATACCTTTTTGCCAGACACCCTCAAAGTCAGAGGGTTCGTGGCAAGGGCTGTCTTCTCTGCATCCCTCAACTGGACTAACTCCATTGCTCCCCAGTCCTCACCAGGGCATGCCTCAGAAGCATCTGTGGTACGAGTATTCCTGACATCACTGATCCCCCCATCACAGCAGAATGGCTTCAAACTGAGACTAGTTTATGCTGAAAATGCCTTTATGCAATTTCTTCTGTTCCAACTTGTCCAAACAGGTCCTGAAGTGCTCATTTCTCTGCTTGATTTTTACAGAAGAGCAGAGCTAGTTTTGTAAAAAACAGACTCAAGCAGGATGAATCCTACCTAGCCTGCACTGCGTCTGTAGGAAAGCATGGGTTATAGATATAACTGGTGCTTCCAAGGATATACTGCTATTTTTTGTTCCTTGAAGTCCAGACTGGGACAGAGGGACTGCCCCTGCAAGGGGCAGCAGAAGGGCTTGCCATGTTTTAATTGCACAATCAGCAGGAGTCAAAGTACACATCATAACTGAGCCCATGAAGCCTTCTAGCTTCAGGTATCAGATATGCAGCCTTAGGTCAGGCAGTAAAAGACGCTCTTAGCTCTGGCATCTAGTGATCAATCACGACTGGAAATTATCAAACCAGCAATGGCAACACATCTCTAAGGGACAGTCCAGGAAAGGTGAGAGTTGCTCAGTGGAGAACAGCGGTACTTATATCTTCACCCATTCAAAGGATTTGTGTTGGCCCAGACATGGTTTAACTCCCAGGGAAAATTAAATTCTCTTCCTCAGGAACACTTCACAGAGACATGAGCCTCTGTGCTACTCTCAGGGTGAATATTGCTGAGAATGACTGGAATGAATGAATCCTGGCTACAAAGTCAAGAATATAAGTGTGTTTCCGCCTATTTCACAGGAAAGGCATATTTGCAACTCTACTTACATTTCTAAAGAAGCAGCCAAAGGGTTTTTATCTTCCATATGAGAGGCAGACAAAGAAGAACTTGTTTATTTAAACTGTGAAATTTTATAGATGGTCTGAAATTTGGGGGAAGCATTTTAATCAGCTGAAGCTTGAGCTGCTTTAGGGCTGGGAAAATACTTTATCTTCCATGTTTGATCTGAGTGGCTTTATAAAAGGACAGTAAGGTCCAATTTTGCAATGCATCCAGACAATCTTGTTTGTGAGTGTCTCAGCATCACAAAACAGCTTTACTTTCCCAAGCTATTGTTCCCACTGACGAGTCTCTACACTCATCTATTTATAAACCTAGTTGCCCATTTTCTCTCCAGAGTCAGATTTTGCCAAACTATGGTAAAGCTACTCCATGCTTTTGTGTGCCCCCAAATATGCTCTTTTTACTTCCAGTCTACCTTACTTGACCATATGTTCTGTCTATTCTGTCTCTGGCAAAGTCACAGGGTGCTTGTGAGCTAAGCTACATCTTATGTTGAGATGTCTGCTTCTAAGACCTGAAATCCTTCATGTGTTTGTATTGTCTTAATGAACCATTCCCAGCAATATCTATAAGATTGGTTTTGTTATTTGTTTCATCCATCATATTTGCATGCTTTTCTTTCAAGTCTCCACGTCATCTCAGATTTGACAACCTTACACATAGTTTCAGTGTGTAACATTATTAATAAAGTAAATCATCAAATGAAAGAAAACCTCAGCTATATTATTCAATTGTAGCAGAAAGCAAAGTAGCACATCTTTCTTTAACTATTAATGCCTTATAATATTAGATACTTTTAGCAACTCAAGAGACAGGTATCATGTCTTCCTTTGAATTTAGCAGCAGATACTAAAAAATAAAAGCAGCTCATCTGTACACAGGGGAAGGGATTTATTTTTGATCTCCATTCATATTTTCTTCTTTGTGCCCTCATATTTTCTGAGATTTACAATCCAAAAAATACCCCTGTATGTCTTCTCTGCCTCTGCCAAAACTTGAGACGTATATGATTGGGGGTGTGTATTAGGAATAATCCAGATGTTACTGTCAGTTTATTTATCTACTGGAATTAAATGTGACTGCCAGCTAGCAGTCTTCTCTTTTGTGTGTTCACTGCGGGAGATTTCATAAGTCATGTGTACTTGAGACGATATAGCTTTACTAGGTGAAAAGAAACCTGAGAGGGGAAAGCTCTTCACAGCCTTTTATTGCAGGTTCCTTTGTGCATTTGTGTTCCCTTCCAAAAGGCCAAAATCATGGCAATGAAGAAGTGAGAAGGTATCTCTTGACAAAGCCTTCACGCTCTCACCTTCAGGTCCTTTCAAAATAGTTAATTCTGAGATTATACAGAGAGCTTTCCCCTGTGCTGCAGTCAAAAGAATGTATTAAGATGAGTTAAAATGCTGGGAAGGGCCTCCTTTGAAGGAAATGCTGGGATATCTGTTGCATAGATTTGGTGAAAATTAAATAAGACACTCAATTTGTGTAGCTACCAGAAAAGTTTGGGCCAGAGGATGTTGCTCTGAGTCTGTATCAGGGAATATAAAAACAACAAAATTATTTAGGATGCCAGTAACCAGCCAATACAATTTTGGATCCATTTTCCTTCTCACAGTCTTTTCTTTTGACAGCACCTCTGGTCCCTGCCCCTCTGGTATGTGTGGTGGGCATGTTTAAGCTCCCCCCACAAGTAATGTTTATGGCTTTCAGACTAGCCACTTACTCTACCCAGCCCACAAAACTTACAAAACAGATTTTGACTTGTCATAAAACCTTACCTCAAAACCCACTCCCACCCATCCAGGCAAAAACTGACACCCATTGGTTTTTAAAGCAATGCTCCTCCTCTGTCCACACCATGAGGGTAGAACTTGTGGTTCAATCTATATTTGAGTGTAAATTTATTCATTAAATCTCTTTACAACAACTTTTACGAAAATGCAGGATTGGTCAGAGACCCCAGATGGATTTGCCTTGGACCCAGAATGCCTCTGCAGTATCAGAGCCACCACAGTGCTATCTGCTGTTGGAGAGTGTCCTCTGGAGGGAAATGTATTGAGCACTGGAACAAGCTACTGGAAGTTTTGTGGACTTGATAGTACAGAATGGAATGCACACGCCTTTGCCCACCTTGATTACCATATCATTCAGATTGTGTAATAATGGACTGCTTCCTATCATGCATTAAATGCTATTAAATAATTGGCAATATTTTTCTCAACTTACTTATAGAGTCATCGAATGTGTTGAGTTGGAAGAAACCCACAAGGATCACCCAAGTCCAGCTCCTGACACTGCACAGGACAGCCCCAAGGGTCACACCATGTGCCTGAGTATTGTCCAAGTGCTTCTTGAACTCAGGCAGGCTTGGGGCTGCGAACACTTCCCTGGGGAGACTGTTCCAGTGCCTAGCCACCCTCTTTTTTTTTTGATTTTGTTTTGAAAATTCAGCTTTACAATCCTTTAGTAACAACAACCTGTGCCATGGTAGCCAAAGGAAACTTTCCACAGGAATTGAATAAGTTGCTTTCTCCCTACCTCTCCTTCCTTTTACTCCCATCCTACCCACACATTTCCAAAAACCACAATTTTGGCTTTTTCAAAAATAATTGTTTACTGTTCTGTGGTTGGATGGTGCCATTTCCAAGGCTGTAAGCTGACCTGGCATATTACCAACATTCCTAATGCTGCTGCTGCATTGGGAAAAATTATTTCCCACAAACCACCTACACGCACAAAAATTCCTTTTGGAGAAGAAGCAAAGCACTGAATTGGAAAAGGATAAAGGTCAAACCCATAGCACATAATTGCTCAGAAAAAAAACATTTGAGGTTTTGTGGTGTAAAAGTGACATGAGTTTTTTATCAAACAATAGTACACTGATGCTGTCATAGCTTTAGAGATTATTCCACTTCTTGACTCAGCACTCAAAAATGGCCGGAAAAGTAACTTCTAAAGGAATAAGCAAGTTCAGTGATAACTTATGTAGTAGTGGATGAAAACTGTTTGTGCAATCTGAGACACACAATGTCCCAACCACAAGACTGCCACCAAATGTTATTTCTTGTCACCCTGTGACTCACTTAAGAGACAGCTATGAAAACCATGAAATTCTCATTAGTCTTCTTCCCCATGAAGATTGGATCCATTTACTGACAAGACAGGAGCTAATGCTGAGTGGTTTATATCATCAAACTATTAAGCAAGTATAAACTACTGCTAACTTCCTCTGTTCAAAGTCTTTGTAATCAAAGTTTTAATTTGAGTCTCATTGCAACTACAGCTGTTCCGTGAGTAGAAGAGACTGAGCACACCAGCCATTTCAAGCTTTCTGTATGTGGAACAATGCAATATTCAATATTAGTGTCCAGTTTCCAAAAAGTGCTGAATTTCACACCTCGTTCTTCTGTAATGGAAAGAGGAACAGAGTGGAGTTTTTAAGGTTGGTTTTTTTGTTGTTTTGGTTGGGTTTTTTTTTAATGGAATGAAACTGACAGTATTTCAACAGAGAAGAAATCCCCTGCAGAAATGTGGGAATATACACAATATCAGGAACTAATATCCAGGCAATTGAATTCTCAGGGGTGGGCATGATGCTAGATGCTGAGCCAGCTCATCCTGAGGGACATTGTTCTCACCAAAAACTGGTATATGACGAAGTAATTTGCATCACTGTGAGAGAAATTGCTCTGGCAGGTAATGAAATCAGATAAAACTCTCCGCAAATAAGAACAGCTGCAAATGCTGTTTATGATGAGAACAAGGCAGGAAATTCACTGAACCGGGGGCTTTACATGCTATTTTTGAAGTCTTGCAAACGGCACTGAAATGTGCATGAGAAGAGCAGGTAAACACCAAATGAAAGAAATGTTCTTTATGTCTGGTCCAGACAAGAACTGAGGCCAAAGTCAACACAAAGAGGTAGCTTTAGTCATAAAACCTCTCAGTCAGTCTTGATGGTTCGGGTTTTTTAGCTCCATCCTTAGTAATGTTGTAATTATGTGTAACAAAGAAAGATTTAGTACAGTTTGCTCAAATATTAGCAACTTGTGATTTGAGGAGAAAACTAACCACAGACTTTGCATAAATATTCTACTGTTATATACCAATGAATAACACATGTCCCCTCTTCTGAAAGGGAATCACATTTGTCCCTCCTCAGCAGCATGCCGAAAGTCATGATTACTTGGCTGGTAGGAAGAATTTCTTTACATTGCTAGTAGGGAGGGAATCAGAAAATTATGGTTATATGATAGGCTAAAATATACTATAATGGACAAAATGAATGAGAAAGAAACACAATATCCGGAACAAGAGCTTTGAAGTCTCTGTGGAAAAAAACCTGCTTGCAGACTGTATACAGTGCATCGAAAACTGTGAAGCCTCCATAAAAAGGAGTTATATATCATCTAAACCTCCTTGGGAAAGAAAAACTAATACATTCAAATCTTTACTGATAGTCAGAAGGAGACATTTGAAACAAGTTTGTGCTACACTATTATCTTTGCCATTCTCAAACAGCAGTAAGGACATTTTCTATGGGGAGTTTATCCCTTCCCATGCTTTTCAAACATGAAAGAACATAATTGAAATGGCCTAGTTTTTTTATATGGCCTGGTTTGGGACTGCTTGAGTGCCCATTTAAGATACCGGTTCAGAGTCCCTTTCTCTCCATCCAAATACAGCCCTGGTGAGTCAGAAGCTGTAATAAACACAGAGAATCTGTTCAGCCCAGGACCACATCAGCTGCCACCCACTGTCCTAACATCATCTGCTGTCTAACCCCAGCTACTGAGAGCAAGGGAAGCATTTGTGTTACCAGCATTAAACACTGACAAGCCCTATGGAAATTAAAACAACACTCCCAGAGTTACCATCGCTTGCACAAGAATGAGTGGCTGAGTGGGTCCACAGGGAGACAAGGGAATAGGTATCACAAAACGGTTTTGTTGCTCTTTCCTTAGGCTGCCTCTTTTGTGGAACGCAAAGCTGCCTGAACCTGAAGTAAAGCAGCCTAAAGACCACCACATTACTGTGGCTAATCATAGCTATAGAATGCAATTAATGAGTGTTACTAACTGTTGCATTCATTATATAACCACATTATTGCATGCTTGGGTTTTCCCTTACATCCTTGTTGTTTCAATACCATGACTAAGCGAATAATAATTCTTAGCTTATTTTCCAACTTCTTTGTGGTCTCTCTCATTGATAGATGTAGTGTAAGACAGGAAGAAGACTGCAGGGAAACAGTTCAGACCCTACCACTGTATGTAGACCTGAAAGCCACATCTTCAGACCTTTTTGCATCCAGCATCACTCACTGATGGGAACCCTTGTGCTAAACGTTTGGCCCTGATCTCATTCATTGCGTGTGTGCTATCAGCTCTGTCAGCTATCAGGACTGAAGTGGCCTAAATACTTCTCTCCCAGCCTTTGCACAAACGCCGGCTGCAGTGTTTCCAAAAGTAAGAGCATATGAGTGCAGGATATGATGCACTCTTCCTCACACAGGATTTGATTCAGACTCCCTTACCCAAACAACATACTGAGCAAGTACTACTTCTCCTGAGTCAGATTCCTAGTAATTAGCCCTCTCCTGGACTGTGATGCTCATCAGCAGGTGTTGCTCCTCCCTTCATTCTCACCAACTTTATGGTAATTTGCAGTGTTCACAAGGCTGGGCTGGGAGGATGAAGGGCAGAGCACACACATCTTGGCACAGATGTCGGCTTTACCATCTACAGAAGACAGTTGTTTGGACCCTTCAGAGATTGAGAACAGCAATTGTAAAACATTCCCGGATCTCTGATTTTTATTTAAAATCATGCCATTTGACATTTTCCATTCCAAGATTTCCCCAGTGGTGAGCATCTTGAATCGGGTCAATGCACCGTGTAATCCCACCTCTTCAGGGCTGTCAGCTGGATCACTGAGTGTCCTCCACAAACACATGCTCTTGAGAAGACGATTAATGTGTGTGTGAGATGCCTGTGAAGCTGTACAATCCTGGGAATCACTGTTGACTGGGGGAAACAGACCTCAGATCCACAGAGTTTTGAGAAGAGGTGCCTGTGTTTTTTTGTGTGATTTGAACTAATTTCACAAACAATGTAATTAAAGACAGAATTTGAGGTTTTTGAAAAAAAACCCTCAAAAAATGGCAAATCTTCAAAACTGAAACTCAGAAGAATATCTTGGAATCACAGAAGTTTAAATCTATAAGGACCTCAAGATATCACCTGCAGCATGCTTGATCTGGATAGGAATAGCTGGACCTAAATGTTCCCTGGTACATATCTCAGCTGTTTGAAAACCTTACAGTATTGGGGTCTCCAAAATGGGCTACTTAGCTTATTTCTGAACTCAGAAAGCTCTTTTCAGTACTGCAGGTGACTGCTGATCTCTTCACTTTATGTCATGCTTGTACTGGACATGCAGAGCAATTGATGATGATCACCTTTTCAACAGCTTTTTTATGTTTGAAATCTATTATCAAACAACCTGATGTCTTTCGTTTGGACTAAATATATTCCTTCAAATACACTCTCCTTCCACTCAGCTCTCATCATCCATCTTGATCATTGTAATTTGTGATACCACTAGTGAATTGTGGTGCCTCTGTCAAAAGATTTTGAAGGTCTATACCACCAGGGATGCACTTTTACATTGTCTTAATTTCATGCACATTTGCGGCACTGAAATTTTGGGATATCCAAGTTCATAGACAAGAAAAACTCTTTCCCCTTTAACAGAACATTCCAGATTCTTCATAACTTTATAGTGACCTGCATTACTTCAAGTTTAAAATACTTTTCTGCCCATCAAGATAGACAACTATTCATGCTAATAGGCTCAGATAATATTTGTGTCCAGTAACATGTGAATTCATTGAACTTCCCTTCAGTTCCATTGGCTCAACACAGCAAAAGTCAATGAAGATATATCACAGAATAATGTTTCTAACATTTAAGATGTGTAAGTTGTACATCAGTGGACTGGGTGTTTCTGTGATGTTTGTGGTTGTGTCATTGAATTGCTGTCCGCAGCAGGAATGATTCCTTGATTTTGCATACCGCTATCTAACACTCAGTAAAGCAGGATTAATAATACAGCATGTTGCAAATATTTGCTAATGATTATGAGTATTTTTTTTTGTCCTTGTTCTTACGCAGTGTTTGGGCATCTGTCAATCAAACATATTGTGCAACTGTTTGGCAACACTGGTAACCATCCTTCTCTGTAGAAAGATCTATTGGCATTCTCAGCTGTAGATTTTGTTTAACATGGTGATCAAAAGGCACATTGTATTGCCACCAAAACCTGAGTCACCCTCCCCAAGGAACAATCACCCTTTCTTTCCATTTGGGTGGAGATAGTATGTTTCTTACTAAGGCAGTGGTGATCTCAGTCCAAAATTTCTTGATAATACTTACTAAGCTGAAGCAGGCTATTTTATATCGAGGTGACATAGAAAAGAAGGCTTGTTGCATACATGCCAGTAAGCTTTTGTCATTGCACTGCTGAGATCACAGCAGCAGCTTAGTGTCTGTTTTTTCCAAGCTTAGTTAAAGAGGGAGAGGGAAGGAGCATCAGTATAGGTGGTGCTGTGAACTTTGCAAAAACATCTGGCAGATCCTGGCTGTAACAAAGAAATAGAAACATCTAATTTTTTATGATTTTTTTGCCTATGCATTTCCTCAGTTCTTCTGAGGAACCGCTGGTTTTGACTTTTTAGGGTTAGGAAGGTGCAGCAGCGTCAGGATACAGCAAGACGCACACTGATGGTGACAGCACATGGTAGCAGAGAGAAATGGTTGGAGGTGGAAAGTGTTGAAGCTGCCTCTGTCATATGCTAGGGGACAGGATTGGAGTGTGAGGAAGGTTGGTTATTCTTGTTCTAGAGGAGGCAAAAGGGAAGACTTTGCAGCCAAATGCCACTTCCTTATGCTCCAAGATGAAAAGCAGAGGGGAGGAAAGAAGGGAAGGAAGGGCAGGGCTCAGAGCCAGGTTTGTAGAAAAACCCACTCCTGGGCATCTCCCCATTTCTTTCCCATTAGCCACCATAACCCTTACAGAAGTCAGGTCAGGGGGAGGAGGGGAGAGAATAGCAACTAAAGGGAAGTGCAGGGGACATAGGGTGGCACATCAGAAATTTGCTGCAATTGGTCAGTTGGGCTGGAACATGACAGAGCTCTGGAGAGTTACTCATAATACAAAGTTTCGAAATATGTACAACTCATGCTCAAAAAATGGCTTGTGTCTGAGGGTGGGGAATGTTTTCCTGAGCCCCTGATTGCAAGACAAATTGGAAACGGGGGGGGGGGCAGAATTGCTACAGTAAACTGTTTGTTAAAAATAATTGCACTGAAGTTTGCTGAGGTAACAATCTTGCTGCCTGCTTCCTAGAGACTGTACGGGGCAGGTACTTGATAGCACAGCTGGGGCCTGATGGGGTGCAGAAGAGGCGCAGGAGTGTGTCTGGAAGCCTGAGTCTGGGCTCAGTAAGGATTTGGGGGATTTTACATAGGCTATTTTATGAATTAGGAAAACTGATAGCGAGTGCTTAAGTTGCTTGGTGTTTTTGGGGGGATTTTTTTGTAGACTGTCTGCATTCATAAAGATTATTAATTTATTTTAGTTGCATGGAGACTGTAGTGGCTGGATGATAATTGCCCTTAGCACATTATTTTTTAATGTGAATTTTTTGCTCTTGTTTCCCAAATGTGTAAAAGTATGAATCTCCTTACATACAGATACACTTCTGTAGTATCTATGTCAAAAAATCATTACTTAGAGCAATGGCAGTAAGTCCTTCTGATGTGCAGTATCAAATTGCTTTTAAAAAAGTATTGGATCTTACGGTTGCTCCAAATTTTACCTATGCTAAACTGGGTACCAGTGCCACTGCTTTACCATCACTGACCTGGAGTGATCCTTTCAAAGGCACATCTGAACAGATACATTTGAGTGATGCAAATAATTCAGCTGTGGCAATCCTTGCACAATTGTTGTGCTACTGACAGGAACTAGTTACCTGGATTTCTCACAGTTGCAGGAGCTGAAGCAACAGAACAATGTTTGAGCCTCATGGGAGGAAAGCTTCTTCCCAGTCTGTCTGCCTTTAAAAAGATCTTTGTTTGCCTTAGCCATGTATCAAGTCACTCTGACCTGCTACAGACAGATTTCCATAAATACAACCTACAAAAGGAAATGCTTGCTCCAGCTAACGCTGCAGGAAATTACAGGTCAATTAATTTATCATATTCATCAGTGTAATATAGCACTGGGTGCACACACACCATTCCTTTGGTTATTCAGAGCATTGTTCTAAATCATTTAGTGCTGAGGACATGTTCCTGCAGATGGCAAGAAACAGCAAGTTCAGGCTAAACTGGGGAGTTATAATTTACTCTCACTCAGTTACACTGACAACTAGATGGAAGCCTAAGCCATGGTACAGTGGGATGTAGTGCTCTCATCAGTTTAAAATTAACCTTCAGGTAATGTCTGGATTAAATGTTCATCAGGAGCCAGTGAGGGCTGTTCTCATCCAAAGCAGAGATGCAAACCTGATGGGTGCTCTTCCGCTTTTTGTCTCTGACTCTCCCTTTTCCATTTCCTTCTGCCTTCACCAGGAACCTGACATCATCACTGTGCTGGGTACTTCTCTGAGTCTGCTCTTCTGGAAGCAGAGGAAGCATCTAAGTGTCACTTGAAGGTATTGAGAGCTGCCAGAAGAACAGCAGACTCTCTTCCCCTGGTGCTAGTGTTCCCTTGTCCCCAAAGCACTTCCAAGGATTTTCATTTGTTTTGAGTTTAGAGGCAAAGAAACTGTTGAATAATATCACAGCCAGACACATCCTTGAATACTTTTTTTTCTGTTTGCAGAGGTTTACAGGGTGAACATTTTGCTGGGGAGAAGTTTCTGGTGTTTTTAATTCTTTTCTCTGCATAGCCTTAGAGATTTCCTTACATTACAAGCACTGGGTGAGGTTAAAAAAAAAAAAAAAAGGCAGTTTTCACCTGTTTGCCAGTGAAATTCAGTTTTTGTTTCTCACACTGAGGTCCAGTGAGTTGTTGTCCTTGTCACATGCAGCACTTTATAACAGGAAAATGATGTTCCACTACCAAAAGTCATCAGCACAAGGATCTTGGTAGTGCAGTCACGCTTGATAGGTACTTAAATCAGCGATTTTTTTTTTCATGAATTAGACTCACTTTTGCAGCAAGATGTTTAGATCTGGGCACATATCAAATTGAAAGAGAAAACCGAGCTTGCTGGTCTATTTAAATGTGTATTTATTTACTCAACTAAGCATACATTGGAGACAGCTGGTGAAACAATATTTCTATGCAAAAGTGTAATTTGGTTTATGAATTCTCTACACTTCGAAAACTTCAGTGTGCTGCAAAACTAGGTTGAAAACACGTGATAGTATTGCAGAATTATCAAAAGGAGATAGAGCTGGAATGAGGACAGCTGCTTACTTAAGCAGTTGTGAAGGAAGGAGATACAGCGTGGGATGAGGATGATAAACAAGTTAGTTGCTTTTTCTTCCTAATATCCACAAAAATTTCATTTTCACCACAAGGCACTAACACTCATATAGCTGCTAATGTGAGCAGAGTAGCTCAGAAAGCCATTTTTCATGTAGCAAATACCAATGCACCAGCCTGTGTTCAGGCTTCCCTTGCAATCACAGTGGCTGGAAACTACCTTTTTAATAAATGAAGGCAGATCTGATTTTACACCAAATCTGAATGCCATGATTCAGGGTCACAGAAGTTACGCAGCATGCACAGATCTGACATTAGAAGCCTGGCTGATTCCTCTCCAGGCATTTTGGGAATTACTGCCTTCCTCATTGGGAAAGCTGAGCTCAGGATCTGGGAGGAGACATGGACCACCAGAGGAACAAACCTCAGCAGAGTGTCTGTATATCAGTGGAGGCAAAGCTGTTCCTCTCACCCCTGTGGTGACAGCATCCCTGTTTATAGGGTGTCTTCAGAGCCTCTCAAGAAAGACACTTCAGGTCTGCAGAGCCCTTCTGGGCCTGCCTTCAGTGCTCAGCCTGTGACCCCAACCCCAGCTCTAGTCCCAAGTACTGTTGCTCTGGTTTATGGCTTTTGTCCAGACATGGGGTGCTCTCAGCACCCCCTAGCCAAGGCACAACACTGCAGTCCTTTGGTAACATAGCTCCCGTCACCCCGCCATGCAATGCAAAGTATATCAGAAGAAAATACACTTCTTTGCTATTCCTTTGACTGCGTCTATGGTTTTGCAGCTGTAGTTATGTTGGTTTTCCCTTCTGCATTCTAACTGAGATCCAAAACAAATTTTTTTTCAGATGAAATCAACTCTTGCTTTTAATCTCCATTGTGCATTTTGTGGGGCTGTTTCCTGGAATATGTAGGGTTTGGGTTTCTTCCCCTAGAGAAGCTCAAGAAATTTCAGCTACATTCCGAGTTAATTCTGACCTAAAATGTGATGTCAGCTCTCATACACTGAAGTGTGTTAAAAATATGAAAACACAGTGTGAATCATGAAGAACCATGTGACTCTTGTTCCAAGATTATGATTCTAGCTGGAAAAAATGAGAGTCAGTAAACTAAGGACTCAACATAATGCTCTGTCTTTGATGCATTTTCAGGGTACCTTGGAAGGGGAGTAAAAATAACTAAATGCATCAGTTAATAAGAGTATGACAAGGAGATACAGTATAGTTTATTGCTATTGATTAAATAGCAATAGTATCAATAGCAATCAACAGTTTATTGCTGTAATAGAGTGTTCCTTGTTGAGTTTTCTGCAGGGAAAATGAGTCTTTATTTGATGAACTTTAATCTGTAAAAATACCTGACTGTTCCTGTGCACACTGGAGTGGAACAAATAAAGGCAACTATGCTAGTTAAGGAGAAGATAAAGGACATCATCTTGTTTAGTCTAGCAAAATAAGGAGGAATTAGTGGAGTGAGGATACAATTACTGTAAGTAAATACGCTGGGCCATAACAGAAGGAAAGGAAGAGAATACTTAAGCTAAAGGATGTAAGCTTACTAAAAATAGGTAAGAACTGGTCAAGAATACATCTGTGCCGCAAATCAGATTTCCAGACCCCAGAGGAAAGAACAGCCTTCTCCTAGGGCCAAAATCCCTTACTAATTTTGCAAGGAAACTGGATGTATTTTTGAAAAACATACCTGCAATGCCTATGGAATATGCCTGATTGTGCAGAAGATACTCTCTGCTCTGACATTTTTATTTTCAGCCCTTTCTTTTAGATGAAGCATTAAAAAAAAAAAAGAATTCAGAGAGTACGCAGGTCAGATATGCACCTTGGGATGTCTTCGCTGTAGAGTTCCAGGGCAGTAAGTGCACCTCTTGCACATCTTTCAGTGTGAACTGAAACACATCCTTTCTCAAGCTCAGAATTTTTATCAATCAAACTAAACAAAAATGGATTTTCAACAAGTGAAAAAAGTTATTTGTTTCTCCTCACACTGTATTTTAATTATTTGTTTCTCTTCATGCTGTATTTTGTTCCCAAAGGAAAGAAGCCAGGAATGTACTCCCTTGGTAGGAAGGATAACAGGGAGAAACTTTATTGCTCTGGAAATGACCTTGCTGAGTTGCTCCAAGACAGTATAGTTTCACATTTATCAATTAAAAGATTAAGTTATTAACACTTTTTTTGTAGCAGCATAAGCAATTCCCCCTAGTATGCCTAGGCAGCAAAAAGCAAGAGGGAACAAAATACCTAATTTAATGGGTGTTGGTGAAGGGCAGAAGAGTAAATGGGGCATCAGACCTGGAAAGCTTTTGCTACTTCAGACTGTTGAGGTAAACTGCCTCTTGTGCTTTTCTGCTGCCAGCCTGACTCCTCAGGCATCGGCCCCAGTGAGATTATTAGGCTGAACAAGGTATCCTTCTCAGCAGAATTAAGTCACAGTCTCCAAACATTCAGACATTATGACTCAGGCCTGTAGAGGCACAAGTTTTATCTTTAAAAGGCCTTTGATTTGTTAAGTATGTGTGTGTCTAATCTGATAAAACTTTAAATGCTGTTTTACCAGTCTTTTGCATAAAAGATCAGGACAGATTAGGATATGCCTAATCCTTCGTGTGAAATTCTGACTACGCTGCAGGCAGTGGGAGCTCTTTGAGTGACTTCAATAGACCAGATGCCTCTTTTGCTTTCATCTTGGGAACTCTTGCTACTGGTGAATGAAAGCCTCATTTGTGAATTACAGTAGAAAATTAGTTCTTTTCCTTTGTAATTGAAGAAATTAATGACCAAAGGTTCAATTTGAAAGAAATTGTTACCTAATACAAAAACTGGGGAAAATGTAGTTTCTCAGTGGTTATTAAAATTAAATTAAATTACCTAAGACATCATTTCTTAGATCCTATGGGAGCAGGGTACATTTGGACTTTATTACAGACAAGAAAACAAGCAATACGGGATATGTTTCTTTGATAAATAAGATTATATTTTTAGATGTTTATTTTTAATATGTCTATTGAACTACCTTGCCATGCAATTCATTGGCCAGTGGGCTGCCTTTCCTGTGAAAGCTCTGTTAATTAATTAATTAATGCAAGTTCACTGAAAGTCTCAGATCTCTTCTGTAGCCATGCTTGATGGTAATGTGAATATCCACATCCCAAAACAGTACTTCTCTACTCTTCAATTCTACAGAGAAGACAGTAACAAAAAAACATCTCCATGCAGCTGGATCTTGAGAGAAATATCTTTAGGATGATAAGGGTGGGAGACCAGAAGCTGGAGATAAGGATCAACATGAAGTAAACAGCTGAGCACCTGCATTTGTTCACCAGTGGTAGTATGGGACATTTCTGAAGTTCTTCGTAAGTAAGAGGAAGGTGTGGCCTTTGGGGTAACTGGATGGAGTTTCTCATATCTTATACCTGTATCTTATACCTGTCTTTTTAGTTCAGAGAAGCAATCAGTTCTACAGGAGACAAAGGCTGTAATGTTTTGATTTTGGTAGTAAGTCAGTTCTACAAGATTTTGGTAGTAAGTCAGTTCTACAAATTCCTTACTATCCACATGAAAACTAGTGACCAAAAAAGAAAGAGCTTTCAAAAGTTATGCCAAGATTTTTGAGGAATATGATTTTTCCTGTGAGCCACCAGAGCATCCAAAGGCAAAGCCACATGGGAATAATGTTTGGGATGCTAAAACCTGTTCCAAAAAAACAGTATCTCTTACTACAAAGACTTACAAAGTTTCAAAGGAGGATGTGGAATGCAAAATATTTGCGCTATGTACTGGTAGGGTCTGGTGAGGTCCTGGTCACATCTGTCTCAGACATAAATTTGGGTGGGAAGATTATTGGAAGGGTTTGTTACTGCAAATTCAGGTGTTGATAGATCAGGTAGTTTCAAGATAAAGCTTGTATGGCAGTAAGTCATCAGCAGGACAAAGACAACCTCCCAGGCAGAGCAGAGGAGAAAAATCAGTTGACTTAGTGCTGGGGCAGGATCCAATGGCAACTCTGAGCCTCTCTCCCTTTGGCTCAGGGTGATATACCAACACAATGGCAGGTTCTGCTAGCAAAGACCAAAGCAGAAAGCTCCTCTTGAAGATCTTGCCGTCTTGAGGTGTTGAGAGATGTCTAGGGTTTTTTGAGCATCTGAGGTTGCAAAAAGCAGAAGAAACAAAAAAGGATGGAGGGTAATTCCATGTTAAATGTGGAGGCTGGAGACTGATCAAAATGGATTACAGAAAAGCAGACTAGGAGCTGCCTGAGAGAAACTGAGTAACTGCTAAGGAGAATAGAACACCAATGGCAGGGCTGTACAGGTTTTGGCAAGGCAAAACATCTGATCTTGGCCAACAGTATGCACGAATATCTGCAGTAATGTGCACATTGACAATGTTCAAAGAATAATCCAAGTTTTCTCATTGTTGTTTTAAGATATTAAATAAGTTATTTTGATGAACTTGATTTAAACATATACAACTAAAGTATAAATGGCATCACAAGTTTTAAATTATGGCTGCTATTTGGATATTTCTTCTCCAATAAAAGAATTGTTCTCTATTTGCTTGCGCCATTGCTGGAGGTTATTATTATGTTATTATGGACATGGAAATTGAGGGAAGAGAGCAATTATTTTATGACAATTATTACTTTTATATAGTTTCATATTTCTTTTCAATATTTTGAATTTTTTTAAAAATAATAACAGTGACAAACAGTAGCTTATTTAGCATTAGCCATCTAACTACTGCAAACTACGTTATATTAACATGTTCTTCTGTGAATGTTTTCTTAGTGTATTTTGTCAAGAACCAGAATCTATTAGATTTTACAGCTGGGCTAATATGAAAGATCCCTCCAAACCTTACGAGACAGGAATGTGCTGTGGATGCCCCGTCCCTGGCAGTGTTCAAGGCCAGGTTGGATGGGGCATTGAACAGCCTGGTCTAGCGTGAGGTGTCCCTGCCCATGGTGAGGTTGGAACTAAATAATCTTTAAGGTCCCTTCCAACCCAAACCATTCTATGCTTCTATGAATAGCTCACCCTGAATACTGAAACTGAGGTCTACGTTTTCAGAAGTGTCGGTGTGCTCACCCCATTTATCCAGTAATCTGTTGCCAAGCTAAAGTGTCCACATATCTTCAAGCAAATACAATTCTTTTTCTATTTTGCCCCGGAATTTCTACATGCTGTTGTGCAGGTACTGCACCCTTCCCTGAAGCTGGCTGGAAAGCAGGTTTTGGTGCAGTGGTAGGAGCACTGTGTGATCCTTCAGAATTAAAAGTGCCACCTAAGATGACCAGCCTGCTTAACCATCCATGGTAGCCACTCAAGTAGTTTTCTTAGACCTCTCTTTCTCCAACTGCAACCAACTGGAGCACGTTATTTTTGGAAATGAGAGAAAGAAACACTACAAAGATCAATTGGCAGAGCTCCTTCTTATTTTCTAGACTGGTTTGTTCATAAATAACCTGCAATCAGATACCACTTCAATGTGACAGATTTTTCACTTGCAAACGTCAGAACAGAGTAAGCAGAAGGGGTTGCCATGCCCTGTCTCACCAGGACACTACTGCTTCAGGAGCTGTAGGAAGCTGCTCATGGAGTATTCACACAGGTTTGCTACCCCATCCCACGAGCACAGCCCTGATTGCATGGAGTCTCTGGGTACCCGCTCCCAGAGCCTATCTGAAGAGGTGGAGCTGTTGCCTGATGTGTTCCTGTGTTTCTACAAGATGCCAGTAGAGGGCAAGGATGACTTTAGGCTTGATGTGAGAAATCACACAGGTTGCCCTGCAGAGCAGAAAAACTGCACGAGTTAAGGGAAAAGGCAAAAAATGAAGGGTAGGCTGGGAAAAAGAGGTGCCTCAGGACCTCCTTTCTTTTCTCCTGCCTTGTGAGCACAAGGTTCCATGCAGCACAGCAAAGTGCTGTGAGCCAGGATGGTGAGCCCCACACTGCAGCAGGAGCGTTGCAGGACTCAAGCACTGGAGCAGATGTGTCCTTGTGGGACGGGGTGGCCCTGCCTTGTTGAGGTGGTGGCAGTCCCCGTCACGCCTAGGAAAGGGACAGGCCTGGCTGCTGCACCTGCTGTGACCAGACGCTGCTCTGTGACACTGCTCTAACCCTCACTTCTTCATCAGCTGTCAGAAAACATGGGTACTAGCTGTTTTCTTTTTTAGTCTGAATAAACCCATTTTCAGCCTTTTTTAATGGCTTTCTCAAATGTCACGCTTTCTTAAAACATTTTCTTGTTGCTGTGACCACTCTCAGCTTACCTACAGCTTCCTTACAATCTGATGATCTGAGACCATGCTAGAGTCCAATTAGCCCCGCCGTCCTAGAGAGTGGAGTAACACCTCCCATCTCCCGTACATGCTAATTTTGTTCATATATCCCAGGATAACACTCATCCTTTTGGAAGCCATCATATGTGTTTGGTGGGGGATCTTTTGCATCTATCAGATCCTTTTATGCAGTAGTAATTCTGATCCTATTGCACATATTTAATTTGATTTTAATTATCTTTAAAGTGTTTGGGGTGACTTTCTTGAGGTGGGAGAATGGGATTTTAAGAATTTCCTGATATGGGCTTTATACTGGTACATGCTTGTTTCTTTTCTCATGAATTCTGTTTGTAGTTTCTTTTTATTTTGATGCCCAGAGGCCTCTGCACTCAGGACCGCCAAAAATTGAAATTAAAATGAAAACAGGAACTAATTATTTCAGCTTGATAACGGGAATATAAAATGACCATGAAATCAAACTTCAGAGAGTTGTGTGTTACATGTAAGAAAAAACCCTGCTAAGAGAGATAGTGGAAACAGCACCAGTAGATCTCACTGAAGCTACTACTCACTCTCAGCACAGAGTGAGTCATACGGGTTTGCTTCCTGCAAGGAGTAGTAGGTTAGGGAGGAAAGATGTCTGCTCACACTCTTTGGCCTTCCAAAGCCATAAATAGCATTGAACAGCTAAGAGAAAATGAACCTTGCATTAGGGATTCTGTGAGGGAGACCTACCTAGGTTCTGGTCTGATCCTGAGGGGAACAGTACCACTGTCTCTCCCTGTGAGAGAACGTAGAACAGTAACAGGACATGAAACACCTCATAGTTTGGAACAACAGAGAATAAGGTTATCACTCCAGTAATTGCCAGATGCCCTGCTGGAGAGTCTTCTTCACAAGAGAAGGTTGTACACTTCCCACGGACCATTTGCACATTATGTTTTATTTAAATGTCATATAATACAGACCTTTAGTATGAAGATATAGACTTTGCTCCTTGAGGATCACTGTGCTGATTCAGTGGAAGAGAGGATACACCTCTCTCTTTTGAGGTGATGACAATTTTTGCTTATCCAAAGTTCTTTCCCAGCAGGTGGCATATGGCAGCACACACCCTGCCCTCCTCTCCTGTGGTCTCCGGTTAAGGTAACAGGTCACATTCCAGAGTCCCAGTGCACAGGCACGCTTCAGGGCCTTCAGTTCCAACAAGAAAAACAAAAGAAAGTGTTCTAAAGCTCTTGCATCCGCCCAAACTCATGTTCTTACCCTTCCCAATTCAAATATTAGCCAGGCCTAAACAAGCCAAAGCAAAGGTTGTTTAGCAGGACATGTGTACATAGAAAAGTCTTCTTCATCCATAGTTAAGAAGGTTTCTTATTCTCCTTCATTTAGAGTACCTGCTCTGTGACGCTCTGGAGTGAGCTCCATTGCCCTCCTTCCCAAAGTTCTAGATGATGACTTCCAGTCCTGTTTCTCAATCCTAGGATTTCATTTTTGTGCACAATTACTTTGGCGCTGCTAGACAACCCTGATACTTGAAGAAGACTCCTCTACCTTAGGTCAAGACTAACCAGCCAAGAGCTACACAAACTGTGTAAATACCTCTGATAATCCAGCCTGGGGCCAGTGGCACCTGCTATTCATGGGCTGTTCTTCTGTGCCTGTAACAAGCTGATTGTCCCTCCCTAAAATGTTCCCTTTACACTCCCTGGCAACATAACACATTAAAATTCAACTATGACATGTGGTACCAGCTTTATCCATGCTATGAGCTTGTGCTCTCATGCATTAGTAGCTTTCTATAGAATCCTTTACAATCTCTTGGTGGGGGCTTCTGTGCAGATGTGGTGTGAGACCCCATTCCTGCTCCTGCCCTCTCACTGGTATTCTGAGGC
Organism: Anabacerthia variegaticeps; assembly: GCA_035583185.1. Lineage (NCBI taxonomy): Eukaryota > Metazoa > Chordata > Aves > Passeriformes > Furnariidae > Anabacerthia > Anabacerthia variegaticeps. The sequence continues at coordinate 29,523,384 of JAWWEW010000112.1, read as the reverse complement.
CACTTACATTCAAGTGCTATGAAATACACAAACAGTTCCTGACAGTGATCTATGATATTTTTAAAGTTACAGTTTTGGCATTTATTAGGAATAACTGTAACTGGGAAAGTAGGACATATGGATTTCTCTGGTGCTTAAAAAGATTCCACTGTGGGAGTTTTCTGTACCCTAAAGACTCGACATGTAGGCTGTCTAGGTTATATTGGTTGCCATCTGGCTCTGAGTCCCACTCTTTGTTTTCAGTCTCCAGGCCATTATGTCTTTAGTAAATAATCAAACATATTTTGTTCTATTCAATTTCTTTTCTTCTGTTGAATTGTTGATTACGAGCCAAAGGTTTATTTAAACAGGTGATAATTTTGCTGCTTACTTGGTGCAAGGAGAACGTGGTTTTAGGTCACATCTACAAGACAAATGTAGTCCTGTCTAGAGGTCTGAACACACAGCAACAAAATAAACTGTTCCCAGTTCAGAGGCTGGAGCAGTAGGGACAACTGTGGTTACAAAGTGGGACTGGGGAGTGTAGGAGTGGTGGTAAAAGACAACAGGAGTGGGAAGAAGGGGAGGAGGAATATGGAGCCAGAAAAGGTGCAACTACAATTCACAATAGGCATAGCCTGTTTTAAAACCTATTTTGAGCTCCAGCCTCACTAACAAGTCTCTGTGAGTATTTCAGTAGGCTTGGCTAGTCCACTTCATGGCCTTCCAGCAAAGCTCTACCCTTGCCTTTACTGAATTGCATCTGTGCAAATCTTAATCCACAGCAGATATAAATAGCATGGCTGAAAGTGTGCAAAAGCTTGACATTTTTCACTGAAGGAAGCCATGAGCATCCATCTGGGTGCCCTGGCTGTTCAATCTCTGTCTCCTTTAGCTGAAGCAGTTCAGACTGATGGTCTGAGTGGGAGAAACCAAATCTGTCTTCTGGTTGTCAGCCTGAAACGTCAAGAGGCTTCGGTGTCTTAAGACAAGCAAGAAGATGTAGAAGATAAGACAAAAGAAATAGACAAAAGGGGTGGAAGTGGAATCCTTCCTTGAAAAATTAGTCGGGTCATTACTGCATAGATCTGAGTGGAATGTGTGTTTGAAACCAGTCACAGTTCTCCCCATCCTGAGTCTTGTTTTTGCTTTGAAGAATGATGGTTTTACAGTAAATAAACTGATAACCCCAAAGTCTTTTCCTCCCTCTCTGTTCCAGAGAAAGCTAGGTTTATCCCAAGTGTTTCCAAAACCACATAGCACTTGAAGGCACAGTAATATGTGGGGTCAGAAGCTTTTAAATAAAAGCCAGTTAGAGCTTCAATCCATCTCCACCTTATTTTTTATTTTCATTGCAGTCTCTGAGAGAAGCCTGTCTCAAGCCTACACATTTTAAAAGGCTGCCAGTTCTTTCCTGCAGATTTTGCAGCTTTCAGCTGTTAAGCTTCCATAAGATTATACTTTGCATCTACTGATAAACATCATAGAATTAAAATCCCTCAGAGAGATCAATACCACTTCTCCAGAAAATTGCTTGACATTATTAGCCAGAAAACTATTTTCCTCATGTTTCAGAGCAAATTTCCCCACAAATAACAGATTCCTCAGCTGCTATAGTTTTGGGTCTCTGATTTCTTCTTGTCCTTGATACAAATTGGTATCTCTTGCCCTAAAAAAATTTCTTCTCAATGCAACACTACATCCTTTTAACTTTGCCTGAGTGACATGCTGAGGTTACCAGAGATGGGACTAAATGTCAGGCTCTGTCCTCAGCTTAGAGCAGCTGTAAAGGATGGAGAGCTTGCACCACAGAACTACAGAAAACCTGAAGGTTAAAGTTTAAAAACATGTATTTGCTTTACTTTCTTGCTTTTATCTGGTCTTACATTTCAGAGTGTAGTCTGGCATTTTACATTACCAAATTTCACTTTCTGAAGAAATGTAGCACAAAAAAATTTAAAGCCTGAATCTTCTTTTTTTTTTTTTTTTTTCATGAAAGACCCCCTTGCAAGCCTTTCTCACTTTAAGCCACAACTTTTCTATAACTTATAAAAAAACTAACCACCACAAAACCAGCGAAAGAGTGCAGTGTCCCCCTTACATGTCCAGGGCATGTTTCTCACTCCTGCTTTTATATTCATTTCCCATTCTAATCTGCAATTAAAAAGCAGGCCAATTATCTTACTACTTTTCCTTCCTTTCCAGCCGTGCCAAAGATGGAGTTGGCAAAAGTCCCAAGTGGAGAAGAATAGAATATATCAAAAGAGATTGTGTCTGAAGCATTTATTTGTTCCTTTCCTTTTTGCTAACTGCTACCAAACAACCTATAAGCCACAAATATGAAGGCTGGCAGAGAAGGACAACAGAGCTTTAAGAATAAACACTTATCCTCTAACTTCAGAAGCTTGTGACTTCTATTTCAATATGAACATGGCTTTATTTCACATTGGCATGCACATATTTTGCAGTTCTGCCCAGCAACCAGGAGTATGTAGGAACAAGTGCTCCTCTGCACCCAGTTTATTTTGGTTGGTATGGATAGCGCCCAACCCACAAATAAGCACAGGAGAGGATTTTTGTCTCTGATCTTAGCAGCACTAGTAATTATGATACTTCCTTATACACCCAAAAACTTAACTAGATGAACAAAAATGTGAGCAAGCGTCCAAAGCCAAAAGTCCACAGAACAGTGCAAAGCTGTCAACAGACCTTGAACGGGAATATTTTGGTTTTGGTCATTCACACAGAGTGTATTAATTCTCCTTACAACTAAAAGGCATATTACTATGCCACACACTACTTTTACATTCAAGTAAGATTAAAAGCATGTCAGAGTACTTGTTTTCACCTGAATTAATAATGCATAGATCTAATTTAAAAATGCAAGTGCTTTTGTTTAGCATATTTAGGACAATAGCCAAAATAATGTTATTAAAGGTTAGCATGGGAAATTTCAAAGAATGTCTGTGAGAAAAACACTAACTTGTACTTCAGATATTTTGTGTTTTAACCTCCTCACCCCAATTTCAGAATTCTTATTTTCAGGTTTTTTGTTCTGTTTTGCCATTCACAGCCCCACTCCAGTAAGGAGAAAAGGGGGGACAGGGTGTGTTTTCCACAGTTTCCTCTGTGTAGGAAACAATCATCAAAATATGAAGAGTAAGTTATCACCATCTCTCTTTTGCTCTTTCCTATGAGCAGCAAGGAGTGACAATAGAGAGAACTTCTGTCATCCCATAAAAATATTCTAAACATAGAAATCCAACACTCTTTCAGTTCACAGTTGTTTTAGTTCATCTTATAAAATCCAAAGTGATTATTAAAACATTTCCATCACAATATTTCTTGTATGTCAATATAATTTTCATATATATACTTTTTTTAAAAAAAAAAAAAAATAGGAGTTCTGGTAACAGGCTGTACTTGGAAGCTTGGTCACCAAAGGAAGCCCTCCCAACTACAACTTGCTACCTGGTTTTCAAGGAGCCTCTCTGTGTGCAGGATAATGCCGCCAGCACCCTCATGCATATCAACTCTCCCTTTCCAGAGAAGTCCTCCTGAAGTGAAATAGCAAATATCTTTGGTCAGTTTAGTTGAATCTTTGTGGGTGTTTCAGTCTGGACATCTATGCTTCTATCAGTTGTGGTAACACTCCCTATGCTAGCCTGGCTGTGTAGTCCAAGATAGTTTCTGCCCAAAATTTTTTCATCCCAAGACACAAAACACCTGCTCAGATACCAAGTGCTTTTCCACAAAATATCACCTCCCCAAGAAAAAAAAAGAAAAAAACCCCTTATGAATCTGTTTTTCTTGGGATCTGGGAGGAAAATCAAGGCAGTGAAGGGCGGTAGGGCACCCCTTTCTCCCTAAGACTTTGCCAACATGCTGTGAGTCAGAAGGGTTTGCAATAGCTGCATCAAAGAAGGCATTTGCCAACAGAAACGTGAAAAGCAATCCCTGAGCCACCCCTTCAAGTATCCCAGGCTGCGCAAGACCTGTAGGTGATCAACAAATCTGAGTGGAGAGCTAAGGGCCTGCCAGGGAGGGCCAATGGCATGTGTTTGCTCTCAGCGAGGTATGTGACCCCTGGCAGGGTTAGGTTTGCTCCCACTCACCTGCCCATCACTTCCCTATGTTCCTCAGACATGCAATCACAATGAAGCCACAGCACCCAGTCATGCTATGAAGCCAGGAATGATATGTGGACAAGGTCCAGTCTGTGTGCAGCTCAAGGGAGTTCTCTAAGAAACAAAAAGAATTTAAACTCAAAACAATCTATTATTTCTAGATATCACAGTATTATTTATCTTACCAAGGGGAGGTTGAGGCTAAAAAATGGTTTAACAAGGAAATAAAATCAAAACCCAAAAAAATACCCAACCTTTGCTTAAAAAAAAAAAAAAGGCACAAGGTACAAGTCATGAATTTAAAAAGGAAAGTCTTTCTGCTCAAACTATAGGCAACAGACTTCCACCACCTCCTTGCATAAGAATTGAGAGAGAGATTTTATGAATTCTTCAGGACCAAGGTCCAGCTACAGAAAATTGCCTTGATGGGAATGAAGTAACATTTTTCTGTGTACAACAGTCCTGAGCAGCAACTCTTTGTGCTCTATCACTGTCTTCATCTCCCAGAATCAAAGGTCTGCATTCTCCATGTCCATGAGCTGCAGGTTGCTGGTATCATGTTGCACTATGCATTGTAAAGGCCTACAATAAGCATTTAGTGAAAAGATTTCAGGGTTTTTAAGTGTCAGCTGGTCTGTGATTTTATCTATTAAGCTATTGTGTTCAGAGGAACCCGCAGCCAGGCGCAGACCATAAGAACAGGCATATAACAGATACAGGTTTGTCCTGTTTTCCTACTTCTTGCTACCCTACCCCTTATAAATTAATAACACTCTGCTAAAATACCGAGGGCAGAAGGTGAACAATAGTCTGTGGGCTCCAACCTGCTGGGAGCTGACAGAAATGTTACCACACTCTGTGCTATGTCCTGCCCTCAGCTCCACGAGGAGACCCCACCTCTCTCTTTGGCTCTTTTTGGCATCAGTCACCAGTCAGGCACCTCTTCCCCCTTCACTGCTCTTCCGTTGTGGGGCTGGAGGGAAGAGGAGATGGACTGCCCTTACCCAAACCACGACAGCATCCACCCTCCCCTCCTGTGCCCATGGCTCTCCTCACTTTCCTAGCTCATGCCTCAGCAATTTCACTCCATTGCTGAAAAGCTAAGGTTCTCTTCGTGCTTAGGCTAAGGTTGTCTAAGTTTCTTCAGATGGCTCCATCTCTCTCATGGGTGTCACAAAGTCACATCTTGCTGCCCATTAAAGCAGGTAGTTAGCTATTTTCCAATGTGTTTTTAGGAAACTGCTGAAGGACTGCAAATACTTCTAGCCTGCAACATGGTGAGCTCTGCTACTAGAAATCTTGTGAAAATTCATAAACAGCTACTCAGATATTTTAATAGTTCTGGCATGAGATTCAGATACCAGTCATAAATGTCCACTTTATTTTATCACAATACTAGTTAATTCGAACACTTCCCATCTCAGAGCATCTTCTTTAAAAGCAGACCCCTGATAAAACAAAGCCCCTAAAATAAACTTCAGTTTATCTTTCAACAGCTATCCAAAATCCACACTGAATAATACTTTGCTATGCTGTATCTAATTGAAGACCAGATGCTGTTGAACTGAAGTCATCAATACCCCATACAAGTTCAGACATCTGTTTGCATAAAACAACTTGCTTTTTTGGCTCCTTACCTTTCAGCTCTTTGGAGCAGGACCAGTCTCATCTGTGAGGTGCATTACAAGTGTAGGTAATTGTAAAAAGAAATCTTGATTACCATTCTTCTCATGACACAGAGGATAAATTGTAAAATTTTTATTGCAAAATATTAAAATAAATTACATTTTACAAAGACTTAGCAAATATTTACACACAGTGTGATTCCAGTGACAATCAGCAACAAAGAACAGACAGACAGGCATGTTATGGAGTGATAAGTCAGAACTGTACAAACTTCAAAAGCCATATGAAAGACAAGCTAATTTTTAAAAGTTAAGTCCATCACAAATGGAATGAATCCCACGAGGCACAAAAATTACAAGTCTACAACAGAGTTCTTTTGTTTAGGTCAAGAGACTTGTATATTGCTTTTTGCTCTCCTCATCCATCAGTGGTGCTTGTCTGTCTCTATACTCTCCCAGATCAACTGGAGGAAGAATAAAATCTCAACATATACAAATGTGTCACCATGGATCTGTTATCAGCCTGGTTTTCTTTCTGCATGCTTTGTGATATCCATTGCCAGCAACAGACTCACAAATCATTAGTTCAGAAAAATTTAACACTGATTCTGTATTTCCTCAGTAATTTCGTACCAGTGTATCAGAGATGTTAGACTGCCTGGTGTGAGACAGGAATCTGAAAATGATGCCCTTCGGTAAAAATAGGCTTCAATAGCACAATACAAAACCAAGAAATGCCACAATGATGTCATGAAGTTTGGGGGTCACATAGTTGATAGCACTTAAAAGGCCTTTTGTAGGAACAGACTTCTGTGCTCACATTTAAGGATTTTTTAATTTTTGAAAGAAACAAAAAAAGTTAAGGTACTGGCTCATCTTGGCAAAATTAGTAAGTGGACCCATCCTTCACATGATGTGACTGGAAATACAATATACTTGTAGGCAATAGGTAGAAAGAAGAGTTTCCACTGCCATTCCAATCCTTCCTTATATGTGCTTTTAATCTTTTTTTCCTTTTTCTTTAAAAATCCCTCTTACCTCTCTTTCCAGGAAGAGATCTGTCTCACCTCTAAACAAAATTCGACAGCATCAAGAAAAATCTGAACATTATTAGTTAGCCAAATGAAATCTTAATTGCCATCTGAAGAAAATGCTTCCAGATTGACTGGAAAATTTAAATAATTACAAGAGGTAACCAAGTAGCACTGGGGAATTCACTCAGAGGCACTTTTGGGGCTGAATAGATCAAAATCCAGCTTGGACACCCCTCTAAGTCACTACATGTGAATCCGAAGGCAGAAAGACATTAATTTAGATCCCCCAGGCAGCTGCTTTTCTCAAGACATGGAAGACAGGCAGGCAAAAAGCTGTCTTGCTTAGCACTTCGGCAGTTCTGAGAGGGCACCAGAATTTTAAAAACCCTGGGAATGGTTGAGCTTTTTGGAGAGAGGCAGTATGACAGCTATGTGCCAACTAAACCCCTCCAAAACACTGAAACAACTAGGCCTTAATGAGACCAATCATGCTGGCCCCTGTGTAAAAAGGAATTTTTTCCCAGTGTTAGGATTACATTAAGGCACATGGTGGGATATCTTGAGAACAGTTTTGTGAGGTGTGATCATGTTTCCCAAAAAAAGTGGGAATATTGTACTTCGTTTTAATAAATTTAAACTATTACTTTAAATCCCATGATACTTATTATGCAGACTTATAGTCTATGCTGACTACACTGGGAAAGGCCAAAGAGCCACATCTACTTGATAATATGAAACAGATCCCATAGATTCTCAGCTCTGGCGTACAAGTGCACTTCGCTATGGAGAACAGAGTCTGGGTTCCAGTGTGCAACATCCCCTTCCAATCAAAGCAGCCCAGCCAAGTGTCTGGGTTGTATTATTTCTGTATTAAAGAGAATTTTTTCCTTTTCTTTTTTTTTTTTTTTTTTCCTTTTTTTAAAATGAAGATTGGACTATGCTTTTCCATTCACGCACTTTCAGCAAGTCTTTTCTCTCCTCATTGTCCTGTGGCTTTCTAACTGTTACCAAAACTTTGATCTTTGCATCAATAATGGAAGACAAGTTGGAGGACAACAAAAGTTACATGGAGTGTTTTCTCATCTTTTAAGTTAACATGCACTTTTTAAAACAAAAGATATATAAAAAAAGAGAAGGCTGGACTTGCTACACAAGCATCTTGTGCATCATGCACATAGTCTTACCTACCTTTTCTTACAGTTACAAGGTATAGCTGTCAACCACAGCCCTACAGATATATACAAATGCTTGAAGGGCTTGGAGTCATTTTGAAACAGTGGGGATGAAGATAACTTATCAGAAGTAAATAGGAATCTTCTTGATATGGCTTCTCCCTCTTTCCTGTCAGATACAAGTCAAATTCATACAACCCCTCCTGCTCCAAATTGCATTAATATAACAAAAATTGATTTCAAATGACAATCTCTTTTCAGCAACACTATCATAAATTACAGGTGAACTACCAAAGCAAATTATGTTGATTACACATTTTTGTAGTATAACACAGCTTCCCCTAGCCTTGTGTTCACTTTCTATTTGAAAAATGTCATATATGTGGAAAATTCTAGGAAATAAAAAAGACTAGTAATGACAGTCCCTCGTTTCCCAGAAGATGACTTAAAAACTTCCCATCAAAACGCTATCCAACCAGAGTGCCAGTTTCCCACATATCCTCCTTCTTCCATGGAAGTGGTCAGCTGCAGTCAACATTTGCAGTTATTAGAAATAGCTAGTAATTAAAGATTAGCATTGCAAGATTCCATAAGCTCTTCTTACAGAGCTAGTGAGTCTGCCAGAGTTACACTGAAAATGCGAATGAGACAACTTTTAACTGTTCGCTGAACTTTGAAATATTTCGGACATACTGGAATGACTTAAATACTCTAAACAGAACAGCAGAACTTGACATGTTAAGGTTGAAAGGTCTTGGTTATTTCTTGTTCCAAGTATGTTGGACACAACTGGAGTCAGTACCTTTTGCCAACATGCAATCAAGAGCCTAATTTTAAAGAGTTGTCAGGGTTAATGCACAGATATGGAAAAACAAAGAAAAATAAAACCATGTTAAAACTTTCTTTGCAGCCAGAGCAATTTGGGCACAAATACTATGAACAGACATACTTCCTTCTAATGAATAGCCCATCTCCAAGTCAAAAGATAATACTTTCAGAAGCTTAGAGCCAAAGTTCCTTTTAAAAGAAGTGCCTTATGGCCTGAAGTCACTTGATCACATCCCAATTTGCCCAAGGTTTGATATTGCCCAACCTTCTTTGAACTGGGATTGAATAACCATTGCATATGCACATAGGTCAAACTCTAAAAAAAAAAAAGAACCAACCACCCAAATACATGAAGTGTAATCAACTGTTTCAAAAATCATCTCCCATTCAAGTCTAGTCTGAAGTACCAAGGCAGGGAGGAACACCAAACTACAATACTGACTAACACACTGCACAGATGAGGAGCAGTGCTACAGGTCCCTTCTGACAGGCATTAGGGCATTTGGAAAATATCTGTGCCTCCCAAGGTGACTGTTTCCTTAGAAGAACAGTGTCAATAAAAACTTCACCTGTACACAGATACTGTATAAGGTTCATTCAAGTATTTCCTTTAGGAAATGGACAGTGGAAGGACACTTTCAGCATTAAAAAAGTTCATTGCATCCTCCTTGGGCTCATACGTGCTTTGATCAGTAAGTCTTCCAGTCACTTCAGCAGTTCTGGGGCTGATGTGGAGTTCAGTAGCCCAATTAGTGAGCTTCATCCCAAATGATTCTTCCTTGTTAGAGGGCTCCTTCTCAATCCATTCCTTTGGAATTTTTAATTTTAATATTTTATTTATGAAATTAGAATTCACTGTAATTTGACAAGTACTAACATATTCTACACAGATGTTTCAGAAGCTTTTCCGTCTGCTGGAACACTTCATCTCCGATCTGTGTGTCCTGCTATCCCATCTAAAGTTTCTCATTAAGTACAGCCAGGCAACCCTCTTGATTTCACTTGTGATCAAAGCAGGATTCAAACCCAGGTTTTCAGAGCTGGAAGGCTAATGGAGTAACTGAACACATTTGACGCCCAAAACAGTCTCTTTGCCACAGTATCCTCACACTCCCAAAAGAATTCCTCAATGAAATGCATGAACTCAGAGCAGGTCCAGTGTATTAACTAGTCTATTTTTTTTCTACTTTGTTCAAGAACCATAAAATCCCAAGTAGGAGTGGGACTTCAAATCCAACTGTTATTTTACAAGTTTTTCAGAAAAGCAAAGCTGATGGGCTCAGAAGCCAACTTATGATGGGAAAAGGAGACTGGAGTTTCTTAGTCTGGGACTTGCTTTCGTTTTCAAAGAGACAGGAGAAGCTGCAAAAACATAGTTTTCTCCTTGCTCTGTTATATGTTCATTACACACGGACCAATTCCAGAAAACCATTGTCAAAGATGCCTCACGTGGCAGCCTTCACATTGCTTACTGTATTATATTCATTCATCAGTTGTTCATAAGGCACAGAAAGTTCTAGCTCATTATTGGTAAAGGTAGATTCATCAGAGGATGGGAATTTTACCAGTTTTTTTGCAGTTTCAGATTCCTCTGCAAGATTATCATCCATGGAGGATTTTGACGTTTCCTCATCATCTGAGATATCTTCCTCTTCATCATCATCTTCATTTACAAATGTTATATTGGCATTCTCAAATATTAAGGGTCGATAGTCTCTGGAATCCCACACTTCACCTTCTTCTTCACTAATCCTGTCAAGCTGGTTTACAAACATGGTTCCTTCTAGAGGGCTGTCTCCAATACGTTTGTCATGTAGGGGTCTCAGTACATGACCATTTTGAATGTCCAGGGAAGTCTCATCATACTCAAATGACTCTGTCTTTGTGTAAGTCACCTGAACATCTATACTGGCATTCATTTGTTTGGCATTTTCTACTATAATCATTTTGTCATTGCTTGTTTTCAGGGCCTTCTTCCCAATCTGCTTTATAAGATCATTGTAGGTCTCTTCCTTCTTTGAAAGAAAGCTGAAAATGTTTACATCCTTTGAGGTACCCATTTGAAGGGGTTTTTTAGACCGAGGATGGTTGTCAAATGACTCTTTTCTTTTTTTCCTCCGTTTCTTGATTGCTTTGTGGACTTCCACAAACATACTGACCTTCCAGTTAACAAAGAGTGAAAGCCAAGCTAGTCCCAGATAGATCCATAACTCCACAAAATATCTGTAAAGGGCATGATAGTTTGCATCTGGATTTACGCCTACAAGGAAGAAAAAAGCATTACTGAAGGAAGACTCACAACTGAAAAACCTTTGAACTTATGGCCCTGAGAATTACTTCCTTCCACACTGATAGAGCCTAGCTGTTTGAACACTGCTCTAAGAGGTAGCAAGTGGGGATCTGAAAGTCTTCTGACAGAAAAAGTTGATCCCACATCTCCCCTTGGCCGCATGTATTTGGACCACTGGACTAACAAAAAAAAAAAAAAAAGGCAGCATATTTATTCTCTCCTTATAAACTATGAAAGTAAATGTTTTCCCTGTGGAAAATTACAAGTCTTCTCCCTGCCATTGAGGTATGTATATATCTACCTTCCTAGAAAAAAAGTTTCAGAATTTCACTTACAAAGGACCACCTCCAAAACCCTGGACAAGCCAGTGGATTTTAGAGAAGGAAAAGGTTTAGGAGGGAGACATGAATATGCTCAGCATTTCCCATTGACTCAGTTCTAGACAGCTGCAGAAAGCAATGCCCAGTACCTACCCATCCTGCTTCGTATACTGGATCCTATCCAATGGTGCATAACTATCTTAGTCGAGAGGATAGCTCTTTGCCTGACATAAAGACCTGGGGCACCCACTGGACCAGTATCCAGCTTTAATTGAATGTTCTATTCAGCAAAATGCTTTGGAAAAGCTTAGAAAACATCTTTTCAAATTAGAGTTTGGAAACACAGAATTGCCACACTATGCATGTAATGAAATAATACATAAAATATAACTACTGACCAGCAACAAAATCTCCAAATCCTATGGTGGTGATAGTGATGAATGAGAAATAGAGGCCTTCGATGTAATTCCATCCTTCAGTCACCATAAACACAAAGGGAGGAATAACCAGATGGACCAAGACACCCCAGACAATGAAAATAGCTGTGCATGTAATTTGTGCTTTCCTCTGTAAAGAAAAAACACAAAAAAAGTTAGAGAAATATCTCAAAATTTTCTTTTCCCGTCCATGGCACCAGACATTTCAGATTTTTGTGCTAACAATTTAGCTACCATAATTAAAAGTCACTAAAATTGACTGAAGTAAACACACTTTTTTTTTTCCTTTAGTCAGAACTCCCTATTCCTGCAACTACTTGCTCAAAAAGGATTATTTCCTCATAGCTTTCTTTCACTATCTTGAAAAGTTTAAGGAGTCCCTGATATTTTATAAATAGGCATGGGATATGGACATAGCACTGCAGCCTAAAAAGCAGTCAGTACCTCTAACTTTCCTTTGTTTCATTTGAATATAGAAGACTACAAGTCTTTCAAGATGCTTCTCTCCTATTCCTGCCTCCTTCCCTTTGCCATTCTTGCAACCTCTGTACAAACCTGCACGCACACATGCATTTCACTCTTATTTTCTGTGCTTGCCTCTGAAGTGCTAAACCAAGAATATTCTTACTCGGTTTCTGAAACCAGGACCCAAAACAGTCCCACTGTGCCCCTGCATTTCCTCCCATCTCTTTGCAGAGTTGGAACTGGCAACTCACTTGGAGTGCGAGAGGGGGAGGGAGAAGAGAAAAACAAACCACCACCAAAAAAATAACAAAATGCCACAAACAAAAAACCACAAGCCAGTAACTCAGAACAAAACTGTTATTTTCCAATTGGTTCACTGCACAGCAGGAAGTACTCACGCTAGCATACAGGCAGGTAGGAACGAAGCAGGACAGCTCATTTCTGTGCCCAAAGGGCTTGAATGAAATGTCTGTGAAATGGAGCCTCACCTACATTTGTCCTAAAGGTTTCTAATATAAGGAGATACATTTAGGTTTCTATGAGGTCTCATTTGCTAAAACTTCTTACAGAACTAACACATCAGACCCGACCCCCCTTTCAGTTATTTCTATTCAGCACTGTATTTGTGCAAGTGTTCATTTACAAGATGAGCAGGCAACTTCACAAATGCATGCTTAATTCATGCATCAAAAAGACACAGTTCAAGGGTAAACAAGTAAGGGCCTTACCAGGCTCACTCCTCGTTTTGTCAGAAACTGGCCCAGCCTCTTGGCACGTCCTCCAAAGAACTTCCCCAGAGCACTGATCCACGTCAAGCAGAGAGGAACTCCAAAAAGCCCATAAAATATGCAGAAGAGACGCCCAGAGGGTGTCTTTGGAGAAACATTTCCGTAACCTAAAAGAGATAAGTATGTGCTCCGTCTGTTCTTGTTGAAATGAATTCAAGGCAATTCTACATATGCACCAAACAACAGTTTGGGCTCCTGCTGTATCAGATGCTCCTTACTTCACCTGTAAGAGCTTTAGTTTACTCCAGCTGCTCATCCTCAGAATCCGATGCCTTACAATTCTACTCTAGCAAACGTTAATGCAAGCCGAGAGGGTTTACTGCACTCTAAGTGTAGGTTTTGTGCACCTTTTTCTAGACAAGATGGAATACATATGAAATAAAGCTCGTCTTAAAACTGCTAACAGGATCCCCCAACCTTAAGCTGCTCTGTTAAAAACTTGATTGATTCAATTTTATAAAGCAAGAATTCAAAATTCATCCTGAAGCCAGCTTCCACATGAAAGATCCACTATACACATTTAGTTTGTGGCCTGGTACCTTTGCAAGGTAAGAGCTTCTGAGTTAAGCACAAGGTGAGGACATACAAGGTATTTCAACCAAATTTAGTTCTTTGCTGGTCATAGAACCCAACAGGGCATTACAGGCTCAGGCTCTAAAATCAGCAGCCTATTTTCTGAACTTCTGTCAGACCTTTCTTATTTGGGTGTGTTATCAACTTTTGTCTTAAGTGATAATATAAGACGGGTGCTGTGAGTTTCAAATAATAAAGAAAACCACAGTACTGAATATAGTTAAACAGTAAGACTCCTATTTCTGTATACATCCAGCCTTGTCTGGTTATTTTGCATTCCTTTTTTTTTCTTTTTGTTTTTATTTTTTTTTTTCTGCATTGTAGGTGTAGCTAGCATGTAACAACGCCATATAGCAAAGATTTTCCTGTAAAAGCAGAAGGCAGATGATGCTGAGTTCTGAAAATCTGTATATCACAGGAGGAAAAAGCCTTTCAGTGCTGAGGGTTTTACAAACACAAATCAGCAGTGATATTTAAAAACCAGTTGTTCTGCTTCACCTTCTTTTAAGAGACTGATAAAAAATCCAGATTGTTCTGCAAGCCAGGAACACTGATAATTCAGTAGCTTAACAGGATGCATGTGTTTAACAGGACACCCATATAAAAACCTCATATGCACTTCCTTTAGGCATTAGTTTAATGGAATGCTTTGTTATGCTTTTGTTTTGGGATTTTATTATTTGGAAATTAAGGTGTATGGATCAATGGAAGTGGATTGACATGAGTCATCCCCGATAGCACCTTAAATGCACTACTTATTGGAAAGGCACACTTTTCTCTTCTGCATTCCCACAGAAAGAGTGTCAAAATCGTCTTTTTTATCTCTATGAATCTGCAGGTGAACATGTACTTCAAACAACTCCAGCCATTGGGACAGTGCCTAGCCTGACACAGAAAGGGAAGAGTGCAAATACACAGAGCCTACAGAAACCTACAGTTAGGAAAGTTGACAAAGTAAATACTTACCGATTGTAGTGATTACAGTAGCAGCAAAGATCACAGCGTTAGGCCAATTCCAGTTGTTGAAAGTATTGTTCCCAGTGATGGCAACTCCCTGTCCAGCAGCATCTGACACAATCTGTAAGGAAACAATTTACAGTCAGTCTTGGAAAATCCTGGCAACCTAAAAAAAGAAATGTGTTTGTCCCTCCCTGGTTTTCACCTTTTGTTCATCCTTTTAAAATTATCAAGATTTTTGTGAAGGCACTAACAATAATTTTATGAAATACTTGCTACACATAAGGAAAAGTAGTGCGGGTGTTCTGACATTTAAATAGGGGGGGTTTAATTAGATAAACTTTTACTTGATTCACCACTTTAAACCAAATGGATCTCTTCCAGAGACCAAACATACTCCTCCAGACTGAACTAGCATTTAACCTCCAGCGCAGACCTTGAATTTGGTTTAATATTAGGGACATCTTCAGAACTACTATCCATTTCAAAACACTGTTACATGCCTCAGCTTGACTTGGGTATGAGCAGGATGTCACAGAATCCTTGGGGAAGACAGTGCAGATTCTTGTTAATTCACCTGCTGTCTCTGGCAAAGTGAAACCATCTACAAGCCAACAGTAAAACTGCACTTCCCAAAGACAGAGAAATCAACACTTCCTCAAAGCATTTCATGCAGCAGGATTCCAATCCTTGTCCTTGAATGAGGCACCCATCCCAATGTTTCAGGGTACTAAGTGAGGTCATTAGCATTTCCACAGATTCTGCAAGTCAATTTTTTAACAGCTGTTTGGGAAAAAAAACAGGTGCTCAAGAACTCTTAACGCCCTTCACCTTTTGTAGGAAAGGACTTGAAAGAACTAGCTTCCCCTCCTTTTTCAAAACTACACTGTAGAAAATGCATTAACAAAAAAACCCTAATTACTATTTAGTGCAGAAAGTGAAAGTTTCAGATCAAAACCATGCATCTTGGTGACTCTGGCATGCATTTCTACCACCCTGAAGAAAAAGAATAAAACCAATTTACCATATTGGTAAATCTTTACCTGGGAATCTTTAGTTATTTAAATCTCTGCTCTGTCACTCTACGATGCAGTTAAAGCCTTCCTGGGTTACTCCACTTTTCCCCCTTCAGTGTAAACACTGCACAAAAAACTCTGAGGCTACATCCATATACAGGAGAGGTGAAGATACCTCCAAACGTTGACTCATAACATCTTATCACACTTCCTCTGTTTCTCCCTCAGTAAGTGTTGAATACAAAAACTATCTTGAGCTAAATACCTAAAAAAAATTGAGCCAATATACTTTTATAAAAAAATAAAAGTAACATGACAGGTGACATTTATCTTAAACTGGCAAGAACTTACAGATGTAACTACAACCAGCTCTTCCTTCCCCCTCCTCCCCTCTTCCTTCCTTTCTACTTGATTATAATCTGATCTTGGACCCAGTAGAGACTCAACGCAAAGTTCAATCACTACTGAAAACATACACAAGTTAACGCAAGTTTTAATTATTCTTGAGACTTATTACATATCACCACCCTCCTACTGTAAGAAAAAATGCCCTCAAATGAATGTATTGTGCATATAAAAGATGCAAACAATGTAATTAAAAATGCACTTTCAACACATAAGCTGTCACAGAAGATAAAAGGAGAAGCATTGAAAGTGAAGGAAGGTACAGAACCAGATTATTTTTTTTCTCCTGGCAAACTCAAAGTGTGTGCAAAACTGCATGCAGTGTCTTTCCAAAGTCTACAGACGCTGGATAGGAAAGGACAGAGTTCTCACCAAGGCACTCATTTATCATAAGAAAGTGGTGTACAAATGAGAAGCAGCTCTAAAACAGGCAGGTCCAGAGCAGGCAAGTAAACACACAATGCCACCTCATCTCCAAACAAACAAACAAATAAACCAAACCAAAACAAAAAACTTGAGGCAGCTACAATGGATCACAGTTCATCTGAGTAAAGACAAATTAAAGTCACATCACTCATTTCTGCTATGATCTGCAGGTGAACTTCCTAAAAGTCCCAAATGACATTCAAAATACCTGACAAACGCAATCTGTTCTCTATTATCCCTGAGAAGACGGCTTGACTTCTTTCGCTGCTTAAATGTTATACCCAACACCACTTCTCTGGTCATTTTCCATTCCATAAGCACACTTGGATTTAATTTTTTTTTTCAGTTGTTTCCTCACAGAGCAACTGATCTCATAAGAGACAGTGAAGTATCTGTTTCCATTGTCACAGAGCCATTATCTCATTGCATTACTCCACCTTCACTCTGATCTAATGAGCTGTTTCTCAGTACACACAGTTATGGTAAGATCTGCCAGCATCTGAGGAATGGAGGTACAAAGGGGGCCCAGATCTGAGGGGAAGAAGCTGCTGGATTGAGTAGCACACAGCTGCCCTTCACACCCAGGCAGCTAACATTCTGAGGGAGAGATGGACAGCTCTCCAAGTTATACAAACTCTTTGTACAAAGAACCACAGATAATTCTCCAGACAAAGCCACCACCCTCTTCCTATCCCTATTTACACACAGCTATCGGCTATTAGCACACAATTATCTATGATCTACAGTCCAGTCTTTTAAGTTACTTTATGCCTGCAATAAGCCTGAAGGCACTATATGCATCCCAGCTGCAGGAACTAAGATGGTCACAAAACACGCTTAGTTAGCTTTGGTGCAGTGGGAAATAGGTAGTTGCTTTCCAAGCAGCATAACTTCTGCCCATACTGAAATAATTATATATTTTGGCTTCAACGAGCAACGTGAGTGGACACTATACAACTGAACAGCAAACATGGGGTTTTTTTGCTTGGCAAATCTTTTAGGCAATGTCACAGATGCCTTTACTTTCATATATTAGGATACAGAATGTCCCAAGTTGCCTGTGCTTTATTTCTTAAACTACAGAAAATTTCCTCCAAAAAGTCTTTGATTTGGAAAATAGGAGGCAAGGAGGAAGAGAAAGAAGAGAAGGAAGGTGTATTCTTAATACTTTGAAAGATGCCATTTAGCAAATACCTTCTCGAGTATACCCAAATGTGAAAGCTGAAAATAAGTTAACTAATTCAGAAATTATACATAATCTTAAATCTCATCTCAAGACAACTCATACCGATAGAGGTAACAGTAGAGCTGAAAAGTTCTCAAAACTTCTATATAGGTCACGCACCATTACTGATTTTATCCTAAGAATTAAGGAGTGTGAGAAAGCTGTGATACAGGTTTTGCATAACAAGTAGGAATAATTTAATATTTGGCATGAAATCTTTGATACTTCAGTAAGGAATAGCTGGGTCTGATAACAATAAGCAAAAGATAAATTACTTTTTTTTCCGAAATAGACAGATACAACAAACTAAAGACATGAGACCATAAATAGGCTGCATAGAAACTACAGCAATAGATCCTGCCCCACAGGCACTGTATGACACACAGGAAGAACAACCAGATATTGCTCAGTGCCAGGCCTCTTTTGAAGAGGCTAAAGCCTCCCATGTTATTCAAAGCATTCCCTGGAGATCTGACATAGAAGTCTAACGGCAGTTTTAAGATTCTCCCAGTGGAACGAACAACTCTCTTTTGAAAAGCTATTTTTCTCTGTAAGAAACAAAGATGTAATTGAACTATTAAGCCTGAAATCAGAACCACTGGCTTTCATTCTACTCTCAACAGTATTACCACGTAATGGACAATCACAGCTGGCTGCAAGATCCCAAATCAGAGTCCATTAAAGCAATAACTGATGCATCCTTTCAGAACTCCTAGGCTTTGTCCTCACTTCTGACTCTGAAACAACAGAATAATTTTGTTTCTTTCTCAAGTTCTTTTATCAAGAATGTAACGATTTAATGCACTGAAAACCAGTGAGATTTGTAAATCTACCAAGCACTTTAGAGACCTTCCTACAAGGAATAAAAAATTTAATAGCAATTTCTTTTCACATTGACATCTAAATCTTCTACACAATTTGAAGAAACCAGGCAGCAGTTATCTAATTATGGATACATACAATACTGACAACTTAGCCAATCACAATAAAATTGTCCAGGGTAATAAAGTGTAAATTTATACTGTCAGATGAAACTCATATGCTGCTGTTCATCTTCAAGCAGATTTCAGTTTTAACCAAATCCAGTAGTACCAGGGCAAAACAGACAGGTGAAGTGGTACACTCAGTTGTATGAACAAAAAAGCCTAATGTAACTTCTAAGTTATTTAAAAATACATAAAGCATTAAAATCCATGCCACGCAAATTGCACACTCTTACTTGTCCCACATGGATTTTGCAGTTACCTAAGTTTTCTGGCTCCAGCTATAAAGTTACAGTAGCAGTCAGCTGTTTATAAGAATCATCATATTTTTAAATGCAATCAAAGCACATGTAATCATTAATGCATTCCAATAATAAGAACCTTGAGTCACATGTTAAGACTCCCAGGTCAGATATACATTACAAAGTTCTGCTTACCTAGATAATATATTCTCAGCATTGATTACACGTGAATAAAGAGAAAAGAAACCCTCTCAGCCAGTACCCCTTCTGAAGGACAAATGCCAGGGGGCGGTCACAGCTGACTGACGGAACAACTTCCTCAGACTCATTATGCAGACAGGCAACACAGTGGTCATGGCCAGAAATTTCTTGCCCTGTTTCATATTAAAAGGAGCAGAAGCTATTATACATGCAAAGTCTCACTTTATAAGTACTTTAGAGCTAGATCAAGTAGTAGATTCAGTCAAACTAGGAATATATGAATCCTGCCTGACAGTTGGCATAGCTCATCTATGGAGTAAGTTCGTACATCTAGTTGTTAAGCCAAAAATATATATTTAACATACTAAATTTTATAATCTTTTAAGTTTTAGTCGTTGGAGAAAAACAAACAAACAAAAAGATATGGAAGGCCACTGGCTTTCACTCTGCCCCATGACATGTCCTGACTGAATGAAAGATACTGCCCATCAGAGAGAAAGCATTTTCCTCCCTGAAATACCTTGGCAGCTTGGAGTTTAAGTAGGGAACAGGAAATCAAAGCCAACTATGCAACTAATGGTTTTTCCAATGAGTAGAAAACCTTCCCCCCCCAGCTACTTTTCAAGTCTAGATGTATGAGGTGTATACGTGTAATGTTTTATTAAAATTTCCTGTTTGAGTTCTTCAAAGCCTTCATATATTTCTTCACCTCTCTTTTCAATCTAAATTCTAAAGACGGATGCAGTATTGCTAAAAAAATCCTACCATGCCACAATGCTCATGTTGGTAGCCAGAGACACAACGTGGCAGTTGCAGAAAGCCAAGAGAATACACATACAGTTAAATGATTTCATCAAGGCAGCAGAAAGATCAGCTACTCCAATGCCACCTTTAGGACGGCTGTTATACACGTGTCTGTGCACAGAGAAATGGAAGCTTATTACTTCTTGGAGAGGCAAAAAAAATTCTTTAAGGATTAGAAATCAAAACCCCACAGAATCTAGAATACAAAACATCAGCACCTTTTTTGGACATGCATATTTCTGCCATCCACTTGGCACCTGGCACGTTTAGTACATAAACTGCTCAATGCAAGAGTTCTCAGGGAAGGATGGTAGGAACTACCCTCCCCTACCGATCAGCTCAGTCACCAGGAAAACAACAGTCGTGGTTCCTGCCATCTTTTTTTCACTCCCATCTCTAGTGTAATGACAGACTTATCCTGACTGCTCACTTGGACTCAGGAGTTCCCAGCTGACTGAATCACACTGGCATATGACCAGGGCCAGCACACAGGACCAAGTGAACAAGCCTTTGAGGCTGCCTTAGCCACTTGACAATCTCTGCAGGACTATGTGAACTAGCAGGACTTATGATAGCTGACCTTTCATTTCCCTCTCAGCATTATCTGTGTTGGCAGCATGAATTTCACGTTTGTCAGGACAAGAACCATGCCAAACATAAAAAGAAGTCTTTTAGCTGAGTCCTGGATTTCCTACTTCACTTCTGTGGGGAATGGTTTGCGACCTTTTTTGAGAAAGAAAAATAAGACGAGTGAACCACATTGTCTCAGTCTGACAGGCAACACCCTTGTGTCTTGCTAACCTGTGAAAGTTTTACTGTCCTTTACTGACCTATGCAGAAAGTTGAGCTGGAAGGTGGTTGGGGCAAGAGGGGCAGGATATGAGTCAGCAGCACCTGCATGAGAGAAGGATGGTGGGAATTAATAAATTCCACATTAAGTGAAGAGGACATCAGTTGACTACACAAGTCTGGTTCCGGATCAACTGAGCGTACAGGAGTGAGTTCCCAGCTGGCCTATACTAAGAGTTGCTAGTTTCTGCAAGACTCTTGCTAATCCCAGAACTTGTGTATAGTCTGCTTTAACAAACAAATCCCAAGGCAGCTTGCTTCTTACAGTACAATGGGGTTATGGCTAGTAGCCACCCACCACAAGGCCAAGGTTCAAACTGAGGCAAAAAATAGGAAGCATTCATTGAGAGAATAATGTTAACTTTCATTTCAAAAAGAAAAAAAAACTCCACAAGCTTCATGTTTGGTGTTGACAGATGTAAATAACAAACATAACCAAAAGCATACATGAAGATTACCCAAAAAGCTGGAGATCAATATGAGTATACAGGATTCCTTCTCCCTTATCTTTGAATTGAAATAGAAAAATTAAAAACAAACCTTGGAAAGCAAGTGTTAGTCCCCGTGTTTACATTCCTACATAGATCAACTACAAATAGTAGGGCACAAGTTTTCCCTTTGCTGTCATAACCAACCACTTTATAAATGCAGTGTAACTGCTATAGCAAGTAAATACATATTTTGCATTTTTCAATCAACAGTTTAGTCTTAAAATACAGTTACTATCAAAGAACAAACTTTTGAAAATTCCCACTTGGGGAAAAAATCCTGGCAAAACATGGATTCACATACTTCATAGGAAGTTTTTTCCAGCAATAGCGAGATTTAATCCAGAACGAGATGGTATTTTCACACTCCTATCTTGTCACTTTACCACAGACTTTTGAGAAAGGAAAACTTAAAGAAGTTCTCCTAACTATTTTTTTAACTGCTTTAACATATCAGTGTTTCTTGTTTGTTTGGTGGTGGTTTTTTTTAAATTAGGTAATTATAAAAGTTATACAAATTTGCTAGAAGTGACTTTAAAAGATCCACTAGTATCTTGTAGCATACAAAATAGGAAGGTATATGCAGAGGCCAAATGCATTGTATATACCACACTTTATCCAAAAGGTTCTAAAACAAGCCTGAACTTGCTCTGCGGAGAAAGCTTAGCTAAATCTTGTTGATTCTTCATTTACCCATCCAGCTTCTTAGTGTTTCATTCTATTCATGCAACAGTGCTTCTCAATGCATAAAGGAATTATAGAACCAAGGCACTCTATTGCTTCCCCTTCATTATGCTTCAGCCAAATGTCAGCAACTTGGACCTCCACCTAAGCAGACCTTTTCTTACCTAACCGAGCCTCCAGCACATGCCACTTCATACAAATCTGTCCCTACATCTAAGCCTGATATTTAAGGAATGCACGTTAACACATGCCTGGTTTTCACTTTGCATAGTTTTGTGATATAACAGGACAGCAGAACAGACATCATTTGTGGCTCTTAATGTAGAATACAGCAATCAGGGTTGTAAAAAATACTGAATGGTCCAATAAAGGTTTTTTACATGTTTCTTGGTCTTGACTTCTTAATATTTCATTTTTTTTTAAGTATTGTGGAAATTTGTGTTCCCAGATTTCAATGTGGCTAGCACTTTTTTTTTTTTTTTTTTTTTAAGGCAGCCAAGCTAGTTTTATTAGATCGAGAATGCACAGAGTGGGAAACCTTGTCCTTTACTGGACTTTGAAACCAGAAACCAGATTCCAATGAAAGTAATTAAGTATATGCTATGAAGAAAACTGCAGATTAAAGCTCCAGATCCCTTTTAATTTACTGATTAGTCAGCACTGAACGGGCTGTCTAGTAAGAACACCTGAAGATCACAGAACCAAACACGGTTAAGACAAGAAACTACCAAACAGAGATATGCAGAAGTGGTCTTCAGCAGATGGAAAATACTCTTGTCTAAATAACTGCATCACTGTGCTGTAAAGAAAACCTGTGTACCTCCTTCAAAGGACATGACTGAATTTGAATAGGGACTGGAAAACATTTACATTTTAATCCTACAGACACCCTTTTACACTTGACAATATTCAGTATTTAGTATTATTCTGAGAGAAGCTTCACTTGAGGTTTATTTAGGTGCTCAGAATTGAGAAAGTACATTGACATATCCCAGAGCCAACTGGAACTGCTCAACTTAAGCTCTGAGATATCTCTGCAAAAGACTTTGTTGGATAAGCCAATACATTCCTATTTGCACCTGAAGTTTTACCAGGTTAGCTGTTCTTTTTAAAATTCACACTACCCAATCCCAGAATAACCTGCATGTACAAAGAGCATTTAAACAACAGCATCCTTTCTATGGGTTAGTGTATGCATTGGGTTTCTGTGGCCACGTTTTGGTGGGGAAGGAGGTGTTATAGTGGTGGCTTCTGTGAGAAGCTGCCAGAGGCTTCCTGTCTGGCAGAGCCAACGTCAGACAACTCCAGGACAGACCTGCTCCTGGCCAACGCTGGGTCAGTCAGGAATGGTAGTAACACCTCCGTGACAACATATCTAAGAAGGAAAAAAAAGTTATTGCACTGACGTAATCATGGCCAGAGAAGAAAGGAGTGAGACTGTGTGAGGAACAGTTACATAGACACCCAAGTTCAATGGAGAAGGAGAAGGAGGTGGTCCAGAGTTCCCCCTGCAGCTCATGGTGCAGACCATGGTGAAGCAGGCTGTGCCCCCATAGACCACAGAGGTCAATGATAGCATAGAGATTCACCTGCAGCCCATGCGGGACCCCACACCAGAGCAGGTGGATGCATGAAAAGAGACTGTGAACATGTAGGAAGCTTGTGGTGGAGCAGGCTCCTGACAAGGACTTGAGGACCCATGGAGAGAATAGCCCATGCTAGAGCAGTTTTTCTGGTAGGACTTGTGGCCCTGTGAGGCACCCATGCTGGAGCAGCCTGTGCCTGAAGACTGCACCCTGTGGAAAACTGGCCCACACTGGAGCAGGTCACAAAGAACTGTTGCCCATGGGATGGACTCATGTTGGAGAAGTTCATGGAGGACTGCCTCCCATGGCAGGGAACCCACACTGGAGCAGGAAAAGGACTCCTCTCCCTGAGCAGTGGCAGAAACAGTCTGTGATGAACTTACCATAACACCCATTCCCGTCTCCCTGTGGCACTGGGGGGAAGAGATAGAATCTGAGAAGGAGGGAGGGCTAAGGGGAAGGTGTTTTTAAGATCTATTTTACTTTTCATTATACTGCTCTGATTTTGTTAGTAATAAGTTTAATTAATATCCCCAAGTTGAATCTGTTTTGCCCATGATGGTAACAATGAGTGATCTCTCCCGACCCTTATCTCAACTCACGAACATTTCACTATATTTTCTCTCCTCTGTCCAGTTGCAAAGAGGAGTGATATAGCAGCTTTAGTGGGTGCCTGGCATCCAGCCAGGGTCAACCCACCACAGTGTATTACTGCATACAGACTCCATGACCTTCCAAAAATGTGTGTGGGTGAACGTTTTGAAAAGCGCTTGTGTTTGGATGCAATGCCATCGTAAATATATACTGTCACAGCTCCCTAGCTTTATTAGGTTAGTGGCTCAAAAAGCTGTCCTGACTTTGAAGAAGAGATCTTCCTAACTATTATGCCAAGTGCAAAAGAATTGTTTCCCACCTTGTCCCAGGCATTGATGATAGGACTCTTCCACCCTCTCTCTGACATCACTATTTTAACATACCACCAATAATGCATGTTAAACAATGTAGAAAATTCTTCAGTGGACTCAGTCTCAAAAGGAACAGAGTGACAATTTAAAGTTCAGTCTGGGCTTTTCGGGTTTTTTCCCCCTGGGTTTTGTTTTACCCTTTTGCAAGTGTAATGTGTGTGTGTGAACAATACTAAAATGATAAATTTGTAACAGGGACCAAGGTTTGAGCTTAATTAATCCATAATTGCTGTCATTCACAGCCCAATGACGAGCGGAAATAATTGTTTGAACATGCAAAGGGCAGTTTCATTAAAGACAGTACTACAGGCACAAGCATCTCGCCTCTGTGTTCTTTTACTCTATATGCGTCCTAGTTGGCAAAATGAATAAGGGTAGAGAATGCACATTTGTCACAGATAGAAACACTTGCTATTTCAGTCTTTTAAGTGCTCATCTGTTTTCTTGTTTTTCAGTTACAATTTAACCAGACTAAGTGATCCTTTAGAAAGGCAATCTGTTAATTAGCCCATATTGGGCAGCACAAATCATGTTCTTCAAGCACAATCTCAATTTATTATTACAATATAGGTCTTATCAGACAGAGACAAGAAAGGGGGGAAAGGTTTTTACATGCAAATTAGAAGACATTTTCTCTGCCCTGGTTTAGCTTGTTATCTGAAAGCCATGCAGTAAACCATTAATTTAGATTTATACTTGCTTAAACATGAAAGACTCATAAAAATTTAATTGTGGCTAATATTTATTAGTGTGGAGCCTTCAGGACACAGTCCAGTGGAAACAATTACAGACAAATTAATTCCACATTATTTTTTGGAAACAGAGATGGTAAATAATTCTGCCAGCTATTCCCTGCTTGGAAAGATAATCAAAATTAGACAAAGTGTGAGCAGAATGAAACAAGATACATAAGACTTGAGCATAAAAATCTTGGGCACTCTATAGTGCCAGCATTCAATATTTTTCTCTCATACTTTTCCCTGCACACACATCACCCCCTCCCAATTAAAACCAGACATTCATGTGCTGACCATTTTAGTAGTTCATATAGATGTAAATGCTGATCACTGCAATGAATTCTATTCCAGCTACAGCAAGTCCTTAGAGCTGTTTCTACTTGAAGAAACAGTGTCTTAGTATTGCAGTAATGTACTGCAAGATTACTTGCTCAATCTGCACTAGTAACTAGCACCACCACCTCTACTTTTCCTCCAAGGTGAACACAAGTATTGATATGTTTGAGTTTTACATGGAAAGATACAGTTGAGTAATAAATCTCATCAAGAGAACTTTCCTGAGGACATGATGCTTCTCAAGATGCAAGTGCACTTTTTTTTTTTTTTTTTTGGTGTTTCCCTTGGCATGGAGAACAAAGGCTGAGAGTTTTAAAGCTAATTGAAAATATCCTGGGAAAAAATCCCCATTGACACAACTTGCAAATTATCTGCTGTGGGACAAACAAATGGGTGGATATCAAACTTAACTCTCCTAGCTTCCCAATTTATGCAATAGCTGAAAATTAATAGAAAAACAGTAGTTCCAGGAGAGAGTTCCAGAAAATTCTTGCTGTCAATTTAATAACAAAGTGCCTGCCTGTAGAAGAGAATCATTTGACTTCAACTATGTCCTTTGACAAGAGAGAACAGACTAGCAAAACACAGTTTAAAATGATCTATTTTCTCTAATTTCCTACTTCTGTCTATGCTATGAACAGAATCTCTCCTTCAATTAGCCTGAAATAAGAGAGTTCCAGAACTTCTATATCTTGAAATTGGATCTCATTGCCCTTGAAAGCAACATAGGTTTTGTCATCAATTTTATTTAGAGAAGAAAGATATGCAATTTGTACTGCAAAAATAAATAAAGAGTGAGAGGAGATAGCATTGCTTTCTTTTGAACTGTATCAGAAACTATAACACAAGATCACAAACAAAAGTCATTTACACAAAAAACTAGTTTGGTATAAGCATATTTTTTTTAAATGTTAGTATGCATTCAGCACGTACATGAACCTCCCTGCCTAAACCAAGATCCAGATTAACCGTGATTGGTTTAGCTAATGTAAATGTTTCTGCAATGTAGTATTAAAGGTAAGATTTTGGATCTGAAATCCTTATTACAATTATAATGCATTGGAGACCATATTTTTGTCCTACAGAAAAATCCTCTTAGTAAGAAAGGAGTTCTTCAGACAGTTGTAGTGTTTAAGAGCAAACACTTTTGCCACTTCCTGCGGCTCCGTTCAAAGATGTACAGGAGCTTTTCCTCAAGGATGAACATGATGCAGTGTACGTGAGAGATAAATGGTAAGGAGTGAAACAAATTCCTTGGAAAGAAATAACTCTACTGATAAACAGAACACCAACACTTTTGCAGTACCAGCTTGATTCATATTTTTTTCTGACAGACTTCTAAGAAGAGTTTTAAAAGGTCTTTAAGTAAGGTTTGAAAAACATAGGATACATATAATTTCCTTTACTGCATATACTAGTGGTTCTACAAAGTGGACACATTTCCTTAACGATTTTGTGAAGCCTTATGTTAAGGCTACAGTTAAAAGTAGTACAGGTCAAGATTAGTGATTTTTTAATGATAATTTGCACTTCTTATTATACAAAGTACTATCCTACTGAAGGATTACAGATGGGTGTCATGTCTACAGCTACAGACATAACACAAGAGCTATGGAAACAGAACACTAATCTGAGCAACCTGGTGCAGTGGAAGGTGTCTCTGCCCATGGCAGGGAGTTTGGAACTAGATGATCTTTAAGGTCCCTTCCAACCCAAACCATTTTGTGACTTTTTCTTCTGTTTTGTAAAAAGCAAAGCAAAAGTTACATTTATCTTTACAGATTTCCATCATAAGCCTCTATTTTTCAAAACAGTGTTTTAAAAATAGACAGTTTAAGACATTTTCAGTCAAAACACACATATGTGTTTTCCAAAAAGTCCTCACATTGTGTGCATGTGTGTTGTGGAAACCTGTTGTGCTCTGCCCAGACATGATTTGGATAATGCTTATTGATTTCATGGTCTGCAACAAGTCCTGTGTTTTGCATTTTTCCTCATCCTCATGGAAACTCCCCATTGCTTTCCCAAAATACCTTTCCTGTAAGAAATGCCTCAAGTCTGAGGATTCATTTTTCACATAGTAAATTCAAGAATAAAGTCACAGAAGGGTGGTCAGACCAAACAGGGCTGGAGCTAAGCACATGCCCCTTCTTCTTCACTAAGGCAAGTTGAGATCAAGCCAACATTGCTCACCTGACTTGACAGAAAAACTGCGAGTAGTCACGTCTTTGGAAATATTTGTTGCTCTTTCTATACCATGAAATCAAGCATGCAATCAAGCCCTTAAGAGAAAGAAGACAACCACTGTTTGATCAGAAACTGGGCAGTTAGTTGTGGTGAATTTTGAGGGCTTTTGGTAAATTGAACCATTTATGATTGAATGATTAAAGCTTTCCCTCATTACCAATCCTTGCTGTACTCCTGCTAACCTTCTCTTTGACATAATCACTAGCTAACAGCATGCTTGATTAGTGATTTCCAAGTCCAGATGTGTAAAAACAGAAAACTAGGGGTAAACAATTGTGGTGAGAGAATTAATTAATTCTGCAATAACCCCCCAAGTTCTGGAATAACTTCTATTTTAATATGAAACATGAAGCCTAGTGAGATTTAGGTGGTAAGAGTCCATAAAGAAAAAAACTAATTTGAACAATCAGAGCTCTACTCCTATTCTGCAGTACAAATAGGTGTTACTGTTTCCTCTGGAAAAAAAGTTCTAATCTGTAGGGAAATTAACCTCTTGGAGGCATGTCAATATTTTTACAGCATGCACTGTTTAAGACTTGCTTGTGTATGATGTATAGCATGGATAGTTAATTTTCCTATAAGTCATAATTCACAGGACAAACAATGTGAGGGATATTAATGGAAAGAGATCAAAAAGGTTATTTCCTTTTCGTGGCTTTCTGCAGAGTTAAATAATAAGTGAAACACATAATTCAGCAAATAAGCTTACTGGAATTATTTTGTCATTGCAGAATTGAATGCTGATGCTTACTTATTCACTACACTTGCAAATCTTATGCTTGAATGAACTAATGCTGCTTAACTTTATTTCTCCTTTCTATTTATGTGCAATGGATGTAAATACCAACTGTTCTTAAGAGGCATCTGTTTTTTTTGACAGATCATGACTACAGAATTTAACAGTTGAAATAGATTTTTCCCCTATTAATTTCAGGACTAGATTCCAGTTTTATGAACTAGTTAATAAACTATTTTGATGAAAAGCATATTCAGTGCTTTACCAGCATTCCCTTGCTCTTGTGATTAATACAATAATAGAACTGTTTCCTTTTCACTTTCCCAAGTTCCACATAGACATGTTTTGAAGACAAATTAACTACAGGTTACTGCTTCATGAGAACTGCAGCTGTTCTGCAGATGCTGAATGTCCCGACTTTTCATTAGCCTCCAATTACTCTCATTCAGAAATGAAACCTATCAGACTATTTCATAGCTTTCATTAATACAGATTAGTTTTGAGGACTTCTGTGTCAATAGGCTTATAACACACCTTGCCCTGGATGGGGGGGAAAAAAAAGTATTTCGACAACTTTTATGTTGCATCAGCTGAAATTAAGGCATTGGTATAATCTAGAATAGCAGATTAGGCTTCCTTCCTATCTGAATACATACATGGTGAGTAATGTAGCCAACTCCCTTTTAAAAGAGCTTTGGAAAATGCTGTTGTCCCCATTTCAGAGATAAGAAAGTGGAAGCAGAAGAGTCAAGAGTTTAATCAAGCCCTCACACCAGTTGGTGACCTGTGTTAGGCAGGGTTAGAACCAGACATGTTTGCATGAGACTCTTGCAACAGAGGTGGTACCGATTGCATAAACACATGGTAACCCATGCAGCAGACTGAGTTTCCAAAATAATATATTTCAGCTTAGTTGCAATTGATTGAAGGAGATTTAAATGAAACCAAAACAATCCTATTGTCAATAAAAACTGTTTACTGAGAGGAATTTACTAGAGGGAGAGGGGTTGGATAGAAAAGCATTGATACTACACAGGAGAAATAGAAGAGGAAAGTGAGTCTAAAATGAAGCTGCTCCTGTTCCCACTGTACTTTCAGTGTATAAGAATAGCTAATTAGGAAAAGTCAAAACACAGGTGACCCAAACTTGATAGCTTTGCTTACAGAGGCCCAAATAAGCATTTCAACTCAGTGAATGAATTGCAGCATAAAGTAACATTGCATTAAGAAGCATCTCTCCAATTTATAGCCATGCATTAAAATATGCCCCAGACTAATAAATTTACAGAAAGTCACTGTTTTAGAACACTTTAAAAGCTGTTAGTTTCTTAGGCACTAGGAAATGTAGTAGACTCTTGGTTTCACAAGGACTTTTGTATTTTATCCCTGAATTTCAATACAACTTCAAAAGTCTTGTTTCTCCAAAGACAAGCTAGAAGCTGCTGCCAATGCATGCTAGTAGCATCACACACTTCATTTCCTATTTAACAGCCTACCTTAAGGGAAAAAAAAAAATGCAGGTACTGGTAAAACAACTGTTATTCCTCTGACAGTCCAGTGAGCTGCAACATCAACATGCTACAATAAAAACCTTATTTGCCCCAACAGCATCAGATCAAAAAAAAATGAAAGTGATCAGATTTGGGCAGAGCAGAGTACTACCTGTAACAACTTTTAAACTACAGAAGAAAGTCATGAAAAAGACACACTGTTGGCTATTAACTCTTTAAGGTAATACCTTTATTAACTCACATTGCCAAGCCAAATAAACAACAAGGTTTCCAGGGTCAACCAAAAACTTTACATAACTTCAACAACACTAGTGTCTCTCCCTGTATCATTCCATCAGGCACCAGGAGGAGGAGGCAAGGCAAGGCAAGGCAGGCTTCCAATGTCAACATGTACAGGATGCTTTGTATGAAAAGCAATGTGATGGGTTTATGTTAAGATGCATAAAAAGGGGGGAAAATCTGCCACGGAAACGCTATTTGCTTTGAGATTTCTGTTACTATGTATTTAGCTTTATCCAGGGCTTAACCTGAAACAAAATGTTTTTATGTTACTCACTATAAATCTCTTCAACACCAGATTAGCTCAAAACCGACCTTTGACGAGGACTGGGGAAAGCATGGAGGCTGCTCTGAACAAATATTTTCAAATATAGAGACACAGTTATGGCACAGCAGAAAGAGTGTGATCAGTAGCTAAGATAAGCTCCCCAGGAAACCATCTGATCCAGACACTCTCTGACCTGTAATAGCATTGCTTGCCCAGTCTACCTTGTTTCTTCTTCTGGGTAAGTGAATTAGACTGGCAATAGCATTATTTTGCTGCTAAGAACTGGCTACGAATTAGAGTATTTCTTAAATGCAGTTGTGTCAGCAAACATACAAATCCCATTTTTGCAGGAATACTATAACATTAAAAAACCACACAAACAACATGTGCACTGAAACACAGACTTCTGCTATTTTAATACATTCAGCACTGTATTACTAAGTACACAGAAGGGGCTTTCTTCCCAGGAGAGCTTCCAACAAATAATCAACAGAAAGCCAAGCAGATACTGCTTCAATAATTCTTCAATAGTCTTTTCCGTCTTGTACCGCACTTAGTTCCCAGTCAAAACTCAACACTAAACAAGTAATTGTGTACGTCCTGTAGAAAGGGGTTTGAATAAGTTAAAAAGTAAGCTTAGTCAATTGAAAAATCTTTCCACTTCAAGACCACACACTCTTCCAGACTCAGAGTTTTCCATGTCTCCCCTGAATACCTAACATGAGACAAGTTGAAGGCAAACAGTAATGTGCAGCACTGACGTGTGGCAGGTAATCAGCAGATTCTGTGCCCTGCCACTTCTCAAATGTCCCATCCCTGAGGATGTATGAAAGCCAAACCACTTTGTCATCTTCTTGCTACTGCATTAAAGGGAAGAGGGATCAGCTGGCAGAAGCAGTACAGATGCTGCCTTCTGTTATACTCTTTTTCTTCCTAGCCTGGATTTCCTGCAACTGACTTCTCTGAGTGTACAGCAGGCATCTATTACCTTCTAAGACGCTGAGACAGAGGAAGCACTTACACATTTCTAAGTAGAGAACTCTCAAGCTTAAAAGCTGCTAAGCACACAAGATGCCAAGGGAGTCATCAAAACCACTGAAAAGCTGCACTTACGTCAAATAAGTGACACTGTTTTCCTAAGACACACAGAATTCAGCTGAAAGTACCTAGTCAGTGTTCAGTGTGAAACTACTTTATTGCAGTTTTTCTCCACTAGGAAACAAGAAGCAGCCACCTGTGGGGCTCTCTGTCCAAATAACCAACTGTCTAATGGCAGCAGAGCAGAACAACCATTGCTAAAACACATGCAAATAAATCCAAGACACTCTCAAAGTGAGAACTATATTTTGCTTCCCATATGTAAGACAGACATCTATGCTCATTTCATTAATCAAGCTGATTTTGGCCCTTGCAGACTTTGTAGCAACTTCACAAAAAACCAGTTACCCTGCAGTCACAGTCCAGTTAAGACACTGCCTGAAAATCTACCACTATTGTAACAAATATTTAGAAATGCTAAAAAGTTGACTACTGATTTTACTGCTACAACAGAATCAGCTTCAAAGTTTTTCACTCCTCCTTTCCCTTGTCATGCCTTCCACCTCAAAAGCTGTAAGAAAAAAACCCCCCACATTGGAAACACGCAAGTAATTATTTTAAAAGGGTAAATTGATAGTGACACAGGTGAAAAGCTTTCAGAGTGCACCAATACAAATGAGAAAGAGTGAAGTATAAACTCCACTCCCCTTCAAAAACCCTTGTGCCAACAAGGCAAGAGTTGATTAAGGAACTGCCCTCTGTCATTCTGCAGTCACGTACACACCACTTAGGCCAGAAGGTTGAAATTCTAACTTAACTAGCAAGTTATCATAGATCAGCTATTTAATTTGATTTTAACATATTTGCATTACAGTCTGAAGCTGGTTAACCGTAACTGTAGCAGCTGAGCATGTGGTAGGTTGAGGGTTCTAGCCAGACTCATGCAAGAGAAGTCAAAGAAGACCAGTGAGTTTGATTAGACCCCTTCTTTTTATACTGTTGCTTGGCTCCAAACACCTCTCCCATTTCTTTGGCTCCTGGAAGAGAGTTATCAGCCTCACTCCCTTCACAGGTCAGAACTAAAATACTTAAGCTTCTGTTTCTCTAGCAGGGGACCACACATGATTCTTGAGCAAGTTTCCTTCAAAGCTTCTTTCACTCCTTTGGAGTGGGTTGGGAGTAGCAAAGAGAAGCAGCAATATGAGCATTTGGAGGCCACACAGAGAAGTCATCACTGATTAATGTTAGCGAAGCCACCAAAAATACGGCATCATATCTGACTATGCTTTCCACCTCAGAACCTTCACAACCCTTTGCAGAATTATCTTCAAGTTCCATTAGCCATCACTCACTGCCAGCATTTGACAATCTTATGACTTGCTTTGCAGTCCAAATGAATGTTAACTGTCATCTTTGTTGTTAAGAAGGACCAGAGTTCAGAGACCTGTGATAGGTGCAACTGGGACATTTTTGCACCTTTTGCAACCTCAAAGAGACATGCAGGTCTGCATTTTGTTTCTCGGCAGTTGGAACCTGCTTACACAATATTTGCAAGATGCTGGCACAGAACAAAGTCAATTTAGTATTTACCAGTTTGCTCAATCACAATCCGTGCCTACCTTTTCTTTAAGGCAGAAATATTGCTACAGATCAGCCAGTCTGTAGGATTACTGACCACACAACAGGTGTTTAAAAAATATACCCATCATAAGAAATGCTACAGATGTACATATGGTTAGAAAAGGAAAGTGATTTCATCTTCAACAGAGGTTATAGACGCTATAATACACAACCTATTAGTTTCCTACTCCCTTTTTACCATTCACATTTCTTTCTCTTAAGAAAACAGTGTACGAGGTTTGATTTAAAAACATTTCAGAAACTGTTTTGCACCTAAGAGTGCCTTTGATCCACTCAGGCTCACACAATACAATGCAGGGGGAAAAAATAACTTCCTTACTGATTTGACTGTAAGTAGAGCTACTACGGCAAGGTATGCCTAGGAGGGATATTTCCTGCCTACAATTCAAATGTTGGTAACTACATAACTAATGCAGTAAAATCTAAGAACTCTAATGTAAAGACACGATAAAATAACATGGGTGTACACAGAAAACAAACAGCCAGCCTGAAGTTCCCTGGTGTTTTAAAGAAAAGATCTAGCAATGCTAGAACCAGCAATGCTGATGAGGCACCTCAATCAGAATGAAGACATTAAATAAAGGGCAATAAAGTTATGCCTTCAAGCCTAAGCCATCCCTTCAGTAGACAAAACTAATAAAAAGGCAGCGTGCGTCTTGCATGCTGTATTTTAAAGGCTCAATCTGCCTCTAAGTGTGGATCTCCTGAGGATTTCTGCAGCATCACAGGTGCTTCAGGTGTGAGCACAGTGGGCTTTTAACTGAAAAATGCAACCCTTCTCCTGTTACCACATTCTGTTACGTGCTACAGAGCAGACTCAGTATATGATGTGAATTCATTTTGGACTAAACAAAACCTAAAGACGTACTCCATGAAGAAATTTAACTACATGTTCATAGGTCGTACAGGAGCCAGTACAAAATAAAACCCCAGCAAATCACAGGCACTGTGGTCAGCAGGTCTATAGCACCAAAGTGCAAAAACATTCTACTTTGCTCCCTTGCTAATCAGATTATTGACTGCCACAGCCTGCTTCTGGTTGTATGTTACTACGTTGACATCTACTTGCAGTATGAGCAAGGAATATGACTGTTCTGAAAGTCAACACCATTCAGTGAAAAGCAAAACAAGTCATCATGTTTAATTAGCATTAATAGCAAAAACAGTAATTTATTTTAAAAAAGGAAATCTGTACAAAGTCATTGTTACACCGTATCTTCACTGGCTACAGAAGGTATCTTGCAATAGCTGTATATACAGTACAAACCAAAGCAGGGGTTCCAAGATCTTTTAGGACAACCAGCTGTTGGCAACTTGCAAATCTGCTTGCATGCCATGGTCTCTAGAGCAGAGCTTGCCAAAAACCACACCTAGTAGCAGAAGGTAACGTGGAAGGTAACACAAACATTCAGTTCTAAGGTAAGAGAAGGGCAACATACTAGAAATGCTCAAGCATTAAGCCCATAACAGGAAAAAGGAAAAGCCCATAGCAGGAAAATTATAACTTCTGATCGATTACTATTGCTCCATCAGCAGACAGAGTTGCAGTGCATGCACTATCAGCTTTGTTTAACTATGTTCCAAGAAAGTTCAAACAATTTAATGGTTAAACAGGGAAAAAGAGAAAAAAAAAAAAAGGAAAACACAACAGAAAAGCATGTCTGCTTACAGTTGATTTTACATGTAGAAACGCACAGAGAAAAGCTGTGAGGTAATGCAGTTGGACATCAGGAGGAATTTCTTCACGGCAAGGATTGTTAAGCATTGGACTGGAGTGCCCAGGGAGGTGGTGGAGTAACCATCCCTGGAGGTGTTCAAGAAACGAGTGGATATGGCATTTAGTACCATGGTCTAGTTGACACAGTGGTGTTTGGTCAAAGGTTGGACTCAGTCTCAGAAGTCTTTTCCAACCTAATTGATTCTGGGATTCTGTGCTGCCTGTCCTCACTTCGTTTCTCCTAATGTTGCAGTGGCAACATCCATAACTCATATTCTGAGGCATCTTAGTCAACTGTTGACAGTGGTCTAACATTTTCATCTCAGTTCATCCCTGCTGACTTTAGAGGATGCATAATTAAAAATACAAATTTGAAAAACATAGCACTACCTATTTCTCAGGCATAAGCCTTAATTTACACTGTCAATTTTTTATATGAGAGCTATTAGATGTAGTTGTTAAAAACTTTGCAGTTAAAGACGTCTCTTTGACAGTCACTTCTCCTTGTCTGACAGCTGCTCAGCTTTACTCTGTTCAGCCTATGCAAAAGGCTTAGTCTTGAAAGGGAGAAGTCAACTGGCATTCTACCTAATGAATTCAGTCCCCTGCTTGTCTCCCCCATCTCCAATACCTTCGATGGAAGGGATCAGACAAACTCAAGTAAGTCTAGAATCTCATTTATGCATTTCCTGAAGAACACAGAGGAAGGGAGAGATTATGAAAAACATGCCCCCTATAAACTTTACATTGGAAAAAAAATCACTCTACAAAGTATAAGGAAAAGCCATCGTCTCAATTAAACGTTGAACTAACAAAGAGCATCTAAAACCTGGTTCAAGTTTTCAAGAAAACTATATTTTGCAGACTGTCTCAAGAGTATTGCAGATAGATTTAAACTTTGAGGTAGCTGGAAAGTAAAGCACAGTGGGAAACTGTTCAGAATCAGAGATCATTTTTAGATTTTCATAATAAAACACACAAATTCCAAAAACATACAAATCCAGAAGCAAACTTCAGCACTCTCAAACACAAACCAAAATCCTGTAAATGCACCTCTAGGCACTTGTGAATGGAGAGACATCTTGCTTTTAAAAAACAGAGGGGAGAAACTACCATTCATCCACTTAACTGTTATTTCCTTTAGCATAAACCATGTGCCATGTATATCCCAGTAGTAGCTATACTTAAAAGTCTTCCAAACGTTTGTCCACAGCACTGGGCTTTAGGTCTAAACATTCGGGTTTCTAAAGTTATCTCTCAGGCAAGTTTAGATGCCTGTAGGCTTTTCAAATAAAGACCTCAACTATTTGTTCTCATGCTCAGTATGTTTGTCTGCTTCCCCTAAACAGAGCCAGCAGTTTCTCTTTTCATTTTATTGCTGTTTTGAAAGTAACCATTTTCACTCAAATTCTTCCCTTTCTTTTCATCAGACTTGATGTTTATCAATAGGAAGCATTTAATTTTTTGATGACCGTAGCAGGCCAGTAAAAGATTTCCTGGTAAATAAGACGTGGCCCAGGGTTGGCAAACCTTTGCTCATGTGAATACTGACATGAGGGGTCGAGAGGGCACCTCCTTGCATGAATAGCTCCTTTATCATTAAGCTGATGTTTCACAATCAGGATGGAGCAATAAAGAGTAAAAGTAAGGAACCGGAGAGGAGGGAAAAGACTCAATCACCTTATATTTGCTTCACTCTTCAAAAGTCATTCCTACAGCAGGTAGGCAAAGGTGTCAACACTGCGGATCTCTGCTTTATCCCACCCGGTACTAAAGAGTCCAAGGATTTAGGGCCACTGAAACAAGTGGCAATGATAAGCCATAGACTTCTGTCAACAAAGATGTTACACTACTTTTAAGATTCTACAATGCCAGTAAATATGGTGTTGTAACATCGGTATCAAAAATTTTAAATTTTTGCAGATATTCCACAGAGGTATGAGACATTTCTTTTCCAAAGTAATTGGACATAGCAAGGAGATTAAACAGTTCCTTGTGTCAATACATGGTTGTTGAGGGTCTTTGGAGGCTTAACCAAGTTGCCATGTGAAGCATCTTAGGCACATTTTCATTCGAACAATCAGCTTTACCCAGAAGAACATGGGCAGGCAGCAACCAACCTACACGTTGCCCAGAATGAGTCACCTTTCAAATCAGGGCCTATGTAGCATTACTCCAAGAACGTTTAAGTACTTTCTTTACCTCTTGTAGTTATGATAAGTAATGTGGTACCCACAACAATCAAAAGTAAATGGATTCTTCCCACAAGAGACTTCTAAAAGCTGTTTTTCAAGAAGTTTATTTTTAGGCATTTCTCAGGATTGGGGGAAAAGACTTTCTTTTTAGCATATCCTACAATACTCAGCTTGCAGATTTCTGAAAGCATGTTAAACACATTTCAGTAAGCATGGTGTATTTGTGCTGTAATACATGGTGAAATTTTTATTACAGAATATAAACTTTAGGCAGTACTTGACAGAATACAGCCCCCTTAGTAACCACGTGAACTGTTGGTACAGAGATACTAGTCTATATGTGCATTGAGAAGCTGTGCTGACAATCTACTTGTCTTTTTATGTGCTTAAGATCAACACTATGGATCTAGCTTTGTAGTCACTCCAGTTTCCATTGCACTTACAGCTAACATTAGGCTCAAATGAACACATGAGCTAACCTGGGTGGGGAACAAGGGCAGCAGAGAGACCGGTCTCTGAATAAGTCAGTCCTTGTCACCTTTCAGGCTGCTTCTGGAAACAAAATTAGTATTGTTAGTTCAACTTGAACATTTCTTGGCATCTTTGCATTTTACTAACAACCATTTAAAAGTCTAAAAACGTTGGTCATATTGAAGGAATTTATCCAGTGTGTTTTTAATGGGGATATTAAAAAGAACATCAGTGAAGTACCAGCAAAGCACAATGTTGCTCTGTAGACTCATATGAGTGTCAGTGGAGACCAAAAAGCAGAGTGAAAGAAAAGGCTTCAGGATGAAGCCACTTACAAAAGAAAGAGACAACATCAGAGAAATGAGTTAAACCATGTAAAATCCCAAGAAAAAGGTCAGGGAGTCCAGAAAGAGGCTCAGAGGAATAAGACAGAAGTTGGCATGGGGGTGGAGGGCATTAAATGCCATTTTCAAATCAACATTTTGGATTTGTTACAAGAGAATAAATATGAAGGTTTAATATGAGAATAAGATGATCAGGATTTGTGAAAGAGACCACATGTGAGTAATGTTTTAAAGATTCAACAGAAGCAGCATTGACAGTAGCTGAGAAAGAACAACTACAAAGTCTATTTCTGATATGCTTTACAGCTTACTCAGGACAGAATCCTAATGCCCTTACATGATTTCTCTCATCACAGTTAGCTTCAGCTAGGTTAGATTTCACCCTGCAACTCTCCTGTCAGAAATGCCACTCCCCTCCTTCCCATCACTTTTCACACAGAAGTTGAATAAGAACACGAGCAAAACTGCAAGTCTGAAAGACAGTAGGTAGTAAAGTTTTCGGTTACAAGTAAGAGTGAAATAAAAGACAAAGTAAGACTTGCATTTCAGCTAAACTGAGCTTAGGACAACAACAAGGTATCTATGAGGGATCATCAGACCAGCAAGACTGGACATGGAAAGTAGGATATGATTGGAAGCAGTACAGAGGCAAAATTCAAATCACATGAATATGATACTGTCACCAGGAGCTAACACGCACTGAAGACGGAAGGCCCTCCACAATTCTTCATTGTCATCTGGTATTTTAAGAAAAATGTTTCTGTCAATTCAGGATTAATTGTGATAGGGATCATGGGAAAAAAACCAAAAAGAACTAATGATTCCCTCATACCAACATGAATTTTACCCTACATTGAGGCAGGATGTAGATTCTGCATTATGTTTGCAGCAAGTTAAGCATGCCAGCCTTCATCCACATCCCGATCCAAATAAGATTTTTCTCTTGAGGATGTTAAAACAGGTTTGGGATATAACCTGGAGTACGATTTCACTTAAGATTCTAGAACGGCAAAAGCATACTCAAAACTCATGTCTTTCATTTTTCCTTTACAGTTTCAAGCCTCCACCCACCTGTTCCACTTTAGACCACAAAGACACACTTAACAGGATCCTAAGATGGTAACAATAAGAACACTACCACCAGGAAACTGCTATCTGCAGCAGACAGAAGGCAGCCACCAACTGAAGAAAGAGAGCTTAAACCACAAACTTTTAGGATCAGGAGCCTATACTCTTCTAAGCTTACACAGCATCGAGGCATTCTGCCAGGTGAGTGAGACAGGACGATTACCAACTCCTTACGGCTCGGAAAGTAGTCAGTCTCCTAAAGTAAAACTTCGCAAGAGTTGAGAGCATCCCTCCGTGTGAGCCGTGCACCCTTTTCCCCCAGTTACCCCGACTGACCTCCGGGACCCCCAGGCACCTCTTCAGCTTTTAGTACAGGAAGAAAAAAAAGGGGGAGGGTGGGGAGGAGATCAGACCAAACAGAAGAGGATCGAGACACTTGGCTTCACCTTCCCTTCCTCGTATCACGCCATCCATTGAGGCAGAAGGAGCCACCGTGGGTGCTAACACAAGAGGCGCATTCAGGGCGCGCTGCGGGCAGACACCCCCGCCGGCCAGCCCCGAAATCAGCCCCCGGCTCCTGCGGCGCTCGGGGGGAAGGAGAAGGAAGCGCGGACCCATTTAATGGCTCTATCATTAAGTAGTTAGGAACGATTAGGAGGTTTTGCTACGCTCCCGCTCGAGGGACAGTTTTTCGGCAGCGGGCTTTGTGAAGACACACACACACAGACACGCACACGGTCGGGCTCTGCCGGGAGCCGGCTGGTTTCCCTGCGCGCCCAAAGGCGCGGGATTTTCTGCTCCGGGGCGCCCGGCAGCACCTGCTGCTGCTGCTGCCGCTGCTGCTGCCCGGTACCCCCCGGGCCCAGCCCCGGCCCCAGCCCCGGCGGCTCCCGCCCTACCTGCAGGATCTTGTCCAGCCCCTCCTGGCCCAGGCAAGGGAACTGCTTGAGCAGCTCCGTCTTCTGCCGCTTGTAGTCGTCGGTAGCCGAGCGCCAGTGGGGCTCCTCCAGCACCTCGAAGATCGCCGCCCCGATGGACAGGTAGAAGATGATGGCCGAGGTCAGCAAGGGGCCCCTGTCCACCATGGTGCCGGCGGCAGGGACGGAGCGGAGCGGAGCGGGGCGGGCGGGCCGGGGCGGCTGCCCCGCACTGCGGCCGTGGGTGCCCCGAGCCGCCCTGTCCTTCCCCTGACAGCTCTGCCTACCCCCGCCGTCCGCCGTGCCTCCTCTCCCGGCTTCTGCCGCGTTCCCTTAGTCTTCCACACTCCCCTCCCACTCTCCTCTCCTCCCTCCTTTCCTCCCTCCTCCGCTCCGCTCCACTCCACTCCCCCCGGCTGCCTCCTTCCCCCGGTTCTCTCCCCTCCCTCCTCAGCGGAGACTTGAATCTGGTGCTCTCCCGCTTCCCCTGCCCTCCCGCCCGCGCAGGCGGGGCCGCCCCGGGCGCTCCCGGACCCAGCCCCGGCGAGCAGGAGGGCTGCGGGGGGGTCCGGCCATCGCCCGCCCCCGAGGGGCCGCACAGGGGAAGGGGAGCGGGGCCGCGACCTCCCTCCCTCCCTCGCCAGTGACCGCCGGGCTGGTCCGTGCGGCCCCCGCCGCGGTTTCCCTTCAGTCGGGGCAAGAAGGGGTAACGCCGCTCTGGTTTGTTTTGGTTTTTCCCTCGTGCTGGCAGGTTCAGCGGAATGTCTCGTTTTCGACGCCGGCAGGCTGTGAAACGAGGGCTGTGGCTTTCCTGGGTGCGTGGGGGAAAGGTGAGCAGGACTTCCAAGGAGAAAAGAAGGGGTCTGTCGGCAAGTTTCACCCCTTCTCCGAGATGTTGCCCACACGTGTGCATTACACGTCCTTCAGAGCACAAGCTGCGTCTCCCTTCCTTCTTGTAATTTTGTATCTTTAATAAACGTTCCTATGCGTGCTCTCTGCATATTTGGGGGAAAGAGAGAGATACAGGGTAGTGATTTTCCCTGAGATGCTCAAAACCCTTTCCAGGCTGAAAATCTCTTGAAGCTCCCCCGGTTTGTGAAGCCTTTCCCAGGAGCCACTTATAGCTGTGCATAAGCCCACGCTGCTCCGTGTTCATGCTTCCAGGAAGAAGGAAGGCAACCTACCTGTTTTAAATTAATGGGACTGGAAATGGGGTTAAGTGGGTCACGGAGAGGGTGTAGCAATGTGTTATGCACCCTGGCTAAGTGCTTCTGGGGTGGACACAGTTCATCTTACAAGCACTGTTTTTGTGGGGGTAGCTTGTTTTCTTCCTTTTCCAACCCCCGCAACAGGAAGTAAACACTCAAGAAATACAGTCGTTCGTATCCACTGCATCAACACTAAGGATTTCGAGAGGTACAGGTACACCAGCTGGAGTACAAAAACCAAAGGCCATTGAAATTTCTCATGCAAACGACAGTTGCACTGGGAGGAGGGGGAATGGAGCAGAAGGGGAAAGAGAAAGGAAACAAGGAGCAAATATTCAACAGAGCATGAGAAAATGTAAAGGAGAACACATACAAGGCAGAGGAACATGCCTTGGTTAAAAGGTATATGGAGACAGCTGTCTAAAACTTTGAATCGTGAGCAATGGATCCTCACGTGAGATAGTCCACAGGAAACTACATGGCCCTTCAGCAGTCCTTACTAGTGTGTATAGCGCTCAGTTAAATACATCTGCAAGGTTCCTGGCAGCCTAAAAGCAGGACTGGAGAAACCACAAAATCCACAAGCATGTTAAATGATCAGTCTTTGCATGGGATTCCCCAGTTATTAAAAAGAAAAGGATAGCCAAACTGCAATAGTTTTTTTTTTTTAAAAAAAAAAAAAAGTCATTCATATATGCTAGAGAAAATAAGAAGAAAGCACCACAATAAACATTTTAAAAATAAGGGGTGTCATAAGGAAACTACAATGATCTCTTTTTATTAAGGCAGAAATGGGGG
This sequence comes from Anabacerthia variegaticeps, assembly GCA_035583185.1. Lineage (NCBI taxonomy): Eukaryota > Metazoa > Chordata > Aves > Passeriformes > Furnariidae > Anabacerthia > Anabacerthia variegaticeps. The sequence continues at coordinate 29,481,404 of JAWWEW010000112.1, read as the reverse complement.
ATGCTTCATGAAGTTGTAAGGCAAAACTTCTAATTAAAAGGAAAATAAGAACTTTGTGACGCACAATTACCACATAAAAATTCTTACCAGGTGTTATCACTTGGCCTAATCCCTCTGCAAAATTTGAAAAGCCATTGGCCACATAAATCAGTAATGTGAGCATCCATCATTGCCTCACTTACTGATTTAAAAGTAAAGTTCAAAATCGTAAGGTATACAAATACCTATGGCAAGTGACTGAAAGTATTAAAGAACTCTTTCCATAGGCAAACTATGATAGAATTTTCCTTTCAGTGCTCTTACACCTTCCTCTGAGTCACCTGCAAATAGTTAGGTTGTTCCAACAGCAGCATCAGTAGCCTGACACGTTACAGCAATATTACACTTGTGTGTTTCTGACCCTGAACATCTGTGCTCCGTAACTGGAAGGTATTTGATTAAATTTTGAAACTGTACTCTTCTCCATCTGTCTTTAAGTCTCCAAAGGCCCATTTATACCCTGAAACAGTATCTTAAAGCACAAGGAGTGACATGAATGACCCTGAACCCACTACAGTTACAGAGCACAAACAAGAGCAAAAGCTCTTTGAGGCATTTTATAGAAAGTTTGTTTGCAATTTTGATTCAACGTTTCTACTTTCCACTCTAAACTCCCAATCACTGATTGCATAATTAGTGTTCTCGGTTAACTGAGTCAGTCAGTGTTTAAAAACAAACCTGTAAATCACAAACCATTTTTCCCTGTGTTGAAATGCTATTGCACTTGTTAGACTGTCTCCCTCTTTCTCTGAGCTTCAAAGAGGTGAGCCTGGTAAGGAGCAACATACAGAAGAATAGTTTATTCCCCAAGGAACCATAACCAACTACTTCTACAAGCAGAGGTGATCCACTGAGTATCAATAAACTTCTAGCATTTAGATATTTCACTTTGATTCCATTGTCTTTTGCAGAACAAATTACAAGTTATAATTTCATGCTGCTCACCAAGCGAATGTGGCAAGAAGAAATGTTTTCTGTAGCTCACCTCTCCTTGCACCTCCTGATCTAAAATGCTTCTCCTGACCTCATAAAAGATCCCATATCCTTTTATTCATGGCCCCTTTCTCCTCTTTGTTTTCCTTGGATTAAACAGTACCCCTATTGTTAACCCACAGCACCTGCCATGTAGGCCCCACAGTTTTTCATGCTAGGCTAAGTTAATGAAAAGACTGGGGTTATTCACTCAGAGGCTTTTAAATCTCATTAAAAAATCAAGGGAGAAACAGCAGATAGCACTGTGGTGAGCAATACCACAAGTATCAATCATTTGTATTATTTGCATAGGTCGTTATTTCAGGCTGTCCAGTCCAAAAGGAAATCTCTTTCATCCAAGCTGTATTTCTAAGACACATTTGCTGTACAGATGTTTCCTAGAACAGCCTGAAATGAATGAATAAATGTCAGAAAATGTTTTAGATGGAGCAAATAAAAGACATTATTTGGGCAAAGGAAACCTGTCATGTAGTGGCAAAGATTGCGTATTGTACTGAGTATGAACTGTGAGCCTTTCTTCAAGCCTCTGCCATTTTTCACTTAGAAGTCTGGTTTTGGCTGTTTGAGGACTGTTCTTGATGCCTGTCAACTCTGCATCTTTTACTTGTCTTTATCTGTTGAAATCTGGACATCTCGACATTGCCTTCAAGTGTTATACATCTAGTCATGGAAGGTTTAACTAAGTTGAGGAGTGTACTATCGTGACTACCTTAAGCAGTTTAGCTTCTTTGGTGCAGTCTGGAGCACACAGAGAGGGTAAGGCTGGTCTGCAGATGATGCAGAATTTTATATGAGACATTTGTAGAAAGTTAAAAAATTCTCCATGGGATTGTTCCAACCTTTTGGCTTAAGTATTTACACAAAACACATTTCATGCCCTGAGTGTAGAGTAACACATAGTAAATCATAATAAAAAATAATAAAAACCTTTACCAAGACAACCTGCATACCACTGCAGCAGACTTCTTCACCCATAGACAGATAATGAGTGAACAAACACCACATGACAGATGTTAGTCATGTTGCTTAATGAATAACTGGTGATGAGTACAATACCTGCGTGGAATGGCTGCAATATGTTCAAGGAAAAGTATGCATTTGGATCATCAGTTTTTCACTGAGAGAAATGTCTTCATCAGGAAGAAGCCTACAGATTTCAACTTTTTTTCTGCTTGTATTTCCTTGACTGCATTGTTCCTCAGCCATCCATAGCAGTCACTGGAAGATGAAACACATTTCCCTTCAAAATACTTCAAAAAGAAATACTCTGGCCTTCTCTTTCTGCTCCACCATGGCCTCAGTGGTAGTGCCAAACATTTTATGACAGTCCTTCACACTGACATTCACGTCAGTGATCTAAGCAATTCAGCAATACAGCTCTGCAAAAAAACCCAACTTGTACAATGTCAGTCCTGGGCTGGGTTTTACCATCGTGATACCCAGAGCATGTTACTGTTCTAGACAGTGTGCTCAAGGATAGCTGAGCACCATGGTAACAGAGTCAGTGAATATGCAACAATCTGTTATTTTGTTATGTAAAACATCACTGTCAAGTCTTATTTTTGTGTCATTAAGAAGGAGTTACATTTTATTTGTGTATAGTAATATGGATGAATGCCTGCACATTGCTCTGAGACTTGTTTCCCCAACCAGTTTAAATGAACTTTTGTCCATCTGGTGTCACGCAGTGCATGGAGTGCATACCTTCTCCAGTGCTACTGCCTGAATGTGATGGGTAGATTACAGGGGAGAATTCTAGGAGCTGTTAGCCACCCCTGTCTCCCAGCTGGGTTGCACAGCAACATGTCTGTGTACCAGGTTGTGCAATGAAGGGCCTTGTGTGTGACTGGGCAGCTCCCAAATCCACATTGGGCTCGCTTCCATGCACGGTGTATAGCACTCACGTTTTGTTAGTCAACATGCCTGAAGAGATGTTCCCACCTACCTCTTCCCTTTATAGAAACAAAGTCAGCACATTAGTTTTGGCAGAGGAAAAGCAGAAGGAAAGTTGATGGCTTTTTTTTTTTTCCCCTCCTGAGTGAATAGAGCCTTATGGATAACAAATGAGGACAGCTATGCACCCAAAAAACATTGAAAAGGATCATATTCTTATCATCTGTTGTCCTGTTCCAAACCCTGCAGCAACAGCCTGTGAGGTTAGATTGGGTCTTATCTGGGGGAAAAAAAGATTGAGTAAGTGAGAGAGTTGGCTACACACAATTAAAGGAGTATGGATTTTTAAGGGTTTTTTTCCTATGGACCCTAGTTGCTTTTGTGCTTGGTATCCTGGAATGAAAGAAGGCCCATGGCCCATGCTGTTTCTGTGTATGTGCCTCTTCCTTCCATGCTTAAAGGAGTTGTGGAAGAAGATAAGAGTTCCAGGCATAGTCTACCTCCACAGCCCCTTTGCCTATCACGTGGTCCTTTGTGGTCCTTCCTCCATCATGGGTGGTGTTGGAAAGAAGACAGCAAAGGCTGAGCCCTATCACCCACAGCTGTCTGGCAACTGAAGGGCTTGCAAGCTGTTAGTGACTTTTAACTTATGCTTTGCATCCTCCTAGACCATCATCAGGAGAGGTATTAAGAGGATATGGAGGAACATGGAATTCAGTGTTTGTTGCCTTCCAGTGGTGCCTCCCACATGCCAAAACCAAAGTAGAAGTAGCAAGCAACTCCAGGTCACTCACAGATACGACTCTAGGGAAGCAACTTGGCACAAAGATGACTGAGCTAAAACACCAGAAAAAAATCCACCTGGTATAGTGCTTCAGTCAACAGCAAGACTGTTGTCATTGCTGTAAGCATAAAGACTGCCTGCAAGTTCTAACTTACACTGGTCCTGGTCTCGTGGTGAGCGCTGTGCTCTTGGCTCTCAGTGACTTTATAGGGATGTATGTGTGGACGGTCACAGTCAATTGCAAGATAACCCATGACTAATGGTTGTCAAGTGAGATGCTGTAGGGTTTTTTCCTGTTGTGAAGCACCTCAGCAGTACTCTGTGCATCATTCTGTTTCAGAAGTCCTGGGAAACTGAGGCAGCAGGGAGAGAATGGGAGCAGATTCAAATTGCCCACAGTGCTGTTCTCCTTCTTCCCTCCACGGGGAAGTCCTGGTAACTCAGGTCAAACTCACAAAGGTGCCAACAGTGAGGCATAGGAGAGGCCTTGTAGAAAGCAGAATTGAGGGAAAGCAGAGAGCATAAAAACAGACAACTCATAACTATACCTGTACATTTGCAAAAATCTCTGAAGCAGTTGGTAGGGACAGGTACAAAAGAATATGGGGAAGGGAACACTGACCCCATCAAGTTAAAGGGATGTGGTGCTCTCTAAGGGTATCCAAACAGAGGTGAACATCCGTAGCTTCTTCGTTCATTCAAGAGGACCATCTGAGGCTGAATGTCCCCAGTGAATACTGCATCGCCAACATGGATTACAAAAACTAATGGTTAGCAGCCTGTTAGAGGTTTCACAACTCATTTCCTTTGGGTATTAGTTATTTCTTTTGCCAAAGAGAGGTGAAAAAGGGAAGAGGAGGAAATAAAAACTAAATAGGCTAGTTAATTTATTTTATAAGATTAAGTAAATAGGCAGATGGGTGAACTCTGCAGATGACATTGCTTCAGTCAAGATAGAAAATTCAGTGCTTTCCTTGCATGTGGGTTTTTTTGCAAGATTTCTTTGGAACAAGGAAGTGTATGCAAATAACGAAAGCAATCTGCAAACACTCACTCATCTCAGCAGCCAAGAACTCTCACTGACTGGGGATACTTGTAAAAATAAAGATTCTCCAGGCTGGGGAGCCTGGCTTTTAGGTCTGCTTCATCTTCTACACTTGCTTCACTCCCTACTCTCACCCCCAATCTTTTGCAATTCAGTGACAATCAGAGTTAATAAAGGTGTGTCTGTGATCCTATAAAGCAAGTTGCATCATCATCTTTTGTGATGAAATTTTCATGGGGGAAGGAGGAGCAGCAGCATTTTGTCCAAGTAAAGGTTGCCTTGGCACTATACCAAGAAGCTCGAAGCCCTTAATTTTCGTAAGAGAGATTTGATTACTGCAGCCCATATCTGAGTGCAGAAATGCGTCCTGCAGAAACTACATTCCCCCCGCCCTTCACTCCCCCTCTTGCAAGATAAGTCTAAAATTAGTCTGGAGCTTACAGTCTTGCATTACTACCACTGTGTCAAAAGTACATGGACAGGCTTGGGCTGCCTTGCTGAAATTATTGTACTAGGTTTACAACAGATCACAGGACACCTGCCTCTGCTCTACCAAAAACATCATTTTCCATAGCTGGGTTGAAGAAACTGTACTGCTTTCACTGAACAGAAGTGGCCAGAACCTGCCACTTGACGTTAACAGTGTTGTATGTTATTTCAATGTGTGTCTATTATAAACAAACGACAGTGCAACTTCCATTTTTACTAAAGGAACTGATAATCAACACGGAGCTATTAAAACATGACAAATAAGTAATGTTTAAGCCAGCTCAATAAACGAACTGACAGAAACATCTTTCTTCTGCTGTGCTGTCTAGTGCAAGCAGCCTTGCTTAATAAAGAAGGCCTCATTTAGTTCTGGGCTTGTCTCAACATTAGTCTTTTACAAGCACTTGGGACAAGATCATTAAACCTGCATGTATCAACCGAAGACATGCCTCCCAAATTTCTTTCTAATGCTGGGAAAGGCCCTAATTACACAATTATACACAACTAACAAATATTTATTCTCAGCAGTGGGAAGTGGGTTATTTTGCAGCTCTCTATTGGAGTGTGCAGATGCCTTGTGTGACATTTAGAGAAATTAAATTCCTTTGGCCCTCTTTATTGGTGGACTGCTTGTGGGGCATGCTGCAACACTGGTGCCCAAATCTGTTTGGAGAACAATGTGGAAAGATTAAAATTGGAATATCTATTATCATGATAATGTATGGAAATTGGACACATGTTAACACAGACGTGTAGGAAGGACATTGCTGGGGTTCACAGGTAAAGCAGAGAGGGGATTTTGATATGTCATTGCTATAGCACAGTGGGAAAAGCTGGTGTAGTGCCTCACTGGCCAGACATAGTGGGAGGCTTCTACTGGAGGCATCTGGGCACTGGAAGAAAGGGTGGGATGGAGACTGCGGGAAAGGCTGCGCAGGCTGGCTGCCAAGGGAGGCCTTTGCTGATTGCGTTGTAGGCAACAGTGCCACATGATGAACAGATACTCCAGCTATCATTTTCATTTTCCAGAAAAAAAGTTGGCTTTCATATCTGGGATGACTAAACTAAAATGTCATTTCTCCATTTAATCATGATGCAAACTCATATGTGTTTCTGAACAGAGATCCCAAGTTTTAAGATCCAGTTCAAATCCGAACCTTTTCTTTCCTTATGGTCTCCACTTTGTGGAGAATGTTTCTGAGTCTGCCAGCTTTCCATATCAGAAATCTAATATTGTTTACGTTAATTGTGATTTAGACATAAAACCTGAATTCAGTCCTGTGTAGATAGAAGGATTTAATATCTTCAAAGAGTGACACAGAGAGAGAAAGAGAGGGAGAGTAAAAATGCCTTGAATAATATAGATAGAATCTGGCACTGCTAAGGACACGGATCAAATAACCTCTCAGTCTTTTCCATGTGAGACTTTAGCAGTTCAACACAGGCTTTTCACAACAGTTGAGTACCCCACCTCAGGACGGGGATGAGGGGTAAGGAAGAGCTCACACTAGCAGCTTGACAGCTTGCCAATGCATACAGAAGCAATGTGCACCTTTAAGTTAGTCCCTGCAGTGAATTATGTTTTCGGCTGTACCTTACAGAGTGAATAACAAATAACTTTAGACTATAACACCGTCCAATCTGTTCCCCCAGATGCACTCGTTTTCCAAAGAATACACTGTACCATGCAGTAATGAGGGCGTTCAAATAACAATGGAAAGAATGACTCTGATATTCTCCTGAACTAATTTCAAAGCTGTGTATCCAGTTCTCTGCCTTTTTTGGTAAGTCTCTTTACACCATTTGTGCCTGGTTTTAAACAGACTGGGTAGGAGACGACATTCCTGCACACCTGATCCAACTTTTAAACTCAGCTCCACAGAAAGGCAGACATTATGCAGCCATAGAGTAAAAAGTCAGTAGAAATTTCCCTCCTCCCAGTACATTTATATTTCTTAAAACTATGCAAATGTTATGTTGGTTAAGTAGGGAAGTGTGGGAGGTTACACATGAACCAGAACGCAGGGCACAAAAAGTCATATCTTTCTGTAACACTGAGGATTATCTCACAGATGGGAGGCCACTTCCAGTCAGTATATCAGAACTCACAAATCCTCCCTTAGGCACCTGTAAAAAACCACTGAAACCAACACAGGCCACCTGCGACATGCAGAGCCCTCAGCTGAAACAGTCACTTCACAAAGCTGAGCTATGAAGCCCTCTCTACTAAAAAGGCCTCCAAACTAGAAAGAGGTATTGTTCTTCTGGGGGCAGTTTTAGGCACATAACTTGTTCCCAGTGAGCTCTGACAGGTTCTCATATTCTGGTTCTTCTCACAGTATCTTCTCCATGTTTTGTCCTGCAGCCAGCTTGTTTTCTAGCTGGATAAGCTGCCTTTTTGGTAATATCAATGCTTGCTGGGCCAACAGGGAAGACAGTGGAATAAGATACATGTATAGGAAAACAATAGTAATACTGGGATATTCTTTATTGCTTGTATTGACTTTTTCTGCGAAGGACTGTTCACAGCACAATACTGAGGGAATTTCTGCCCTGTGTGCAGGGCCAGGGTATGGTTTCTACAACACCTGGCTCTAACTGGGAGATAACTCTTGTTACATTTCTGCTCATGGGCTAACGAAAGATCATTTGGGAGGAGTGAGAACATAGTTTTCTTCTCATTCTGGAAAGGACCACCAAAGCCCTTCTGTCTACTGAAATGTAAAGACAAAGACTGAAGGTTGCAACTAATATGAGAGGAAATAGGTTTTACAAGATCACTCTGTCCCATTTGATTGGTCCATCTCCATACACTGTTCATGCTTTCACAGAACGATTTCTATTCAGAAATGTTCCGGCTTGAGTGTCTGCTACATGCAGTGATAGTTAATAGAACATTATGTCATAGATGGTGCCTGGCACAGAGCATTGGTCTGCCTATCCAACCTGCTGTGAAAGTTGCAACCATCTGAGTACAGTGGCTGTGATGATATGGGTGAAGGCTCCTAAGTGCACTTGGCGAACCAAATATGTTTCTCCAAAAATAATATCGTGGAATAAGACAAGCAAAACCCAATAAGCTCTAATTGAAAAACAGACAGGCCATTAATTCTTTCAGAAATTCTGTTTTTGTAGGGGATGGATACAAGACCACCATACCTCTAAAATCCCTCAGGTCTTACAGACAGACAGGTCTCATTCTAACCACCATCCCAGATGTATTTCATCCTCAATACAAAACAAGTCTGGCTCAATCCTTTGCAGACCTCTGAACTGTCAAAAACCTGGACCAGCCGAGCTCTCAAGTAATTGCATCACGTGAGAGGGGAGGAGGTCAGAGGGAATCATTGCTTGGGAATGCATGCCCACATCTCAGCTCCTAATCGTGATCTGACACTGGGCATGTCAGATCACGCACGGAGGAGATGCACAGGGCACACCACTGCTGGCAGGCGCGTGCTGCTCCACGAGGCTGCTTTGAAAGCTGGCCCCTGCAGGCTCTCCTCCACCTGCTCCAGCCCCGGGCTGGAGCGCTTCCTCTCTGCAGCCACAGAGCTGGCAACAGCTCTTAGCTTGCGGGGTGCTGCTAGCAGGTCTGGGGGCAGCAGCATGGTGCTACCAGTAGTGCAGGAGCAGCAGCAGAGTGAATCTCACTCAAATTGCCTCAGGCTCAGCAGGACTGCTCTTGGCATCTACTAATGGATCATGTTGCTGCCTTCACAACCACAGAAATATTGACCAAGGTTGACTTATCCTTTTAGAAATAGAGAAATTTCATACAGCGAACTGTGTATGTCTTGGGTGTTATTTGTTTTGCCAAATGGCTGTAACCTGTCAGCCTTCAGTTTCTTCCTACTAGATCAGCACAAGGCCTTCTCTATTCTCTTAAAAATGCTGTGTCTTGTATCTTATTGCCGAAAGATTAATGCATGCTTGGCTAGAGAGACTCTTTTAATGAGAAGCTTTTACATAGAGGTTACTAAGCTCCTTGTAGCTTCCTCACAAAGCAAATACTGTTTCCTTTCTCCTAGAAAAACATTGACATTGTCAAGGGATTAGCATATGTTAAAGAACTACAAAAAAAATTATAGAAAAGAAGCCAGAGAATACACAAGTTCTTTGGGTTCCTGTGTTTTGGAGCCAAAGTTCTGAAAAGCACTTCAATTCAAACACAGAAACTGCAGTTCTCTGTACTCTCAGAAGGGCGTCAGCAATTGCAGAAGTGTGGAAGAGGAGAGGAAATCTCATGGCACCAAGCTGAAGGAAGGAGAGGCAGTGAGATGGACAGTGCCCCTTCAACTGGCAAGAAAAAGAGGAACCATCAGTTCTGTTTCTAAACCACTAGCTCTGTTTTCTGTGCTAACAGGATGCTCCTCCCAGCCCCAGTTTAAATTTGTATTTCAGAGAAGCAAATGGAAATGCCCCAGGTGAGGACTCATTGGTATCACAAAAAAGGAACAGGACCCACGACATCGGGGAAAAAAAAAAATACTTGAAAAAGGGCTGAGTTTCATTTCTCTCACTTCTCTTTGAACTTGCTGAAGTCCAGATACCTTCAGAACTGGAGTTTCGGAGTAGACCCATCTCTGTTGTCATCTCACTTAACCTCTGTTGTCTTGGATTGTTTATTACAAAATAGTGTGCACAAGATATTAGTCTAGGTAAAATGTAGAAAAATGAGTTGTGAGTGCGGTGGCCATAATAATCTCATTGCTTAAAATGCTTTAAATAATATGCTTAAGAAAGGTGAGGACAAGTATGTGTGAAGATATACTGCTTAAAACACTGAACTTTAACCTTGTAGGTCTGCACATTTGTACAGATAACTATGTCGTAAACTCAAGTACTTAGATTCAAACTGTCTGGATTTGTCAGGAACTGTTTAGCTGTGGACAGAATATATTTCAGCAAGTTGGAAGTATTAGAAAATGAGCATGGACTGAAAAGGCTTCTGAGTGGCTAAAAGAGCAGAATTTGGCCCCAAAAAATATCCTATCAGAAGCTCTTTGAATTAATGCAATAATAATAATTAATAAATAATAATAATAATTAATTAATACAGTGGTTTTATTCCTTTTAACTAATGGTCTCAAATTAATTTGTAGCCATTATTTAGCACTAACTACAGCTCTTGGTTGTGGAAATGTGTTTTCATAAGCAACTCTGATATGGCCATGTGATTTACACTAATTCACAAAACAAAACAAACAAAAACAAACAAAGAAAAAAAAACCAACCAACCAAACAAACAAAAAAACCACCTGAAACCAAAATCCAAAACAAAAAAATGTAAAACAAAAGGAGGCAGGGAAAGGGACAAGAAAAGGCCAGGAATTCAACTGAGAATGGAACATGAGAGTTTTGCCTCCTATTCCTGCTGAACAATATTCTCTGTCACCATCATTCTCACTAGTTTACCTGACCAACAGGATGTCAAGTTACACATTGTTGTGGCTCTACATAATATTGGTTTTGATATTTTTATTTGCCTTCTTTTTGAATGCTTACCAGGTTCCCTATGGAAGGCATGCTAATGTCTCCCCTCAGAGAAGCTCAAACTGTATTGTTGTACTCTAGGAATAGTCTCTGAACCCAGTTGATCCTTAGATATTAGAATAGTCTGTATCTGTCAAACCATCCCTTTTTTGACTTTCCCAAGCATTGGATGTTTGTGCAGTGTTTTACATGCATATGGTTACAATGACACAATTGAAATATGCTTTAAAAGACAGTTTTATAATAAGTCTCTGTGTTGTTGTTACTCAAGTGAGGTTATTTCAGTTTCTGATTTATCACAAGAACCAGTCCTATAGGAAATGTATGGCTCTTTTCATATGGGAAAAAAAAAAAACTACTGGAAACTCTGTAACTACGATGATGTGGAGAAGTGTGCACACATTTAAAGGCTCTGACTAACAACCCAGGTAAGTGATAGCAGACCAGTGGTTACTGAGAGAAAGATGCTCTTACAGTTTCCCCACCCAGTAAAGGCTGGGTCCAAATGTTTGTTAGTTGCTAGAGAGCCCATAGCTTGACATAAACAGGCACTGATATCAGGGCTTCAGGACTAACACTGAGCTAAAATCTTGTCAGTATTTATAGTTAACCTCTATTTATTACAGATTGAGGACATGAAGCAAACTTAAGTTAGGGTTTACCGCAACTCTTAAAAGCAATGAGAAAAGGAGAGAACAGTTGGTGGCTCCAAGAGGACTTGATAGCCAAAGACTAGTGTCCTTGTAAATCTAATAAATAACAGACAGTCCAAATTTTTGTAAGAGCTCCAAGGTTTCCTGTGAGATTCCTTAAGAATTTGAAGGGCACTGGTTACTTCCGAAGGTACATTGCCCTCTCAAGGTCCGGCATATGGAGAGAAATAACTTTAAAACAGAGAGAAGGAACATATGGAGAGTAACAGCTTTTAAAAAACCCCACACCAACTACTACCTGTCACTTCTTTGCATAGAAAGGAACTGTCTACACTCTCTTAGAAGAGACATGCAGTCAGTGGATGCATAAAGCAAGAGGAACAATTAAACAAGACAGTGGTGAGCAGAAACATAAAAAAACAATGGAACTGAAAACCAAACAAACCCTGCCATACGTAACCTCCTGAATCAGGGTCATGAACTAAATACACAATACTGTGTGAAAGTAGTGCATGTTGTATTTAAGTATCTAAACACACACTTACTACATACTTGTAAAATATTTTCCAAATCCAGCATAATATCCCTTTAGTTGTACAATATGTTCCTTTAACAAGGAAGAGATGCCAATCCTGAACCTGCAGTCAGAGGTGCTTGTCTTGAAGGTTCCTGGAACAATCTCATCTCAGGTTCAAAGGCTGCTCAAATGTTTAGGCTCAAACTAATCAAGTTAAGTATGTTCTTGACAGATTATTTTCGCCCTTTCATAGGTCTCCCTTGAGGGTTATTAGTCATAAACTCAGCAGAACGCCTACAGTGCATCCACACAATTTGAGGAAGATGTTAAAATAATCCCCCACCTGAGCACACAAATCTGGCAACTGTTCAATCAGTTATGCAATTTGCATGTGTAAATGAATTTAACATTCACAAATGGATTCATACATGTACTATGGATAGTTAGGAGTGGAATTTGAAAACTGTTCTATAGTATTCATTTCCCATAACGGGATTTCATCGCATTAAATTATAACTCTTTAAGAATATATCTAAATCTATAGATAGATATAAATAAAAAGATGCACAAAACCTATCTGTCTATGTACACTTCTGGAGCTGTAAGAGTGCTTAGCAAATTGAGAATGTGATGATCCAACTCTGTACAGGGTTGTCTTTGCTTGTCACATTTTGGGGAAGTGAGTGGGACAGCAAGACTGGGAATTTTTTCCAACTGTAGTGGCCTGTAAGAATAGCTGATTTCATGTTCCCTGGGTGTTTGCATTTCAGTTTGTAGACCACTGCAACTCTTGTTCTATTTTTTGGACTGTAATTCTTCAGGTTATGCAATGTACTATTTAAATTCTGTATTGTCAGTACTCAGAAAGGAAGTGTGTCACCAGTCCCACTGGCCACTTATTGGCACCAAATTGTTAGCAAAGTGTTGCATGAGTGCTGGGTTTCTGGCACCAACCTTTTTTAATAGTTTTTATTCCTTTAGAGAACACACAGTTCTGACCTTAGCAGATGAATGTAGAAAAGTTAGGCGGCTTAAGATTTGAGTCTGCCAGCTCTCTGTCAGTATTATCAGTTTTTGCAGTATAATAAAAAATAGAAGTGTTTTTTAATGATCAGTTCAGGATAAAATTGGGTGATTAAAATGATCAATGCTTTACCCAACCTTAGAGAATTCAAATCTCATCAATTTCTCATGGAAACAGAAATATCTTCCAGATATTCCTATGTTAAAAATACAACATCTCTCACTCACATGTTTACAAAACTGTTTCCCAGTATGACTTTTAGTTTCTAAATGGCTGAGAGTTCCAAGAAAGGTCATTTTAGAAGTTATCCTACATTTCATGTTTAGCGATCAGTTTAAAGTTTGGATAGTGGTAATGGCACATCTAGGTTTTTCAAATTCTTCATAGGAACCATAGAGCTACTCTTAGGAGCCATGAATGTGACCTTGCCCATAGGCCTATAGGCATAGCTTTATATTAGAGGCTTAGATATTTGACTGTTTCCTGTCAGAGAAAAGAACATTAATCAATATAAGATGTTAGGAATTGATCAAATCTCTTGACTAATTCTCCATGGGCATCTCCCTCATACTGATCTTTTGGACTAAATGAAATATGTTTACCTCAAATTCTATTACCACAATGCCTTTAAAGTCTTAATCTCAAAAATTACCAACTAATTTTTTGGGAAAAAACCCTAAACAAACAATAAAACCTGCAATGCTCTTCTTAAGTCATAGCACAAAAAAGATTTCTGGACTTTTTCCTTGTAGGAAAAAAAAGAGCAAAAGGATACCTCTGAATTCCTGGACTCTCTACCTTGTTGTTTTCTTTTTTAGGAATAAGTTCTTAATAGAAATTTAAGAATGATAAAGTTTTAGAAAAAGTATCATACCAGTGAGCAGACAGTGGTATAAGACATTAACAAACTAGAAAAATGAAGCTGATTATCCGAAGTGATGGGAACTCCTTTCTGTGTACTTAAAACTCCATTTCCAGTTTGCAAATTTCCAACTCTAATGCTCCAGGAAGAGTTAGGAGGCAAAAAATGTCTTTATGCTAAAGACTTTATGTTTCTTTCTTTCCTGTTCTGTCATATTGCTTAATTGGAGACTGACGACAGTAATTCAAATAAAAATAAAAAGCTTATTATAAAATATTTAAGACCCCTCAGAGAGTCCTGTAGGTAAACCACTCTTTAAAAAATAACATTGACAACTCCTCTCAATTCCAGAATCTCATGACAACTAGAAAAAACATTGTTTCCTCTTTGTAAATCACTTCAAAATCAGGCTGTGTTATTTTACTCTAAAATGTCAAGCCTAAAACAAAAAGTGTCAAAAATAGTATTAGTGCTGCCCACTGATGATTGCAGAAGACCTGCTGTTACAGGCACTCTGTCCCTTGCTGGGTTCTGGCTGCTGCCAGCTCTCCTTGTTTGTACCTACTGCTGGCCTCCAGCTTTACCCGATGAGCTTCTGTGTTATGGTGCTGCTTCCTACTGCTGTGGGCCTCTTTCATTGCTTCCCTTGCTGTCTAATGTTTATGCCATTTACAACATGGGAAGAAAAGAGAAACCAAGTCACTAAAGACAATGAAAATATAAAGTTATAAATCTGTACCTTCTTTTAGTTCCCTACTTCAGTCTTTACTATCCTTATATGTTTTTTATCTTGTTACAGTGGTACACTGTGTTTTTGCTTAACCCCAAAAGAACCTAATCCTTTGGGAACCCTTTGCTTAACTAAGAAGTAGAAACACTTTTTCAGGCACAACAAATACTTTTCCATCCAGCTCTATCTTCACAACCTCAAGATGTCTTTGACAGATGAGGTTATTCATTTCTTTGTCATTTTCAGTGTGGACTATTTAGTGTTAGTGTAATATTTGGGTTGAGATATGACTTTTGTCAGCATAACTATATAGCTGAAACCTGTAGGAAAAATGCAGCTGAAAAAAAGAAATGTTTTGTATTGTAGCGAACTACTCTGATATAAATACTTCACTGTCGATGTATCTTCAACCCCAATTTAGAAGACAGTTGGAGTAGCACAATTTCTGTGTGGAAATATGGTCCAAATGACTTTGTCATGGATCTATTTAAACCCAGTTGGCTATCCTAGTTAATGTGAAGTTATAATTCAGTTCAATAATGGGTATATTTAGTTTAAGAAGTGTTTTCTTGAAAAAGAATGTATTTAAAACATTAAGTTAATCTAAGATTAAGTGCTTTGCTGCACAGGAATTTAGGTAAGAGTTCTGATGAACCAAAAGCCAGTGAGTAAATGAATAACTACATGCTTTTTTAGAAGTTCTCCTTTTACGTTACACATTCTCAAGCTCAAGAATTACTGACTATTACTGATAGTGATTATTATACTTTTTTTTTTAACCAGAAAGTATGCTAAATGCTACCACACATATAAAATAGTAACTTTTAAAAATATTTATTATTTTAATGATATATTTTGCTATTACTACTGCATTCCCTACTGTATGCTAGATGGACAGAATTCAGAAAAAGAGTATGCTTGTTCTGGAGAAACAATTGTCTAAGGACAGATAGAAAATAAGAATCATGAAGAGAGAAATAACATAGAGGGATTAGTCATAAAATCACTGTGAGGGGATGTGATGCTGAAGCGAAGTGCATCATTAACATATATAAGATCATTTTATCTACTTAAACCTCTAAGGCAGAGAACAATGAGAACCTTTGTGAAGGTGATTTTTAATTTTTTGTTGTCATTTTCCCTTGCAAATGAATTTTTTTATGACCTCCAAACACTAGCAGAATCAAATGAATCAACTAATTTGGGACAGACTATGTGAGTATGACAAAAGGTGATTGCAAAAATTTTACTGCTGAGAGTAGTGAGAAACTTGCAATGCAAAAGGGGTTTATTATAAAATATATACTCATAAACCTCAAAATGTTTCACCAGAATATTTTCAATGCACTTCTGATAAAATGCAGACTGGATCCACTGGTGATGTGCAGCTTGCTGTGAGTTCCAGACCACTAGGTCTTGAACGTAACCAAGAGCTTCAGACCCACAGCTCTGGTTCAGTGCCACAGTGCCAACCTGACATTTATCAGCTCTGCTTTGCCATATGGGTGGTTTCAAAAACAGTGGTCTAAATGTTTCTTTGCTTCCTGTGTCTGAGTGCCTATGCTCGGAACGTGGGAGTCTGCATGAAATGAGGTCTCTCTCTGCTGAGAAGAAGTTCAGGACACCCAGAAGTGATGGGTGGTCATATTATACCACACCAGAATTCTCAACTAAATGCATGACACCAAAAAATTATTTTATTTAATTATTTAAGTGTTTGATTTAGGGTGCAATATGACATTATAGCAAAGATGATGTAGAGGCTGGTGTCACTGAAAGAAGAGTTCACACTTCTCTAAGCAGTTCCTTGTGTAAAGTTACACTCACATAGCTGTAAAGGTATTAGGCCAGTAGTTCTTATATTTGTATGGGAATTGATGTTAATCTGATATAATCTGAGTGGACATAGCGTTCTCTGTGTTGATTTAGCTTTAGTTAATTGCCTAGTGACTTACGCTAAATCCTTAAATCTACTCATAACTTCCTATATATCAGGGTGCATTCTGTCTTATCATTATAGTTTTCTTTTCTGTAAAGTGATTCAGAAGTCCAAGACTCCTTTTTGAAATTACTTGCATGTTCAGAAGCCTCAGACTTTTTGCAGAACACTAAAACTTCAGCTTATCTTGGAAACTGTATCAGTGGTCTTAAAATGGCAAGAGTCTGCACCTGCGTCATGCTGCATAAAACTCTAGATTAGAAAACAAGTCCAAAGTAAATATTTAATTGAGGATAAACAATTAACAGTTCAGAGAGATCAAAGAGAGAACTCATGCTTCTGACCAGGACTGTTTAAACTTGCCCAGCTGCAGATTAGAAGCAGTGATCACTTTGAGGTCACCCTCACGCTCAGAAGTGACAGGAACTTCAATATTTAAGACATCTCAAATCTCCAGGTATAAGATCTGTGGAGAGCCCTGAACTCCAAGCTAGCTACACTTTTTCCATGCCTGGGGATTTCTCATGCCTCATTTAATAAGGATCTCCAATCACGAAGTGCAGTGAGTGATCACAAGCTCTTAAACTGTCAGTTATCTGGTATTTGAATCTTGTACTGAGAGGAAAGAGCAGGGCGTGGAAGGGGGAAAGATGGCATGCAAAGTGTAACTGAAGTCAAATAGAGAACTGCAAACATGCAGGCTGAAAAGCCAGCTGTTAAACTGTCCTATAATATGGAGACTCATAAAAGGTTAGGAATGAGGATATATCTTCTGGCAGTGTCAATACACTGAGTAAGCAAAATGTTAGCATGGTTTAAGACAGTTTCATGATCTTAATTTTCCTTCCCTGTCTCATACATCAATCTGATAATTTAACATAACCAAGGAGATTTAATACTTTAATGTACTTGAACCTCCCTTGCATATGGTGGCATCCGTTCCACATCCAAGAAACAAAGGTACATCATCATCATATATTCTTGGCTAAACTTAAAGACCTCGCCTTGTAATGTGAGTAACAAAAGTTTCAGCATTAATCCTAGCTTTCAAGAGACAAGTATTTTCCATGAGGAGGGAAGATGATTTGAACAGAAAAGCATCTAAATATCTACATAAGAGACTCATAGAATAGCCTCTTTCTGTGTCTTACTACTGGAATATAGCCAAATGTGTCAGGGCTTGTTGATGGACCTTGTGGCCTGACCACACCAGCCCTTTATATTTGCACTGTGAAGTTTTGAGTTTCTGTTGGAGACTCTGGAACAGCTGGACAATGCTGCTCAATGTTCCTCTCCAGTGCACTATCTTGAAAATATTAACCACAAGCCTCTCCCTTGTCAATAAAAAGGGCTAGCATGCAATAAAATTACAAAGATGAAGGTACAGGAGGGCCTTAATGTAGTTGAAAACTAAGAGTAATCTGAGTGTAAAACAGCATGAAAAGTACAGAACTGACTTTTTTTATAGATCAAAATAAGAAGAGTCAGGCCTTCAAAATAAAGACTAATAAAATGCCTGTGTTTCTTATGGATGTTGTACAGTCTTATCCCCAATATCACTTGCCCAGCAAGTGTGCAAGCAGGAATGAGATGACAGGGTAGGCAGCTCCCAGGTGTCCCTAAGATTACAAAGTCCTACTGTACTAAGGTTCTAACCCGCAGTCAGCATTTCTTCCCTGTCCCACTGCAACTGTTCTTGTGACTGCAGGTATTCTTTACCATTCCTTTTATCTTCAGATACTTGATGTTCATCAGCTACCCCAAGGATGGGGGAAAAAACAAAAGAAAAAACAGAATTCAGCACTGAAGACAAGCCCTAAGGAGATACTGAAAAGCAATGTCTCGGGGCAGCGGGGGTGGCGTGGGGTAATTTCCAGATGGATCTAGTGTAAAAGCCACATTCCTGAAACTAGTAGATGAAAGCATGGCAGCTGATACAGCTTAAATTTGGGACTTAGGCAAATCTGTGTTTACCCGGATAGGATTGATGCTGATACCAGCCAGAACTGCAGTCTCTTTTTGCCAGCAGTAAGGGTTCTGGGATTGTCCATCTAAAATGACTACTTGCTCTACTGGCTGCCATCAATATATTGATTTCTTCATTTATTTAAAAAGTGACAAATCAAACATTCCCAGTAGAATCTGGACTTTCATTTGCAGGAGGGCTGAGCTGGTTGATGCCGGTCATGGTAATTTGTCTGTTGCCATTCTTGTGATGGACAAAATGCCTATTATAAATAGGTTTGTTGATTCTCCTGCTCTAGTGGCCTCTTGCCAAAAGTCTGGTCTGATTCTGGCTTTAAGAGTTGGCTCTGCAGATGCAGTGCTCCCATATGCAGTGCAGCTCCAAACACTAAGAGAAAATTAATTAGACATACTATTAAATAGAAGAGGGAATTTCAGAAGGTTACATCTTCCCACAGCTGAGTCGAAGAGATGGCTGACAAGTGCCCTTCTATGGCTGGTGAATTCAAAGTCTATGAAGCTTTTACTTTCCATTTACCAAGGAAGAAAAGATATAAATTATCCACAGGCATGGAAGTGGCCTTGGAATTTTTTTTTTTTTTTTTTTAAAAGGGATTTTCTTTAAATCAGATCATCTTGAAGAGGGCCTATAAGAAAGATGGTAACAACTTTTTAGCAGGGCCTGTTGCAATGTGAGAAGGGGTTCTGGTTTTAAACTGAAGGTGAGTCAATTTACATTAGATATAAGGAAGAAGTTATTTCCAATGATGGTGGTGAAACATTGGAACAGGTTCCCTGGAGACATGGTAGATGCCCCATCCCTGGAAACATTCAAGGTCAAGTTGGATGGGGCTCTGAGCAACCTGATCTCACTGAAGGTGTCCCTTCATTGCAGGGGGGTTGGATTAGATGACCTTTAAAGATCTCTTCCAACCCAAACTATTCTATGATCTCACAAACCAGATCAGATTGCAGACATGCAAATATTAGATCTAGCACAATGAAGAAGGAAGGAATATGAGGCTGGGAAGGAGAAAAAGGAGAAGTTAAGATTAAAGCTGCCCAAACTTAAATGAGCTCAAGGTGCTTGGAACCCTACATATTTCAGCATATGCCTTTTGAGACACGCATTTGCTTTGAGATCAATGCAAAATTACTGAAATCATGCATTCTGGTTGAGCTGATCTATCTGCAGTTTTAGTAACTGTATCAGAGAAGTCAAGCCTCATTTATTTTCCAGAGTTCCAGCACCCTTCAAGTTACACACATCACTAACTCCTGCTTTACTTAAAAACCCTTTACATGTTTAACTACAAACAGTTTCAGGATCAAAGGTTGCAGCTACAAAATGACACATGGTGACAAAAAGGGGCCAAGAAATTCCCTCCCTCTCCCTGACCCCTCTGCTTATCATCAGAAATCAAAACTGGAGAGGTACCTTGCTGTGCCAGGCACCAAACAGGATGCCCTGGTGAGCAACTTTCCAAAAGGCTTCTGCAAATCCAGAACTGATAACAGAAAAGCGTGTTGAATGATCAAAATCTCTCACAGGAAGAGAGAGTGATACTTTCATAGATCAGAGGCAAGTGAGAGGTATATCAGAAAAGTATGTAATACAGCAAGTGGTCTGGAAAAAGGAGACTGGGAACTAACCTAAAAGAATAGCAGAGTTATTTGATTTTATAGACCAGTACTTAAAGCAGCCTGGGGCAGATGGATTTCCATCTGTCTGACCACAGTCTCAGGTGGGCTTGGACTAACTGGATGCTCAATATGATTTCTCATGGAAATTCCTGTATTCTTCCAATTGAAAAAGGCTCTTCATTCAAGGTTTGTCTGATTGCTGTGGCGATATTTAAAGACATGTTTAAATGCTTTGCTAATTCAGAGTTTATGTGGGTACTTCTTCTGGGTACTGCAGAAGTTGCACTACTCAGAGGAACCGATCTCTGGTCCTTCTGTATGGGCAAAGATACAGGCACATGACTGTTAGCTCTGCTTGGTTGAATAGCACGTATTAACCACTTGGGTAGATGTTTATTTGAAACCATCTGCTCAGGTAATCTGTATAACTATCTGAAACAATTCCTGAGGTCAGGCTTTTAAACAAGGAGATTGGACAGATGGGTCAGCTTCACAATGCAGGTGGAGTACTACAGGTTTAAGGAAGCAGATAGAGTTCCAACAGAAGCTTGAATTACCCACTTTTCTTGCAGCTGTTGGATTGATAAAGCTGTTGCATCAAGTTCCCAGCCAGGGCTAGCACAGTAGAGTATCTGAGACCGAATGTGAGCATATAGTAGTTTCACTGTTCAAACCACCACCCCACAACTAGTAGCTGCTGCCCATTCAGCTGAAAAAGCCCAACTGTTTGAGTGTGGACAGCTTTAGATGCCTTCTAGAGAACATCTAGACTTGTCCCCTTAGTTTGCACTGCTATGACTATTACCATGACTGTGATCAGTATTACTGTATCTTAGCTCCTAACCCCTTAAATTCACTAAAGGTAAGAGAACCTCTGACTTTAAACACTTGCTACTCATGCAGACTTTGCCTGGGTAGAGTCAGACCAAGAATCTACCTACCTATATCTCATTTTCTGTATTTACAAAAGAAAGTGATAACACATATCTGGCTCCTCAGTGGTGTGTGCAACACAATGAGAAAATACAAACATTTTTACAAAACACCCATAAAACCACAGATTATTCTCCTTATATGTCTTGTGAGTACCACATATGACATATGGAAATCCTCACAGAAAAGAACAACATATGTTTGGATATTTTTATTGTCCTTGAAAACTTTACAGAAATGCAGGAGTCAAAGGGAAGGTAAATTTTTAAAAATATTGGCTTGGCAATGAGGTTATCTGTTTACATAAACACAGAAATTTTTCAGTAAAATTTGTTCTGAGCAATTTCATCAGACACATCTACCATCATCATGGCTAGGCTTCGCGAACGAAGATTTACAAGGGCTCTACCCACGCTTGCTACAAGCACGTTGGTGGCTA
>JAWWEW010000112.1:29429084-29459859 GCA_035583185.1 Anabacerthia variegaticeps | reverse complement strand
GTGGAGAGTCAGAAGTTGAATTTTCTTGCCAAACAAAAAGGTAGAAATTAATTTAATTTGACATGTCATGTTCTGGCTAATACAAAATGTTTAATTTAAAGAATTTTCACAGAAGTAGAAATATAAACATGCAGAGCAGCAGTTCTCAGGACTGCTTCCAGGGAAATGGTTGCCCCTTCACTCAGGATCTCAAGAGCTGTAGCACCTACACAGGATGTGAGCTACCCAGATTCAACCCTGTCCTCTGTCTCCATTACTCATCTGCCAGAAAATTGGCATAATCATGACATGTGGTCAAAGAGCCCCTCTCCAGTTATCTGCTCATGCACTTTCACTTCAGATAAACATTTGCAGCTCCAGCCTTCCAAGAATTTTCTCACACAACAGGTGGAGGCTCATTCCTAGGCACTTTTCTGTGGTCTTTCTTTTGTAATACTGTAATGTTTTGTGCTAAGTGGAGCTGTGGTGTTAACCCAGGGTTTCTCACGGCCCAGGTAAGTGTCCAACTCCCAGGCTATCAGATAAATCCAGTAACTGCCACATCTCCTTTATCTTGTGATAAGAGAAGGCAGACCAGGATCTAGGCAGAGGTATCTAATGAATTCACTCTGAATTTGTAAACAACATTAGGATAAATAATCTGAACACACTTGGCTCAAAGTTTGTCTAGCTCCAGTAATTTCTTTGCAAACTCTTGAGGAAGGAATGTGTGTTTTTTATGCAGTCACACATGGGAAAATTCAGGAGCTGAGGAGATGGATCATGGTCAAAAGGTTTTAATTGTAACTTCACTGAATGGGTGCAGTATGTAATAGTCTGCATGAATATATGAGAGTTACATTAATGAAATATAAAAGACATTCCCAGGATGGGCTGGACAAAAACTCAATGTAAAATTTGTATTAAACTACTGCCATTAAACATTTTTACACGTCAGATATACAAAGTTACACCTCCTGAAAAAAATATTCATACAAATTCATTTGGAACATAGTGAACCTAACTCCTAAAAATGTGATAGCTGTACTCTTTTTCAAACCTGTTGCCTGCTAACTACATTTAAATTCAAGAAACTGTGTAGAGAAGACAAAGAAAACTTTCAAGGGGACACTTGAAAGAGATGTAAAAAGGCATGCTGTCTCATGTGTTGCTGTTGACGCACAAAAAGACTGCCTGGAAAAAGCCAAGACAGTGTCAAGAATGCTGGCATGAGTAGATGAATGACCAGTGCCTTTGGGGCACTGATGTTTCATTACATTTACAAAAACAGACAAGACCATCACATGCACTCACATGTACCAGGAAGGAGGAAGAAATTCTAATCCTTTCTTTATGTCAAGGATCTGAGCCAGGAGACTTTCTGAAAAGTGATAATAGATCACAAGATGAGTAGGAAAATGGAGGACACACAATGGCTTTCATCTTCTTTTCTACTTTTGCAAAAATCAACCAATTAATAAAAATAAGTCATATTTTACACCACTCCTGAAATCCCTCTACTGCCACCAACTTGGACACAGGTTGAAACACAAATTCTGGTAAAAAATTATATCCAGACCTTTCTTTTTGGATGCAACAGCTTATAACTAGGGCACAACTTTGTGCTGTATATTCCTTGTGACTAGTAGCGACAGAAAGAAAAAAGCCAACCAAAGCAGCTTCTACTTTGTGTAAATCTCCAGGCTGCTAACTTTGTAGTTAAGACAAAACACTAGTGGCCAAGTTTCCAGCAAATGGGAACAACCCAGTCCATGCCCAGCCAAAATACCTGCTCAGCTATAAGCAGGGAAGCCAAGGAATTTGGCTGTTTCCCCAAGAAGCTTAGCCAGATTGTGAGTCCATCAGGCAGTCACACCTTTAGCCAGGCAGCCAACTTGCCAGACTTCTGCCAAAAACTGTCAAAGTATCAGTGTCTCCGGGGGGAAAAAAATACAGTTATAAAGTTGCCAGTGAAAAAGTGTTATTTTATGGAAAATGTGTTTTGGTGGAAAAAATTGTAGCCAAGTCAAGAGACAATTCTGTTTGTGATGCTTAAACAGTCTCCATTGCCTGAGGTCTGGAATCATTGCAAAATGTTGCTGATGCCAACAGGGTGGTACACACTGGAAATATGGTATGTGACGCTGAAGAACTAAGTGGTGAGGTAGATGGCAGAAGGATTCAAAAGGCTAGTCAGAGCCCATGCACAGAATCCTTACCCTGCCCCTGCTAACAGCACTCCAGTGAATAAGGAGCTACTGTTCTTCATATGCTTATTACTAGCTCTTTTACCCACGAGACTAGACCATTTGAGAAATTTTGCCTCTAAATTTGTATTCTTGCAAGTAGGAACACCATTTGCTAATATTTACAAATTCATACAGGGTATGTTTAATAAGTAGTAGGAGTACACCAAGAATCGTGTATGTCTGAGGCACGGCTGACTCCAGCCACAGTCTGGAAGCTGAACGGTTTGTTTTTGGGTTTTTTGGTTTTTTTTTGTTTGTTTGTTTGTTTGTTTAAACAGTCACTTTATAATTACTTACTACTTACGTTTGGCTTGTGCACTTTGTGTCCTAGGTTGACCCTCATTTGAGGTAAGTTTAGAATACAAGTGTTCTTTTCTCATTTGTTTCACTTAGTCTCTTCCTAAATGTTCCTTTTGTGTTGCGTCATAAAGACTAATGGCTGTCCCTAGACCCTTATGGGACTCCAAAGTAAGAAATAAAAGGGGCCACTTACAGGTCCTTGAGTACCTTGATGTACTTTCCACTGACAGAAGCCTGCAGGGATATATAGAAGAGATGAGGCACATTCTTTACAACTCAGACAAGCTGGAGAGCAAAGTGCTCTGTGTCACCAAGAAACAGTAACCTTACCTTTGAAAAAAATCTTCTCTAGTGCTAAATACTATTCCTGCCCTGATCAGAATTCACATATCCAGAGACCAGATTGTTTCAGCTTTCAGAAGGACAGCAGTTGGTATTGGAACCTTTGATTTAGCCACGACAGACTTTGACAGCATCCCCATTTTCATATTTATATTACAGACATACTTTGCATTCCTCTAGCACCTTTTATCAGAGGATTGATCTCCTTTACAGACAGCGATGAATTAATGCTTGCAATGCCAATGTAAATTGGGATTTGTTTTCCTTGTTCTGTAGATGGGAAAGAATGAAGCTCAGAGATGATGCAACTTAGGCTTGACAGAGCCAGGCACAGACTCCAGATGTCCTGATACCTGAGATAGTGTGTTCACCTCACTATCACTGCCCTTTCACCTTCTCTCTGTGCAATAGACGTTCAAGCTGCACACAAATACAAAGAAGAGCTTCACCTGCTTTTTAAAACGGATGGTTAAACTCATGGGTTCACAGCTAGACACCCAAGTGTGATAAATGTCCAGGACATCTTCAGGCATGAGATTTCACTAGTTCGGAAAAATAAAGATTAAGAACCCTAGTTGTATCCGTGTCTTTTTCCTTTTTTTAGATTCTAATAAGCACTTTTAAGTGGCTATGTTTAGTGTGAAAGTATCACAGAAGAGAAAGGTATTGTGAAAAGAGAAAGAAACTGCTTTTGCTTCACTGGTGTCAATATGTCTGTCTAAGGTATCATTATAAGCAAGGTTGTTTTTATTTCTAAATATTTGGCAAAATTCTCAGGAAATATGTGCATGGATTAGACCTGACAGTACGTGGTTTTGAACACAGGAGCCCAAGTTTTTCATAGTCAGAGGCTCATTATCAACAGAGCATGCTGTATCCTTCCCTTTTTTTACCCTGCCCAATGACACTATCTAATTTCCCACTTACACCATCTCATATTCACATATCATGTCTATGCCAGCCAAACTACTTATGGTTGAAAAGAGGTAGAAGACTGACTTCATGTGATACTGACATTCTACATGCACCAAAGACTTCATTTGTTACTGTGATTTCAGTATATTCCTTGATGCAAGGAAGATGTGCGAACCAATATTCCAGTGGAAATAAATAAAAGCAGGTATAACCTCGAACGCATCCCCATGTCTGCCTCTCCAATAGGTCTGTGGTCCTGAGCACTCTCCTTTCTTTCATAACATTTGAGAGTATTTCTGTTGCAGTCTGCCTGGTCTTGTTCTTCCTCACATATAGGGAGACATTTACCTATGTGAATCCACTGATTTGAGGAATGTAGCTCCAAATCCAACCTATAATGTGAAGCCCCTTTGGGCAGAAAGCTGTTGCTTTTCAGCTCCTGTTGTTTCCTAAAATCACACTAAGAGAACAGTTCTCAAAGCTTCTACTGGTTTTATCCAGAGCCACAACTGTTAACCGTTTAAAAAACAAACAAACAAACAAACAACACCCCCAGCCAAAAAAACCCAAACAAACAAAACAAAAAAACCCACAAACAAAGAAAAACCAGACAAAAAAAAAAACACCCACCAAAACACAAAAAGGCAAAGATTTAAAACTTTGTAGCTTAAAAACAATATACTGTGAATAACAGACCATCTTGCAACAGAAGGAGCTTTCTTTTGCTCTTGTAGGCATCATTTGAGAGGTTATCATGGGGAAACCCATGACAACACTAGCAAAAAAAAAGTCTAAATGTCACTATTTAGCTTTTTTAAAAACTGTTTCCTTTGTCTTTGCCATAGCTACTGATCTGTTCTGCCATAGCTTCAAACCATATAGAAATTACCTATCGAATGAGTTCACCCCTCTCAGTTTTAGCTCTTTACTGAGATCTGAGGGAGAAAAAAGTCTCACCAGTACTAAAATACACTACGAAGTCAATTCACTCCAGCTTGAAGGTCTTATCCTTATTCTATAGAATCTGCATTTTTGTATTAAAAATTCCTTTGCTTTCCTGTCTGAATTTGCTTTTCAAAATTAATATTACACTGTGTTTCTTGTAAAAATCCATCCGTTTTTCTGATGTTGGCAGTAAATACACCAATTGATTACCATCCCTAATGTAGCTCTAAGGTGAGATTCAGGTGTTGCTGTTGTACGTGCACACAGTCCAGTCTAAGAGCTGTTCAGGCTACCAGGCCAAATTCACAAATTAGCATGTATTTTTCTTCTGATGCTTGAATTTATGGAGTACTTTATGGTTTTCCATCTTCCCTTATCTCTGTTCTTTCCTTCAGCTATCCCTGTTTATCTTTGAGGAAAGTATTTCCTAAACAGTTCTGCTCATTCTTATTAATGAGTTACTATCAGATGCTTTTGATTTTAAATAGTGAAATATCTCCCTTAACAGCATGTTTCAAAGTTCATAGTCATAACATGGAAGTATTTCCAGACACTGACAAAGTCAATATATATATCTGATTTTAACCCTGTTTCAAATGCAGCTGTGTTCCTTCTATGCAAACAGTCTGAAATGAACTTAAGAGCCCAGAAAAGTGTAAGTGCATTTTGGAAGATGAACTCCAGGACAGGACACTCAGTGCAGCTGGGCAATGAGGATGTGGAATTAGTTAATGCTATTTTAGCCTCTCTATTCCTAATGTCTAAAGGGGCAAGTAAAAATTTACCTTATTAGTTAACTGTGTTAGTTAATCATGATCCTGAATTATGTATATGGCAGAGGTATTTTCTTACCTCAAAGAGAGGGCTCGAGGGTTGACGTTTGACTTCTTTTTGTGGAAGGTTATTGATGTATTAATTCAAGGTCCCCAAATGTTGAATGGGTGGTGGTAAAAAAATATATTGTTTCTATCTTACAAGGCAAGGTTGAGGGGCTTCTCAGAGACTTTAGCAATATAGACAGTACGGGTCAGGAATATGCCATTTCTAACATGCAATTAAGAGCTACAACTGTAAAAATTTTTATACAAATCTGGAACTGTGCAGAATACCTCCAGATTTTCCACTCATTTTTGCATTTCTTGGTGCTTTTCACTTCATAAAGATGGGATTTTTTTCTAGCCAGAGAATATGGTAATACTGAGCAAAGACATTCTCAGATAGATACCTATAAATATGTTTGTCTTTTCAGAATTATTATGTTCAGGCTTTTAGTTCTGCAAGATGTATTTTCATTTCACTTATCTTAGGCCACATGTACAGTAAACAATGGGAAGCAGTGCAGAGATTCCTCATTTAGCATCTCCAGATGGCTCTGTGTGGAGAATAAATGTTCAAGACACTTTCTGAGGTCCAGAAGTGATGTAAGTGAATGACATATATGCTAGTAAGCCCTGCCACTCCACGAGATACTTGCAACTTTTTGGGATTTTATTCTCCCAGTCTAGAGTGCATCAGAGACATCTGGAGAACAATGTTCGTAAATAACATCCATGGGACCTGGGCTCTGAGCCGGAACAAAGCAAGATGCCCCAAATCAGCTGTCCCACACTGCTGAGTGCTGTGCAGTGAGGCAGCTGCTTCCAGCATCATAGAATCATAGAATGAGCTGGGTTGCAAGAGACCTCCGAGAACATCAAGTCCAACACTTGATCCAACACCACTGTGATTACTAGATCGTGGTGCTAAGTGCCACATCCAGTCTCATCTTAAAAACCACCACTGACTCTCTGCCACTGCAGATGCAGAAGCAAGGTAGGGCAGGGCCTGGCTGGGGGGGCATGGGTCTGGACTGGAGGACTGTAGGTGGGAATGTGGAGGAGCTGGAGCCTGACTGTGGAAGTGGAGGACCCATGGGCATATCAGAGGCATGTGCTGACATGGTGGAAGAGGTTGCCGAGGACTCAGACTGAGTTTGGAGGAAAACACAGTTTAAGGAGGGATAATTCCCTGCATACCTCTGTGCCCAGACATTCAGCAGCAGCAAGTGCCTGTCTTGGCTGAATGCTCTCCAACAACAGCCCCAAGCTACAACAGCTCCAGTTCCTTTCACTGCTCTCTGTCCTGTGACAGGCACCAAACCAGGGTAATGGCACTGAAAGCAGCAGTCTTAAATGCAGACACCTGAGGCAAAATTTAATCCCTTGTGTTCAGTTCCCAGCATATGTTTTTTATTTGTCCATAGCCCTTCTGCACTCAGATGGGTATGTCCTGGGTACATCTGTTTACCTACAAGGAATCCAAAGCATTTAGTGGCATGCCAGCATCGGGGCAGGTTTTGCTGTGTTGCATCTGCCCCCGGGTGGCTCTGGGCTCTGATGTGATATCCTGTCTAAACAGTTTCCAGTGCTCTGGTCTTCCCATCCTCTTGATCCACGTGGATTTGTAATATTCACTTGAAGGTGAGGTGAAGTCATATCATTTTTTGTTTGTTTGAAAAAGATCTGGATGGGTCCCATACACTATGAGATTCCCCTAGTTTCATCTACCAAATGGTAACAGGTTTTATGTGACAGCAAAAGGATGGTCTGAAAAACTGATTTTAATTTAACTTGAGAAATGAATTTGTGCCAGCATAATGAAGTTGATGTGGACACTGCCATTGCAGCTTTGACAGATGAACACCAGGAAAACTCACTGCCATAGTTCAAGAGTACTACTCCAGTTATTCCCTTCGCTCTTCATTGCCATGTTCAGGAAGAAGAAAGCCGTGATGTGAATTTACTTTGTTCCCCTCTTTTCCTATGAGGAGGAGCACAATCCCCACTCAGACACTTATTTTTTGTGTATTATTTTTTGTGTAAGTTCCCTAACAAAAATATATTTGTGTCATGAAGTGCATGAACATCCAGTACAGTGAGGCTTGCAGGACAAACTGCACAAAACCTGTAACTTTGATCTGTACAAAACTGCTAGAAGTTTTTGAGGGCCTTCTTGTCAGGCAGTCCAGGCAGGGCTGTACTACTGGGCTGCTGGTCACTTGGACACAATCTCTGGGCACGTCTGGAAAGACATGGAAGTATGAAACTCCTGAATTGTAGATATCCGAGTCAGGTGAATACACTGTGCTGTTAGGAAGCCTGAAGAGCATAACTGAGTGTGCCAGTATTACTTCCCTGCATCAACTGCATAATTGCCTACTTCTGTATTCCCTCTGGACACCTACATGAGGAAATGGTACCAAGTTTTTCATTAGTTAATTATATTATGATAATGAGAAAAATATATACCGTGTAGACAAGCAGTTAGGCAAATCAATATCTGCACTTAAATTAGCCACTAATATCCTGAAATAAGAGTATCTACACAACCTTTTACATTGTTTAAAATCTCTTCAAGTTACATGAAAGTAACTTTCCCTTGCACAGAAACCATGAGTTCCCTGCTGCAATGTAGCTGACTTGCTTTGCACAATCTTTTATTGTCACTGGTTTGGTATTTTTTTTCCTTCTTCAGACCCTGAAAATGGTTTCTATTTCATGATTTAGATTTCAAGTTCTTTGGGGCAGAAATCATGTTTGTGTGTGTTTGTACAGCAGACACAGGTCTTGATGTATGACTGTGGTTTGTAAACATTACCACAATATAAATAGTACATTAATCATTAATTACATTGTTGATACATTACTATGTCTTAAGTGGTGGCACTGTCTATGACTCTTTGTCTCCTCACAGGGATGAGGTCAAGACATTTCCATAACCAAAACATTTGTCTGAAGTCATAGTCTGTGGAACAGAGTCAGAAACAGAGATTAACACTGCATTGTGATCTTCTTGCCTAAGGTAGCATCTATATCACAGATTGATGTATCTTGTGAAACTTCAGAAGATTAAAAATTATCAACTAAGGTATGTGCATTAAGTCATATGCATCTATACATAATTTAATGCCCATGACAGCCTCAAACTGCTTTGCAAATGTTATTTCACTACCTATAATGTACAAAAGTGTTATAAACTCAGTTTACTTCCAAGATGGAGTATTGTGTTTGGTCAGTACATTCACAAAATGTAAGCGAGTAATTAAACTTGCATGATTGATATGTATAAGAAATGGGTGAATGCTGGACTCCACAAATGAGGTGCAGATACAGTCCAATTTCTTGTAATAGCCAATGCCTAAAATATTGAGTACCCTGATACTTGACCTGAATTGATTTGATAGCCAAGGTCATGATGGAAATCTGTGACAAAGCAAAAAATAGAAACCAGAACTCCCATCTCTCACTAAATTACTGTTTCTTAATTACAGCAACTGACTGTGGGATCCATAACAGCATTTAACCACACAAAGAGCAATTTAAAACAATTTTCCAACTACTTGAGGCAAATAACTCGAATCTCTTCTAAACTGCCTAGGGACACATAGCTTGGACTGAGAAGTTGAGTTTCATTCTTGTGTTCACAGTCTAGATCAGCAACACAAAGTATCTGACTAACCATGGCATAGGAGCTACAGGTCCTCCCCTCCTTCCTGAATCCTCAGACAACGTGATGACATACTGTCTCTCTTGTCCTGTTGATCCTTGTCACATGAGTTTTGTAGTCCCGACCCTTTATCCTCAAAAGAAGAGTAGGAGGTGTCCACCAGGAATGGCCAATGACTGGTGACTGACTGTCCTGCAGAGAGGGAGCCTTGGGTTCAATGCCCCTGAGGACGAGGAGGGCCACTGGAATGGGCTGTTCTTCCACCTCATTTGCCTGCATTCAAGTGCATGACTGAGATGTCCATGCTCATGACCTGGTTTTAGTTTCTGCCTCATAAAAACACCTAACTGTATAACTGAGTTAAACTGCTAAATGGAGGCAAGAGGGAGAACTTCACACACATCCCTGTCTTCAGCATGTCCTGCTGCCTGGTTCAGTGCTCTGAATACTGGGATGCCTGTTGTCAAGCTCAAATTTAAATATCTGCCCCTGAATGATTGTTGTGGGACACCTCATTCAGCACCAAGGGCTCCCTCTCTGGAGGTGTGCACACACAATTTAGGCACAGAATATCACAGTTCTCTGAAATATTTTAGGGAGGGTCTTCTGAGATACCTCAGAAACTAGGCAACATATTTCAGATGCCCACAATCCTGCTTTGATATAGGCCACCTAAGAAGAACTTCAATACACAGAGAAGAAGACACACTTAACCAACAGGGGAAGCAGAAGTCACTGTGGAAGAAGTAGCTGGACTAACATTCATGGATTTAGAAAATCCTAATTTATGTTTTTACTACTTGCACACTAAAGCTATGTGCAAATGATGTCTCAATGCCTTATTTCCTCCTCTGCAAAAGGAAGAAAAGTATTGGTGTCTCCTACACAAGTGCTGTGAGGATAAACTGAAGTGTGGAGATAGGATGGGGAAAAAAGTCAAATACAAAAGTGATGGTCAAGTTATGAGTTAAGTCAAGTTACAAGAATTATGTGCATAGGGAGAAATTTCTGTGAACAACCTCCACCTTGGATGAGGCTTTTTCATTTGTCCAGGCAATGTCATGTTGTAGCAGTTTATCTGCTTCTGAGGACACACTTAGGACAGGTAAATTCTTTGAGCTTTACTGGGAATAAGAATCCCCACTTTTGAGTTATGCCTGCGTGATCCTTTCCTTTCTCACTGACACGATTATGTGCTAGTAGTATCTGAGTCCCAGCAATCCTAAGTGTCTTCAAATGTAAGCTACAATTCTGACCCACAATACCCTCAGTTTGCCTCCATGTGGGTGTCTCTAGAGCAGAGAGATCCAGGTTTTGTCAGGAATAGCCATTTCATGACCAATGTCAAAAGGCTAATCAGCAGAACATGAGGATCTGTATGAGTGCTTGTTTTCTTTACCGCCCTTATCAGGCACACATTTTCAAGCATTTTGAAAAAACGATTTGATTGCTCATTTTCAGAAGTAACGGCCATCATTCAGTAGATCTGTTGATGTTTCTCAGAAGAGATCAGGTGTGGCCTTTTGTCTGGAATGGATATGCCTAAAAGGAAAGATGTCAGATAAGCAGTGAAAGCAACAACAAACTAAAGGGAGGGAGGGAAACAGCAGGAAAATTGTGACAATTTTCTGCTGGACACTAGAGAAAGTGAATGTCCAAGTACTTTTCTACCACTTTAAAAGCTTGTGTTTGGTAGGTAGTGTTACACAAACGAGGTTCTGGGGGAGTCTGGCAGGAGAGATAACAGAGAGAAGGGGAGGTGTTTCATAGTGGAAACGAAAACAGAAAGGTAAAATAGAGAGAGGCTTTGTTCGTGGCAGAGAGGCTATTGGCTTGCCCTTGCTGTTCATTTAGAGGAAATCACTGAACTTTAGTAGCAGTCATCCGTTTTACAGGGGTGTCTTAAATTCACGTGCTTATCACATTCTACAAATGTACTAGGAGATCATTAACCAAGTGTAATAAACCTCAGCACAGCCCAGTATTCTCTTTCAAGATTCAGCTGGATAAGGGTCACCATTTCTGAAAAATTAACATCTTGATCTAATAAGACCCAGCATCACCCCTCATTTTGAAGCTGAACTTAAAGTGACCCACAGATATTATTCATCTATCATTTATACAGGATCAATAGTATCCTGTTGTTTCTAGTGCCCTACTTCAGTTAAGTTCTTTTGCAGCACCATTTTCTGATATTCACCTTAATCCTCCAGATAAGTCTTAAAAATATTCTTTCTGACACCATTAAATTGGAACATTTAGCATTGAAGTCCTGAAAGAATAAGGTGATCATTCTTGTTATTATTGGGAACTTGAACTAGGCATGCACTTGCACGGGCTGTTGTTGCAGGGTGCAGGTTCAAGTTTTCAAGTCATAGAATAGTTATCCCATCTAAAGCATGCCATTGTTTCTTTAAGAGAATCCATATCAGCAACCCCAAATAGTTCAGCTCCCATTTTTATAAATAACAGAAGAAGATCACATAGCTTCCTTTATATTTAACTAGTTGCCATAGCGTCTCTGCTGCAAAACTGTGATAGCTATGGCTACCTAAGGGATGTCTAACCCTTGCCAATTGTGTTTCTCTCCTTAGAGAAACAGAATAAGGATGCAAAATTAAGCTTCAAATAATTTCTTGAAGCACAGCTAAGATTATCTGATGAAGTCCCGTGCCTTTTTAGAAAGCATCAAGTCAGAAAAATACAAGTTTCTGAATACTAGGAATGAAGAGTTAAAGTACATGTTCAGGCAACCTTTACCCTGCCTGGCTTGTGCACCCCAACTCTGGGAATCGCTCCCACACCGGAGGGTGGCTTTGAAGTCTGCAGGGGGGTGGCTACACCTGCCCTGCAGCCAAATTCCTGATGCACCTCACCCCTGGAACACCAGATCTCTCACATTTGATAAGCCCTTTGCCTCTCTTTTGTAGTCTCTCTGCCTTTATGTATTTGACAGGATCCAATCCTACGTTCACCTGCCATTAAAAGCCTATGCACAGACAGCTGCTGGCATCCTTACTTATGGGACCGATTCAATGCAGTGCTTAAACAAGGCGTGTAGGAGCTCTTGAAGCTACAGAAAGTCTTCCTTTGATCAAATGAGGGTCCCGCCAAGGAATTTCTCATCTATTCACAGGTGGAAATGGTCTATCTAGATCACCTTTTAATATGCATCACAGCTCTGTTGAACTGCTGTGACTAATCCTTCTGGCTAATCACACTTTGCACAAGCAAGGCAGTTTGGATGATTTGCAGATAATTCCAGGGATGCAGTGTCAAGGTTTCAAAGATATGTCCTTTAATCCTTTATTTACCATTTTTTTCAGATGTGAGTGTTAGACCTGAAGCTGACTTGAAGTGCATGAAATACCAGTGGACAATTTTAACTCTGCATTAATGATGATTTTTACCAGTGATTATAAGATCTGCCAATGAATCTAGGAACCTCCCTGACACGGGCGCTCTTTTCCACTCTGGAAGTTATAAAATGGGGCAGAAAGCTGAGCTGGGAGATGTTAAATCATCAGAGCTTCATTCTTGTGATTGCGAGGATTGGAAGAGGGAACTCAGAAGGATTTTTGAAAAAGATGTACACAGAAATTCGAATTAACATGGTCTGAGGCCAGAAATGTTCTTTTACTGATGTTATCTTTTTAATGAAGATACTTAATCCTCAATACGTCCAGGGCAAACCATTTCTCAGCACTATTGCCTGGAAAAGAGTGTTCAATCATTTGTCTCAAGCAAGTATGCATCAGTTTTTGTAAAAAAATGAATCTTTGGATGGGTTTCATGATTCAAAAGAGGAAGAAATTCAAAAGAGGATGAAGTGTACCTCTACTTATGACAGTCCACCATTTTTAGAGTTCACCTTGTTTTAGAAGAAATTGCTTTTAAACCATAGAAATGGTAGTTTGGGTTTCCTCTGTAGTATGTCAGTGAGCACTTTGCAAGCTAAAGAAGTAAGTGAACAATAAAAATAGGCTCGTGTTCTGCTGTGTTTCCATCACCTGGCTGCTTGCTGTAGGCCTTTTTCTTGTGAGTCACTGTGAGCAGGACAGTTTGCTCAGCTGAATTATCTGCCAGAGCTCAGTCTCTGTTGTGAGCAATCTGTGTTATAAATGAAGTTATAGGCAATGTGATGTAACTGAATATTTGCATACCACTGAGGTATGTGCTCTATAAATACATAAATGCAAACAGACACAATGTTTTCCCTGTGGTCACATTGGTTATTTACTATAGCAGGTGTCAGGTTCTTGAACAATTAAGATACCAAGTAAGTTTAGAAAGGGCATATATTTATTTATGTCTGTCAGGTATGCAGTAATATTGAGAAGTACCTACCATTAAAGGGAATTAACCAGCATCATCTTTCCCAAGCTAAGTCTGCTATATGACAGTAAAATCTCTTCTGAGCTCTGTTCCTGATATTTCAGTTTTTCATTAGCACATAAGAAAACACTCAATTCCATATTTGTTTTTCAGCTTTTGTGGGTATATAGCAAAAAGAGGGGAGCAAAACTAGGATTATCATGTGGAAATTGCTAAGGAAGTAATATAAATACCTTTCAGTAAGTATGTAAGTTTGAGGTTAGAGCAAAAGACCAAGAGTTAGGCCTCCAGGGCTTTGTTCTCTGGTATGCTGTTAATGCCAAGCATTCTTGGATGAACCCCTGGCCAAGTTCCTAGGGTGAGCTCCTGAAAGCTCTGTCCTACATTTACATCTTCCTCTCTTCTGCCACCTAAGGTGCCTCTCACTCAGAGACATGGAACAGATTAGTCCTGGTGCAGTACTATGAGATCCACTGAAGAAAAGGAATAAGTGCATATCCATACAACTTCACTTCTTTGCCTATTCTCTCTCCAAAACAACAGAGGCAACAACCATAAGAGGCCACCACAAGCACTAAAATCGTGTCAGGCACTCAGAACACACTGTGGGGTTATCAGCACTTGCAATTTCTTTCCTATTTATCATATTTCAAAGGAGAATCACATTTGAAAGCTCTGCACGGAGTTGGTCAGCAACTGAAGAGCTTCAAATGATTAAATTCTAATTCCATGTTAACTATCTAAAATATATCTTAATATCATGAAGGCTGATTATGGACTTAATTTTAAGGACCCTTCTGTTTGTATCAAAACAGAAATTACAGCTGTTTTCCCAACTCTTTCCATGGTAAGTGGAGGACAGTAAGAACCTGTTTGACTGCTATAAACTTTTCATTTGAGATTTTGGGGTGTATCTGGATGCCAGGCAGTACAAAACTGTTTTCAAATGTGAAAAAAATTGGTCTATTTGGCTGTTTTGAATTATAGTACTTGTTTTCCTCTTTGCTCCCCAGCTAAGCTATGAAGCTATGGAGGTAACGTCCTGCAGAAATAATTCACTACCAAGCTGGATCTGCACTTAGAAAGATTTAAACTTCTCTTTTCTGAATAAATTTCTATAATGTGTTATTGCATTATAGAAAGATCTCCATAGGCTTAAGTAGGAGATAAATTGGTTGCACTAAGATGAAATTCTTCAGCTGGATTTTACAGAACAAGGGAATTGCTACAATTTCTTCTGCAATAAATACCTATTAGTTTGTAAGCATAGAGTCCCAAAACATTTTATCTAATACTTTCCAGCAGCAAACTTTTAAATCCAAAGAAAGATTAAGCATTCTGTGAGGAAAGTGGACAAAGAGAGATTCAAGCAGCAAAATGTCCACAGTTATAACTTTCCAACGCATTACCTGGAGCACAGAGCTTTCATGAAAGAGTCAAAAGATAATAAAGGTGGACTTCCTAACATCTCTTCATGGCATCCCTTCCACAAGCTGTGGCTGACTTCTGTCCCTCTTCCTTCAGGTTTCCTCCTGTACTATTTTATTAGGCCATACACTGGTTTCCAAATTATGATCTACCTCTCACTGGCATTTTGATTCACTCTTGGATTATCAGTTGTAACTTCAGTGATATATAGATTAATTGTATCTATTTTGTGTGTGAAATGCAGGCACACCTAAACAAAGAAAGACCGTCAGTGCCCTTTTCATTAATAGTGCATGTTGGATCAAAGATCACAAAGCCTATGTGACAGCGTAAGTTTGGTCTCAATTCATTCCCAGTAAGTTCAAAGCAGTCCATTGAGAGCAATAAAGTTTGCAGGCTTGCTCTGGGTTCTGCAGTCAGTGGCTTCATCTCTGTGACCTCACTTGCAACCAAATTTTAATTTATCTCACAAAGCACAGCGGTTTCCCAACTGTGATGCAAATTCCATGTGGCAGTTTTAGGAGGCTTTACAGAGTAGCTTTCACTTTCAAATATTTTTCAGATACTCTTTCTCTCCCAAAACAGAAAAAAGAGGTCAATTGTCTTCCTTCACTAGAAGCAAGACAGAGCCTGTGATTATACAAGGCACACTCTGGTAGATGGCAAGAGTTAAAAAAGTAAGTCTTCATTTCCTACCAAGGCTAACTTAATTCCTGCAATGATGGTGGTGTGCAGGGAAGGGGACTGCTGAGAACTCCACACTGGTGGAGACACTGTTGGGAATGCAAGAATTTGGGAACACAGGCAAAATTTTGGACTTTTCCTACAGATGTGCAGTTTCCAGATGCAAATGTCATCCATTTCTGAATAAGGTATACGTTGCATATATTTCTGTTTTGAAATACTAAAAAAGGTTTTTTCCTTCTGTTTCAAAATGCCTATAAACCCCCACTCTGTCTACGTTGGACTGGGTCAATATGCTCCTGTCCCCACAGCTCTGGGCTGTGGCATTGACTGACATGGGGCTGGAACTGCCTGACCTACTTCAGAGCTCCAGGACCCGAAGCCAGCAGAGAAGTGTCTGGCAGTGACAGCACAGCACTCAGCTGTGCAACACTCCTATCTTCTTAATGCATTTCACACTCAGCAGATTGAATTGCTTTGGTCTTCCCATTTCTTTTTCTTCCAGCAAAAAAAAATTTTTCCCCCCTTTTTCCTTGACAAAGAATTTTGCCATATGCTCCAAATCAACTGCAACCTTTTTGATGCTTTGTTACCGCCCATATCTTGGGCAGCAGTCAAAAAAAAAAAAAAAAAAAAGGCAGCTTAAGTGTTTCTGTTTCTGCTCCAGTCAAACTAAAATTGAAACATTCTGTTCATTAATTCAAGGGTTAATATGTCTTATCACTTCTCTTACTCTGAACTAACAAGAACTGAACCAATTCCTTGCTGTAGCTGACATTTCTGCCTGACACATTTTCATCTTTCT
This sequence comes from Anabacerthia variegaticeps, assembly GCA_035583185.1. Classification (NCBI taxonomy): domain Eukaryota; kingdom Metazoa; phylum Chordata; class Aves; order Passeriformes; family Furnariidae; genus Anabacerthia; species Anabacerthia variegaticeps. Next base: position 29,443,392 of record JAWWEW010000112.1, on the reverse strand, counting down.
GCATGGATAGTTGTCATGAATAGAAAAGAATTTGCTCATATTCATTCACCAATCAACATTATTTGTTGACTTTACTTACCCAATTATCTTAATTTGATTTAATGCTGCACTTCATGAAGTTCTGTCCCTTCCTATGTGCTGCCATGAGTCCTTGTGTACCCACACAGTCAGCATGGTAAGGCAGCTGAAGAAGAAGAAACAAAAGCTTTTTATTGATAAAACTCATTTTGAGCAGCAGCAGTTCCCATGTGAGCATCCCCTAATGACCACCACCATGGCCCAAAGAATGGGCAGAGGTAGGGGTGCTCTCTGCTTTCAGCAGCAATGGGATCTTAGATGAATTTCAGCTTCTGTCTAATTCTGGCAAATAGCTTTCAGACTACATTATTGTAGGTATTACTTAGGGCATAAAGCATCTCTATACTGTACTAACACCTAGTGGGAACATACTTATACCAGTAGAACAGTCATATATTCAGACATTGTGAACTACCTATTAACGGCACTGAGAAAGGCACTTTGGGATATAACTGGGTCAACCCTAGGATATCTGCTGGCACAGCACGTACTGGAGAGGAATTATGCCCCTTTGCTCCCCAGATGATAAAGTAAACCCAGAGAAATCTGCTGGGTACCTCAGGATATGATTTACTCAGAGGGATAGGAACAAGAAGGCAAATGTTTGACAGCGAAAATTTCATTGCTTAGGTTTAATCCAAGATTTCTATCTCCACTACCCAACTTTGTTCTCTCCCCCTCTTACTCCAAGGGCACAGGAGGTCACTGTACCTGGGGATGGGAAGAAGTGTATGTCAATGCAGTTGACGTCATGTTCTGTGTCAAGACCTGGTGTACCAGGAGTATTGCTTTGTATGCCCCAGCTTAAATGTGTTTTACAGGTACCTGGCTACTCCTTTTCAAATGGGTTACACTGAAACCTTCCAGCTATTTTATATGTTTGATTTTATTAACTCCCCTTTTTCAGTGCAGTTGTTCTGGGAATGGAGGGTTGCATTTTCATGGTCTATATTAATTTTTTTATTTATCTGACATTTGCTATGAATTTACTTTGTTTCCATTTAACTACTTGAATCTGCTAGTGAGAATCTTCATGGAAAGCAAAACGTAAGGTATGCAATCCCAGAAGAAAGAATGAAAGGTAAAATCAGACCTCTACTCATACAGATGTAATTCAAATAGAATGTGAAAAAGCAGGAGAAGTAAAAAAAAAAAAAAAGAAAAGAAAAAAAAAGAAAAAAATTAATCCTTTGGGTCATCTAGTTTATTTAATTCAGCTAATTAGTTTCTATCCATTAGGTATGTCTCCATTAGTAAGACTGTCAGTATATCCCTGTCTAATTACATTAATTGATAAAATAATTTTAAATTTTGAAATTAAATGCTAAAGCATATTTTCCCTCTACTACTCCAGATTTCCTTTTGCATTGTAAGAGCATATGCCGCCAAAGTAACCTCACTTAGTTCAATTTACATCATATGATACAAAACTGTTACTGACACCTTTTAAATCATAGTAGTTGTTTAATAGCCTTAGTACTTGCCTTAGGTAAAATACTTTAAATACTTTCCTTATGTTAGTTCTTGAAGACAGCATAGGAATATGGAATATTATATGACTGCAAATAGAAAAAAACAGTTCTTCTGAGAGGAAGGAAAATGTGAGCCATTCACTGGAAAATTTGAGAACAGCTGAATAAGACAGACAAAACTTTGGGAGGAGATGGGCATTTTCCCCACCTCTTCTCTTCAACAACTCATCTTAACCCAGTTGATCCCATGGTCCTAAAGCTCACAAAACAGTCTTAGATTATTTGTCCCTTGCTATCTGGAGTGTTAGGAGTTAAGTTATTGATGTTTGTATAGTACCTTTGCTTCTGGAGACATAGGCCTCATAGAAGTATTACCACTTCAAAGAGGTCAGCAGCTCAAAAAAAAAGGATGAGCTGAAATGCCATGAGGTTGTGTGGTGAATCTGCACTCAACTGAGTGAGCAAAGGCAGACCTTATTCAGACTCATTTCAGATTATTACATTTGTAAGTCCTTAGTAGCCAGACTCTTCATTTCAGTTCAATATTTGTTTCCAATGGCTGTTTCCAGTGGCTTCCATAAATTTGCAATTTACTGAAGGTAAAGCAGGTATTCAAGTCAACTGCATAGCTTGAGGTTTAACCGAGTCCAACAGCTCAGCCTCTTAAGGGCTTTGTTCTACAAATGTCAGTATGTTCTTAATGTCACTATGGCCTTAAGGCAATTTACACATTGTAATTACAGAACCACTGCACAAGTGTAAAGAGGGAGCTACACTATGGACAATTCACAATTTTCTAGATTCAGATTTAGAAGTTTTGGCCTACCCTACACAGGTTATGAATGCGTTGATCAAACATGCAATCCATTGTTTTTTACCAGACAAATGCTTATGCCGTTAGAAGACCAAGACAAAGTTGCCTTACAGTGATATAAACTTTATTGCTTCTCAAGCCAAAATTAACTGAGCAGCACTTTCAGTTGATATCTTTATGTTTGTGATAAAGCGTGGCAAAAGGTTGCTTGCTTTGATTATACAAATACAGGAAAGTCTGCAACACTTCCTATAACTAAGAAGCCCTTGCTCATTGAACTCCCTTTTCCTCAATGCAATGCTTATTATCCCAGCGATTTTTTTGCTTCAGTGTAGATAAGGTTTTATCATCCTCCTCTTGAGTGCCAAATGTTGGGGCAATTGCAATTAACCCTTTGTTGGCTGAAGACAGCTGCAGGGTGTGTCCCTACAATTTCCAGTTTTTCATAAGCATCAAAGCTGGAGAAGGAAATGGAACCCTTTGCCAGGTCTGTAAGCAATAACAAACATGGAAGAGGAATGCTGTTTATTTGGTGCAGCTGGAAAGAATGAAGATGATCATCTTCCTTTATCCCTTTCAGGAATTCAGACTGCTGTTAGGTAACAAGAAAACTATGCTAATAATTTTCCACCTAAGTAAGCAAGAATTTCACCATTGATGCTGTAATGGGCTTCTCTACTGCTGCCAGGTTGCACAGGTAATGGATAAAGCTCATACAGTGATCCCAGATCCACAGAAAAACCTTTTACCTAATGACACTATAGAGATTAAGCCATTTGAAGATGCTTAGCCAAGGATTTTCAATAATTTTCAATTATAGTGATTTTGGTTTGGGTTTTTTGGTTTGGTTTGGTTTGTTGTTTTGTTGGGGATTTTTGGGGGGGGTTGTTTGGGTTTTTCCTTTGGTTTTTTTGTTTGTTTGGTTGGTTAGTTTTGGGGTTTTGTTGTTGTTGGTTTTGTTTTGTTTTGTTTTTTTTTTTAACAGAGAACATAATTTAAGTGTTTACCATTAAGACAAGACCCATTGCTAGACCATCTTCCTTCACTTGCTTAGACTACATCCCTTTTTACACAATTAGATGTAAAACTTCAGTTTCTCCTCTTCAGAAGTTATGGTTTTAGGTTCTTTACTCAACCTCCCATTGGACTTGGAGACCTGGGGCTGGGAGTTGTTTTAAGTGTCAGCTGGACATTAGAAGTATCATTGTGCTTTAGCACTTGCCCACTAGCAGTGATGAGGGTGCCTCTAGACAGACAGGTCCAGGTGATCCCAGGGCTGATCTGCTTGCTTCCCAAGCTGGACATGAGCCAGTTCTGACACAGAGGTGATGGCCTTAGTGTGGTACTTACCTCTGAGTTCAGACCGTCTGTCTCTCAACAAGGCTTTTGTGCTCAGGGGCAGGACTGTGCTAACATGACTGGATGGTTTCTGGTTTGGATCTGGCGGCCAGGAGAGACCATGGGGAGAGCAGATGTGTGGATGTTTGCACTGGAATGAAACTGTGCTTCAGTTTCATCACTAATACTAAAGGATTACATTTTGGAGAGACCTGGGAAGACTGGCAGAGATATTTTGATTTGGGGCAGATAGAGACTGATAGTGATTTACTCCTAACCACAATATGAAGACAATGACTATGGAAAAACAGTTAGTCAGCTGACTAACCCATGAACTAGTCATGTGGGCACCACTGTCAGAAGACTGAGGCATGGAAGGGAGACTGCCTGTGGAATTTCCAAAGGGATTTTAATGGAGGTTCTGAAGAAAAAATCATTGTAGGCAGTAAAAAGTGCTAATCATGAAAGGTCCTTTGTCACTCCAGAAGATAAAACAGCAATAAAGTTTCAGGAACCAAAGATATCCCTCACAGATAAGTTGTGAAGGGCTAAGAATGTAAGAGAAAAACTGCAAGGGGAAATGTTGATGGACTCTTATTCTATTTAACATGAAAAAAGTGCCTCATTTGTGGATTACAGCCTTGATTCAATACTTCAGTTGCAAGCAATGCTGCTCCAAAACACTCCACATGCCATCTGCTCCATGCCCTACCACAGACATCATACCTTTCTATCATACTCTACAACGAGGTTCTGTAGGGAAGGTTGCAATGCAAACTGTGCCATAGGTAGATATCAGAGTATCAAAGGGGGTTACTAGTACCCTGCATTATTGCCCTCTAAAGGATATATTAGATAAACAAGATGCAGAATATTTAGGAGTATGGCCCTACATTACATGAGAAGACAAGGATAGATAGATAGATAGATAGATAGATAGATAGATAGATAGATACATACATACATACATACATACATACATACATACATACATAGTTCTGGGCAGGCTGAACCAAGGGAAAGTTCCTTCCAGATCCCGTGCTTGGTGGTTGATAGATCTTAGTCAGATATTGGGGACATTTGGCTTTTCCAGTGCCAGTATCATTGGGAGTAACAGGGAATGCGAGTGGCCATCTGGCCAAACTGAGGGCTGCCAGTAAATGCAGAGACCTCCTCCAACCAAGTGGTAGAAACGAGGACAATTCTGAAATGGGAAAACAGAGCTATTATGTACCTCTGTGACATATGGAAAGAACTAAGGCAGAAGCAGTATTTTCTGTCATCTCCTGCAGACTTTTGAAGCATTTGAAACGGGATCCACCCTAATCTCTGCTATAGCTGTTTAGCAGAATGGGATACTATTGATACTGATGATACTGTTACTGTAATGCAATTCTGTATCATGGTACAGCCCTTAAAACAAGGCATGTTTGTCCGTCAGGACCTTTGCCTGATAGACAGTCTCTCTATCACAGCAATAGTCCACATCTTTCCCTTATCTCTCCTGAGTCAGCATGGCCAGCCAGCAATTCAGCAGTGACCTGCCAGACCTCACCTTCAGATGGGACTGGGTGTTGTTTCACTGGCACCATCTGCCCAGGCTGCACTGCCACAATATGGGGACTTCAGACGTGAACCCACCCGGGGAGCTCATGCCCCAATCCCTTTCACCTCTAGATGCTTGCTCATACCAGCCCCCCTACAATCATTCACAGGGTTGTGCTGGGAACCACAGCACTGAAGTGAGCCTCAGTAAAAATAACTCTTTTGAGGAAGGGAGAGATGTACCTATTTGTAACTCATCTCCATTCAGTGGTTTAGCTCAGGGCACGGCCCCACAACTAGCTGTGTCAGCATGAGCATGGGACCAGTCTGTGGAGGTGTGGAGATGTTGATCCCCAAGCCATGACAGAGCAGAGTAATTTTTACTTGGTACAGGTAAAGATGGCCCAGCACTCTGTTACCAGAGTGCTTACCCTGCTATATAAGGGTCTCGGTTTTGCTTCTGTTTATTCCAAATGCAAGAGGGAGAGAAGAAAGGAAATTGCTAGTGGTCATCTTGTCAGCATGTGCAAATTTGTAAGAAAAAGGCAAAGACTTATCAAGGAACTCCTATGTACTGCTAATGATTTCTTTTTTGCTGACTATAAATAGCCTAAGCTCCCATTACCCAGCCGAGAATAATCTTGCATTTTGTTATAGGAGGAAAGACTTTGCTCATAGATTTAGGTGGAGGGTTTCATTAAACACGGGCTGAAGTAGAGCACAATAAAAAATAATTAGTCATATCTAGGTGTGAGAGTGGGAAGGGAATAGCAAGCTCTAAACAGAAAGGTGTATCAGTTCAACAAATAGTGTGATGCTGCACAGATTTAGATAACAGTGTAATTCCACATAAAGACATTCTGACACTAGATTGTGTCTTGTTTTCACTGGATGTATGCCACAGAAGACAGATATAAACTAAAACAACACGTGCCAGTGTTGAAGGTTGGAATGATATGACACAATATCATCACAACTTCAGTTTAAATATAGCAAAACCTTTGAAAGATACATGCTTTCATTCTTCTGTATATCTTGAAACTGTATCTTCCTGTGGGATCTGATTAGTTCTTGATATGATTATGACATAGCTTGATCTTACAAGAAATACTTTTGCGTAGTACATTTTAATCAGTTAACAGTACAGCTATTGTATAGTCTACATCTATAGAATAAATTAATTTTAAAAAAATCTACAATCTGATCTGTGCTATAACCATGTTTGGTGCAGTGTGTGAACTGAATTACATGTCTGACAGCTGAAAAATGGCTAAAAGATAGGCCTACAGTATGGTAGTTTTATTGGTCTGTAATTCACAGGGAGAATGTGCAAAGCAAAGAAAAAGTCACAGCATGCTATTCAGTGGTCAATTAACAAGCAAAATTGTTTTGCTTGGATGATGGCTGCTGACAAGTGTGTGGTCGCAATAGCTGGGTGGTTTTTCAGCTTATATAAATAAACACTGCAAATTCTGATATGGCTGGACAAGGGTGTCTGTGAGTATAAAGGCTATCCTCACAAGAGAAAATACAGGATACTTGCTTTGCTGGCAGGCATTTCTCAAGCTGGACTTCCCTGATATGGTAATTCTACTTTTAGGGTACCTAAGCACAGATGAAAATCATTGTGGTCTCAGAACATGAGGCACCAAACTAACCTTATTCTCTTTGCTGGCTCAAGGATATTCAAAATGTTTTGAAGGAGTACCTTAGCAGGTAACAGATCCTCTCCTGCAACTAATCTGCCTAAAATAAGACCCTGAACTCATGACTTATCCATATCAAATGTGCACATGACCTTGCAGAGCACAGAAAGGGGTATTGATGGAGAGGGAATTGCAGCTTCCTCATTCCAGTTCAACTAGAGGATACATAGTGCAGTTTCTCCTCCTTTTAGCCCAGACTCCGTTTGAATTAATGAAAGAGCATTTTGCTGAGCAGAGAGGGAGATGGATAAGCAATCTCAAAGGTAAAATGTTGCTCAGAGACTAAGAAAAGCTTACTCGGAGGAAGAAAAAAAGAAGTCAAGGCAGACTCTAGCAGGTATGAGTGGGGATAGACCGCTATCTTGAACACTGTATAATTTCTGAAAATAAAAACAAACACACTGGAGATGAGGACTGTCAGGAGCGGTAGGTGGAGTTAGGATTCAGATTTCTGTTTGTTGACTGATGAGATTTACAAAGTATTTTTACACTCAGGAGCATAGTTCTGCTATTTTGGCAGGGTCTTGGCACGAGAATGAAAGTTATTTCCTTACTATGAAGACAAACAAGAGGAAAAATGATCGAGATGGTGGAAGTTTGGCTTCATTGCTTGTTTTTGGGGGTAACATTAAGCACTTCACTGTCTGGGGTCCCTCTATAATCAGTGAAGGGAGATAAGGACTCCTGCTCTCCATTACTCTGAAAGAGTTTATCTCTCCCTGGTGACTACAGAGAAAGCCCAAGAAGACGAGCTAACTGACTTAGGCTGTAGTTTACATTACAAAGAGTTTCACAGCTATTCTGGTTTAAAGTATCATCTCCTTCCTCTCCTTACAGACTCCTCCCCAGAGATGCCTCCTCTCATTTACACCCTGTCCGCTATCCCTCAGTAGTGCAGCTGTGCTGTAAACAGCTTTGCGCAACCACTTCACTCAGAAAATAACAAAAAGGAAATTATTTTTCAGATGTGGTCTCCCAATTTGGTTCACACAGTGACCACACAAGTAGCTCTATCAGAACTGGTGCACCCTTGTCAGGGGCAGAATAAAATGGCAGAGGGAAGAAGGAACGGCGATGGCTTAGTATCAATATAATGTCCCACAGCGCCTTAATCTGTCTCTGTGCTTCTTGAAAACACATTCATATTCTTGGGACTGGTATATGTCCCAGTTAGGTCCAAGGCCTAACTCTTTTAACAGAATGAGGCTTGGGCATGCACCAGGCTCTACTCTGTGTCTTTCTCTTCCTGTTGTCCCTGTGTTCATGTGAAAGAAACCCAGAAGCAGGGGTGAGACCAGAGCTGGGGTGTGCTCCTGGGCAATGGTGAGGGAGCAAGATCTTTGGCAGCTGTTGTTGAATCTACAGGTGTCTACTATGAGCCAGGTCAAGTCCCTGAAAATGTAGTTCAGCAATTTCAATCCTTGCACTGATGTGATACCCTGGGTAGGCATTTGCTTGAGAAACTCCTTTTCCCATACCAAATTTGAACAAGAACTATTTTCCAACACATAGCAAGGCTGCTCTGAGGGCAGAGGCCACCAGATCAGTGAGGTTCAGGCCAACTCAGAAAATATAGAAGAAACGGTAATTCCTTTGATGCCAAATTTGTTGATAGGAGAATTCAGTGTTAGTGTGAGCCAAGTTCTGCTGGCTGCCTATTAAAGGCAGCCTCATGACAGAGATTTCTTGTGATGTGGTTCTACTCTGTAACTGCTGATTGTCATCCTCTATTGTAAAATCATCTGCAAAAAGACATCCATTCCTTGAGGGCAAAAGAAAATGGATGCTTCATACCAGTAATGAAAGTACCATTGATTTTTTTGAGAATTGTTATTACAATTATAAAAAGGTCCCTTTAGGCTTGCGCACTGACACATATGGCAGTGAAAATCAAAATCACACTCAACTGCAAACAAGCAGTGTGCTGATAGGGGAGCAGAGTGGTGGGAGTCAACTAAAATAATTATGTAGTCATATTCTGAGATATTGCCAGAAGCAAAGTTTGAAGGGTCTTTCAGAAAAAAAGAGGAGTGACAGCCAGTGTTTGATGGTGGGCCCAAAATGTCTCAGAACAAAAGCACCAAATTAGACCAGAATTTTTAACTCCCTCAATGAAAGAATCACAAACAGTATTCAGAGATAGTTTTAAACAAGAACAAAGTCCCTTGCCTTCAAATCAGTCTGCAATTCAACAGCCAGTGAACATGAGTCCTATGATGGGGAGGAAAACTGGCAACACATTTCAGAAAAGATGCGATAAGGTGCACTTTCTCTGCTGTTTAAAACAGTCGCAGGATACACAGGCATGTAGCAGGCACCACTTCTCACCTCACGGCAAGTTATGGAGATGTTGGTAAAATGCAAGTGGAGAGCAGGGGGAAAAGGTGAGTGAGCTGCAGTTACATTTGGGGGTCTGTGTCGCTTGACCAGGAGCTTGCGCAACACACTGGACTAAGCTTATGAAGAGAGCACGCACCTGCACCCTGCTACAGCTGAAAGACGGCTCTCCACCAGTAGGCATAAAAGAAAAGCAAACCTCTTAACGTGGCCTCTATTCAATAGCTGTATTTCTATTCACTCAGGCTGAATGGTAAGCTATCACAAACGCATCAGGCACAACTGACACTGCAAACAAATTGACAAAGAATCATTGGTTTAGACTCAGTTGTAAAGAGCCATTCACAATTTGTAGAAGTCCTTGATGTAGCAACACCAAGTTGTCTGCCAGCATCGGCTGGTGTTTTTCTAATTATTTGCTTTGTTTTGTTTTGTTTCTGTATGAGTGGGAAGCAAAAGGCAGATCTAGTCACAGAAGTAAGAACTGTTAAAGAACCATCACTGATCACCTCTTTTTACTTAGTACTGAAACACACTCAGGGAGAAAAGTCACTGCCACATTGCTTCTGCAGAAGTGTGTCACCCACCTGGAAGTGACCACCTCAGTGTAGAGAACTGAAAAAGTTATTTCATCCCTGCTGATTTATCCTTCCTTTCTTCCCCCCCCCCCGCCCCCCCCCCAACAGAACTGCTTGTGATGCTTAGCTGTCATTTTAACCTTATTTAATCTTAACTAACATACTGGATCTTTTGCCTAAATTTCTTAGGATACTATTTTCTCATATAGACCTGTAATCTGGACATAATATTCAATGTGATTGTTTATCACCTTAGGCTGGTTGGTCTGTATCTTGCATCCTCTCACAAATACCTTCACTTGTACAGCTGAAATTTTCTACCAGTCTATTGTCATCTCACACTTTGATGACTACCATTTTCTCTTTTCCTTCCTCCTATACTCTAAAAGAAATTTTTATTGAGCCCTGCTTAATTCTACACTACTGACTTCATCTTATTTAATGCCATAAGGGTTTCCTGGCTTCATACAGCACAGTGCCTCATAAGGAACATATCTTAGGGTGAAAGTGCTCAAAGGACCCATCTCTTACTACCATTCCAATCCTGAGACAAGCCTTGTGTGTTATATTTGCATCCATTCATCTGGACTGCCTGATTAGAGGGCTTGCTGTCAGTAGTAGAGTGCAGAATCAGTGCTTGAGAAGAGACTGTTGCAAAGATTAACCACAGGAGGTATCAAGGTATCAATCAGAATAATATAAGAAATGAGGGAAGAGTTTAGAAGGATGATGCATAAGATCTGATGCTTTTGCTTGTTTCAAGATACAAAAGCTCACTGTGAGCTCAGGTGCTTACAGGTTTATGCAATGAATACAGGGAGTACTGTCCTGTACAGCTCCCCTTGCTCATGGCCTTGTTACAGCACAAGAGCATCCACACAGAACACTTGCAGAATTCCTGCACTTGTGTAAGTACGCTGACAAGCAAATAGCATTATATTTTTGCATAGACAACTCCTACAGTAGTCAAAAACCAAATGTTCAAACTGGAAAGAACTCCAGAATATGAATACCACTGAACATAAGAAATTGCTTCTGCTTCTTGAAACATACAATGTTTGGCTTTAATATTGCTTTCTACATCTGTTTCCTCGACTTTGTATGCTCATGCCTTACCTTTTTTTTTTTCATTAAATTCTGTACAGTAGTGTAGAAGAGAGAATCATTTGGTCCTTTGGCTGAGAAAGAAATGCAAGGTTGGAGAGGCTGTCCATGTGCAATGCTGTCAACTGAAATGCCAAGGCACATATACAGGGGTGGGATTTAGGCTTAAACTCATGAGTAATGATGCTGTTATCTAGTCATGCACAAGCTCAAAAAGGCCTGATACTGATAAAAGCTTAGAAGGAGTGTGAAAGTATGTGGGGAAGGAAGAAGAAGAAGGAAGACATTACATTTTCTATAAATCAGAGATCAAGAAAAAAATGCTGCAAAGAATGGGAACTTTAAAGCTACAGTACACTTAGTATCAAGGGAACCATCAGAGATGGTGAGGACATTGTAAGTGAACTGATAGCTGTTGTTTGTAGCATAAAGTTAATTACGGAATGGAACATCTGCCCTAAAACTGATGAAACTGCCCTGTTGGCAGATGTACCATATCCAAGTAACCTCCCTTGAACAGCTTTCTTTTAGGGACTGCAGAGCATCCCCAGATTAGGTGTGTAGCAATGGTGTCACTAAAATTTTGATGACCCAATTGAAGCCAAAGCAGAGATCTTGCTGCCATGTGGGAACTTGCAAGTTCAAGGGTCTGTGTAATCAAAGCTGAGCTGCAGCCAGGAGGGGAGGAAACTGGGCTCTGCTCTAGCATTGCACTGCCAGCCAGCTAAGGACAAAGTTCCCAAGCAGCTGCTCTTGTGTAAGATGTCTGGGTTTTGGCAGCTTTAGATGCAAAAAATGTTTGTAGTTTGTTTCTGGGCCAAGAGATAAGGCGAACAAGAAAAAAACGGAATTAACCTTTTATTAGAGAGATGAATCATTACTAGTCCATGAGGCTGCTAAAGGGGCTTTTCTGGACTCAGCGTCTGGGTATTAATACAAGGTGGAGTACACAGGATCATATCATCAGGCACACTAGCTAAGCAGGATGAATTGAAGCATGAGTTGGGATGTGTGTAAGGCTCTCAAGGGAGGTGCACAGGAGTGGCTCTTTCCATGACAGAAATGAATGACAACAATTTTGGAGCACATTTTTTCATGGGAAGATATGGGAGCTAAGTCTGTTCAGTGAGGACTGAATTTGGATTTGGCCAACAAGAGGAGTGTGGAGTTGGAAAAATTTGGCCTTGAAAGCAGAATGGTATTCAGACACCACCAGGGAACTGAGGTGAGCTAACTGCCGGAAGGATTCTGCGTATGGCACTGCACCAAGAAGTGCAGAAAATAGACCTGGCCTGGCATGTCACACATCTCTGCCCTGTCATAAAAGAGTGTCCTAATCCATTACTGTCCTTTGCTGAGTGCTAGCTGAGTGTGATACTGGACATTGAAAAGTCATGGGAACATCCCTGTTGCATGTTCAGTTTACCATTTACTCCAGTTCTGGAAGAGGAGCCAAAACACAGGCAAAACTCAGAGAGCTAGATGAAGGAGTTTGGTCCCATTTAGTGTTCAGAAGAGAATGGAGAGTTAGCTTTACTTTCAGGTACTCAGGTGTTTCTAAAGAGGCAACTTCTCACTTTTGCACTGTCAGCTTTTTTTGCAATGTCAGCTGAGGGAATACATGTGTACAACACTTGTGCACAACACTTGTGCTGCCACTGTGTTAACTGGGCTAGTAATCTCATCTGGAAAACCTGTGGCTGTAAATAACCACTCAAACAGCATAAGAATAACAACCATGAATGGACTATTTGACATTATGCCTATGTATGCATGTGTCTGTGTGCGTGGTGAATGAATACAAGATGTTCCTACAGATTCTTGTAAACGGAAATTTGAAAGTGGAATTGAAAGAGGTGGAATTTACTTTGTGCTGCATGACAGTAACAGAAATGCTGTGCAGCCAGATTGTTTTTCCATAAGTCTTTGCTACAGACTGGTATTGGTCTCACTATATTAGTAAGATTATTCTTGCTGGTGACTGTCCATACCAAACTGATGATTCATTAAAGAGCAGTGGTTTTAATCAATAAGTGTTTGTCTGTCCATCATGTTGATTTTATTCTCCCCATCATATCTAGTTTCATTGTGTAAAGATCTTAAGATGAATGAGCTCCAACATCAAAATAAGATATCAGAAGAATATTTAAAAGTTAGCATCTTTTATGTGGATTTGGAGCTCTTAGACACTTGTTAAATTTAAGAGTTAAAAGAGAACAGCTTTGGCTGATGATGCAATGCAATGTTGGGATTGCAAGAAAAGAAGATCCCAGCAGAAGGCCAGCACAGCGCACAGATGTGTCAGATGAGACTGCATTCCACACACCAGAAGTCACCATCTCTTCACCAAGCCATCAGCAGCATAGACTCAGACTCCCTTACATTTGAAATCTTTCAGACACAGCAGAAGAAATTTGTGTCATTGCAAGTAAACTTAGCCTACTGCTAAAAAGCCAGGAGGTACCCTGCAAAACACCCTCATTTTAATAATAAGCTACAGTACTCATTGTTCCTTCACCTGGAATCATTTTCCCCCAGTAAGTGAAGAACAAAATACATTCTTTGGTTCATTTCAGCATGTTCTAATGGGGTAAGGGAATTATTCTGTGATGTAATGGTTACTTTCCTGACTGTCTTGTTCTTTTGGGAATACACTCAGGAAAGAGAACCCATGAAAGACTCTTCAGCCACAACAAGTAACAGTCACAGAATCACAGACTAATTCAGGCTGGAAGGCATCCCTGAGGCCATCTGACCAAGCTACCTGCTTACAGCAGGGCTAACTTCAAAGATGGGTGGGGTTGCTCAAGGCTTTGACCAGCTGAGTTTTGAAAATCTCCCAGGACTGCGACTTGACAGCCTCTCTGCCCTGTTCCAGTGCAGTGTCACTTTCAGGAGGAAATGTTCTTTTTTATAGATATTCAGTTACAGTTTGTCCTACTGCAAACTGTATGCTTTGCCTCTTATACCTTTCCTGGTGCATGTCTGAGAAGAATCTGGCTCTGTTCGCTCTGTAGCTGCCCTACTGTCAGTGGAAGATGGCAGTAAGCTTTTCTATTCCCCTTCTCCTTTTTAGGCTAAATAAACCTCATTCTCTCAGTGTGTTCTCCCATGTCATGGGACTTGAGGTCCTCTGCTGGACTTCCCCCTGTGAGATGGACACAGTTCTCCAAATGCAGACTCATAAGTACCCAACTGTCCTACTTGCAAGGTTCTTCCTAAGAAACATATTCCTTCTTGCCTTCTTGGAGAAGGGTGTGTGTCTTAGTTTGAAGGGAAACTAAGATATTTTATTGGCCAAGAAATAAAATAATCCCTCTTCTTAAATTTAGAAAC
>JAWWEW010000112.1:29346300-29410660 GCA_035583185.1 Anabacerthia variegaticeps | reverse complement strand
ACCTGAAAAGCTTAACATTATTGTAGATTTTTGGAATGGCACCTTGGTATCTAACATCTGGAGGAGACACTCCCCCCCCCCCCCCCAAATAATTGCATTGGCTCTGTACCACCCTTCTTAAAAGCATATCTGATTGTGAGATAAAAATAATTAGTGTTCACAAATTGTAGGAACGTCTACCAGGCCTGCTGACAGTGCAGCCTTAATGTCGATGGAGGTAGTCTGGAGAGAGTGGAGGGCTGGGCACTGTGGACTATGAGGAGGAGGATAGTTTGACCTTCAAATGCAGACTCATGAACGGTTGAGGTTGGGAGAGATGGATGAGGTCGGACATCACCTGGTCTAACTCCTCTGCTCAAGCAGAGCCACCTAGAGATGGCCTTTGAGTATCTTCAACGATGGAGACTCTATCAGCTCTCCAGGCAATATGTGCCAGTTCTTGGCTCATAGTGAAAAAGCGTTTCCTGGTGTTTCAGTTTGTGCCCACAACTCCTTGTCCTGTCACAGGACACCCCTGAAAAGGAGCCAGGCTCCATCCTCTTCACACCTTCCCTGTAGATATCTATGTACAACGAGGAGAACCCCCTGAGCCTTCTCTAGGCTAAACAGTCTCAGCTCCAAACTGAGTTGTAGGATAAGATTTCATCAGCCAACCACTGCAATAAAAATGACAACCTGGATTTGTTTTCAAGCCACAGACCATCATGGAAAAAGGGCTTTTTCATTCTAGTCCAGGGACTTCAAAATACTGTGGTCAACTAAACAAAAAGTGTGCAGTTCTGAGCAGTCTGTACTATGTTGCTGTAACATCCTGTTACGTACTTCTGGACACATCTCTCCCCAAGGGGTAAACATCTCTTTTGGACTAGGGGAGGTAGAGAGGGGCCTATTTTCTTGCTTCAAGGGATTGATTTCCTGGGAAACTGTATAAAGGTCAGAAGCATATTATGCTCTATGTGATTGAGAAAAAGACTCTGGAGATTGATGTTACATAAATATTTACAACTACCATTACTAACCAAACCTGTTTCCAATCCCTGCTCCTCCCAAGGAAAAAAACAGGAAAATAAGAAAAAAATGACTTGTGAAGAATGGCAGTGAAAGTCTAACTTGAACTCAGTAATGAAAACTGCACACTTATTGGAACAGGAAGAGACATTAAATAAAAAAAAAAACAACAAAACAAAAACACATCAAGGAGCATCAGTAATTTTCCAATGCAGATTAGAGACGACTGTAAGTCAGCTGTGACAAGAACGGTAACAGCACCATGCTTTTGTTTTCTTTATTTTACCCTCGAGAAGATAACCTTTCATATTTTGGTATAATAGACACATTGATGATGTTTTTTTGCGATGTTGCAAAACTCCACTTTTTTCTCATCCCTCTGGGAACAAATTAATCCATGTCATTTAACCACGACACAGTTTTATAAGGAACAGAATGACTAGAGGCACAGCAGCTTTTTGGGACTCAGATACAATTATATCTCTTGTCCATATCAAAAGCTAGCTGAGGAACTGTCAAAAAAAAGGACATTCATAAGTGACATCATGCTAATTCAGTGTCAGAGAACCCAGGCAGAAGTGGTATTTGGCTCACTTATTTCATATTTTTTAAGGTGATCCAAGACTCAAGCAAGCAACTTGCAGTTCTGGAGGTACACGTGGCTTGCAAGCAGTTCAGGTGTGCCACCCGTGCTGTATCAGGCAGTGCATGGCAGGACTGTGCTGGTGGTGGGCTGCTGGGTAACACAACAGCATGGCTGCAGAAGGAAAGGAATCATAAAAGATTGCTGGGGCAGATAACAACCCATCTTGCGACCCAGCCACATGCTTAGGTCTGCAGCTGAACCCTGACAGAGTGGAAACACTGAGACCTATGAGGAATTTACTGGTTTGTTTTTTTTTTTTTTTTTTCCTTTTTACAGTTACGCCTTTTACCTCTCCAAAGTAAGGCACACAACTCTGTTTGCACTTCAGTAGAACCAGGGTGCCCAAACGTTAAGGCACTTTTGAAAACCCCATCCACAAACTAAAAATACATGGGAATATGAATTAAATGAGATTACTGCAACAGACATTCACATTCAAAAGAAGAAAGTCTCGAGATAAGCCTTCTCATCAAAGAGCAGAGTTGGCAGAAAACCCCACAGTCTCTGACATTTCAAGTTGAAGGTGAAGTAGATTTAGCATAGTCATTCCTGTTCTTCAACAGTAGAAACTTCTACTATTTTTAGGACATCTGGATTTATTTTGCATTTGTATGATCTGGGATGTTCACTGTCCCCCTTTCTTATCTTTGCTGCCCATTCAAACAGTATTTGAGAGAATATTTACTACTATGTAATCAGCAAAAGGTTGACAGACTAAATTTCATCCAGCTGATTTCTTTCCTGTATTTTCTCCTGTAAACAATTCCACCACATATCAACACTCAGACTGGCCTGTATGGGGAAACATTTTTGCCACAATATATGTTTCAGAGCTTGTGTTCCTGAAGACTGGAAACTTTTCATTCACTACATTTCTGTGAATATAGCTATGGATATTTCTAATTCCCAAGTCCCATATTCCAATGGACTGTGTTTTCAGTCTTTTCCATCTTTTCTCTACCATTAATGTGTAATCTTGGTTCAATGCAAAAACTGAAGCCTCACCCAAAAGCTTCATTCTGGTTTGCTGCTATGGTCAAGTTAAGGCTCTAGGATACAAGTAGTGCAACAGGAATAAGAAAACAAGAAGACTAGATGTCAAAATACAAATGACAGCATGAGTTAGACTCTGTTGTGCTTTTATCAATGGCATAATATATAAAAAGATTTTTGAGAATTTAATGGAATTAGAAAAAACAAAACAGTTCTGTTTCATGACTGACACAAAGGCCAGATAAGCAGGTCTGGCATTCCACAGATCAGACAGTTGTGATTATATTAAAGATGTTAGATAGAACTGGTACACCATTTATGATATGAGAAGTTCATCAAAATAGCATCTCTTGATCGCCACTGAAGATACTTCAGTCTGTTTCTAGATTAAAGTAGCCTTTGTTAACATTGGCCACAGGATAGTGTTGGAATGACCGACAGTAAAAACTGATTCTAGTCCTCTTTTGACTTTCCACATGTGACAAAATAAAAATCAACCTAAATGAACTGTCACATTTAGCTGATGACATTTGGTCTACATAATACTTAAAAAAAGATGAACTTACACAAGTTCTGAAGTAAGGAATAGCCAACCTAGTCTCTTTTTAATGTTAGTGAACCACTGACATAGAATTGCCTTTTAAAGAAAATTGAATGACCTGTTTCTATTAGACACCTCAACAAGCTCTGTCTCATTGCCATCCACATACTAATGATCAGAGAGCAAAAACTTGTTACCACCTTTTACAGGCACAAATATATAGATGATGATGCACATTTGCTGTGACTGACAGATAGCTTGAAACAGTCCTTTTCTTTAAGTCTTTTAGCAACATGCTGTTTGTTTCTTTCATTAAATGGCACTTGCTCTTCTAACTGTGGCATTTGAAAAATGCCACAGACTGGCAGACACAGCAACTAGAGGCTGCTAGAACTTTGCAGGCAAAGAAAAGGACAACAGCTGATGTTGTAAATGGATGTCAAAGGTTACCTCATATCTTGAGGTGGGAGGGTACATAGTATCTCCATAAAACTACTTTTCGCTCAGAGTCCTGTTAGTTATTCTTGGTGGTGCTGGAAGTGAAACATTCTGTTGTCATTGCTCAATGCAGAATAGAAGCATTTCAAGCTCAATAGGCAAGCTTTCATTCCACGTGAAGGTCAGGGGAGCTCCGTTCCCTCATTTCTAAATGGTGCATCTCTGGTGCACTAAAACCTGCAGGACACCAAGGGTATATTTCTTCCCTAGTGGGCTTCTGCAGGAGGTGTGTAGGTGTGAGATTCATCTGGTCCTTTTGTTTTTGTATCTTTGTCATTGCAGGTCTCCACATTGTGAAGCCCTGTCATACTATTTTTATTACCATCCGTTAAGTCTTCTGCCATCTCTGTGCTCTTGTTGCATTGACAGAAGTCACTGGAGCTCTCCAGAAGGTTGATGCAAAATTTGATGACCAGTGCTAGCCAGGCCATCCCAAAGAGGATCCACAGAGAGATTACATTCTTGTACCACCTTGGATAGGTGCGATCTGGGTTCATACCTAGAACAAAATCACCCAAAACATTTCTAGATTGGATCAAGAGTGCCTCAAAGGAGACAACAAATGTAAAAGCAAAGACAGTTGGAATATCATTAAATATTACTGATTTCTACATAGAACACAAGTACACCATCTACTTAGCATGTGAACAGAAATTGTATGCAAGCCTGGCATGCTACCAACAGCCTACTATTCCCTAAGAATGACAAAGATTACCCATAAGAAAGAAAATTAAATCCCAAATTACATCTATGACAAAGTGAAATTATTCACATTTAAGCACACAGTTTCATGTGATATCCCCCAGAATTTCCTTGGCCCAGAACAGTACCAGAAGCACCTCTGGAGATCATTTCTTGCTAAAGCAGGTTCACCTAGAGCAAGTTGCACAGGATTGCGTCCAGGTAGGTTTTGAGCATCTTCAGAGAAGGAGACTTCACAACTCCTCTGGGCAGTCTGTGCCAGTGCTCAAAATAAAGGTTTTCCTCATGTTCAAATGTATTTCAGTTTGGGCCCATTGCCCCTTGACATTACTGAAATGAGTTCTATCCCATCTTCTTGATGTCCACCCTCAACATATTTGTATGCATTGATAAGATCTCCTCTCAGTCCTCCTCTCCAGGCTTAGCAGCCCCAGCTCACTCAGCCTTTCTTTTTAAGAGAGATGCTCCAGTCCCTTCCTCATCTTTGTAGCCTTCTGCTGGACCCACTCCAGGAGCTCCATGTCTCTCTTGTACTGAGGAGCTCAGAACTGCACACAGCACTTCAATGTAGTCTCGTTAGTGCTGAGTAGAGGGCAGGATCGCCTCCCTCCACCTGCTGCCAATGCTCTTACTTACACACCCCAGGATACCATCAGTCTTCTTGGCCACAAGGGCACACTGCTGGCTCATGGACAGCTTGTTGTCCACCACGACTCCCAGGCCCTTTTCTGTAGAGCTGCTTTTCAGCATGTCAGCTAACCCCTCCAGTTTTGTATCACACTGTTGAGGAAACAGTGCGACGGTCACTTGAACCTTTTAAGTTGAGACATAAACTACATGTATCAGATTGTCAGACCAAAATTGTTTGGCCACTCCTACCACAGGACACTGACACATTCAGTTATTCCCATACTGAACTAGCATATCTATGGCAGTATTCCAGTTACAAAGGTACTACACAGGTGAAGGTACACCTGGAAGAGGGGGATATACCAAATTCATTACCAGAAACTGAGAGAAGTAAAGCTGCTGCTGCACAGAATTCAGCATCATCTATAAAATCAACCCAGGAAAATGCTGAACTGACCTAACTTTTGTTAAGCTTCATCTGGCTACCCTTACAGAAGCTAACTTGAGCCCAGCTTATTTATGTGTGCCTACACAAGCTCTAATCATAACTTTGATGCATTATAGACAAGTCCTGAAGTAACTGCCACAAAGTTGTCAAAGCATCAATCAAGTGCTATGAAAAAAAGAAAACAGAGAATTCCATAATAAGATGTTTTAGTCTTTCTGTCTCTCAGGGATTCAAGGGTGCATGTGTTTCTATAATCAATTTGTTTTTAATGAGAAACTCTTTATCAAAAAGGTGTGCCCTGGGTTTCAGCAAATGCAACGGGTGTGGGTCCAATCCCATTTCCTCTGGCAAAGGGTTTTGGCACCCAGAACTAGGCTGTGCCTGGTGCCTGACAGTCTACACCTAAGTGACTTAAGCTGCCTTTTAGAAAGCAGTTGTCTAGGGTTTTGACAGAAGAAACAGTCACTTTCTGTTAATGGTGATGCACAGTAGCATCTGCTTAAAACTAATCACTGTTGATGCATTGGAGTGCAATAACTGTACCATTAAAAACACAGCACTCAAGCCTGGTGGTGTAGCCATTCAGGGGACAGGCCACTTGAATGCTGAAAGACTACTCATTGACTGGGAAACAACTTCTTTCTTCCACAGGTGGCATTGCTATCGCAGAAGTCACATCTTATCCAATCTGTCAGATGCCTACCACAACATACTTATCATCAGGTTTGTGGACTGCCAGTGGGGAGCTTCACAGGCCACGCATTTGCCTTTGCTGTTTAGGAGGTGAAAGCAACGAAATGTGAAGTACTCACCAATCACATAATCTCCAAATCCTATAGTGCTGAGGGTAATGAAGGAATAGTAGAAGCCTTCTTCATAAGACCAGCCTTCTTTGTCAGAGAATAACAAGGGAGGTAGCAGGAGGAACAGTAGCAAGCCAGTTACCAGTGCAAAGGTCTTCATCAGGAGGGAAGCTTTATTCTTGTAAAACAAGAAGGAAAAACAAACAAAGGAAAAAAGCTTATGAAGAACTCCACAAAAGCTTACAAACATTTATTACATTTCATTATAATAAATGGTGTGGATCTCTCAGTGTGTTGGTTTACATGGGATAGTTATTTTCTTCATAGTAGCTAGTATGGGGCTATGCTTTATATTTGTGCTGAAAACAGAATTGGTAATACAGTTATATTCTCATTATTGTTGAGTGGTGCTTGCACCGTGTTAAGGCCTTTTTTGCTTCTCATCCCACCCCACAAGTGAGTAGGAGGGGTATGCAGGAATTTGGGAGGGAACACAGCCAGGACAGCTGACCCCAAATGACCAAAGGGATATTCTATTCCATATAGTGCCACGCTCAACACATAGAGCTCGGGGAAGAGGGGGATGGTCAGAGTGACAGCATTTGTCTTCCCAAGTAAACATTACACATGATGGAGCTCTACTTTCCTGGGGATGGCTGAACACCTGCCAGCTGATGGAAAGTGGTGAATAAATATCTTTCTTTTGCTTTACTTGGATGTACACCTTTTGCTAAATCTATCAAACTCTCTTTATTTCAACCCATGAGATTTTTTACTTTTACCCTTCTGATTTTCTTCCCCATCCCACTGGGAGGGAGCAAGCAAGCGACTGCATGGTGCTTAGCTGCTAACTGGGGTTAAATGTTGACATCCAGTCAACACAAACTAGACACCACCTTCATGAATCCTAAATTCATGCCAGTTTAAAGCCTATTCCACAAATGTTCCCATATAACTTACACTTGCAATTCTAGCTATGACTGATGATAAACAAATCAGATAGTCCAGGACCGTGCATGGCTCTCATACTTTAGCATTTCTGTTGCTGTAGGGGAAGTCATTCATCACAGAATTTCCCTCAATTAATAAACAACCTTATCTGACACCTCATAGGGCTGTCATAAACTAAATTTATTTGCTTCCAGTTATTCCTGAATAGTATTGCCTTTTTGGCCAAATAGGTAGGCAGGGTGTCCTTGTTAGTCAGAGGATCTCAAATACCTGAACAACGTCCTCTATCTTTTCTTTCCTTGAGATACACTCATCCACATTGCTTACCTGCCAATGAAATGCTTCCTCTAGGCGATGGGCACAACGCTGAACCCCAAGCAGCATCAGCTGCCCAATTTCATTCAGAAGTACCAGGTTCAAGGGGATCCCAAAAAGTGCAAACACAATGCAGAAGATTCGACCCACCGCAGTGCTGGGGCTCAGGTTCCCATAGCCTAGGCAGGGAAATGATGAGGCATTAAATCTAAAATATTCTCTGCTGGCCCTTGTTCCCCAGGGGTGAACCTCCATCTTCTACAGAAGTTAGGCGAGAAGGTCACTGCTCCAAAAGGACCTTTTTTTTTTATAAATAACTGTAAGTTACATCTATTGTTTGTCATATCCTATTGTGGGCTGGAAAATAACATTTCTTTCCCTGCCAATTTTGCTTAGTTCCTTTTCCATTTACCAGTGAATTTCCTCTCCCCTACCCACTGTCCTGATTGGGATCTGACGTAAATGCAAACCTTCCGTTTAGCTCAATTTTTGTAAGCATTGTTGGCATGGGCTTTGCTGATAAATGGATCCTGCATGGCTGTCAGGTGGTCTCTGAATCACAACAATAGTGTTTTAATTAAAACAACCACCCTTTTCTACCTTTGTCCCACAGTACTAGTGAACTTAACACTGTCTCCCTGCTTATACTCCTCATTTGTGCCAAAAGTACCAAATACACCTTAAGTTGTCAAAATGATTGTCTAGAGTCATTAAACCTGGAGAAATTATATTTAACCTGCATAAAATACTTCAATTTCAGACCTTAAAAAAGCCCAAACCATTAACATTTTAAATTCTGTCTTTGTCTTCTGATCATGTGAACTGGTCTAACAAAAGGTTCTGCCTTGCAAGCACAGCCTTGGCATGTATCCTTAAACCATTATGCCTTCAAAATCACTGCTT
The DNA here is from genome assembly GCA_035583185.1 of Anabacerthia variegaticeps. Lineage (NCBI taxonomy): Eukaryota > Metazoa > Chordata > Aves > Passeriformes > Furnariidae > Anabacerthia > Anabacerthia variegaticeps. The sequence continues at coordinate 29,402,222 of JAWWEW010000112.1, read as the reverse complement.
CAACACTTGTCTTTGTTCCTCACACTTTCTTTTTACAATGTCCCGTAAATTTGCAGACTTGCACTTCTTTAGTTTCAAGTGTTTTATGCCACAGGGAAAGTCAGATTTAACTACGGTTTATTTCACAGGATGCTTTCTAAGTAAGGGGAAGAAATAGCACACCACGAGCACTTCAACAGTGATTTAGCCAGTCAGAGATCTGTGGCTCTGACTACATTTCAAAATCACCTCTGCTCATTAGAGATTGGTGTAGGTCCACATGCAAGATTATCTCTTCACCACAAACAGTGCTATCCCCTCCTGTCAACACCCAATGTCAGCACAGGGCAAGAACAGATGCCTTGCTACCTGCTTTAAGTGGTGTAGCCCCAGGGCAAGTGAGCAGTGCCCAGCAGGGAGAGGTTCCAGGGCTGGGCTCTGTACCCCAGATAAGCAAGAGCGCAAACACCTGTGGTTAACCAGATAGAGTGCCATTCCTTCACTAACCTCTGTCACATGCCAGCTGCAATAAGCCACTGACCAACAATGTAAAGTGTGTGTAACTCTGAGCTGGATATATCTACACGTCCTGCACCAAGTTCTGTGCTAACACAAGTCTCTCACCATAGGCAACTCTGCAGTTAATTGTGCATGTGCACCAGCAAAATATACCCAGAGAAAGGTCTGGGGACAAACTATTTCTAAGTATGTACCCCCACATATTTAAAGCCTTACTATATGGAGGACTTTCCCTCCAATAGTTTTAGACTTGAATGACTTGTGAGCCCCTGAGTTCAATGCATATGATAACATGTAAAATACCTCCAATGCAGTCCCAGCAGCCTGTCCCACAGAAAGAACTGGATGCTGTTACATAACTAGAGATTGTTTTGAAATGCAGTCAAAGAAAGGGGCTAAATTAGGACTTCATTCCAACGCTATGTTCTTTGCTTGTGAGCAGCTTTGTAATGTTTATGCACTTTTCCCCACATGTAAGCGCTAATTTCTGCCAGCTTCACTATTTCTAGACTAACAAGTGCAGTAAAATGAGACATGAAAGCAAGTACATCTGGTAGAGAATCCCATCTAAGTGAATTAACGGGATATGTACCTGGTGTGATGCATTCACAATGGCTATGCCACATTTCAATGCATTAGTTACAGCTTTTCACTTTTGTGGAGTTTGGGTGTTTTGTGGACTGATCTGACCCTAAGAGAAAGTGCTGGGTGGGGGGCATTTACCATGAGGCTGGAGTCTGAACATGAGTCACATACACTTACGGTAGCAATTCCTAAGGTGGTTTCCCCCATTCCCTTTCCCCTTCTTTTCCTTCTATATCAAGTTTAAAGACCGTGTATTGTCTTGGGCAGTTCCTTTTACTACAGCTTTCCAAGTTGATCAGTATCTGAAGAAAAACATCAGATAAGAGAAGGAAGGCCCATGATCTCAGGTCACTGTGTGAAGTACAGCAGCCTCCAGAATTTTGGGGATGTCACATAGTCTTGACTGGAGAGCACTGAAGATTAAGTTGTACATTACACTTAGAGTGGAAAATTCAATAATGTAAGAAGGCCTAATGTGCACAGTAAGCCCAGCAATCCAAATACCAGACCTGCTTTCCTTTTGATTTCTCTGGTTTCCTTTTCCCTTGGGCTCAGCAACGCATACAATTTTCTGAAACTCAATAAGCAGTTGCTGCACATATGCAAAAAAAAGCCACATCCCATTAGCTTTTTATATAGGATAAAAAGTTTAATCAAATAGCACAGGAGATTTCAGATTATGCAAAATGGCCGCAAATTTACTCCTGACTGATGACATCCACTTGCCTTTGCATCAGACAAATAGATGCCAGCCTAGCTGTATATAAACCTCAATTGTTACAAAACTCAGGCAGAAATGGCTAAATAGGACATATTCTCTCCAGTAAATAGAATGTCATCTGTCTTACACCATTGTGGGCTATACATTAGAAGATCTGAACCAAACTCAGACACTAAAACTACACTGGCAGTTGTGACACATCCCTCACAAGCCTGCTGCTGGGATGTCACCAGGTACATGTCTGATCCCAGAGACACTGAGGGATGGTCACCAAAAACTGCACAGACATAGAAAATGTGTTTTCACTGAAGCAGCTGAATTAACCACACATATAGCACATCTCATTTTGAAATAAAAAAATAATTAAGCTTCTTCAGAAGAAGCAAAACAAAAATGGTTTTCTTCCTATCCACGTGCTTTAACTCATGTGCTTTTGTTACACAGGATTTTTTCCCTGATTTCTCATTACATTCCCTCACATATGGGCTTCAGAAGCTCTGTGGACTTATTAAGATAAGACTTATTAGTAAAAGATCTTTTCATTCACAAGACAATATCCTACTTGCAGTAGGATATTCAGTTCAACTGAGGCAACTGCAGCTTCCTGCTACCCACGATGAGAGGTTTGTTTGGCTCCCGTTCTCACTGACCAGATGTAAAGCAATAGTTTCAGCAAAGAGTGTTTAGAACAAAAACTAAGTGCCTTTCACAGGCTGAAAAACATCTGCAAGTTTACAAAAAAAATCGTATCTGGGAAAAAATTAAATTAAAAAATCCCCAAAAAAACAAACATACAAAACACTGGAGGAAGTGTTGCTTCTCTATCCTGTAACTTTATCAGGAGTTTTAGCATTCAAACACATTTTTAGGGAGATTTGGTTTAATTCTTTCTCCTACCTGAGAATATACAAGCCATCACTTTCTACAGGAATTACCTAATCCGAAATTTACAGATTGCACTTGTTGACAGTATTTTGCTTTGAACACCTAGACACTCATCTAAGCCTAGGAGCCAGATGTCTTGAGTAACACCTGAGTGTCTGACCCACATGGCCACTGGAGAACTCAGTGAGGGGTGGAATTACTTTATTTTGCATTAGACATTTAAATACTCAAGTAGAAATGCATCACCTGGCATTTGGGGTGATCTCCAGCGAGCCACATTCCTCTTCTCCCAGGCAACAAAGGAAGTTATACTCTCAAACCACCTAGCTCCTTCCACCACCAGCTCCTCTAACACTTTTCAGAAGATCTAAACCTTTCTTTCCCTTGTGGTTTTTACAAGTAATCTGAATTTTTTAATCTGGAATAAGTGAAAGGTTTTGATAATGAAAAATGCAAGTGTTTCACTGAGAAAAAAATAAAAGTATGCAACTTCCCTTTAGATGAAAAAGATGTCTTTGTATAATTCAAAGTGGAAAAATACACAAACCAACCTCCTGATCACTCACACAGCCTCATGTTTGTCTGATTCCTGAAAATGTGAGCTGGAAGGTGTGCCTGATAAAGCCCCCATTTGCCTGGTCTGACCTCATAGCTGACTGCTTTAAGCAGACAGTTGCACCAGAAACCTTCTGAAGTACTGGGAAGCCTGAATTATCATATGCGCTTACAAGCATCAGGATTTTCAGAGGTCATTTGGTACCAGCTACACTCAACTGCAGATCAGCAAGTCAGGGGTTCCTATTCTCTCACATACTTTGATTGTCTCCATGAGAATAACTATATAAAACAAAATAACATGCTTGGCTTCCTAAGCTTCTTGAGAGATTTCACATTATACCCACGAAGTCTGCTCTAAGTTCAGGAACACTTGTCTGCTGGATACAGACACCGAGCTCAGGACACCTGGCATGGAAAGTCAGTTATTTCCATTCATCCATCCATGGAAGATGACCTAGTTCTGGTAGAGACAGAACTAGGACAGGGAAGCTCCAAGCAGCCACATTGCTTGCATTGGTTTCTCAGTTTTATGATTAGAACAAACCAAGAAGAAATTAAATTAATTTAAATTAATTTAAAGAATACTTTAACTGAATTTCCCAATAGACTATCAGCCAGCTATGGGCAGGAACCTGGCCATTTCTCAGCAGCTCCACCACACACTGGGCAGCGCTACAGAGAGTCAAGAGTCTTCATGAAACCCTTGCTGGCCCAAAGCACTGCCCTGAACTTGCTGCTGTTTTTTTCTCCCCCATAGGAATCATCTGTGGCAACTACTGATGGTCTGAAACAATGTGCTTAATACCACTACTCACTCAATAGCCTGCTCCCTGACTCTTTGCTGTCCCTCAAACCTTTGGGGCATTGCTTTTAGGAGCTATTATACTATGATAACCAGAGATGGAAAGGACGGGAAGGTCTTGCCCTTCCTTTTCTCATGGTGAGACGGCTTACTTTGCCACATTTTATATTTAAAAAAGGGCCTTTGAAATTCATATAGATGAATACTTAGCTTTGCAGCAGAAAATGGTAATGCAGCACTAGGCAATGGCATCCATCCACACAATATAAAGGGAGACGTTCAGGCAAGAGAGGACAGTACTCTCCCATCTCCTCTTAGGCTAGCACAGACATCAGCCTCAACACAAAGTCTTTCCCCAGCACCTTCTTTGAAATTACACCACCCTGTGGTCGTTTGACTTCAGAAACTTTCATCTTGTGCCTCACTCTGAACATGCTTTGACCTCTGCCCTGTTAGTCCAAACTAACTAGGAGGAGAGTAAACACAAAAAGGATAGACCTTGTGTCGGCAAGGGATAAAGAAGTCTGAGAGATAAAACCAGCAGCTTCTCTTTCTTTAATCATGTTTAGTGCTATGTCTCTAAAGGAACTCTGGAGATGACCCTTCAAGGCATTGAAAGGAGAGTTCCTATGGAAAAATCTGCAGAAAATGAGATAACAAAAAATCTGGGATGATATGATGTTAAAGACAGCAACGAAGAAAGCACAGAAGCCTAACAGTGAAGAGAAGGAATCATCAGGCAGCCAGGGTTGTCTAAACCACATGATCAAAAGTTATAAATGCAGTTTCATTCAAATTCTGAGACTGGCCAAAAAGTACATAAGCTTTGGGGCCCATTAAACAACAGCTTTCGGTTCACACACATCTGTTCTTTAAACCTTTGGGACTAGGGTACACAATTTGCCCAGCCTGCAGGTTAGAACTTGCTTTGTTTTTTAAGCAAAATTTGCATGCTGCTTTTAATTACTAGTGGAACTAGATGATGCTCATTTAAATGAAAGAAGGAAGGGTACAGCGCAGAAGATGCTGCAACAGGAGACATGGGGATTCAAACTCTACCAGTGGGGAACGAAGCTAATGCTCCTCAGCTGGTGTTAATGGGGAAAGCATCCCTTCCTGTATGTCAGTGAGACAACATTCTGGTAAGGACTTGAGAAACACATCAAGCCTTCTAAGGGGGGATAAAACACTGAAAGCAATCACAGAAGCTGACAGAATGGAAAGAGTATCTCAAAGGAAAGTGATGGAGGTAAAATTGATAATGGTTTTGCCAGCGTTGTCCAAGAAGACTAAGGAAAAAAGCCACAGACATTATATTGTGTAAGAGGCCAGCAAAACATGAATAGCATTAGTGGCAAAGAAAGAATATGGAAGAGGCAAACAGGCCAAAGAAGGACTTGCAGCAGCTGGAATACATGGAATAGAGTCCATCCCGATTTTTCAAAATCTTTATATAATGCCCCTAAATTCCTGAGAATCTCTTTTCTCCATTATCATCTTACCTCTACTCTTTATGAACTCATTTGCCTTGGGTTTTAACTTAATTATTTAATCTTGTGAAGCTGGACCTGGTTTCATTGGTTCCATAATCACAGCCTGGGATAAACTCTTCCTTGTCATATAAAACACTAAAACCTCAACAAGTCCTCAAGAAACCTTCTCAACTGTCATGTACCCCACTGCCATGCCTTATAGGTGAAGTTACCTATCGTGACTCACCCCTGTGAACTTCACTGAGTTCTTTGGGAAGGAGCTTGTCTCTTTACTTAACATCACAAATTGTCCCTTTCAGTCATGCAGCCTTGTCTTCAATGAAGCTGAATTAGCCACTATCTCAAGACTTTGCATGAAAAGAGATTACGATAACAGACTCAAGGTGAGGGCTCTGTGAAACCATCTGTAGTTTTCTTTTATACAGTATGCTATTATCAACTGTGTTAAGACACTAACCTATATGCAATTAACAATTTAACTTGAAAAAGAATGAAGGGTCCAGTTGTCCGAAGTCCTCTGCATAGAAGTGACTTTGACAGCATTCTCAACAACACAATTGAAAAATCATGATCAGCTTTAAAATTAGGATATAGAGAGCTGTAATATTTGGTTCTTTTCAAATGCCTCTGCTCTCAAGTCAGTCCTGTTGTGCCCTGACCCATTCTTCCTTCCCCAGCCATCAGCGCAAGGAATTTACTTAAAGAAAGACAGGGAGAAAATAAATTTAAAAAAAAATAAAAAAATAGGGAGAAGAAAAAAAAAAAAAAGTAGCTTAGCAGCCAGAAATGCTTTGTCTTGATCTTTGCCAACATTATAAATTCCCCTTGTATTTTAACATGATAAATTTGATTCTTCCTGAATATCATTAACTTACATTGCTTGTTTTAAAACAGTCACTCTGACAGCTTATAAACTGATCAGGATTCACAACTGAATCAAGCAAAGCAGCTCTGAGCAGATGCTGCTTTGTACTGAAGGCTTCAAGAAACTGCCCAGGCTCTATGCTGAAAACCCATGGCCTGTGCAATCCTGTCTAACGGGCCTCCACTGCCATCATCTGGTACAAGCCGTGCATGGTAGTACAACACACTGAAAGCGTGTTCCCAACCAGAACAATGCATGTGCAAGAGAACAGGATAAAAGATTTACTGAGTCACAGGAAGATGACACCACACCATCACCCACTGACCCCCACCCCTGCAAAAAACTCACAAACCCTCTTTCTTTAAGCTCATGTTTGAGGGGCTTAGTGTTCTGGATGCCTTCAGTTGCAATTAGAAATCATAAAAATGTTCTATTTAGGTGCAAAATTAAAACTGTTGATTTAAAAATGCACTTGGAACAAAAGAGCACTGACAAATTCAATGCAAATCAGGAAACATGAGGGATTTTTGATATTCAACAACCATCTCTCCACATAATCTCCCTTCTATGGTTCTTATAATACTGGGTCACACAGTAAGAAAAAGACAAAAGGGCAAGTTATTAATGGTTCTGTGGATATGAAATGACAATAATTAATAGCGTCTGCCTTAATTAACACTGTTCCAATACATTTTATTGTTTCCATTCTCTCCCCCCTTACTTATTTCATCATTCCTTTGTGACTTTGCATTATTCATTTGCTGAAACCTGAGGCAACTGAATTGTTATGTTTACTCAGCTATTTAGCTTTCACTTGCACACACAGGTCCTCATCCAATACAGATAGTAATAAGAAGGAATTAATTCATAAATATAGTCTCTGAAGATGCAACTGCCAGTATTAAGAGTGTTTCAAAATCATTTCTTGTGACAGGAGAAGTTCATTTCAATGCACAATTCATCTCAGAACTCTCGGAGTGGGAGAATGGAGAAGTACAGGCAATGCAGTATTATGAAATTCAGGCCCCCAAAGCTGTGTAACTTAGTAGGAACACGGACTGAGCTAATTATCCCTGTATCTAATCAGTTAGAGATCATTATTGTGCTGGCACTGACAAAGCATTTCTAGGGCTGGTTCATGGGTGTTTACCTACTATATCATACAGACAAGCTACAGGAAGCCACACAGCGCTGGAGCAGCACCTGAGTACAGGTCCTCATTCCCACTCTTTTTGTACCTGTGAGATGGCCCTGTAAGCAGGCAACTCTTACCAATGGTTGTTATTGCAGAGATGGAGAAGAAGAAAGACCCACTGTAGTCCCACCTGCCCAGGCTAGTGCTGTTTCCCTGGAGGGTTATGCCACTCTTGTAGGCTTGGATGATACCCTGCAAAGAGACAATAACATGAGATCCCACAAACCCCCTTATGGCAAGTTCATGTGGCTGGCATTTCCACTTCTGGCTGGTAAAGTCCCAAACTACAACTACTTCTGACTCTGCTGTTCCCCTTCTAATAGAGGATATCCTGTGCCCTAAAGACTAAAGAGCTCCAAGGTCAGAAAAGCCAAAAGCCAGCATATTGCTTCTAAGAAAAGGGCATTTACAGCAATAAAAATTTGGTAGACTATAGAGATAAATGTGAAAGAGATTGGAGGGTAAGAACTAACTAGAGAAAGCCTAGACAGATGGTTATTCAGACTGCCTTATGACATACTCATTAGGAAAAGAAAGTATTTCCAGATGGGATATTCCAATGGCAGAAGTCCCAGAGCAGCAAATATACATGCATATGTAAATGATACATATCCCTTGCTGGGGATCCCCCTGTAATGGGGAAGAACATATACAGTGTGTTATAGGAGGCTGAGACTTCATAGGATGGCCAGTCTACTAGTTCTGGGCAATACGTCCCTGCATCAGGACTATAAATGTGAATGAACCAGTTAGATTAGCATTATCATAGAATCGGCTGGGTTGGAAGAGACCTCTGAGATCATGAAGTCCAACCCTTGACCCAACACCACTGTGATTACTAGAACACGGCACTAAGTGCCATATCCAATCTCATCTTAAAAACCTTCAGGGATAGTGAATCCACCACCTCTCTAGGCAGGCTATTCCAATGCCTGATTACTCTCTCTGTAAAAAGTTTCTTCGTAGTATCTAACCTAAAGCTCCCCTGGCAGAGCTTAAGCCTGTGCACTCTTGTCCTATTGCTGGCTGCCTGGGAGAAGAGACCAACCCCCACCTGGCTACAACCTCCTTTTAGGTAGCTGTAGAGAGTGATGATTGATTCTCTTCAATTTGCCTGGGAGAAACTTAAAAGCCACTATGCTGAAGTGTGCAGAATCATACTAAAATAAGATATCAGATCTCCTAACAGTGCCCACATCTGATTATGCCTTCTCAAGCCAATAAAATTTATGACAATTGCGTCCAAAATATTAATCACAGAACATACACTAAATGTTTCACACTCACTGATCAAGAACCCCTGGCACTTAATTATCCTTGAATGCAAAGTGTAGCCAAGAATACATAAATTTTATCATCTCTGATGCTAAATAATACTATCCCTATCCTAACAACAAGACCACTGATAAAACTTTCACCATTGACAATAAAAGGAATCCCTCTCAGGGTAGTTTTTGATCAGTTGTGAGAAGGTACAAAGAAGGTGTAGTTTACGTATCCATCAAGCAAACTGGCACTTCAAGCCTGCAAGGCAAGGAAGCTTTGTCCTATTTTACTGATGCAACCTGCTCTGTGTGGTTTATATAATACTATACAAGGCTGTGAATTAAAAACTGTTTCCAAAGTTCTAAGCAGCACCTTAATTGCAAGGACCATTATATCTTTTCTCTAAGCTACTAGCTCTCAAACTAAGAGTAAGGAGCAGTTCAGAGATCAGCACATTTTTCTGAGGAGCAAGCACTGCTTGACAGTTGCAGTCTCAGAAATATCTTCATTTGTTCATAACTGAAAGCAATCTAAACCATTCAGGGTCACACTATAATTCATCATGTCTGACAACATGCTCTACTCTGCACAAGACAGGGCAGAGAGCCTGTGCTCCAAGAAGGGCTGAGAACCACATGCTATATTACGTTTTGCTTCCTTCTGTAAATTGTTGCCATAACCTCAGAGGCAACTCAAGAAGAGAATTTATATACAGCATAAGTAACCTCAAAAAAACCAAACCCCACTTCCCTCTCCCCTGCAACAAACAAACAAACATACAAAAACAAACAAAAAACCCAAACAAGCAAAACAAAGACTAACAAATAAAAAGCCTTCAGCAGGATTTGAATAGTTGTGTGCAATTCTGCCACTTCTCATTCTTCCTTCTGGTGTCTGCATTGAGGTTTGTCAGATTGCAGAGCCTGCAGGCTCTGACATCTCTTTGCTCCTGATCTCTGATGATACCTTACCCACTGGTTTAAGATACATAAGAAATTCTGCAGATGGTGGCCTGGTCAGGAATCACAGTTGCCATGAACATATAACTCCCAAACTAAGCCATGTGGCAAAGGAGACACTAGAAATCTACACAGATTACCTTATTTTTTTCCCCTCCAGAAACTAGTGATTAAATTTGAAATCAAAATCTTCTTATTTTCCTCAAACCTTCTTTCTGTAAACTGTGATCTCTGCAGTTTTAAGTAGTTGGTCTTGAATACATATATACCTGCTGGAACAGCAACAGTCCAGCTCTTAGATAAACTTACTGTCACCTTAATCAGACAGATTCAAAAAACTTTCACATGCAGTATGTTTGTTGTTCATTCTCCTATCTGATGTCTTGCTGATACAAGTTCAGCAGTTGACAACATTACACGCAACATCAAGTTTTCACAAGTCACAAACACTTAAGAACCAGAGAGGATTGCAAGAACCTGTGGCTGAATTGTCCCCAGGAAATTGAAAATTCTCCATGCAGAAAAGGGAAACAAACAGCCTGCACAAGACATCATGTGAGAAGCAAGCAGCAGTAACAAAGTCATTAAATGCTTAATTTCACATCTTTGCCCCACTTCTGTTCTGTGTGGTTTAGAACGAAGAGGCTGAGCAGTTGTGAGCACTCGTGCCAGCTTTGCAGTGACTTCTAACAACTCAGCACCCCAGAGTCCCTGTCTTACTTTCCCCAAGGTGATGCCACTGCCAGGAAGTACAGCATGTGTGCTGAGACTGTGGAGGCCAGCCCAATATGAGGATCACTGAATATTCATACAAATCAAAAGCCCTTGAATAAATTAACACTCCCAGGAGAAACGTCAAGTTCATTACTGTTAGGAACAGTGAGCAACTGAGGTAATCCTTAAGGGGAAGATTCACAGTACATGGAGATAAAGACATCAACTTTGTTTTTTTCAAAGTAAAAAACGTTTTATTATACTATCTAGAATCAACCTTTGACATAGCAACAATGATGATAGAAAATTAAAGATTGACTCTTCTCAGAATGGTAGAACTAATGGAGCTTGCCTTCCTGCAGATGTGCCCATGGAGGCAGACTCATGAAAGAGAAATCCATAGATAGCTATTAATGCACAGAAATTACTTCTGGCACAGGAAGTAATTGGATTTCAAACTCCTGAAGGCTGAGCGAGCATTCAGGAAGATATCAGTGAATACTCTCCCTAATTTAATATGTTCCTTTAGACTTCTGCTTTTGGCCATTGCTCTTTTTCATAGAAAAATTAGAAGTGCTTCATGAATTTAGACAGAACACAGGAAAAAATGCAGCAATTAAACTCTTCAACAGAACAGCTGAATTCTCCCTGCTTTTTCCACTGAAGAGGCACTGATAGGTGCCACTCTGCCACTGATTTTCAAATAAAGTGTATTTTGGCCTGCGGGTTCCAGATGTACTAAAGAGAAAGCAAATCATACATATTGGGTCATAACTGCTTGGTTTCTTTTGCCTGCTTTTTTGAGAACCAGACACTTTGTTTTGCTTTACGCCCATTCTAGAGGTGAAATCCTAGGGGTTTTTCTTTTTCTTCTAATTAGGCTAGTAATTCATACAGTGCCTGCCTTAAAACCTAATGCATTAAAACACATCCAGTTAAAGGAGCATGCTAAATCTAGTGTTCAAAAGCAGATATCTGCCTGTCTAAGACCCCAGTCAATACCACCAACTGCTCAAACACAACAAAAATTGAAATTGCAGAGCAGGGGCTTGATATTTTGGGAACTTGAAAGGTCACACGCAACTCAAAGAAGAATACAAGGGAAGCAGGTGGGTGGTTAAAATAACCAGAAAGAAACAGAACTCAGAGGTTCTTTGGTTTCTACTGACAGACAAGCTGTACAACGCAAACCCACAATTTCACTTCTCTGCATTTATTTCCCCCTCTCTAAAATGACAGCAATTTACAGTTCACAGCAACTACTTCATCCATAGCTGAAAATGCTTATATAGTTTCAAGCCACAGATAAAAGTTTCTATGGGACTTATTGTAACCGCTATAGGTTTTATAAACTGGGATATTGTAGATTCTTAGCCTGAAATTTCATTTGCAGACTGCCACATTTTCTCAAGTAGGCTGTTCTGTTCCTTGACCATACAAGTACGCTTTGCATGGTGCTACCTAATACTGTCAATGTTGGTGCTTCAAACACCAGCAAAACTTCCACTCAAAGTAGTCTATTTAAACGTAATTTCTGTCCCGTTGCCTTTGGGATAAAACAAACCTCAGTATGCCCAAATTTGGTCTCCAGCTCCATTTTGCTCAACCACAAGCTCTGAAGTTTTAGTTAGGAATGTCATAAGCTAATGTTTGCAAATTCACACTTTATATTGGATTATTATATCTCAATACAAATCAAAGCCTGGTTTTGCACATACTTTTGCAGGGAATTACCTCCTTGAATTCAAGCTCAATGGTAACTCTGTTAGGAAGCTGTGGATTTCTGCTGACTCCCTTACTGAACTTATTTTAGTACGGCAAGACTCCTTTGTTCCTTCCCTTTTACTAGTAATTACAATACTCATTGCTGGTTCTTCCTGCAGGAACATTCAAACATTATTGCAGTTTCCTTATTTGACTAAAAAAAACTTAAAAAATTAAATCCTTCTTACAGATTGACTTCCTTTTAGCCCTTTATATCTCTGAGGCTGCACTTCCCCAAATTACAGAGTGCCTCATCCATCCCAGAAAAGTCTTACCAACCTATGCAGCTTTGTAGCAATAAACCCAATGCAGTTACAGTCATACTAGCAAAAACTAAACCATACAAATGAGTTACACTCAAGAAGTCTCCTTTGTTCATATTGTCTAGCTAAAAAAACCCAATCCAACTGAAAAAGTGAAGTGGTTGGTTCTACCAGGAAATCCACTTACGCATCCAGAAGCTTAATACAGGGTCAGTCTACAGAGCTGGGTTCCCTCTTGACATATGATGTTAGATTTTCTTCCCTGAAAAAAATGTAGGTTTACTCTATTTGCTGCAGAGCTGCTCTATACTTCAGCCATACCTGTCTAAGTCTCATTTAGCATGTTTGCTGTGTTATGAGTTCTGGGCAACTCCCAGCTTTTTCAGCTTCCACACTCCTCTCCCAAAACCTTCATCATATGTGGGTCGCTTCACCCCCAGTCTGTGGCTGCAGCACGGCTTCTGATCACCAAGAACTGCAAAAGGTAGAACTATTATTTAAACTGACCTAGTTAACACCAACAAAAAGTTGCAACTTTCTCCTCTGCCCTCACAACTGCATGTGACTAAGACACAGCTTTCAAAAAAGACATTTAAGATCTGCAATAAAGAATGAATTCATGTGTATATGTAAACTGAGGCACTATTTTCCTTGCAATCTTTCTTCAGGACACCATGCTTCTCTTTCCTTCTACGATCTTTACAGAAAGGAAAAAAAAAAAAAAAAAAGAAAGCTTTATCTAAATGATTAAACAGACTGATTCTAATCTATCTGCCTGCCCTCCCCAAGATAAGCAACATATAAAGTGAAAAGGGGGAAAGCAAAGCCCCAGAAGACTATGACTCTATGAGGTATCTCCATAAGAATTCCTGACTTTTTTTTTTTCTTCTGGAGGAAACTATCATGGAAAGAATCATACAAATGACCCTTCTATAAACCACAGCTCCTGTCACTGCTGTTGCCCCACATTTCTGAACTGTGGTATTGTGGTCAGAGGTCACGGTAACCTTGAGATACCTTTAAAGGCAAAAGTAGTATTTACTAATTGTATTTGAAAGGAGTTCTCAAGGCAAAGAAGTATACATGAATGGACCTGTATAAGAAACTTTATTCTCAAGTTCAGCTGAAGTTTACATATGCATATAAAATAAAAAAAAAACCAAACAAAGCAACAACAAAAAACCAAACAACTTTTCCAGGGAGTACCTGCCCTCTTGAAAATGGTTTGCTTAATTTCAGGCACTCTTCCTCACCCTCACAATCTTTCAAGGAGGGAAAGGAGATATTCAGAAGGCACCAAGGTACCATTTAGATTAAGGAGAAAACAACTCACAAACTTTGTGGACTGGAAATTCTGCACAGTGTTGGCATATAAACATTCATTTATGCCTCCCAGAATACCAGCTGTAAATCACAAGGAAATGGTTAACATTAACCTTGATATCAAATTGCAAGGACAAAGGTCAATTAATTTACAAATAATTGCAAAATAGATCATTAATAACCCTTTCCCAGCCATGAGCTCTGACTCCTTGTTCTTGCCTGAAGCAGAAACTTACAGAAGTCCTGACCAAAAGAAGAGCAAACATAAGATATGCTATGAATCCCAAAGAATCACAGCTGTTTTTTTTTTTTTTAACTTCATGCCACTTCAATAACCTGAGACCTGATCAAAGAATTGTCTCCCACCTTCCCCAACTAACCTAATTGGCACTAGTTCCTCAAAACCAAAGGAACCCTAACAGCAAAAGCACTTTTACTTTGCAATCAGGTCTCCAGTACAGTTTCCAGAACTAATCTAGACCTAGTCTTCAACTGAAAAATAGCAAAAGATGTAGAATAGTACAGTAATGATGCAACCAATGGTACTCTCAGACACTTGCAATTTTTCTGAAAATTAAGCTCGTATATCAAGGAGGAATCTGTGGCATGATTCATGGGACAAAGAGTTGCTGAATTCCAGTCAGTGGCAAAAGCTCAATGATGCAAGTAACTCGACAGCTGGGTTGCAACAGAAATAGGCAGCATCCACTGAAAGGAGCTGCCTGTATAATCTACAGAACGCAGCAGGTTGCATCTTACCATCCTTGTAAAATTGAGGTTTCCTTCTCTACTAGTGGTTTCTCTTTAAATTGCATAAAAAAAAAAAGTATGACTAACAAGTACCTGTAAGAGTAATCCATATGTTCAAACAACTAGACACTCCCCAGTCTTTAGTTATCCACTTCTAGTTGTGGGTCTCAAGCCTTCCTGGTTGGACGGACTGAAACATTGATCGGTTAATGCCACCTTGCTGCACTCCCTTACTTGGTACTTCCCACCAAGCCTGACCAGCTGTAACTGGGAATTTGATAATAGCAAAAGAACATCTCTTTAGGCAGAGGTATAATATAACAGGCTACTGTGCTTTCCACTTGCCTTTCCCTTCTTACACACAGGTACTAGACACTACATTGAACAGAAGACCTAGGAGTGAGTCAACTAACAAGAAACAGTAGTTCATCAGCAGGTTTTCTTGTTCCCTTCCAGGAAGTCTAACAAAATAGTGCTAGCCTATTGCCTTACAGAAAACTATACACCTACTGCCTTATAGAATAATGATTTTATCTTTAACAACTTCTGTAGAATGTATGCTAGAATAGGATATTATGAACACATGCTTGATAAGGTATCCATAGCTCTTTTAATTAATAGGTCTGGAAAATGATGAACTGCTTAATCAAAGTAGTAGTACATTTTGATAAGCATGAAATTGGAAAGAATAATTACAGGGAATCAACCCTGCTTCATCTGTGACAAATCAATTTGACTAAATTGGGTTCTGCACAGATGTCACAGTTCCACAGTACCAACAGCCAACGCTGTTCCTTAAAGACCCCCATCACCAGCAGGTGATCCCTGATGCTTATCCCTTACTAGTCATCCACTGTTGCATCACCTGTGAGCAAGATTATTTTAGTAAATGGTATTTGCAGGGTTGTATTTCCTGACAGCTGTCACAATTCTCTGCTGGTTCAATGTCAGTACAAGCCAAGGTATTGATGAGGATCTCTCAGTCACATGGGATCTCATTGCTCTTGTAAACATCTACTAAAACTCTCTGTGTACCTGTAGATGTTGACTCTGGAGATAACAGTATCTAGATCCACCTGCAGGCTTTTAGCTTATAACCTGCCCTTTAGCATTAGGCACTTTTCATTACACACTAATTCTTTCCAGACAGAAAAAAAATAGTAATTATTCAGTTCAGCATTCATTTCCTCAGTGTATGTTGTTTAAATAGCATTATATATCTGCACCAGAAAGTGGAGAGAACATAATAAATATAGAAAAAAGCTGTATTAGGGAAATATGTATATAAGAAAAAAAAAGTTTGTATTAAAAAAAGGGGTAGTGTGAAAAGGATGTCATGATGATAAGATACCACAGAAAAAGTTCTCTCCCAAATCTGTGCATACAGTCAGTCATCGGACTAAAGAGACACTGGCAAGGATAGCAGCTGTGCGCCTATAACCACCAAAAATGATGCAGGAAAAGGAGTGAGTTTGGAGGACAGCTCAGCTGGAGCAGAGCTACATATACTCAACCTACACAATAAAACTGAGACACTTAAACACTAGAAGTGCCTCACACTGTAGAGTGTGTCTAGGTGTCCTCAACCCCAAAAGGTTAGAGAATGGTCTCAGCTCTAGAAGATATGCCAGTACAGAATGTACTCTCTTTGTGTGCAACCTCACTTTCTGGACACTTCTGGAATCTGGAACTAGCATAATTTCTGCCTGGACAGAGACTTTTACATCTCCCCAGCTGAGTTCAGCTACTTTTCTTCATTGTATTGAGAGTACAATACCAGAAATCTGTCTTATCAATGCATTGTTTCCACCTTCTGCAAGTCTTCTCACTGAGAGCTTCCTTTGATACGACATCACACCCAGTTATTTTAGCATGTGAAGACCACCACCATATTTGTAATAAAAGGCCAGAGAGTCCTCTTTGCATGTCACCTAATGGCTTATGAAGCGGTTTTGTCTTGTTCCTAGTGAACATGTGTTCATGTCACAGACTATATACGATGCCAGAAAAACAGCCTGGGGTTGGATGGGTCAACAAAACCAAAGTTACGTGCTCCCTGGGTAAATGCTACTGGATGCACGGTAGAGGTACATGTGGCTCCCTATGTTGTTCCCTATGCTGTCCTTGTTCTTATACATACACAGGTATGTATAAACACACAAGCATGCACTGTTTATTTGCTTAAACATAAAGCATTTGCACATGCTATTAGTTCCACTATTTAGGAAATATGGAACTGTTCAGCATCCTACAGAGGAAGAGCCAGCCAGTCAATCCGGGAAAAAAGACACCAATGAAATCAAGCTATAGAAATCAGGGATTCACCACCACAAATGTCACACATTTCTAACACATTCTCCTCTGCCAATCTGCTTTTGTTGCTGGTCTGCTATTTTCACCTCCTTCTATCCTTTCCTTTCCTTCCCTTCCTCACCTTTCCTTTGTTAACAGAAGAATTACTTCTTCCCTGGAAAGGATCCAAGCCATAGAAATTACTGAATGAGAATTCACTGATCTAGCTGCTCCAGCATGGTTTGTTTGACTTTGCCTTTCCTCCTCCCATCCTCAATCTGTGCTGTCCTGCTAGCTCCTCAAAGCATGAGCTCACTATTGCTCTCCATCTGTGCAGAGGCTGGAACAGTGGATTTCCACTCCCGGTTGGTAACTAGGAACTAAATGATAAAAAGGTTGTAAAACTATGTTTGTACATTGCTTAGCAAACTAGGATTTTATTCCATATTGGCCCCTATACACTTAAAATAAACAAGAGTTTAAAATTATCTAGAATGAAAGAGCCGTAAGAAAACAATGAGGAATTGCCAGTAATGTCAAGGCACTTCAAATTCACACACTGCTTTACGTTTTCACAAACAGTCTTTATATGCCTTTCTTAATTAGCAAATAATCAGCTGTGTATCTAGAATACAAGTTGCTTATCTGAAGAGTGCTGGTGATGACACTGCCTGATAAACTACGTGCAATGTACTGCAATAACAACTGACTGCACAGAGAAACATGTCTTCTTTTTTGAGCACACTTCCAGCAAGCAAGTGATTGCTCCACAGGAAATTAGAAAAGAGTGTAGGAAAGCAGCCATTCTGTTTAAGATTATTTTCTCACTGTGAAAGCTATTAAAAATAGCACACAAAGCTATCCAAGCTCAGTATGGTTTCTCAGAGCACAAAAGCACACACAGACACATTGTAAAATGAAACTAAGTGTAACTTCTCCATCAAGAGCTTGCTGAGGTCACAATTAAGTACTCCCATGGCATATTGTAACAGCATCTGGTCTAAAGGGATTTAAGTAGCTGTCCTGTACCCTTGACTACCAGATAGGATCAAGAATTAGTAGAGGTCAAGCTACAGTAAAACCATGAGAATGACACTTCTACCTATTCAGTTGTGATAATCTTCTCTTCACTACTAGCATCTCCTTACTGTCACCCATCAAGTCCTCTTGCCCTTGCAACCACAGGGCAAGTGCCATGCCAGGTGTTCACTGAACGGTGTGTCAGTACTGAATGAAGCTCAGCTAAGATCTGCCTTTATGAAACGCCAGACTAGTCTTCCCTGATATATTTCTCACTCTATTTACATTCCACAGCTGAAACAGCATACACTATAAATAATAAAGGTAGTTATGGTATCTTATACAAGGGCCCAAATCTATGCCACATGTTCACTGTACTACTGATGGCCAACAGAGAATTCACCACCTAGAAAATCAAGAGATGAGAGTGTGACATTGGCCTTCAGCATAACTTTGTCTGCCAGGGCCTTGCTGAAACATCTGACAAAATTATCCATTTGATAGTTTCTGTATTTTTTCCTCTGCTAGTAAAAAAAAAAAAAAATAAAAAAATTAATGGAAGCACTTACACAAGTCCCTTTTAGGTTCTTTGAACTTTGGTGACCAGCCGCTTTGGGTTCAGTCATCATCATACACTTTTACAAAACAAACAAAAAACCCCACAAAATAAACCCCAAATAAGGAAAAAATCCACAAACAAAGAAATCCACTCAGGTTTTGTTTGTTTGGCAACATCTGTCTGAGGCAGACTGACCAAAGCAAGCGATATGTATTCAACCACCAGACCCTGTTGAACTCAAAGAGTTCAGCTAAGTATTCAAGACACTTCAATACTGCAGGGTTTTTTTTTTTTTTCCCCAGGAAAAAACTGATCAAAGATAACCCATTTAGTCCACTTTGCTCATACCTGTTTCATAAAAATGCAACCACTTGTACTTTAGTTAGAAGGCATTTGCTCCTGCCTGGCATTTTGTAACCATCCTGCAAACATCCTCAAAAACATATTAGATATCTCAAAAGATTTAAGGATTTTCTATTAATTAACAAGTAGAAAACATAAAAATTTTCACAGCAGAATAAATACCAATTAAACCCACCATGACAAAGTCCTTCCATTAGAATTTACCACTCGCAAGATGTCACAGTATAACTCAGCAGGTGCAAGAGCAAACCCCAGAGCAGCTGCCACCAACCCCAGGTAATTGTCACGTAGCCGGACGCTCCGTCACTGCCTACAGTCGGGACTCAGAACTCCTCGGGGCGGGATGATGTGCGAGCACAGACTTACAGAGGGAAAAAGTTTTTTGGGTTTTTGAAGTTCCTGGGGGGCAGGAGGCGCGGCTGCTGCCGCCGCCCGCCCCGCCCGGGCTCACCTGGACGAGCCGCTGCAGGGCGGGCCCCTGCAGGCAGGTGTGGTTTGCCAGCAGCTCCCAGCGCTCCTGGAGGAGGCGCTGGGCCGCCTGCACCTCTGCCGGGCGCTCCAGCGCCTGCAGCACGGCGGCCCCCAGCCCCACATAGCCCACGTAGGCTGCCAGCAGCACCAGCACCCCCCAGCGCCTCCGCCGCTGCTGCCGCTGCCGCGCCGCCACCATCGGTCCGGCTCCTCCTGCCGCCGCACCGCCACCATCGGCCCCGCTGCTGCTCCCCCTGCCGCCCCCGCCGCTGAAGAAGCGGCCCCGCCGGGGGCGGGGGGAGGGCTGCGCCGGCCGGCCCCCTGCACCTCCCCCGGACTGCCCCTTCCACACCGCCGGGATGTGCCGGGGGGGCGGCTGGGATGCCGCTCCTCCTGCAGTAGCCCACCCCGCCGCCCTCGTCCTCCCCCGGCGCCGCTCCGCTGCCCACCTCCCTGCCCCAGAGCGCGAAGCTGCCCCCACACGGGTCCCTTCTCCGCGCCGGCTCTGCCTGAGCAAGGGCAGGCACGGAGGCACGTTCGCCCCTCTGAGGGATGCTACCCAACCCCTTTCCCAGCAAACACAAGTGCCTCTGTCACCAGGTGGCACTAATTACAGATTTACGCTACACCAGTAGGTTGCGTAAATTTACTTTTCCCTTTCACTCAGCTGCTAAGATCATTTAAAAGGCAGCAAACAGGTATTTGCGATAACAACTCTTCAAAATAAACAAGTGAAAAGGTAGCAAGTTTGTCAGTATTTTTATCAGTTGTATTTTTCCTATGGAAGTTCTTTCTTCATATAGGTAATTCTCAAGGCTTCTTTGATTAATTATTTTCCTATATCCATCGTTCCTCTCTGTTTTCTCACCAGCAGGTAAAACAGTGAAGTCAACAGCCAGTGCATAAAAACTTTGTCATTTACCATTTTTGTTGCATAGTATGAGCTAAAGGGGAATAAACCCACTAGATTTCTGAATAGGATGCCTTTATGCACTGTCAGATTGTAATGTATTCTGACACTGCCCTGTGATTATTTTTGCCAGGGGAGTGTACATATTATTACAAGTAAGGCAGCCTTCTAACAGGTATTGCCCCACTGGGACTGTTCTGCTAACATAATAATCTATGGTTTTCTGGGCTGTGCTTTAAACTGACTAGCACAAACACATGGTTTTACTAGCAAGATTCAAAAATTAATATGCAAAGAGTAGATCAATTCCAGAGTAAAGATATCATCCTGAGAACAGTCCTAGGAAAACAAAAAAGTTACGCTGCTTATTGCTCGGTCTTAACTCTGCATTTTAAGAGTATTCATTACTGAATGATATTTAAAGCAAAGATGGAACGATGTAAGAAAAGAAAGCCTCCTATAAAAATATATATGGGAAAGAAAAAATGCAAAGATACTAAAAAGTATATATTCTTTCAAGATCAGAAAATAGATACATCTGAGCTACATTTTGACTGTATTTAAACCAGATAGTTTATACAAAGCACATTGAGTATAACCACGCTGAAATATTATGGAGTAAACATATAGCATTTAATGTTTATACTAAAGATTTATAAACAAATTACAGGTGAGACAAGACAGACTGAAAACCCAGGACATTAAGCATGTGCTTACTAGGAGGGATTTGGGGAGAAAAAGACCAAGATTCACAACAAATCTTCGCAGAATTATATAACATTTAAATGGCTGGTTTTCTTGAGTATTCTCGAAAGTTTCACGTCTGTCAGTCTTCTATTTACATCTCCACAGAGAAAGGCTCAAATCTTTACCAATGATATTTTGGTGTTGTCTGGAAGGTACCAGTATGTTTGAGGATGAAGAAGGGGTTGCTGAGTAGGCTTAAAGGGTAAGTATAAGCCTGGAAGGACATTTGCTTCTTCTCCTGTGCTGGACTGCAAGTGGTAGCTGCTCAAGACAAAGTGCTGCTTTCCTACATCACGGATGAACACTGCCTGGGCCACTGCTTCAGCCACAGACTGCAGAGCTACATTCAGAGGCTGCGGAAGTACTGTTTTCCATGTGTGGGAGTAGAGCATGTGCACTCTCCATTCTATGCAGAAATGCACCACTAGTAAAATGCACTATTAGACCAGAAGAGTCCCTTTTGTGTGCTCCTCTGGCTCCCAGCAAGCCCTTGTGATTGTGCAGTTCTTCCACGTTATTTTTCTTAGCTGGTCAGTTGATATTGATGACTACCTTTCTGTTAGATGAAGGCTACCAGAAAGCATTTGGTCCATCCATGTTCAAGAACTAGGCCAGCGCTCCCAGTATGTATCTCAAATTAACTTTGATTACAGATGTGCATGACCTTTAGGATCTTTTCAGGACCTTGAAAAATTGACAAAGTTAGCAAGAAATTTCTATCGCTTATCTACATATGAGAAGGCATCAGTGTCCTTCTCATTTCTGTTCCAACATGGCCATATGCTTGATTTAAGGTATATTTTTCAGTCTTCTGACAGGCAGCTGGAGAACTGCTGAAGTTACTCTCAACTTTACTAAATGCAGCAGTGGCAAAAAATTCAGAAGATAGTCTCACCATGCTGTTTCTTTGCAAAATCAGTAGCAGGTAGAGGAACAATTTTCTGGACTGCAGTAAAAACAATCAGAACTTCCTGCTGTCACACATCAAGTAAGGATAATTCTAAGAAACACTTTGCCAGTGTTTTCTATCCCTGATAAACCTCACTATCATTTCTTATGGCATGAAGCATGGTGTAAAACACTGTACAGGACCACCTTTAGTGCACCTGTTGTGGCTGGATGTGGCTAGATAAATTAAGGAAGGCATGGAAAAAGGTAAGGTGAAGAGAACAGGTTAGCTATAAAAGTCAGCAGAACTTTAGTTTTGTCTTTCACATGAACAGGCCAAAAAAGTCTTGCAGTGTTAACACGAGGCAGGTACAGAGTATAGTGATGGTGATGATGTTAAAAAGTGCAGGTGCAAACATTATGTCTGAAGAATAGAAAATACTGGAAGTTTCCCATAAGATTTGCAAACATACAAAAAGCCAGACAGCAAAGACTTGGCTGCTCTCAGTGGAAGTCTACAAAGAAAGCTCTTGCATAAATTTATGGGAATAGCTGAGGGCATAGAGGAAGATCAGTGCAAATACTGAGGAGATAAAATCTGTGAGGTTGGTAGTGGTAAGGCATGAGGGAAATCTTAGATGGGATAAGCATTTGAACACTCATTTTTTAAGTTAGTTGAATAAACCATAGCTGGCATAGGCCAGCTACACTATACTATGCAGGTGTCAGCAACTGGCAAAGAAAACAAGCACCATGTCAGACGTAAGAACAAACGTCTGTTGTGACCCTCCTCAGGAGTAAAAATTTAGCTCTGAAAGTACGCAGGAAGAGATCAGTGACCTACACAGGTCTCTACATGTATATGGACACTTCTTCAAAATGAAATATCAAAGCAGCTGCTGAAAGGCTGACATTTGATGTCCCCGTAGCTTGTCAGACATGCGCTAGCTTGGGGCTAGTCTACACACTCAGTCATATTTCACTCTTGCTTTACATTAAAGTTCTACTTATAAATGAGTTTAAAAGGATTAATTGTTGGTTACTATGAGATATAAATATACTGAATAAATAGAAGTACGTACATAATTACAAGCATACCCATGGAATGTGTTAGTGATGGTTATTATAAACAACCGAATATGGTACCCAATGAATAATAACTGTTTTATCAAGTTTCTGTAATTCACTTTAATACAGAGTATGACTACAGCTTTGCATCTCAGTGACTAGCCTCTTGTAAGGTACTTATATGTCCTTCTTTGGTTTTTCAGCTTCTTTGGAGATGTCTGCTGCTACTTTTGACTTAAAATAACTGTGATAAAAATAAAACTCTCCGTTTCTCACGGGTAAAGCTATGCACATGAGTGAGGATCAGATTTAATGCAAGAGCCTATCATCAGCCTTATTTAGAGGTAAATGTACAGCATCAGATCCGTATTGTGCATGATAGCTCTTCAGTGAAGTGGCCCAAATAAAATTCCAGATTTTAATAATATTTGTGACCTGCCTGAAAATAAGGAAGTCTACTTGCATTTAGATTTAAAATGCTGTATTCAAGTAACTTGAAAGTAACTTTCAAGTGAAAGGAACTGTGATAAAGACCTGCTTTGAGCTGTCAATTCACTTTGAGATGAATTGTAACATTCCAGGCAGCGCTGGATAGACACATAATTTCTGCACAATTAAAAGAGAAGCATTTTAGCCCAGCAAATAAAGAAATGTTATAATTTTATATGAAAGCTGCTAATTTCAGACAATATCAACTGAATCTTGATTGGATGGATGTCATTAAGCAGGTGTTCATTACTGTTGATATTCCTCTGTGGTTTTGCTTATTTTCTGACTGAAAATGAAGAAAGATTTCTGTACCTGACTTTTTCCACTTGAGATTCTTGGTGACATGACTTCTTATTGAAGCTGGGAGGCAGGCACTCAATTTTTGTTTGCAAATGAGTGACCATAAGTACTGAAGCCCACTAGAGAAAGGATAATAATTAGTTACTTCAGGGGAAGTTGCCTGCTTTTAATTGGCTGATGCCTACACAGGGTGTGGAAATTTCCATGTATCTGGAACACTTCCTCCTTAGGAAACAGTCCACAACTTGTGGTTTAGTCCCTTATCCACAGGGTTTACTTAGTGTGAGATACAGATGAAAGATGCAGTTTCAAGACTGCTCTGTTTGTACCTTGCTCAGCTAGGGATATGGATTCTAGGCTGCTCAGGTTCATCTTCCATTTTGGTGGTGGCTCCTTCTGCCAAGCTTAAGTCTGACTTATGCCACTTTAGCTGAAGGAATTTTTCCATCAAGTCAGCTCCCACGTTGAAGATCAGAGCCAGCCAGGCCAAGCCAAAAACAATCCAAATTGCAGTTAGACTCCTGTACACAGGAATATAGGGCTTGTTGGGGTTTGTGCCTGAAAAATCCAGGGAAATTTGCACATTAATCTTGACAGCTTTGTTCTGCTGAACAGACATATTCATACACCCTCTCCACCCCTTGCAGACGTGTAGGTTTAATGAGCTTGTGTGATCTATCAGCAGATAGATCTTTTTCTTTTTTTTTAAGCCAGTTCTCAACTTAAGCTAAGCACAGTTGGCATCAAATCCCTGAAGCTGAGGCTACATATTAAAAATAGTCATATCTAATGTGAATCAGGGATGCACAAAATCAATGGTTCCTAGCCAACAACAAAGGAAAAAAAAACATCTTGGAAATTCAACGCTGAATCCATATTAGCCATATTTTACTCAGGAGACACACTGGGAATCTCAGATGATTTGAAAGATGCAATTTAGCAAAATAGTGATGGCTTTTTGTAGGGTGATATACCTCAGTATGCAGGGTTCACAATCACCTGGATAATATGGGAAATGTAGCCACTTTAAGTATATGGAATCTTAATCTCTGGTTTGATATTTCCACAGCATGGACAATCGGTGCAGCTGATACAGGCACAGGACAGCACTGCAGCTATCCATTTAGTCTCTGTCGTCCAGATCATCGTGAAACTCCACAATGCCAGATTCAGCATGGGGTGCTTTTTATCTTCTTTTGGGACATGGTTTTGACCTCTAGGAGAGGAGAGCTACAACTTGTGTAGTAAAAGATACTAGTGGTTTTAACAAATAAACACATTAGATGTAATCTGTTAAAATCATGCATTTGTTAAATAAGTGTGTGGAAAAATAGCCCCTCACATGTCTTTGATGTTCTCAGCCTAGATCTCTAAAGACTGTGTAATCTCACTGGGTTTGTTGGTCCCATTGTAATTACTGAATATTTAATATTTGACATGATTTCTTACTGGGAATGGTAGGCACTTGCTGAAACAAATCACTTTTTAGGAGAGGGTAGTTCTAAGGCTTAATACTGACAAAGAAATTTCATTTATATTCCACCTGTCAGTCATGGATCCCACTCATGAGAGCTTGGACAGAGACACTGTTGAATGGGTGTTCAGTGGCATATGTGAAATGAGTTGGGTGACTCAGCTTAGCTGTCAAGAGAAAAATGCTCATGTCCTGTAATATATTCACTTATTATTACTAGTCTGGCTGAGCTTGTTCTTGTACCAGATTTACAGTGCAATGGATATCTACGCTCCCTGTATTTAGTTTTATACTAGAGTAATGACTTTTAACAAAGCTTAATCCAGTTCACCTTCTTTTTTACCTACTACATAGTCCCCAAATCCAATGGTGCTCAGGGTGATGAAGGTGAAGTAAAAGCCTTCTCCGTAGCTCCAGCCTTCTACATAACTGAAGACTAATGGTGGGAACACTAGGAAAAGCAAGGTCCCAGTGATCAGGAAGATGGCCACTGCCAGTGTTTGAACCACCTGAAACATAAAGGGAAGATGGCAGCTAAAGAGCCTGGAGCAGTTGTCTTGTCAAAATTGCTGAGTCTGTTTTGCTCTTGAATCACAAACCCACTTCAGCTGGGAGGAAAAACCAAAAAA
The DNA here is from genome assembly GCA_035583185.1 of Anabacerthia variegaticeps. Classification (NCBI taxonomy): domain Eukaryota; kingdom Metazoa; phylum Chordata; class Aves; order Passeriformes; family Furnariidae; genus Anabacerthia; species Anabacerthia variegaticeps. The sequence goes on along the minus strand of JAWWEW010000112.1, from coordinate 29,376,371 downwards.
AGAAAGGATAAGCCAGTGCTTCCATGCACTGCAGGCTGCGCTCACTGTTTACTCAGCACATAGGTATTTTACCTAATCATGAAAGAAAATAAAAATCTTAAATTTGGGAAAAAAGGAGGACTTTTTTTAAAGCTTTTTGCAGTGAGTTTTTAAGAATGCTTCAGTCATATTTTCAGACTTTTTTATGACAGCCATAGGAATGAAATAATGACTTTACATTTTCAATCGAAGCTGAGATCCTTTTGTAATCAACTGGCTCCTGTCTTTGAGCAAAATCACCGAGTATTGCATAACTCATTATACAAAGGTTGGCAAGAACAAATTATGGGGTTTTTCACCATGACTGCTTCTGAAGATTTATAAAGTGGCTTACAAGAGTTCAGCCAAAAATATGTTTGGATGAAAGCTAAATTAAGTCAGCTTGCCTTCTTCATTTTTAACTTAAAAGCACTCAGAGGAAAACTCTCCTGCTAGCACACCACAGATCTGTGCCTCTCAGTAAAAATGTGATCTGTGCCTCTCAGTAAAAATGTCTGCCTTCTGGGAGATAAGCTACTGCATACGTGGCTGCAATAGAAAGGTACAAAGAATGATCATGACAGGGATCTTAGGAGTTTGGAACTGAGGATCAGGAACTCATGGATTTCCAGGGAACATATTCCGTTGAACTATTGACTAGTGATGTGTGGGCTGATGCAAACTCATTGCAATTATTTAAAAATTCCCTCAAGAGCATTCAAACCAGAGTATGTTTTTCTATTCATATGCCTATTGTGACTGGGTGAAAAGCCAAACCGCTGTTTATAAAGTAGAAGGTCCAGGTATTATGTTTTTGTTTCCCTTACTGTATTATCTCACATATAAAATAATGCCCTAAGCTTGAGAAATTTGGTGTGAGCTGACTGCTTGGCTTTGACAAATCACTTCTATATTATGTACCCTCTCTCTCTAGCTGTTGTAATAATACTTACGTCATTTGCAGAGCACCTTGAGAATTACCAATCAACATGGTTATGGTTGATATCTGTTCTCATTTAGTTCATTCTATTAGCGTAATAGCATTTAAATAGATAATGAATTTTGCATAAAAATTTATACCAAACTTGACAATTTTAATTTTTACCCTGGCTTTTAAGAACTTTCGGGTACAAACCTATAATGCAGGGGAAAGTAAATCAGGGATAAAGAAGAACTCACTGTAATTAGTTTCCCCAAGTATGACAAAATTGTCTTTAAAAGGAGATAAACCAACTTCCTGGAAGGGGCTTTTCAGGGTAAACAAGCAGATACAGCTCCAAAGATTTGTCTGATCATAGGAGTTCTGCCAGAAATGAAGTGTTAATTCAAGAGTGAAAAAAAAAAATCACATCCCTGAGGTGCTGTTAGAAATCTCAGGAAAGATGCAGCTATGAAAACATGAAAATCCTTCTGGTGGTGGAGCTGTATGTGTTTGGGGAACGGCCATTGGTTGTGTGGCTGAAGAATTTCTTGCTTATATAATCTAAATCTGCATTTGATAGTACCTTTATAGCCTTCCCATTGCACAAAGAGAATGAAAAAGAGGAAAACTTGTGTCAGAATTCTGAAATATTTTGACATATCTAACATATCTCCCTTTTCCTTCACTGAAGCAATCAATTCACTGAAACTTTTCTCAGAAGCATGCACTAAATTGGTTATAAGTTACCTTCATGGAATTTCTGTTATCAGTGCTTCTCTTATAAAACATTTGGACTAGTTCAATGACTCACCAATAAGCTGTAAGTAAGTAGAAGGAGTATGTGCATTTTAAGAAAGGGAAAGGGACGAAGTGCTAAATTGCTGGCACAGTCAGGGAAGCTAATTGAAGCCAGATTACCATACTAATAAAAATAAGTTGTCATTGCACCGTGTAGAGCTAGACTCTGGATAGATGCTAGCACAGGCTAGAGAATAAGAGCTTGATTCAGCTATGTGTGTATACACACTTATTCTTGTAAGTTCACCACATCAGTAGTTTTGCTGAGTCAGGTTTTAAAAAGGCAAATCTAGAGCCTTTTAAGCCAAAGCTTTAAAGATATAGATAAATTGAGTGTATCAAGTTTCTGATAGATATAAAGGGCTGAAATTGTTGTGGTTCACACAGGACAGACAACCCAATCTAGCAGCAGCAGCACCTATATGAGAAGAGAACTTAGTTTTAAAACAGTGGAAACAAGTGATAAATTGACACCATACCTGGGCACGGCCTGGCTTTTGCACCCATCTTTCCAGGGTAAGCAGATGAGCATTGAGACCTTTCCCCAGCTGATTAAGGAAGGCCAGGTTGAGGGGCACACCAAATAAGGCATAAAACACACAGAAGATCTGGCCTGCCACTGTGCTGGGGGAAAGGTTACCATAACCTGGAAAAAAAGAAGAAAACAGTGACATGAAAAGTCTCCACAGTCAGGCTGCAGGCATCACGGAGTGTTCCTAAGCTTGGAAGTTCAACTACATTAAGTTTTGGGAAACTGTGAATCTATGATATTCTGCAATTAATCTGTCTACAAATTGCCATTGCTTATGATGAACTCCTGTGTGTTCACTACTACTAGCTGAAAATTAAACATCAAAAAAATTACTCTTATAGGGAGTATTGTAACTTGCTGTAGGTCTCTGATTTTGTGGTGAGTCCAATGCAGTGCTTCAAAGCAGCCTCAAGATGTGCTGTCCATGTACAAAATGATATTGTGTGTACCAAGCAGGCACTTGGATTTTTTGGCAGGTGTAAAATACTAGATACATAAGTGGCATAACTGGAAAACCAATAGAAAACTGTAACCCACAGTAGCTGATTGTCTTGCAGGTGTAGTCTGTCCACCAATTAAATGTTTCTGGGGGCTTTAAAGGACAGTTGGAGGAAACCCAAGTTTATAAGGAGAGTACCTCACCTATAGTGGTGACAACAGTTCCTGCAAAAAAGAAGGAGTTGCTGAAGTCCCAGTTACTGGGATTTGTAGAGTTTCCTTCTGGGTTGACCCCTTTTTCCCATGCTTCCATGAGGACCTGAGGTGGAAGAGGTCAAAGGAGCAAAGAAGAGAAATGTCAGAGAGAAGTAAATACTGCTTTCCATCTTGAGCAAGCAGAGGACAAACAGTGTAGATAACAATCTAGAGCTGGAATAAAATGGACTTCTGCTGACATGAGAAAACTTGGAAAGAGAGCTGGCCAGGAGCCTGAGCTCCTGCCACTGGAGAACTGGTCATTTAAGGAGCGTTGGTTCCATAGCTAAATGAAATCTCAGGGGAAAGGAGTGGAGGAATTCCCCGAAGTGATCAAACTGGGAATAAAAACTAAAGCTGTGCCATAAAAAATACAGGTAGTTCCTCTTCTCTCCTTCTGTAGTCTAGTCATCTCATTCCAGTTTTTAATTTAGGCAAGTGTAACTGTATAGTTGTGTCTGCGGGGAGGGGCATGAGGAATGTGCTCATTTCTGTTTCCTCCATGTAAGTACTAATGAGGATGAATTTCTATTTTTGGCTTTGACTTCCCAATAATTTTCAATTAATATTAGGCTTCTTCTAGTTGGAAAGATTAACTAATCAAATATTCTCTACTATTCCAAATAGCTCTTACCAGATGATTAGAACTACTGTGTCCTATAAAAATACTGCTCCTGCATTAAACATCCTGTCAACTGCCTTAGTGAAGATTGTGTTCCTTTGCTGGGCCCAAGGATTTCTCGAAAGGAGACTGGTTTCCCTCTGCTCAGTACCTAGGTTTTAAGAATCCCCTTGTTTGTCACATACCAGGTCACAGCCTTTGTAATTTTGCAAAATGCCTGAAGGAATTACTTGTTCATCTCTTCCAAAGACTTTGTGTGATGCAAGACATGAGCAGGATTCAATAGCAACACCAGCTTTAGCTGGTTCCAGGAGTATGAGACCAAAGAAGATACACTTTCTTGATTCAAATGTTGACTACTGCCAGAAGGATTGCTTTTCTAATGAACATACCCACTACAAGGTATCCAATTTTGTACAGGTTCTGCAATATTAGGTGATCTCTTCTGGTGGACTGAGTATCCGAAGTTTAGTGGCTAATGTTATTCCTTCAGTAAAAAATCCTACAGCATTGGTCAAGTTTATCAGAAAGCTGCTGGGCCTCATCACGTGACCTCACAACTGAAGTGTCAGCAAGCTTTCTTTCAATATGACAAATAACTTTACATTATCCATTAAACGCCAAATGGGAAGAATTAGAAGAATTAGAATGGGAAGAATTCTATGTGTGAAATTTTCTAGAGCTGACTATTTCATTTTATGCTTAGAAGGAACATACAGAAGCCAATGAGGTGTGACTATTTTGAAATGTCTAAAATAATCACAGGTTTAATTTATTTCTCTAAGGAACACTTGACAGTTCTATGCATTTCAATGCACACGAGTTCACAGGAGCTACATTCACATCATGAGTGTCGACATGGAAGAATAAGGCAATTTCGAATGTCAAATTCTTCAGATATAATCTGACAAGGTCAGATTTCTTGGTATGATGTTGCTTTTAAGTACAATCCCTTGAAAGAAATGGCATCCTGGTTCCCAGCAGAATTGTCCCTAAACAAACAGGTTCCTGTGGGACAGTTAAAATGGATCCTAGTTCTTTTCACCTGCAGGTCAGGTATGGATTTATGGCTGGGGTGTGATCAGAGCAGCTGTGGAATGGTTGGTGAGCATTAGCTGTTGCCTTGAGGAGCAGTAATAGCCAGTAAGTAAAAGCAATGTGCTGTAATTTACAATAAGAGTATGAAACCTACATAAAGCTATAGTAGTATCCTCCTGTCCCCCTGACGATGCACATTGCAGCTACCTGTGGTCGTAGACAAGCATTTTTTCCTTTCAGTCTATGTTTGGAGCCATTCCTTTGAGGCTGAAAAATTATGGACATAATCAAACCAGGGACTTATAAAGGGTGCTTCCTTACTCAATGCATCTGCTTCTCAGTTATGCTGTCAGAATGGCATGATTTCCTGACTGCAGTGTGTTTACCAGAGATGCATTAGATCACAGGGCTTGGATTTGCACTTTCCCAAAGCTCCAGACTGCTCATGTTAGGAATTGCAGCTCAGGGCCACCTCTCAGCTAGGCAGTTTTAGCCACGTAGAGCAACATGAAATTGCAAGGATTTGTTTCATACAAAATTGAGTCAAAAGGTAATAAACTGTAAGTGGTAACTCTATTATTAGTTATAATAGATATGCAAAAAGAAACCTGGATCGAATCTCACATTTCAGGATTTACATTTAAAGAACGGGCATTAAGACAAGGCATCTTATACTTGTTAGCTAAGCAGACTGAGCCTAGGGACTGTGTCTCACTGCATTCTGACTACTGTGCCTTTTCAGACTGGAACTTCTGACATGATGAACAGGCCTTCTTAACCATATAGTTAAAACATGCAGAGACACAACTGCTTCACTGCATTAGTTTTGGAGTTAGAAATTTAATATGGGAAGAGTAGTATTTCCTAAAATTAATAAGAGTTAGACAAATTTCTTAACAGTCAGATGAGTCAGACAGTACCTGCACTTATGTGGACCTTGAGGAATACCAAATCTAAGTACTTTGAAGCTCGGTGCATTGTAAATGATTTGGTGCCCTCAGCTGGTTTAATAAGGAACAAACTTGCAAGTGAAATTGTATTTAATTCAGCAGAGACACAGTCAAATGTGTGGCAAGGCAGTGCGAAGAAAGCTCCACTGGAGCCTGAGTGAGAAGAATTTGGACATGTGTGAACCTTCCCTAAGGTTTCTAGGGTAGTGGAGATTTAATTTAACTAAACCTTTCAATCCTATAAAGTATCCCTGTTATGTTTAGAATGAGAATCAGGGTTTTTGCTTCTATAATCATTATCAGAGAGATAAGAGAAGTAATACCACCAAATGCTAAAGCTGAAAAAAATAGATGTGTTTTTAGGCATGTAAGTTCTTGAAAACTCTAGCCATTTTCTGGCCAATGCACAATGTTCCACAAGAAATATATCACAGTGTTAGTAATCAGAACATTGGTTTTGGAGATAGATGTTCAGGCACCTTTCCTACCCTTTCTGATCTGAACTTCACTGTCTGCTTAAATTCATTTACAAAATCTGGCCTTTTTGTTGATCAAAACCACATGCCTTTGTGGAAGTCCCCTGACTTGGGCAAACTTCCAGCATATTTAGAGTTTTTATCAGGTTTAATGACATGGTAGAAAGAGTTCAAACTGTTTAGGCACCCAGCTCTGCATCTGGGTAGATTTTGGGTATAAAGAAAGTGGTAGTTCAGAGATTTCTGCCCAGTTCTTGCAATACTAGTATGAGACTATATTTATAACATCAAGAAAGGTATCTCTAGCCAGTTTTGAGGGATAGATTAAAATGTAATTGAAGATGCCATTAACTGGCAACCTATACTGAACAAGAGCCCTTTATCTCTTCTTACAAAAGATAGGTAGCGCAGTTAGAGATGGTTGACTGAGTCTTTTCTTTAGAGGTCTGGGAGTGCAGGACTACCTTCAAAGGCGGTAGACAATTTCTAGTAAAAAAGGGTAGAATTTGCACAGGTTTGGACTGGTGAACCTTGGAAGGGCAACCTACTCCTTTAGGTTTGATTCTTGTTCTTTGTCCTCATCCATAATTTCCTGTAATAATTATTGAAGGAGCTGAGAACCATAAAGTTGAAATTACTGCAATGTAGCACAAATGTGCATCAGGCAGATTCACATATTTTGGGAGTTCATGACTGGGAAAAGAAAGTAGTTCAATAGATCAAGATAAAGAGGTATATGAATAGGCTTGAGAAACCTCTGCCTTTAATTTATACAGTTAGACCTCTAATATCACAGACAGCTGATCAGTTTGTAATATGCTTGGCCACAATAATAGAATGTCTTTTAAGGAAAATAATGCTTGAGCCAAAATAATGGAAACCTGTTCCTCTTACCTGTACAAACTTCTCCAGGGCTTGTCTGTCCAAGCATGTGTAGTTCTGCAGGAAATTGAGCTTCTCCAGCTGGAACTGATCCCGAAAGTGGGTCTCTGTCTGTTTCTCCAGCAGCTGGAACACCATAGCGCCCAGGAGGAGGTAAAAGAGATAGCCCAATAGCAGCAGCGGGGTCCAGCTGATCTGCCGGCTGCGTATGGTGAGGAGGGGCATGCTGCTACTCTGCTGTTGCCAGTCCCTGCTCAGTACTTAACAGGTCACTGTCCCAAGACGTGTGCTACCCAGAACATCCAGGAACACATGCCCATGTTCCCAGCTACCGTCCTGGAGAATTTTTTAATAGAACACACAGATATCAAGGCTATAGAAAGTGAGACTAACAGAGAAATTTTATCATTCCACAGCTGTTCTCTATCCAAAATAAAGGATGAGCATTTATGGCTTAATAAGAATGTGAATCATAGTGTTTTTCTCCTATTAAAATAGCTTTTATGCAAAGATCTTAATTAAATGAATGAAGTCCTCTGAGGTTGGTATTGGTTTCCAGGCTAGGAATCTGAATCAGAACTGTGGCTAAATGACTTACCCTGGGTCATATGAATATAGAGTTACGGATAGATTCTTAAAATCTTGACAAATAAAGCCTTACTCTAGAGTTCTGTACAAGAAAATACTATAAACTCCTTAATTGCAGCAGAGTCTCCAGAGCAAAGAAGAGTATGGAGCTGGATAAATGGAAAAGTCAATAGCTGCCGTCTGTACCACACAAACATTGCTGGCACCAGTAAAAGCAGCATCGTGAAGCTTATAAACATCCTGAATTTAGCCTGGTCACACGACAGAACCTCTCTTTCTTTTGTAACCCTAATAAGTTCAATCCCTGCACTGTCTGGCCTGCAGCTCCTGAACTGTTTGTCAGATGACTCCACCCTTTAGTCCACCCAGTTAGACAATGCACCACTCATGCCTCCTGCTTTCAGTCTGCATATTGCCTTTTTAATCCAAATGCATTAGGGGGAAGTAGGGCTTAAGGTTAATCATTGGTTAAGAAAGCATTAGAAGTTCACTCATGGGAGCCTTAATGAATATCATGCACTGGAAATGAGCTGGCCTTGCATATTCTTCTGTAGAAAGTGTCATCTGTGTCATCTGTGTCACACCGCTTCCAAAGGAAAACACACAAACACACACAGCCAGGTGGCTAGGAATGCAGTTTTGATATTAAATTCCCTTCCTGTTAAAATGTTCTGGATACAGACATCCCTCCTTTGCTTAGCAATCAGATTGTTTTCCACTTACCTTCAAACAAGAGGTAGTACTCACAGGAAAAAAGACTGAAAAAAATTATGTCATTCATATCCGTATCTGGGAAAATCCCTGTACTTGTCATGTGTACTGTGCTTGTAGCCTAGGTCCAGACATCACCCAGAACTTTATGACTTACTGGCAGCAGGCCACTTAGCACTCTGAAAAGTGAAAACTATTGTGGGCAAATCCCAAGAGACCATCTCGTACTTTTGTCTGGGACCACTCTGTCGATGTGACTGGGGAACAGAAAGACTTCGGCAGAGAAGTGCAATGTGCAAGGACTCAGGGCCTTAGTGCTCTGGCATTTCTTTTCAGCCAAAAAAGTGAAACATTTGGCAGAAAGAAGTTACAACGGCACTGATACTCCTGAGCACTTCAACAATACGATGAAGCAATCTGATCTGAGATGTCCAACTGACAGAAGGGCTTCTCTTGGTATGTGCTCAGGGTGACAATTACCGGGATCAAACAAGAAGGTCTCTGTTGCATCTGATTCCCATAACTAAAAGGTATAGCTTGTTGTTCCATACCTTGTGAAATGCTAAGGGTTGGCAAGCATGCGATATTGCACAACTGCCTGTTACACCAACAGGGCTGTCTCTGGTGAGAGATCCAGGTGTTTGGCATGTTGTTGTTTATAGGATCTGTGTCTACCAGGCCAGGAGAATGCCAGCCTACTGGTTTTCTGGAATGGATGCAAACCCATGTGCATAGCTGGTCTGAGACAAGCTTTCTCAGTTCAAGTATGTTTAATAATGAAACTATTAAGACAAAAATGAACAAATAGAGCACTGAATCTGTTTCACTGTTCTGTTCTGTTCAGTTCAACAAAGCATTCCAGCTGCCAAAGTTGGCAGTCTGAATTATACCTAAAGAAAACATCTCCACTCAGGCTCACTTTTTGGATCTTAATTTTCTGAGGGTGTTGCCAATTGGGTCACTAAAATCATCAAGGTGTGTTTACTTCTGTACTTTAGTTATTCTGACTGGTTTGGGTTTTTCCCCCTCTAGTGTCAGGTTGCAATATAGGCATCAAGAAAAGCCAGATTCTGTCCAGCAGCCCAGAAGTTATGCCTTACCACAGGAAAAAAAGGAACTCAAATATATACATTTTGAGGTACACTGAAGACTTATGATTTTTGTGTGAGTTCTGAATGTGGAGGAGGATGTTCAGTATGGCTTACCATATCAGAAATTAAATTTGGCTTCCAGGTAAAAAGGCATAATATATTATGTGCCAAAATAATAATGCCAACAGATCCCTTTTTAGTGACAGGATGACAAAGCACACTGTTTATAAACGTCTCCTGTTCCTCTTCTAATGCTCTTCTGATTAAAAACTAAACAAAACCTGAGTTCACAAACATTAGAAATAAAAGGTGTTGAATGCAAGAACTTAAGAGTAGCTGAACTTGGAAGTTGACTTTCTCAGAGGTCCTGCTTTTCCCATGCTCCCTGCCAATGTTGAACTTAGAGAGTGCATCTGGTCTCAAAGCTGAGGAATTATTTCTCACAAAATGTATTTTTAATCCAGGGCAGAACACAACCACCTTGATTATTCCTTCACTTATCATATTTTTCTTCCTCAGTGTGACTGACCCAATAGGATCCAGCTTTTCTCACAGAAAATCCGAACCGTTCTGGAAAGGACAGATACCAAAATGATATCCTGGTTTACAATCAACATAATAATCATGTATTGGAGCAAATCAAAGGATTCAGGGTTCTCCAATTGCTTCATGTATTGTTGCAGTCCCTAACAAATCTTAAACATGGATAGATGCAAAACAAAAGATGGGCCAAAAATAACTGACACAGTTTGCTCACTTTCCAGAGTGGTTTTCAACACAGCCAGAAAAAATACCATTGTGATCAGTAGGAATATAATTTACAATGACACAAATAAGCTGTTCCTAAAATAAGTAACAAAATGGTTGAAAGATACCTTGGCTGATCCTGTCATTCTCAAATTTTTGATGAAGAATCATTTTTTGGACTAGTTTTTCTGGTAGAAATGTCTCTGTACAGAACTAGTTGACAAAGTGGATGCAAAGATCCAGGGATACATTCTTCCACGTGCTATGCATTTCAACTTGAACAATTTATACAAGAAAATACTGAATTGTTTTTAATTTGCTTTGCTCCTTGAATGACTTTTAAACTATGCACTTTAGAGAAGAATTAAATAAATTATTTTAGAACCACATTAAGTATAAATAACAGAACCATTGCATTTCTTTAGACATGACATTGCCATCTGGCAATTTTCTACTTCTGATCTTGTTCTTACTCCAAATTTAAACCAATCATTTAGACTTTCTAATTTACACTCACATAGGTGCAAACAGAATAAAGTTACAAAGAATTCTAAGATTTCAACAGAATTTTTCTCAGACAGATTCCACTGGAAGAAAAAAAAAGTTTTCTTGAATTCTGTAGTTATTATATTGGAAGTAGATCTTGTTTTGTGTTCTTCATCTGTACAAATACATTTGAGTAAATCCACTGTATGCCCACAAATACGAGTATTTTAGTTCACTGTTTGTTTTAAAGGAAGCATGCCCATCTGCCCCAAAAAATGAACAGAAGATAATCTTTAGACAATCTTAGTTGCAGCCTCTGAGATTTCCCCCAAGGAAAAAGAGAAAAGAAATCTTCAGTTTTATTGTGGTGGTGTTAAATCCAGGCATGGATAGTAACCACTCATAAATATCCAGTTTACATTGCTTGTCTTATAGGTGAGGTTTCAAAGCAAACATTGTAGGAAGTGAAAGAGAAAAAAAAATTAGAAAAAGATCATTTAACCTTGATTTAAGCAACAATAAATATTATTCAGGTGAAATAATCTAAAACCAGAAGTTTGATTGTTGTGGTTATTAAAAATGCACTTTGAAAAGACAAACAAATTCTATAGAGAGCTACCAAATATGCTATATGTAATGAGACATTCCCAGATGTTCATCTTCTTGGCATCCATATTCACCACATGTATATTTGGTACACACAACATTTACACGATCTTAGCATTTTATTTTGTTGAAGTGCTCTCAGTTTATACTATTGACATAAAATACTTACATCCTCTGATTTATTAAACCAGATTATATAGTGTTACATATATTATATATATTACATAGAGTCTATATATAGATTCTATAATATATAGATTCTATATATTATATAGATCACCTGTTATACAGGTTATATAGATTATATACTTAGACCGTTACATATGTGAACCTCATTATTCCACTTTAAACCCTCTTTCTTAAAAAATGCAGGAGTGACAGAGGGGGGATTGAATTGGGCATGTCCATCTTCCAAGCAAGAGTAACTCAACACAGGGTTACGTAATTTTCTTTTTGAAGCTCTCTGGAAAGCTGCAATGGCCAGGAAGTATAAAATGCCCAAGCCAAAAGCTGGTTAGCTCCAAGGTTTCACTGACACAGTTCCAGACTGTGTACAGAGCCCTGCCAGATTCAGCATAAATGAGAACAGACCCTTTGGCCTTTATTTTAAATCAGGGTCATATCCCGGCCCTCCCAGAAGCTACATTGCTGTAGGATACCAGAGGATGTGTATCTTCTTCTGAAATAGACCATGTAGATTGGAAATGTGTTGAAGTATGAGATGATCCAAAAAGTCTGGTCTCAATTAATCCCAGAAATATCTATATCTAGCACTCTACAGCTACTTCCTCAAAAAATCTCAAAAAATCCCCAAAAAACAAACAAAAAAAACCCCCAGATAACAAAAAAAATGTATTTACCATATGAACATTGAACAAAATGCAACTAGGTATCTTGGTGAATTGACAGAAGACAGATATGTATGAGAATTTCCAAGCTTAGCAATACTGTTTTACCTGTGGTTTAGGGAGCAGTCAATACCAGTATAAATATTGGCCTCTGATTGTTTCTTCAATGTAGTAAATGGTTGGGCTATTTCAAATTAATCTTGAAATTACATGAAGAACAATTATTAGAACAAGTAACTTTGTTCATCTGTGGCCAACCAAACTTTCTTGAAGCAACAAATGCTTTCAGGAAGCCAAGTAGACTTAGAGAAGTGACTCAGTAACCCATGAGAAAGCCATTAAGAAGCTGGAGCCAGGCTTTTGACAGAGTGGCCTGTGAGAGGAAGAGAGATAATGGGCAAAAAAGAAAAGTCTGGGCTGGACTTAAGGGAAAACTTTTTCATGATGAGGACAGTCAAACACTGGAATGGATTGCTTAGAAAGGTTATGCTGTCTCCGTTCTTGGAGGTGTTCAAGACCACACTGAACAAAGCCCTCAGCAGCTTGGTTTGATCTCATACCTGGTTGAGGAAGAGATGGGATTAAAGACATGCTGAGATCCTTTCCAACCTGATTTTTCCTATGAACCCAACCGGCAAGTTTTGAGAAGTGGAGGCATTTTTTAAAAAAAGAGAATGCTGTAAGTCTAAAGACTATTGTTTATTGAATGAACAATCTTTTCTTTCCATGTGATATGAATTTTTTCAAAGTAGCAAGCAAGAATTTATATTTTGTTTATATGGTTTTATATGTTTATATGTTTTTCTATTACCGGACTGACTTTTGTCCCAGCTCTTAAGTGTTTGGTATAATCTTAATCTCAGACCATTTTGCCAGTCAGGCACCACTTTGTTGACAGTTTCACAGCAGATTTGCAACAGTGTGAAAAAAGGCTAAAGAATTTTGAAAGAGAAAGGCAAGTAATTTTTTCTCTCTGTGAGTGAGATGTGTGACAAACTGAGAACTGAACACTGAACCATCAAGTAATAGCAGCATCATAGAGACCATACCAGGGTAGCACTGAGATCCTTCTCCTAACCAGTGGCTTAAAGCTATTGGAAATGCTTTAATGTCACAAGGAAGGAGCTGCTGTACCAGTGATTCTCTTTTGGCCACCTTCATATGAATTCACCACAACGGGGATTTTACTGGAAACCAAAAAAGAGAGCTGCTTCACCCAAGCAAGGCTTTGGAACCTCTGGCTCTTCTCCAGCTGGTAGGGTTGGATGGAGGCAGGATGGTGGCCCTGCTCTCCTCAGAAGCTGCATAAGCAATAATTCAGTGTATATTTAACACAGTGTTCATATATAAGTGAGAAGAAGAAAAATAAAGACAGACAGATAAAAATTTTTAAAGAAGAACATTTTAATATAATCTCCAACGAAGCAGACATACAAAAGGGAGAAGGTTTGTGGATTTTTCCACCTCTGACCAAATACTGGAACTCCCTCTTTTCAAAGGAAGAGTAGATCTGACTTTTATCTCATCTTGTACATACCAAATTCTGCATAAAACTTACCAATTTATGTGGTAGCTGTGCTGACTTTTACAGAAAATTAAAATACAAAAAAAGGTATAACTTTAATATTTCTTAATTGATTGCATATTGGTTGTTAATTAGATAAACATATATCTTCTGTAGGTTTGAATATAGCAATTCACCATGTACTTCTATTAAGTATTGACAACTTAAAGAAATATACAACCTTAAGCATATGTGACTTCTGTCAATATATTGTTTTATTTTTATGTAAACAACCCAAATCCTTCAAATGCATGACTATAAGATTACCACTAGGATGAAAAATTACAGCTTCAATCTGGTAGTATGTATATCTCAGAGAAATTGACTGTATTTTGCATTATATTTTTTGACTTTGGTCTGATATGTAAAACAAGTTGCTGCATACCTGGATATTATGCAATAAAGTAGTACCAAGTCAATAGTGAATTTACATTGTCTATAAGATATAACAACATTTAAACTTTCACATGTCATTTGTGTTTTAGAAATATTTTCCCTGCTCTATTTTAAGCCTATTAAATGCAATTGTTTCTTCTGAAACCTGTATAATCTGGGAGGGTGTATATTTTGCACAACATTTAATGCATTCAAACAAAAAGAAAATAGTTGGAAAATTTTGAACTCTAGAATTACTTTCTAAAACACTTTTTCTCATAATACAATGCAATCCCAGAATTCTAATAATCTGATATGAAAACTTCTATTCCTTGGGGGAAAAAAAGAATCTCAAATGAAATTTTAGAGAATTTTATAAACCAGATAACTGCTATTATTGAACAGATATCTCTTGATAGCAAATAGCTGTAATTAATATAGCCTTATGCAAATTAATCCAAACTATCGGTAGTAATAAGTTTCCCAGATTAAAGCTGTACAAGAATATTAATACATTAGATAATTTTAACATTTAGAAAACATACAATGAATTCTCATAAACAAACATATTTGGCAAACTCCTGATTAGTTATTTCAGTTTTGCTTAATCTTAATGCAACATGAAGAAACTGAGTGCAAATACTCCAATATCTATTGCCAGAGAAATGGATTTTCCTGTCAAAGAATCTATACTGTCTATACTTCTAATAATTAAACCTGTTCATCTAAAGTACTTACTCGTACCTCTTTCTAAACAGAAGAGGAAGGGAAAGAATAAAGGTCCTTCACTGTTTCTAACAGAAAATGGTGGACTGTGACAAGAATTTCATGTGTTCTCCAAGCCTGAAAGGAGATAAATAATACATTAGATTATATATCAGTTTGCACTGTCAGTTTTAAAACAAACTTCAGAAACACAAAACAGAATAAAGGGGGGAAAAAAGCTTTTAATTTTAAACTTTTAAAGCACAAAAATCATCAATGTACTCTACTGACTTTTTGTTTCCCTATCTCAGGTCTGAACAAGGCAACAAAAGCATGTTTGAAGAGCAGCCCTTTGTAAAAAGCTTTCTAATGTAGAAATTACAGTGCTTTAACAATCCCAGCAAGGCCCCATGAATGTACCTGCTTTAATTCTGCTCTGATTAGAAAGCAAATGGTAACGACCTACAATCCCCGAGGGAATCTTTACTGAGACCTCTCATTCCCACCCCTGCATTACTGTCAGTTAGGATACCGAGCATTCCCATGCTTTCTGTTTATGAAACTTATTTTCCACTCTGTTGGCTTCTGCAGACATGTACCTTTTTTTTTCCCTTTTATTTTTTTATTTTTCCCAACTAATGAAAAGTAGGGCCCTCAGATACTGAGGGAGATTTGCTTCTAAGATACTGATATAGAAGTTTGGAAGGGTCAGGATCAATGAAGGAAAGAGCACTAATGATGTTGACATTTTTGAGGCCCAGCAGACTTTGGTTTGGCTGACCCTCTGTCTCCTCATGTTGTTTCCTGCAGGGCACTGTGTGTGTAACACTCATGCAGAGAGTGAATACAAATGCAGAAAGGATTATTGAACATCTCAGCTGAAGAGAGTTTGAGAAGGAGGCAACAGAGCACTGGCCTGGGACTCAGCACACTTAGCTTCTATGTGAAAGTGTCTGACTCAGCTTAATGGCTCTGGGCAAATAATTTCTCTTTGTTTTTCTTCTGTAGAAGTTTGAAATTTCTTGAGGAAGAGTTATGTGTGAGACTGGTAACACATAATTCCCCCACCCGCCCCAAAGTTATAAGTGAGAATACACTGATCTTCCTCTCTACCTAACTCTATACCTGGTAGTTTTTCTTTTGGGGGGCAGAAATGGGGACATCATAGTCCCCGTCCTCCCCCTTGAAAGAAAATCATCCAGTTCTCCTCTGCTTTGGATGCAAGTGTTATTGGAAACTCTAAGTAGCCATTGATGCACAAACACTACAGCAGTTACTGTGCCTCTTATCTCCTTTCAGTCTAGAAACAAACGAAGTAAGAGTGAAATGATGTGCTCACAGGAAAAGGGAACACATAACACTATTACAGGTACAGGAATAGTGGAGTTGCTATTTTCCATTTTCTTCTCCTAGTTAGAAAGGTGACCACTTGCCCTTCATAAGTGTCCTCAGGTTTCACTGTAGTGATGAAGTTCAAAGTACTTCCTTAGTAGTATTAATGTGTAGGTTTTATCGTCCTTCATCTTGCTAAGTTAGAATTTACAAAATTGTTTTGCTCAATGGTTCCTGCTATTAGTGATTCCATCCCTAAATATGGAAGGTTTCCCCTTTCCACACAAGGAAGGAAAACATTCTTTTATCTGCTAGGTTGACTTCAAATCCTTTTCAGAACAACTGTCTCTTATCTATGACACATCAGGTCCTTACACGGTTTGTTGTATTGACAAAGCCTCTTTACTTTTTTGTTCTCCTACCTATGCTTTGCAATTGGTTGAGTCATCCAGCCCTGCACTATCAGGAAGATCAAATGCTATTCCACTCCTTTTCATCTATTTAGGACAGCTCATCTTGTCTAACTGAACTTCAGAACAATTTTTAAAGTGTTGACTGTCCTTTTTTCTGAAAGAATACCTTTTATGACTTGGGGTCTAAATAGCTGTCAATGTTGATAATGTCTAGTCCCTTCTGAAAGTGATGGATGATGATAGGTAATAGCCTGTGGCTGGAAACAATCACGATGGAAAAGGCATTTGAGAGAGGCATTCTTGATATGGTATGATTTAGCAGATAATCATAGATGTGCTCTTGTTAGCTACATTACTGTATGTCACAGATTGAGTCAGATTTGGACCTCCTAAAGGCCTGAAATGTTTGTTGTAATACACTTATCTCTAACGATCTTCTGGTGAGCTGCCTATAAAATCAACTTAATTTCATTTGCAGAAGAAACCTGACAACTGCTTTTCTAAATAAAGACAAAAGGGATCCCAAAGCCTAAGCCTGTTAAGTGTTTGCTTTGGATGAGTGTAGGGGAGACTGTTTTTTCAGCCACTGTGTGTTTACCTGACAGTTTTCTGATAAGCAGTGTGATACCAAGGCCCCACTTTGTGACAGTGCTAACACCATCTGCCAGGTGCTGATAGCTTGTTGAATAATGCTGTCATCAGCACCAAAGTGCTGATGGAAAGTTATTGCTTCAGTAACCACTACCACTTTCATCTTCTAATTGGCTGCTGCCACTAAAAACTATTACTCAGGAAAAAAAGAAAGGAAAATCACAGGTCATTTATTTTAATCATGATGAATTACTTTTAGGCTACCTTGCAGTGCCACCATTGTTTATTTATTGCTTTCTGCCTCCTGCCAGTTTTACTTATCACTCTAGAGTGAACTTTATTACCTACCTGTGACTGCTCTCAGTACCTGGTTTGATGACAAATACTCATGGAAAGTTTCATTAGATCTTGATACAGTGTATCAGTGTAACAGTACAACCTGTTAAGGACATACTCTCTGCTGGACACAGTGGGCCAGTCTGTCTCCTGAGGTAGTGTACAGTGAAATCATTGGAGTAATCTTTATTTGGAGTCAATTGTTACAACTAAATTCGTATCAGATAAAAAACAGGCCACATACTTTAAAGAAAATCTATACAGAAAAATTTGAAAGTATTTTAATCATCAAGAAACCTCATTTAAATCCATTTACTTAAGGGTAAAATAATACACTACGCAGGCTGCACAGCCCTGCATGCCCCAGAACGTTCACTGATGGTGACTGAGAAACACAGAGAGCCTTTATAGTTTTGCACTGTGGCACTGAGCTTCTAAAATAAATACATGTAAAGAATATATGTAAAGAATAAATACATGTAAAGTGCTTAGAATGGCTGAGAACATAATGTAATATAAATGAAGCCAGAATCAGTTCTCACTTGCGTCAGTATAACGTGGATTAAAGCTATTTTGGCTTTAAAATGCTGTACTTGAGATTTTGGTTTGGCTTCCTGTTTTTTGGCAAGATTTACCTTTCTTTTGCAAGATCCTCTTTCTTGCTTTAATGAAAGCTAGGATGTCAGCATCAGCCTGGCTGTCTCCAGTCAGAGGAATGGATGTACTTGAACTTGGTGGGGTCCTGAAATAAGAAAGTACACTTGTGGACTAAAGTGAGTAAGGAGGTTAATTTTTCCATCTCCTCTTTTTTCACCATGGAGGACATTTTTCTTCAGACACATTGTTGGAGATGGCACATTTTAGAGGAGAATTGAGCTCAGGACTTCTTAATGGTCTTATGTAGGTTCCTAAGATTAGCCAATATCTTCTTAGTGTGGTAAGGCTAAATGCTTATCCGCTATAAAAGCTCTCACAAAGGGTTAAAAATATTCTACTGCTGACCCAAAGTCTTATTGCCAAGTGGAAAAGCCTAACGTAGTGAGTTTACCAAGGAAATGATAGATCTGACTATGCCATGTGTTTGTTTGTTTCAGGCTGCTATGAATTTGAACAGATCAATAATATTTTTGCCTACTGTGAAGGAATTAAATTTTCATACATACACAGAAGTGAACAATCACATGACATTCATGACATTTCCTGACAGATGCAACTCCTTTGTGCTGCAGGTTCTCCAGTCCCAGCTGCACTCTTGTATCTATGCAGTTAAATCCTTGTCTTATGGCTGATTTCAGTAGACCCTCTGGTGATATAAGATGATGCAATACAATGAAGCTATTCGAATCAACTCAAAAAGCTAAAAATTTGGCCCTGCATATTTAACCATGTTTAAAGATTAAGCACTAATGGTGAGATGAGAAATATGGTGACAAAAAAAATTAAAATACCTAAGAACAAGTGGAACTGAAAGGAGAGACCTTTTCTTTTTTGCAAATCCTACCTTTGTAATTATAGTTATTTCCACTGTTCCTTACTGACTGTTGCAGTAGAAGGTAATTGTGACTGACATAAACAGCAGCCTGATATCCTTATCTTTGTTCTGCTAATGAAGTTCTCAGTTGCTGAATCAATGAACCAATATGGAAAAAAAAGGCAGAAATTACTCTGAACTTAAACCCTGACTATTTTTATGAAATTTACAAGGTGATTGCAGAACACCAATAAAGAACTATTCTCCTATTGATTTTCATTTGATTAGCAACAGTATAAAAAATAAAAACCCACAATATATTTGAGAAGGTATCATCTATTAGCTTCTCTTTTTCTTCTGCTTTTCTTAAACCCAAATGCAATTTAAAACATTTAAACAGGTTTTGGGGCATGACATTTTCCATGATTTTCTTCTGTTCTGGAAATGGATTGTTTTGGAAAATGAAAGAAAAAACCCTTTGTGGTTTGTTCTTACTAATGCAGTAGGAAAAATAGTAACTAAACTGTATTTTCTTAAGGGCTTTAATAGCCAGAACAATTGAGCACTACAAGAATTTAACTTCAGGAAGTATAGCGACTCGGCATGATGTTTCAGTGGGAAAAAAGAACATGGAAATGAACACAATAGAAAAAAAATAGAGAGGCTTAAAAAAAAAAAGTAGTTTCTGTTATCCTACAAAGTTAATTTTCACAAAGCAGTACCTCTTTTGAGAAAAGATGACATGTAACCTTTGCCAAGCCTGACACACCTGAGCTACTGTTATCATTTTAGTTTAAATGAATAATTTGTAGGAGGGTGATTAAAAATATTTTAAGGACAAAATCACAAGTATGAAAAAAAAATCTCTGCTTAGTTCCTGCATTCTGCAATTCTGCAATACATACATACTCTGATCTCTCTTCTTTTCAAATGTTTTTATTTACTTTGAAACAGTCCCCTTTCTCGAGGGAGACAAACTCATCAGGATTCATAAGCTTAGAGAGGAAAAAAGCCTCAGGCCAAAGAAGAAACCACCTCTTTAATGCTGCTAATGCAGCTGATGGGTGTAAAGCTATGCGGCAGCCTTGCTGTTATTTTGGAAGTTGGAGGAAAATCTGCAATTTCTATTACACTTTTATTTTTCAAGGATGCTGTTGTTAAATAGTCTGATGGAGGATTATCTAGATGTGATATCACTTAGTACTTTGCTTTTCTCTGAATAGCCCAGGTACACTTACCTTGTTTTTAAAGTACGATTACTAAAAGCCATTGAATTGTTTTTCCCTGCTGGACCTTCATTAGAGCTGACTCTTATGGTCCCTGAAAAACTGGAATGGAAAATGAAGAAATGAAAAAAAGAATAAAGGCTTTGTGTAGCAAATATTAGTACATACATTAACTACAAAGAAGATGCTTTTCAAGAATTTTTAGATCTATATAAAGCACTTGTTTATGGGAAGAAGGTTTGCAGTTTAATCCATATGACGATTAGGTTTATGTAAAGAATGTGGACTTGAAAGAATGACAAATAAGCTCATAAAGCTTATACTTTTATTATTTGCCTTCTAAGCCTGGCTTGCAAAGCACTTTGATGTATCTGATGTACAGTTTGTAATGGTATATTTAGTTCCCAAACTGACTATCAGCCAAGTGAGGCCTTAGCTCACTTTCCATTCTTTCTTTAGTCAGGCAAAATTACTACCAAAATCAGCGGGAGACTGGATGAAAACTCAGTGAGGACTTTGGGATGTGGCTTGTTGATGATAGCCAAATATATTGCAAACAGCTGCTGTGCACTATTGCCCCTCAGACATCATCAACAAGGAAGCTCACTGCTAGGGAGGCAGTTTCCTGCCACTGTATATCTAGGGACTCTCTCCTTTCCCCGGGGATGGCATATGCTGTCGGATCTGGTGCCAATATTAGAGTGGGAACACTGAATTACTCAGTTTAAGGATTTTTCCAGTAGATGGCAGGATTGGTAAATTCTTTTGGCTTTTCTAACTGCAGTAGTTCATTCGTTGCTGGCTGATGAATTGGTATTTCTGGCAGAGAATTGAAAAAGGAAAGAAATTTATTACTAAAATTTTACTGTATTACACTTTGCCAGGTTCAGTTTTGCAGAAGATATTGTGCCTAGGAGTATAAGTCATTTTCAGATGAACAGCTTTAGGTTTGCTGTAAGTTCCTCTTTAACTCCTCGAGTCCCACACCGTTCACACCTGCCTAATTCAACTAAAGCAATACCGTATTTAATGTTAATAATATTCTGTACTTTATTACACCTACATATTACAAGATTTAGAAAGGATGTGCAATGTTATTACCTACTATGTGGTTTAACAATATCTGGGAACTTCACATCATTATTCTGCTTTAGGATTTCCTGAACATTTTTTCCATTGATTTGGCAGTTCTTAAAAACTAAATGATTTAGGCTTTTAAATGCAGTTTTCTAAAAGGGCTCTGTGTCTGTGCCCTGAGATACCTAGGCATCCAAGTCACATAACCGTGGTTTAATAAATCACTACACATCAGCTGAACCATAGCAACGACCCAGGACTCTATTCTTAGCCTACAACAAATGTAAGGTAATGTGACTTCATGTGATTCTTTTTCATTGCTTTCTTTCCATTGAAATAAGCATCTCTGCTTTTTATTTGCCATGCACAGAATGTATTACATTACAAATACTGTGAGTCAGCTGAAGTATTTTATTTTTAAACTGCAGTAGTTTATAGTTTGAACTATTTTTTTCCATTGAATTAAAATTAAAATTATTGTCCAAAATTGTTCCTATTTAAAATCCTTTTAAATCCCTATTTTAAAGGGGATTTAGATTCAGATCAATTAAAAAACCTGGACACTACAGGCATGGTGAGGTTTGAGCTCTAGGGATTTCACTTTCAAGTGGACTCCCAGTTCCAGGGACAATATGTCAAAACTTGCCTGAGGGTGCTTTGGGAGAGTTGGGCACCCGAGGGAGGTGATATTAAAAAAACCACAAACATTTAGAAGGAGTGAGATGATGCCCAGAATCAGGAAATTAACCTTACTGTGCTTAGAGACGGACCTTAACTTCCTATCCTTTGCCTGTGGGATGCAAACTGGTAAAGAAATTTATAAGGAAGCCTATAGCTATTTTTTAACATGTCTCAAAGTTCTGCTTCCACATAAGAGGTTAACAATTAGTGTACTAATCTAACAAATGAGTGCCTCAGCTTGGCACAACTCAAATCCATGGTTTATGTATCCCAGAGAGTTAATCTTTAATACACAGGCTAGAGGAATGGTCTGTATGGGGTTAATTTGCATCCTTCATACTGAAGCTCTGATAATGGCGTTGCAAGATACATTGAATCATAAGGTGACAAAATCTCAGATGCAACTTGATCCTGGCCTGCTCTTAGATGTCACTTCTTCCTCTCCTCCTCCTTCCTCTGAGTGTTAGAGGCTGTTCAGTGATTAGAAATTTTCTAGTAATGCTCTAAATTTAATGGAAAGTCATTATGACAGCATACGGTGGGGTTAATGACACCTCTCTCTCTGTTCTAAACCTGAAGGACTGGACATCTCAGGATGGTCAACAAAGCCAAACAAAACCATTGCTGACCTGCTTTAGTGTGATGATAGTCTTCTTCAAGCAAGAGGTTGCTCTAGAGATCTCTAGAGGTGCCATTCAACCAAATGTGCAAACAGGCACTCCTGGACCACATTTTGTATTTGGATGGATATACAAGGTATATAAGTCCTGTCCCTTCATCTGCCTCCTAAGCTCTAACATAATGGGTGTTGTTTTGACAATATATAATTCCCATTTTCATTCTGAATCTGTCTGATTTTCCCTTGAGCTGAATTTAAGAAGTCTCAAAACACTGTTTCCTGACAACTTCAGTAAAATTCCTGCTTTTTTTCTGGAGATTAAAGATAGCCTATCAACTTTGTTGTTTTAACATAGTACCTGAAGTCTCACCCAGTTAATAACTTGCATTTTTTTGGGGGGGGAGGATGGGAAATATATGCCTCTCTTGGGCATATATTTCTCAGTCAGGCATGGGGCAGCAGCAACAAGATGTACAGAGTGTTGCAATGTTTTCCTTGCTGCAGAACCCAAGAACCAGAAACCATTGTCTCATAGACTGATCAGCTCCACAGAGCACATGGGGTAGGGAAACTGGAGAGATGATGCATATCATGGTATGAACGTTTAATCTGTCAGCTGAAAAATAGTGGAAAATCAGGTAGATTAAAATGGAAAGTGAAAAATTTGAAGGTGTGCAACCTCTGTAATGTTAAAAAACCCTCAGCTGCAGTTCTCCAGTCATCTGAGCCTTGGACATGAGGGGAACAGATGTTCTGTGTAAAGACAGGAAAGATTCAAGATGCTTAAAAACTGAGCATTTTAGTAGTTGGTTACAAAATCAAATTTGGCCTAGCTTGCAAATTCATGCATAAATTGTTCAAGTTGTCACCACAGAATGTGAAAACCTTTGAAATGTCATTAATCGACGCTGTTATTCACAGATTATATTGTATCATCATGTAACATTGTGGAAAACTGGCAGGAATAAAAAATGATTAGACAGAAAATGGTGCAAAATGTGTAAATATTGGCCTTGTTTCACGTAACATTAATATAGGGAGTGAATTTTGCAATCCAGGACAATAATTGTTAAAAAATCTCATGCTCAAAGTCACCAGAGGACATGAAGAGTTACCTGAAAATATCTCCAAGGGAATCTAAAGTTCTAGGAAGGTTTTGGAGAAGAGATAGGATAGCCAAGGAGTCTGAGAGTTAATGTAATGTAAAAGGGAACAGTCGAGGTTAAGAAAGATCTGACTGAGTTAAAAAGGAATGCATTCCTTCTGAGGGAAGGAAAAAACCCAAATTTTTTGTAACTTTTGAAACTATCTAGCATTTACTTGATTCAAGGGGGACACAAGAACAGTTTAACACTACTGAAATTAAATGTTCAGTGAGAGAAGTAACTTGAATGGATAAGGATCTGATAAATTCCTTAAATGAAAGCCATTGTGGGAGAAGCCTCTATGGGGAAGAACAAGCTGAGCTTGAATGCTGAAGTGGAGCACACACAGAGTGCTGAGCCCAACATGCATTTTCAGATTTTTGCAGACTTGACAGGAACCCATTAAGAGACACAAACATATATGCAGTATGAGTTGCAGTTAGCACCACAAGCTTTCAAGCCTTACTGAGGCAGAAATGTTCACTGTTCAGTTATTTTGCACATTCATTTCAACACTTAACAATTCAGCCATTTTTTTCAATTGCAAAAAGAGATATGTTTGGCCATGAATCAAGTGCCTTTTATATGTGTGTATCCTTCTTAAGCCTTAAAAGGATTACCAGCTTCCTGTCTCTGTTATTTTAGTTATAAATTGATTTAGTATAAAATACAATCTGAGCCTTCCCAAGGCTTCATTTTCTCTGGTAACATGTAAGGTGCCTGGTAAGGTGTGTCAAAAAATAACAATCCATGCAAATCATGTACTAAAAGGCAATCAAAAGATTTTTTTCAAACACATATAAACATCTCAAGAAAGGTTATAGACTATACCTGTAGTCTTTGTAGGCTGGGATAGATAATTTATTATTTCTAATCCTGAGAATTGTATTCATATCCATTCACATTCAGGAGTTTGTCTGAATGGTTTTGCTGTATACTTACTTTGTCAGCAGCAGTCTTAGATTTCTGATATGCAGCCCATTAAGTTTTAGACCTTACATCTATTGAACACACTTGTTAACTGAATTCCATCTTGGAAATAGGTTTTATTTACACCACATTATATCAAATACAACTTAGGTCAGTTTTTGCTTTTGTGACTGGTTATTCTGCTGGGTGAAGGTAGCAATATCATTTCAAAGAGAGATTGTTGATTTCTAGGTGAGTTAGAAAAAAAAGAGCCATTTGTGTCACAGGACTATGTGACTAGGAGGAGCAACTGTAGCCTGGGCTCATTCTACACAATCATGGGAACTGGTAAGTAAAGTTCCTCTGTCAACTGGGGTCAAGGAAATCCTTGGGAAATAAATATTCCACTATTTTACTCTCTTAAAGGCTGTGAAATTGAAAACTTCTACTCTAAAATAGTATTACCTCAGGTAGGGGAAGACATAAATTTTCATGCACAGTGGGATGTTAAGCCTGCAGCTCCTGCTCCCAAAAAGCAGAAATAGTGTTTCCACTTTCATATACATCACACTGTAAGTGTACCCGAGTAAAATATGTTTAAACAGCCTAACATAAGATCAACTTTCTAGAACAGTAGGAAGGAAAGAGTAGTTGACTTCTAAAGATTATTGCAAGAATATTGACAGAGATGGGAAAATAAAACTATATTCATCCTGACTCCATCTATGATTTCAGGTCCAGAAGATGAATGTTCCGTGTCTGTGATATGTATGCAAGGATCATACATTCGCTCTCAGTCAACATGCCCATTATTTAGACACAGAGCAAGTGTTCACTGTAAAGAACATCTGCTTTTCTGCAAGAAGCTATGTGGGGAGATAAGTTTGGCAGCTGAAAGCAACAAGGCACCTTCCCCCATTCTATTAAAAATGGCAGCCAGACTTTTTAGAGACCTGTCTTCCAGTAATAAACATGAACAGTAAAGGCATTTGATAGAAAAGCTTAAATAAAAATTATAAAGAAATCCATTATAAAATTTTGCTTCTGAGCTAGGGTAGGGGAAGGAGGATTTACCACTGCTGGAAACCAGTCTCCCACTGCACTGGACAGTGCCTGGGCACTACCATATGTTCTTTTTAATTCCAGCTTAGACTGCAAAAGCTATCACTGTCCCGAGCAATGCATCAAGAGGCCAACTGAAAATTGTTGCCTAGGTCAGTGGGGCACAAAGATTATGCAAGAGGTCCTTAGTTCAACACAGTACAAAGTTCAAGACAGTGACAATCGTGGATTGCTTGAGCTAATTTGGCTGATTTTGTCCTATGCTAGACCAAAAATGTTCTCATGTTCTGTTCCATCAGCTTTTCTGTGGGACAACTAACCTTCAGCCTAACACCAGAATTGAACAGCTCAAATATGGCCTAAAACCTGCCAGCCATTTCCAAAGTGAATGGTGCCTGTCTCGAGAGAACATAGAATAAGAACTGTAGTAAATTAGAGGAGACTAGAGATGGTTTTCATCAGTTTGAGAAATCTGAAAATGTCTTCCTAGACAACTTTAGAGGACTATGTCTATAATTTTCTGTACTGATTATACAGATGCAGGGAAATTTAAAATAAAAATTAGAATATATTTTACTGTTTCAAAAAATTTGGTATTCATTATTTAATGTTATGTAGGATTTATTGTGTTTGCTACAAAGCAGGAAACATCATTTATACATAATATTGTTATAAAATTGTAGGTCACAGAGTATTCTGAATTGGAAAGTACCTACAAGGATCAAGGAGTCCAACTCTTAAAGGCATTCATCAGAGAAATGGTAACTGTATAAAGAGAAAGAGGGAGGGAGAGGAAGAAAAAGAGTACAAATAAAGGGTAGGAAAGAGAACTCCTCCATTTATTGTCCATGAACATGGAAATCTGCATGGTCAGGTGTGTGGTTTCTTACACTCTACTTTACTTGATGGCTATGGAAGATTTATTACTGCAAATTTAAAATTAGACATTTTGAAATCAGAAGTGACCCATGATGAAAAAACCAAGATGATTACATTTTTCTGCTGTAGAGGATGCATCAGCATTTTACAATATCAAATGTAATATCACAGTGGAATAAGATACTGCATAAATGTAAGATCATGAAATTTTTCAACAGCAAAACTATCTATGCTATATATTAAATAATTTTTTAGTCTTTGATTTGCAGTCCCCTGAATACATTCCAAAGGAGATATAATTTCCTCATACAGTAGAGTTGACTGATAACAGGCTTGCCTTTCTTAGCTACCTGTCATGGGGTCCCTAGAGACAGATTTCCAAGGTCCCAAGACCAACAAGTCAAAAGAACTGAGGTACAGTAAGTCACCTTCAATATGACCGCAAGATGACTGAATGGTAAGAATTTATTCCCTACATAGTAATTTCTATTATAACTGGTAATACAGTATTTCAGTGTGATATTTACAAAAGCATTCTTGTGAACTGTGCTCCTATTCCCCCATGTAATAAGGAAGAGAAAAACAACCAATTTACCTGCTAGTTGATAGGTGCTGTGAGGACTTGATAAACTGGGGAAAAAACGTCGCACTATTTGGTGAGGTAACCATCTCTGGCTTTTCCTGCTGGGTTTAGATTGAAAACCAAAATTATGTAGGGTAGGATTTTTTTAGAGTGCTTAATATTGGTCTATAGGTTTCAGCAATAAGAAGGTAGGCAATGACTCATTCAGGAAACACAGAGTCTGAATCACACAGTATTTTCTCCACTTGCACAAACACTTCTGAACAAAGAGAAAAGTATTTAGGGTTGGTTCAAGTATTTTTAAGCTCAAGTTACAATTTTTTAATATGTAACAGCATGTGTTCACCGATTTGAGTTTCTTAGGGAGCTCAGATGTATAGATAGGCCAAGATCCAAGAAATCAATCCCAAATACTTTTTTCAGTTTTCTAATCTTCTACTGATGAATCATGAGAGGCTGCATCTTGGGCCTCTCTTGATGGAGAAGAACATGCTCCAGTGGATTCAAGAATATTACTTACAGTGCTTTGAAAAGCCAAAGTATTTAGACAGAAAGGTGACTAAAATACCCTCTTTGCCTCTAATATGGGTAGGGATTTTAATGTGAAAAATATTTTGCAATGATAACTTGAAGTTAAGCTAGTTAGGTGTCACTGTATGGATGACTAAATTTCTCATGTTAAGTTCTTTATTTACTTTAGGCTGTTTTCTTAAAAGTGCAGTTTAAATTTATACTCATGAGAATTAACCAAAACAAGGGCTAAACATTTCTTTATTTATAACAAATTTTCCTCAAGGGGTAAATCATCTCTTCCACCTACTAATAAATGATATGGGATGGACTGTACTCAGCACTCCTTTTCATGAGGCTGACATAAGTTTCATGCAAGGCTTTGTTGTGAGATGCCATGTTACTACTTGTAAGTCATTGAAAAAGTGTTAGAAGGAGAGCATAAAAAACAATATTGTTGTTTCACTTGAGTGTAGCTTTGAGACTGGCTGTGTTATGAACTTGTTAGTGGGTTTTAGGGCCAGGTCTAGGGTTAGGGTTTGGTTTATGGTTAGTCTAGGGGTAAGGGGAATATGTGGTTGTGTACATTAGTGGTAGTGATTATTAGTGGTAGTGGTAATTATGGGTTGAGGTTTTGGGGTAGTGTTAATTAGCGGTAAAGGTTTGTTGGGTTACTGGTTTTTAGGGTCATGGCTAGAGTTAGGATTAGGTTTCTGGTTAGTTAGGGGTTAAGGGGAATATGTGGCTGTGTTCATTAGTTGCAATGGCGATTAGCTGTAGTGATAATCAGTGGTAGTGGTTATTGGGATAGCGGTTATTAGGGGTAGTGGTTTTTATTGTTAGGGGTTTTTAGGGTTAGGGTGAGGTTAGGTTGATGGTTAGTGTTTGGGGTAAGGAGAATATATGGTTGTGTTGACTAGTGGCAGGGGTTATTAGCGGTAGTGGTAATTATAAATAGTGGTTATTGGGGTAGTGGTAGTTTGGGGTAGAGATTTTATGGTTACTGGCTTTTAGGGTTAGGGTTAGAGTTAAGTTTATGGTTAGAGTTATGGGTAAGGGGAATATGTGGTTGTGTTCATTAGTGGTAGTGGTTATTAGCAGTATTAGTAATTATGGGTCGTTGTTATTAGGGTAGAGATAACTAGGGGTAAAGGCTTGTAGGATAACATGTTTTTAGGGCCCGGGCTAGGGTGAGGGTTCGCTCGATGGTTCGCGTTAGGGGCAAGGGGAACACGTGGTTGCGTTCACTAGTGGCAGGGGTTCACGGCGCCACTGGAAGCCAGTGGCACCGGTTCTTGGGGGAGCGGCCATTCGGGGCCAGGGTCTTCTGGTGAGAGGGTTTTAGGGCCCGGGCTAGGGTTAGGATTCGCTCGGTGGTTAGCGTTAGGGGTAAGGGGAATATGTGGTTATGTTCACTAGTGGCAGTTGTTGTTGGTTGTAGTGATATTTATGGTCAGTTTTTATTTGGGTTGTGGTAATTAGGGGTAGGGGTTTTCAGGGTTAGTGGTTTTTAGGGTCATTGCTAGGGTTAGTGGTAAGGGGAATTTGTGGTTGTGTTCGGTAGTGGCAGTGGTTCTTAGCATTAGTGGTAATTTGTGTTAGTGGCTATTAGGGTAACAGTAATTTGGGGTAGTGGTTTTCACCGTTAGGGTTTTTTATGGCCAGGACTAAGGTTATGGTTAACTTTATGGTTAGTGTTAGTGGACAATGTAGTGTGCAGTTGTGTTCATTACTGGCCATGGTTATTAGCGTTATTGGGAATTCGTGGGAGTGGTTATTGGGGTAGGGATAATTATGGGTTGTGGTTTTTAGGGTTAGTGGTTTTTAGTGCCATGGCTTGGGTTAGGTTTGGGTTTTTGGTTAGTGTTAGGGGTAATGGGAATATGCGGTTGTGTTCATTATTGGCAGTGGCTATTATCCGTAGCAGGAATTAGTGGCAGTGGTTACTGGGGTAGCAGTAATTTGGGGTAGCTGTTTTCCAGGTTTGTAGGTTTTAGGGCCAGGGCTAGGGTTAGGGTTTGCTTTATACTTAGTGTTAGGGGTAAGGCATCAGACAAACAAATTGTGTCCGCGGGCAGGATGGGCTCGCTAGTTACCCAACAACTATCCTAGCAGAAGAACTAACTCCAAACCCGGGCATATGGAGCTCGCTTAGCCTTGTAAGGCCATCCATCTAAGAGAGGGACACTCTAACCAAACCTACATCCTGAGGACCTCACTGCCATCATCCAAGCTCGCTTGGCCCTGGCAGATGAACCTTAGGAGTAAAGGGTGGGGCCAGTTCTATGCACGCTGTGCTGCACCTAAAAAATCCATTGCACAGGCTCCAGGGATCTTCCTGGTTTTGTAAAGCCCTGTAGTGATAGGTGAGGGGTGAAACGGCAGGTGATAAGGTGCACTGGAAGCCACAGCCCCAACCCTTCATGCAGGCGGTTTAGGACATTGGTTGCTCGAGACTGACCCAGAGATGACAGTCTGGTTCAGCAGCGTCCTGGATGACCAAGCACTCTTTTTCAAGGAGAGCACTGCTTGCTCCACATGGAGAGGGGCCTAGAAAAGGTGGCCTAACCAAAGCTCATCTCCAC